>OZ025187.1:2284849-3484849 GCA_964019065.1 Catostylus mosaicus
CAGCTAAGAAGGGGGTAGGGGGTAAAAGGTGCATCTTTTCTGATACAGACGTTTTGAAGCGCCCTATCATTTTTAGATATGAATCAATATATAGCAAGATTGCAAATTTATCTGTTATAAGAGTGATGTCCAACAAGTAACCATTGGCTTTTCAAAATAAAACAACTGAAGAAGACCAAGCTGTGAAAAGAGGGAATATACCAAAAAAAAGGGTTTGCTTCCTACCCTAGGATTCTCTCCAAATGCTTCCCATTGAGGGTCAGGGAGCATTGATCTGCACACTTTCAATACATCTTTGCATTTCTTTGGTGTTTCTTCAACCTTTCCTGCCAAAAACAGACAACCAGTACCTGTTACCTAAAAGAGATAAAAATCAATGCATAAGACAGAAATCCCTAATATTTTACCATCATATGCTACATGGATACATGACCTTATACAGTCCATCTTTGATTTTGAATTTGACTGCCCAGTCTCTATGGAATCAAAAATCTTCTTTAGTACAATGGGGCCACACAAATATATCAGATAAGCTAATTTTTCTACCTTCTGAGATTCCAAAGAATTCATTATCATATATAAGATTATTATATAAGAATATTTAAATAAAAATATTTGAAGAATATATTTGTCCCTATCATACTTGACCAAAATTTATTAAGCAATTGCATTTTTCCAACTTCTACGTCACTGTTTATCATGTTGATTTGAAAATTATGATAAATGACTTTTTTAATCGCTTGTTGGTTTTATCTAAAGCTCGGAAAGTTTAGAATTCAAACTTACCCATCTTGAAAAATTTTTAAAGGACTGGTTCATATAAAATCGATGAAAAAAAACAATTCCAGTTGCCATTGTTAGATACCTCCTGGTAGAAACATTAAGGAAAAAAAAGTGGAAAACAAAATAAATTGGTGATAAAGGTAGAAAACTTGCAGGAATAATTTTGCCTGAATTAGATTCAAATTTAAGGTCTTGATGCTTGCATTGGGGATGCTCCAGGGTCACTTCCAAAAAAATTTCTTTAATACATGTCAAATAGAGATATCCAAAACACAATTAATAATGACAATTAATACATCATTTTAGACCTAGCTTAGAAGGCTTCGATTGCCTACTATTACAAAAAATAATATTCACCAAAAATATGCAAGATAGAATATTAAAGATGTGGGGAACCAAGCTCATTACAAATATATTAAATGAAGAATCATTTGTTACAAGCAGCAGACGTTGTATTTTTAACTTCAATTTTAGGTCTCAACGATTAAAGTAGGTACAAAACATTGGCAAAAATTTCATTTCATTTTTCATATTTATAAATCTATTTTGTATTCAACAAATACGATTACTATATAATTAAGAAACAGCTACAACAAGATTCATTACATGAATAATAAAAACTAAAAAGAGAATATCTAAGACGAAAGATAAAATAGATTGATTAAGGAGGAGCTCCCTAAATAGATGAACCAATCGAGAGAGAGCCACCCCCCCCCCTAAAATAAAACTTAAAATATTTGTATGTGAAGCAGAATAGTGCGGAACACAGTTAGTCTGTCGCGTTATCGTGGTTTTCCTCGTTAATTATCAAAAATTTTAGTCGGATTGGTGGTCACCCGGGGAAGAAAGCGGTTTGGTTGGGTGTCTCCTTATTTACTTGGGAAACGAAGAGAAAGGATACAGGCCAAGTTTGTTGCCGAGTTCCATTATGAACCTGGCACCTTCCTTTCTGTATCGCATTTCAGTTTCAACATCCACTCCATCTCCTCGTGAAGGCGTCTTAGAATCTGTTTGCTCTTTGCTGTAATACCAATGCATTCTTCTATTATTTTACAGAGATCTTCCTTTCATAGCAGTATTTTTCACGCTTCAATCACATTTGCACTGAGGGTGGTCATATTTGATTGGTCTCTTTTGATTACTTCAAAAAGAGGCTTGTTCATAATGGTTATTGTTACAGTACAAGTAACAGGTAGGGTGGTGTATATCAACAAAGTTTTTGAAAGGCTTTATCCCTGAAACGAAGAATTTTCTGTTGAATATTCTAGTCATTTGTGAAGGTATGTACTTGCCTCAAATCATTGACGTAGCTGTTTTTTGCTGTTGTTGTTTGCAATGCAAGAAGATGAATGACAGCCTTCTTATGATGGCGGTTGCTTCCGAGCCTCAGCATGCATGCAATTTTTTGTTAACCCAGCGTGGGGTTTCTGTAGCTATCTATCTAGCTGATTTAGAGCTAAGAGGCTAAGGCATGCTCCCCAGGGTTTTTCTTTGACCACAGGAAAATCAGCTGGAGGTTGTCTCAGAACAGCTTGTGGAAAAGTCCAGTCTGCAGAGCATGGCAGAACTCGACGAGGTCTCGCGCTTGCAAGGTAAAAAATAGGGGGTGCACGTCGAACTGCTACAAATTGTCTTATGTGTGCAGTTGCCATGCTCTGCAGACTTGTGGAAAAATTTAGTTGTTTGTTGAAACACCTAAGCTACTTTGCTGTCATCGACTGAAGCTGAGCTACCCAAGGATAGACACTGCAGCATTTCATTCCATTCCCTTCTTTCAAAGAATCAATTAACATTTGAAAAGCATTAAGTTGTTACCTATGTTGAAAGCAACAAGAAAAGATTTAATGATGTGATAAGTTTAAATTCGATTTGTGGTATTTTCAATCTTTAGTCAATAGAATTGATATTTTAATTTTAAAATGCTTTGGAAGCACCTTTATTAAAAGCTAAGTTAATTGACAGAAAACTGATTTTGATTAGATGCAATAAAAAATACCTTTATTATTGCAGATGTCTACAAATGAAACAATCAATTATCTTACTGAAATGGGATTCACCAGAGAAAAAGCGTTGGTTTCTTAATTCTATTCATAGCTTTGCACGTGTTCACAAATCCTTTTTTTGTACATGGATACTTAAAAATTGTGATGTAGTGGTACTTTGTAAGAATTGTCAAATCATGATATATTGCTAATTGCAAAATCTTATGATTGTTCACCAAAATTTTGCTTAAGTCATCAGTTCACTCCTATAGATTATCTGTCCTTTTTTTTTCTTTTCTGTCCCCCTCTTTGTATGAAGTGTAGGTTTATGTCTAGTGTAAAGGGTAGCCCAATACATTGTATTTCCTGGTCTTCCTTGTGTTGTAAGATTTTTTTTTTGTTAGGAATTGTTGAAGTAAGTTATTGAGATTTTGACTTTCTTCAATGCCTGTTAAAAGTGTAATGGTAAAGACTCAACCCCAATCTTTGTTACATTCTCAGGGAACAAGCTGAAGCAGCAACAAAAGGAGAAGGACTTCAAGCTGCTATTGATTGGTAAGTTGTTTATTTCCTTCAAATCTCATATTTTTGTCAGTTAAGAGAAATGGCAAGAATATATTACTGCAACAATAGTATCCAGACAGTTTGATTTATGAATCTAAACTTCTCACTAATTTCTCTGCTGAGATGAAAATCACTCCAGGAAAGGGTTGCAATTCTCATTAAACAATGAGACCTACATCATAAAATAAATTAATTTGCTTAACAATGATGCTAAATTTATATGTTGTTAGGAAAGCTAGACTGCATTTCTATTTTTGATGAGCTGGAGGACAAAAAACATGGTGCTATCACATGAGGGTAGAAATTTTGGACCTTGCGAGATGATATTTATACTCTAAGCTTTGCAGTTATGCACACACAAGTTCTTATAATCTCAATGGAATTGACTAAAACTTTCAAAGATCAAAGTTCAAACTATCTCTCTCATAGTTGTACAGTTGCTATCAATATTCCAACTATCTGTTTCTTGCTATAAATTTTTGATAAAAGAGTCTGTTGCTTTGGTTTGGTTTATCTGGTACATCTTTCCTTTTCTATGTAGTCAACTTACATTGATTCCATTATTACTTTTATAACAGGACCCTCAGGATAACTGCAATTTATTTACTGTTTGGTTGTTTCATTTATGCTTTAGACTATGTTGCAAGATATCCTGCCAATTTTTAGGTTGGTAGCACAAGCTGAGGATGCAAGTGAAGAAGGAGGAAGTGAAAAGACGGAGGAAGCTACAAATGAGAGTATTGAAGGTACACAGTTTATAACAAAATGTAGTAAATTTAGTTGTTACAATGAATAAATTGCTACACAGGATGTTTTGTCACATGCAAAACATATAAGCATGATTCATGTATTATAAGGAATGCAATTTTTATTGATTGACAAGCTGTCTCATGGACAAGTAGTGATTTAGGAAATCACAATTTGATTAACTAAAACGAAGAATAGAATAACATCAAACAAATAACTTAATGTTGACAAAATCATGTTGTTATAAATAATTTATTAATTTTTCATAAATCATTAATCAATATAAAGTTATAGGCATAAAATTATGGATGAGGTAAAGAATGTTTTGACTAATTCTTGGGTAATCATCAGCAGTAATGACATAATGAATACCAGAATTTAAAAAAACAATTTATGATGTTTTTGTATCAACATGGATTTGTTAAAATGATGCCATCTTCCCAATTTTTCCTTTGATTCCAATGAACAGTTTCAAAGCAGCTCTGATTTCTCATCTAGATAGGATTAATGTTCACATTTATATACTCTATAATTTCTATGTAAGATACCATATACCTCTGAAATCATTATGCTAATATCAATTCAAATTTTTTTACATTCCATGTAATTTCAGTGGTCTACATTGTTTTGCGGCTTTTTTTTCAAAAAGTAGCAATTTTGGTTTTTTAGGCCAGAGTGCAACAGCATCAGAAGAAAACAAGAATGGTGAATCTTCAAAAAATGCAGAGGAAACAGAGCAACCATCTGCTGCTGGAATGCAAGCTCTTTCATTGGTCTGTGAAGAGTGAGTGCCCTATAAAGTAACTTCTTTACCCCATATTCAGGGGTGGGCTATAGAGGCAATGATTAGAGGGTTTAGATAACGGTTGGATTTTTGTGCTGCACCCTTCAAGTGCCATCCTCTTTCTCTATTAAGACATAAAATGATGTCAGGAAAAATATGCCTCCAAGTGACTGTTCCCAAAACAGCCCAAAAATAGAGTTTGATTCTGATCCCAGAACATCCAAAAGCCACTTCTATTTCAAGCAATATGTTTCATTAAAAGAGAAATGCAACAGACTCTACAAGAAGATAAATTAGGGATAAACATGGAGTTTCATCACTACTCACTACCAAGAAAGGTTTTTACCAAATCAAAAAAATTACCAAGTGTCAAAAAAATTTTAGGGGTACCCCCCTGCAACATCCACTGTAAGTACCTCCCTGCTCATATGTTGTTCCTACGGTGCCACACTTGTCAAAATCATGGCTAGTATCACACAAATTATACAATATGAATATCAGATGTCGTTTCTGCAATAAATGTTTCCTTTTTAATGAAACAACTGCTTTATCATTCTTTGGCTGTATGCTTTCTCCTTGTTAAGATCAACCTATTTTGAGTTACAGATGTGGAAAGCAACTGAAATCAGAATTTGATGCACAAGTAAGTAACAGTTGTTCATGATTTGCGATTAAATGGAGACAAACCAAGTTTCTGTCTCTAGGAGGAACTTTGCAGTTGGCAAAGTAATACTCACATATCATCAGTGGTGGGTTTTTCAAAATAGATGAAAGCAAAGCAAATCAAATTAAGAGCAAAAGAACTGGCTATTTTTCGTGTTTGAGAGGAGGTCAAAGAAGTACACTTATTCAGTTTGATTCGACATCCATCGAGTTGACAGTTTTAGTTTTCAGTTCAGTTTAATCGAAATTATCCACCCTAAGTACAAATTCTACACCAATTTCGATGAAAATACAATGCAATACAATAAAAAAATCGCAAACCCATGTGAGTCCTAAAAAATAAAGCCAACTGATGAACTTACAGAATAGAAACAAAATTTAAAATTATTTAAAGCAATTTAAAAGCTGTCTTAAGGTCGAGTTGCTTGAGAAGCAAGTCGTTGTAGTTTTTTGCTGCCAAGAAGTAAACTTCCTTTCATCCGATGTTCATTCTCATTTGAGGCAATTTTATTGATATCCCCTTAAACACGCAACAACTGCATGGAATACCTTGTCTGGCTGTTGTTTTCCTTGAAGCAGTGCCTAAATTCATTTATGTAAAGCCTTTAGTAAATGAAGGTCTTGCTATGAAGTGATTGGGTTTGAATCAATTTCTTTTTATCAAACAGGCCCATGCAGCCAGGACTGGACATCAAAAGTTTGCTGAATCATCTGAAGCGGTTCGCCCACTTACAGAAGAAGAGAAACAAGAGCAAGTTAAAGTGTAAGCTTATTTCTGTTTTGCTCAGTGATATATCCTGTGACCGGGAGCCTGACCTGCATACAGCTAACCACTCAATGCCAAGTAACCGACCCTGTGACCAGTGACGTACCCTATGACCAGTGACCTACCCTATGATCTTTGACCTACGCTGCCACAAATGACGTAGCCTTTGAGCATTAAAGTATCATGTGACCAGTGACCTACCCTATGATCTTTGACCTGCGCTGCAACAAAGGACGTAGCCATTGAGCATTAAAGTATCATGTGACCAGTGACCTACACTGTGAGCCAAAAACTATTGTGTTAACAGTGACCACTTAATGATCAGCAATGTACTTGGACTTGCAATGCGCTGTTACCGATGGCCTACCATGTGACTAGTACCCTATTGAATGACTAGAAGTATTCTCGTCTTGTATTTTACTTTCTGTGCATGTGGTGACAACTAGACTCTCGAGCGGGCCCTTACGCTGCTGAATTTATTTGCGCTTTGGAGGAGCAGAGCCCCTGCTCATGAAATAATTTTTATACTAGCATATTCTTTCTTTGTTAGTGATCTTTGTCTTAAACTTGACGTTGATTTAGTTCTTAATAGCATGATTAATAGCATAGCATTATTTGTATTTGATACCATTCAAGATGGAAAACAACCCGTAGGCATCATGTTCCACTGTGATTGGCACTTACAATTTACAGTTACTACTTGATTTAAAAGAAAAATGCAACTAATATTACATGAAAAAGATACAAGCAAACTACTAACACAAACGGTAGTGGTAAATCGTTGTTCTTGTAAAACACTTTCGTCAACCCTCTTAGTTTAATTAATGTATTCATTGATGACTTCAATCGCTATTCTGTTGGAAGTAATGCTCAAGTCCTCGCTGCCCTACAGTAATACTTGACACATGACAAACATAATTTAGCAAACCAGCCTTTTGTCATTAGTGATGAAAAGAAAAGAAAAATGTTTTTATAATCGTTTTTAGATTGCAACAGAAACTAGTAGAGAGGAGACAGCAAAGAGAAGACACTGAAAAGCAGGTATTTTGAAAATTTATGTTTTTTTGTTAAAAACGATGCTGATAATGTTGAAAAGCTCGTAACAGATTGCAGGTTATTATTTCATTTGAAGTTTTGTTAAGCATAATTACAAATGGTTGCACACCCTTTCTTAATAATCCCACAGCTTCAGTACTGAAAAAACTTGCTTCATAAAATTAGCTAATTTCACGTATTTCACCCTTACAATTTTGAAGTAACCACTTGTTCTTTGCAGAAATGTATTTTGACAAAATTGAGCCTTGAACCTAGTTCTTAATCAGTCAAGAAATAAAAAGATTTAGAGCGGCTGATTTTCTACAGGACTGAAAACAAAACATAAAAACGCCTTTCATAGGTTTAAATAACTAAGCAGTGATTTTTTTAAGGAGCCAGTGTGTACTTTCTCATAATCCACTTTTCTAGAAAGTTTATTTAATGCGCTAGTGTCATTTTCTTACTTTCTGGAAAATCTAAAGTTTAAACTTTTGAAATTCCTGAGTAGTGACTATTGCAGGGGGGTTGCGTAAAATCCATACACAAGAATACACACAATGGAAACGAAATTACATAAATGAGGAAGATATGCATGAAGCCTTGTAAATTTTCGTGTTCTTATTTTATAGGAAGCAAAGCAGCGAGAGAAAATTAGGAGAAAAATGGGAAAAGAAATTACGGAAGCCAAACAAAAGTAAGAACTAGCAGTATCATCATCGTCGTAGGCGTCGTCATTATCATCAACATAGTCATCATCGTCGTCATCATCATCATCATCATCATCATCATCATCATCATCATCATCATCATCATCATCATCATCATCATCATCATCATCATCATCATCATCATCATCATCATTTTTATCATTATCATTATCATTATCATTATCATCATCATCATCATCATCAGCATCATCATCATCGTCATCGCCAAAATTGTTTTTTTTGTAATTCGAAATTATTCGCAATGGGAATTTTTTTATCAAAAGCATGTCTCTCTCTGACTTTTCAAGGCATGACCTTGCAGAAGTTCAAAGAATTGCCGAAGAAAGACGGAGAGAAAAACATGAAGATAAACTTTACCGGTAAGTTTCATTTGCTACTGGAAGAAAAGTCTACAAGTTTAAGGGAGTGATTGGTTATGATTTCTTGAAACAATATTATTGGTGGAGCTAACAGCTGCATAGATATTAATTGATACCTGTTCAATTTGCCAACTTATTTGCTAACCTAGAGTGACCTTTTTCATGTACTGTTCACTGTTACTAACCCAGTATGAACGGGCTAATGACAGCGTTCTATATTCCTTTAACTTTACAATAAAAAAACCTAGTACAAAATAGGTAATTTTAATAAATTTCAGTATAAAGTTTTCAATATTGTCAGTGGCACGGGTTTAAAGTGACACAAGCTTAAACAAAACTGTTGAGACGAAAATCACTTTAGATTTTGATAGATAAATTAGATGATAGACCACCCCCTCCCCTCTGAATCAATCTTGCATTTATATTGTACTTCTCCTAAACTGCATAATAGAAAAAACAACACTGACTTCGGGAGGGGTAGGTGGGTTTTACGAAATAACCAACTCATTTGCTGCATCTATTCAAAATTAAAACTTCAATATCACAAACAAAGAGGCTCACAGTAACACATTTCGCAATCTGTGAATTCGTTCAGGCTCTCTGCGTTGCTGCCAATTAAGGCGCAATATTGACTGTGTCTCCGCAGCCGTTTTACCGAAAGGCTGCATTGATGACGTTACTTCATTTTCAATTGCTAAGTTCTTGTTGATCCTGTTGGCTTTTGAGTCGAGAAGATAGGGAAAAATTACCTAAAGGTTGATAGAAACGGTATTTGAAAGGCGCGTGACTTTTTGTACAAAGTAGTAACCTCAAAATTAGCGTATGTCGTTGGTGGCAGGTCAACATTTTCAAACTTAACTTTATTAGAGATATGTTAATTAGATATAAACACCTCACTGGTTTAGAGCAACACAAATTTGGCTGAATCTTTACAAATAACAAGTATAGGATTGTTGTTGTACATAAAAATTAGAGTAGATAGTTTTTGTAGAAAAACTTTTGTACAAAGTCTTATACCTCTGGATTCGATAAATAGCTTCTCGCTAGTAATGGTCTGTTTTTATCGCAGCACCGTTTGGGCTGCTTCCTGCTATCTTCGATTACACTGCCGACCGGGGAAAAAGTGTAAAGTCGGTAGAATAGCTTGTGGCTAGTCGCAGACCATAATGCACAACCTTATCTTTGAAAGTTGCTTGCAATCTTTTTTGACGATGCAATTTGTTGTGACTTGTTTCTAGGCAACGCTTAAAGCAGAAAATTGCACAAGACAGAGCCAATATGAAAGCAGCTCAAGTAAGCCAACTTAAATTATCTATCTGTAACTTCAACATACCATTTCCATATGATATTTATCCATACTCCACATTCAGCCCTTTCGCCCTTCCTCATATATTCGTACTCCGCTATGATAATAACCCTTCATTTAATCGGTTCATTCCAAAGGTGTAAAATTTGATATTTCTAGAAGGACACATGCTTTTATGAACCAATGAATTTTTCATCGATTGCCAGGACCTTGTAATACCTTTTCTTGTTTTGGAAACATTTTCTGGCTCCAAGCTATTATTCTGGGCGACCTAACAACAATGCAGCCGACTTAAAGCAGACTTACAAAACTGCCTCTTAGCTATATTTCTTTGGTTAAGTGAGAAACAAATCTGTGAAAAAGTATTTCATTTAGGGGTATTTACTTGTTAAATTTCTGCTTATACCTTCCTTTATCGACCAATCATCTATTAGCACCTCCCATTGCAAACGATATGTTCACAAATTCGATACGGCCCTCAAAAAGAGCCGTATATAAGTTGAATTACTTTGATTCTAAGTTTGTTTGCTCCTGTTCCGTCCCATAACATTGGCAATGCATCGTACTCATGTAGTAATTTGATTTGATTCAACAACTCTCTCTTCACCTTTTTCACAGAAGTATACTAGGCTGTCGATATAGGCCATCAATAGGTTATCAATAAATTTATCACAGCTTTGATAGTATGCAGAAACTTTTCGATAAGCATCGCCTATACAATCACACATTTTTGATTCGTCCAGGTAAATTTTAGTGACCAATAATTTCTTAAAAAATCGCCATATTCTTTGTTAAGCCAAATTTCTCATCACTTCGCATCTCTTGTAGACTGGCAATAAGGCACCCGCCGCAGAACCAACAGCTGTTCCACCACAGCCTCAGATTGTAAAGCAAGAAACAAAAGAGTATGATGCATGTCGAATTCAGGTTTGTTTCATGTTAATTGAGTTTTTAATCATTGGTTTTTTCCCCTGAGCAACCTTATGCTGTTCCACTTTTCTATCTGGTCTTCTTTTGCTGTTTTCTTTGCTGTGTTTCTTCGTTGCTCTGTTCTCTATTTGCTCGTCTGCCGTCCCGTTCCTTTTTCTCTCCTCTTCTCATTTTATTATGTTTTCTGTATTCATTTCTTTGCATGTTTTGTTTCTGTCGTTTCTCCTTTCTTTATTTTGTTTTGTTCTCTTTCCTTCCCTTTAAGTTTTGTCTCTGTTCTTCCCCTATTTTGTACTATTCTTTTTTCTGCTTTGTTCCTGTTATCTCGTGTTCTTTCCCACTCCTCTGTCTGTTGCGTTCTGACTTTTTCTGTTCCATTCCTGCTGTGTATATGTTTCTGACTGTTCCATTCTTCTTCTCGTGCTTTTTTCCTGCACTGTCTGTTATCTCTGTTCCGTCTGTTGCCTTCCTGTTATATTCCTGTCCTCTTTTTGAGTCGCCCGTCTTTGGTGTGCAATGCTCCTGTTTTTCTTTGGTTCTCCTCTTTTATCATTCTTCTCTTTCCTAGTTTTTCTGTTTCTGCTACTTCTTACACTTTTCACTTTCCATTTCTTTCCCTCTTTTTATGTTTTGTTTTGTTCTGTTCTGTCATAGTCCGTTTACCTTTTTAATAAGCGTGCTCTGATATTTTCTTTTTCCGTTTCTATTCCTCTGTTCTTTCTATTGTGCTATATTTTGTTCCATTTCCACTCTTCTATTCCAGCTTGTTTCCAGTTTTATTCATGTTTTTGTTCTGTTACTTTCTGGTTACTTGATATCGTCTCAGTTCCCCTCCACTTGTCCTGATGTTTGGTTCTGTTCTGTGTAATTGTTGTCCGTTTTCTGTCCTGATCCTTTTTTTTTCTCTCTTTTTCTTCTTTTGATGTCCTGTCCTGTCCTGTCCTGACCTGTCCTGACCTGTTCTATTCTGTGCTATTCTGTTCTGTTCCCTTTCTGTTCTGCTCTGTTCTGTTCTGTCCTGTCCTGACCTGACCTGACCTGTTCTATTCTGTGCTATTCTGTTCTGTTCAGTTCTGTCCTGTCCTGTCCTGTCCTGTCCTGTCCTGTTCTGTTCTGTTCTGTTCTGATCTGTTCTGTTCTGTTCCTCTAGTGTTCTTTTTTCCTATCCTGTTCTGTCCTACTATTTTTCCCATGCATAGCTGTGTTCTTTTTTACCCTTTTTAGTTCTTTCCTATACTGTAGGAAAGAACCCTTTTTAGTTCTTTCCTTTTTAGTTCTTTCCTATGTGTATTTCCTTCCTGTCGTGTTTTTTTGTTAATTTTATGTGTTGGTCTTATCCTCTTTTTTCTTCTATTTTGTTCCATCACTATTGCTTGTATGTGTGCATTTTCCTACTTTTTCTTCTCTTTTCTCTGTTCGCCCTGCTATGTTCTCGTTTGTTCTGTTCCGTTCCTGTTTTATTCCTGTTTTGTTATCCCCTTCTATTTCTGTTATTCTGTTTTGTTCTTTTCAGTATCTGTTATGTTCCTACATTTTTCTTGGATTATCAGATGATCTTTTATCTCATGAATTTATATCTTGTATTTTAGTTCCGATTTCCAAATGGCTCGACAAAAACAGCAAACTTCAAGCCGTCAGATTTGTTGTCCGAGCTATGTACTTTCGCTAATATTAATGGATATGACGGGGAGACACCATTGCGCCTGATGACAACATTCCCACGAAAGACATTCGGACCTTCTGATATGTCTATGACTTTGAAAGACCTTGGACTTGTACCTTCCTCTGTCATAATCGTTTCTAAAAGCTAATGTTCTTTATTCATAAGTTTGTGTTATCCACGTTTATGTTTTTTGTATCATTAGTTCGGAGTTTAACACTATCAGTAACAATCCTTAAAATAAGAATGCAATTAACTTTCTCCCTCTCAACAATAGTGTATCCTTTATAATTTTCTAAGTTTATCCCTGAATACTTTAAGCTGAGTTTGTTATTTTTCTTGCTGACCGCCCCCCTCTGATAGTTCTTCACAGCTAAAACTGTTACCAGTGGCGAAATTAATTCGCCATGTGCATATATATGTACATATTGTGGCATGTTTTTCTAACCAATAGGATATCTAGGCCATAGCTGAGGTCCTGTTCATTTTAATATCAGCTTGAATTGCGCGTCTCTGCGCGATTGCATAAAGCACAAAAAAAGTGTGCGAATGTGTAAAGCGCTATTTTAATAGGTCGAATAGTTAGGGCCCTAGGGGTGCCATAAAAGATTCATAGCTTAGGGGTGGGGGGGGGGGTTATTGCAATGAGCCTAGATGGAGATCTGACTAATATTGTTATTTAAGATTAGGGCGATGAATTGAAAGGGGTAGTGGTGAACAATTTTCACTAGTTTTATGTGGGTGTATTCCCTAATTACTTACCAAAAAATTCTGTAGTGCAAAGTTTCAGAAAATTGGGAGTTTCACCCATTACATGTCTTGAAATATAATCTAAATTCCATTACACTATACATAATTCATATTTGAATCAACAACATACTTTTAAATGTATTTCATTAGTGTGCTTCAGTTTCTTTTTAGTGAGCGAGGGGTGGAAAAATAATACATATGGGGTTATTATAGATTCAAATCGAGGAGATTTTCCCCAAAAAAATGTATATTTACCCCCCTTCCTACAATTAACAAAGATTGGATAATCTTTTTAGGCCAGTGTATTTCTCGTGATCCATAACAAATATGAGTTGTTTGACCCTTTTGATCATTAAATTAACATTTGCCCTGTTTTTTTCCCTTTTCTGTTAATGTATCTTCCCGTCATGTACCCTTCATGTTTGCAGAGCTTCAACTTTCCTCGCCCTTTCATTTTTGTTTTTTATTCCACCTACCCTATGTTGTTGTTGAGCATTTCCGGAGATTTATTTAAACTGAGTACTAGTTCCGAGCTTAGTTTCTTATTAAAAATGTGTGCTTTCATAGATCAAAACTGGGAATAATTACAAAAAATATCACATTGATAAGCTATATTTTGAACTTCTAATAAACCTCCTCTCTAATCAGCCATTTTTCTAATCAGCCCCCTCTTTAGTAAGCCCCCTCTGGAACCTCACAGATCACACAAGCCGGCATGCGTAGAAAAGCTTTTAAGGTTCTTTTCGTTTAGCTTAAAAACGTAAAAGAGTGATGATCACGCTGGGAAGTGAGGCTTATTTGTAGAGCCCCTGCAGAATAATATTCCATTAGACTGTAAGACAGAAGTCAGAGCCTACAACTGTAAAACTTAGCCTGCTGGGTCCATAACGAGATAAAGCTATGGGGACATCTATTTAACCATTGATTCCATCTAAACCCCATCACGTTCCAATGTTTTCACTCGTTTTTAAGAAAAAGAAGACAGGCTTAAGAACATCAAAGCTCGATTTACAAAAAAATAAGAACTATTTAATAACATTACTTGCCACAACTTATAGTCTGCTTACACAACCCATAGTATAAAGAGAAGGATCCCTGTTCCTCCTCCGTAGAGTTTGCGCGCATGCTACACAGTAGTGATTAGAGCAAATACCATGTCCCAGAATGCAGAGTATGGCAATGGCGCACCCAAGATTATTCTTAAATGTCTAAGAAAGGGCACCTGGATGCCCCTCAGGTTTTGAAGTTTTCATGTTTGTGCAGCGATATTCATAGCGTAGTGGCGCAATTTTTGTTCTGTTTTAGCGCACCTGTACCTGAAGTCCGGGCCTGTTGGCGCACCCAAGATCTTGTCGAGATCGGCCATATTGTGCAAGCTGGACCAAACGTTTTTTAGCGTGCATTAAAACCTCTACAAGTACATTGTATCATTTATGTAGAGCTCTCTTCTCTGCATTTTCAAAATCAATTGTACTACCAAAACGGTATGTGCAGCTGTTATTTTTGGCTTTTGAAAGGTTGAAGGCATATGTTTCTTATCGCACTACATAAAGGGCAATGTGACCTATGCCTGTTGCACTTGTGTTCTTCATGCCATTATCCCCGTCACAAAGCTTGGGCATATCTTAAACTTTTTATCAACTTCAAAGGAGCAACAGCATCAACTTGAATATAGGGCCAAGCCCAATCTTCAAAGCCCCCTCACTCGAAAATATGCTCCGGCATCCAGGAAATTGTCGCAACTGTTGATAAAAAACACCTCGTAGTTATTCAAGGTAAATGTGTACTCAAGAATTCCTGAAGGCACAGGTAGGGGCTACCGAACAAATAAACAAACAAGGATGTAATGAAGATGACGTGAAGGGCGTTATCGAGATGTCAGTTGCTCGCCCCAGTCCCTATGTTGTCGTCCATGTATCAGTTATGAGCATGCGCATTTACTCGATTGATTGAGAGTAGGAACCCGTTGATCAACTTATTTGTATAATCAGTACAATTAATGTAAAACTATGCAGAGTTTTTCTTGCAATTTCCGGCCTCTGCATTAGATTAGAAAGGTATTTGTTAAAGGGAGATAAACTTTGGACTTTTTAGTTTCTACTTCACCATAAAAGCCAGCTTCCATCATGCCTGGGCATTCGTAAAGTCACTAAAGTTTGCGAGCAGTTGGGCAGGACATTGGCCTAGCAGTTCTGCAACCAGCTCTGGCTGAGGAATCGCCGCTACGCTAAGCTTTGTTGGTAATGGAACTTAAAGAGGTAAAAATATAAATTTTAGATCTTTAATTGACAGACCCAATGACCCTATGATTTGGTATCAAATCAGCCAAAGGAATATAGGTAAATATTGAAATTTCTCGTGTCGGACCAGCATATACTACGAAAGGCGGTTTTACAATCTGCAGCGAAATCTGATATGGTTTCCGTCGGCGAAAGAACCGCTTGGACGATCAGGCTTGGGTGAAGGCAGCTTTTTGATTTAGGTCAAATTTTGTTTAAATCGTTATGAATCTACCCCTATGTTTATAACATCTTCGACCACATTTTATTTATCTGGAGCCTAATTCGCGCGAACGTTTGTCATGAACGGAAAGTTGTTTGTGTGTATGTGCCGAATAAAATGGGCTTTCATCCAGCAGTTTCAGTACCGGATTGACCAGAAGTACGGTGTCAAAATGTTGAACGTAGTCAAGCTAAGTATTTTCGACCCTGTTTTACCAGCGGACGTGAAGTGGAAATGCTCATTTATAATACGGATTGTTTGAATTGATAACATTTTGTGGCAGCTATTTTCCTGGTACTCTCATTTACGCAGAGCAAAACACAATCAGCAAAATGTCATTTCTGAGCTTTAAAGTTAGCGCCACCATTTCTACTAGCTTTTGACCCCACTCTATGCTCTTTACGTTAAAAGATTTAAACAGGCTGCAGCAAAAATCGAATTTTACACTTAAATCTTATAAACAATCAGATAAAATTGTGATTTTAGTTAGGCCAAATTTAATTAAGAATAAATGCAGGGAGTAAATGCAACAATTTTTGAAAATCTGGCCAGCCACAAGTTAACCACCAAACAAAATATGTTGGAGGTTGAGTGCTGGAAGTAAATAGTTTTTCCAGAAATTGCCTAGCATTTTCCTGGGTGATCAAGTATGGAAAGCTAGATTTTTGTGCACTGGATGGAGATTCTAGGTGTATGTTGCGTGTGCCATGAAGATTCTGTCAGCCCTAGACCAAGGATTTACATATAGGAAGGTTTTGCCATCATAATTCTGCTGGCCATCTCCCATATGATTCATAGTGAGCCAACCGTGAGTGTTTTCGATCTGTGTACCACCTCCTTGTTACTTTAGCACAACATTGGTTGGATGCACTGTTTTGTGAGCCATTGGCCAAAGCCATGTGCCAGATATGTCCAGCACATGAACCTTTTGTTCCTGATAGTTGGGAGATCCAATGGTGATCACATGATGAATCCCTCACAATGCTAATTAGCATTCAAACTATTATGCCAGGTAGGCAAAGTCCAGCCAAGACTTTACATGAAGCACATTTTTTCTCTCTTTACACAAACATCCCAGAAAAATTTTTACATAATTGCCAGATTATCAAAGGTTATAGAAGGGAGTTGACCAAGAAAGATTGAACTTAACAAAATTTTCCACTTGCTAGATTAGTTATAAACAAAGGCTGTGCTCTTTCATAAACCAATTAAAACTTAAAGAATCTTTGTGACAAGTTTGATTTTTAACAATAACACCTGGGCCACTTTTTGGAAGAGAGCAGAACCCTGAAGATCATGGCAAAGAATCAACAACACAATCTTATTTTAATTTTGATAGCTAAGAGGTGCCTGTTTTGAATAGTGAAAGTAGTTCATCACACTAAATATGTGCATGAATCCAGCATTTATGCCATTAATTTTGTTGACAGTAGCAGTGTGCTAAATCAATTTTTTGGGCAACTTTTCATTTATGTCAATGGCTATCTTTTGGAGTCTAAGAGATTGTGTGTTTTCTTGCAAGCTAGTGTGATTTTGGTTGCAGGTACATTATACAGGGTAAAAACTATATTTGATGATGGTAACCCCCTAATTTTTTGTAATAACTGTTACGTGGACATTGACATATTAAGTTCAGCATAAATAAGCCTTCCTTGTGTTTTTCATTGATTGCTAATCAAATGAATAAGTACAGAAACAAGAATATTAACAGGCTACAAATCCATGCTGTTGCTGGAATGAATAAATTTTCACAATGACAATGATTTGCGCAGCTGTGCTAACACAGAATTGTTAATTTCTAATGAATAGCATGTGTGACTACAATGCTAGAACACTGATTTTTCTGTAGCAAATTCTGCCGATGTAGTTGAGAAATTTTGAAAACAGCAATAGCATGGCCAGGAATTCCAGTATCTCTCTGCTAAATGAAGACTTTGTGCAATCATTTGTTGATGTGTAGTTTTCTATTACAAATATTCTGGTAAGACTGCTAATGGTTTGGACAGAGTTGCTGCATGATATTTGTGTGATACAACAATGATTGTTTGTTTGCTTTTTTAATCCTCCTTTCTAAAGAAAAAGAATAGAGTTACTTTGGCAGTCATCCAGCTGTGGAGATATTGAATGACCTCTTGTCAATCATTTAGAAGCAGGCATTGAGTACCACTTACTAAATAATTATGCAAACTAAAAAATTAGTTTATATTTGTTTGTCTTCTTTTTCAAATAGTTGTTATTTATTTGTTTAAAGCAATGCTTTTCTCTGCACCAGTACACTGTAAACATAGTGATAAATTTAACTAACAACATAGATGGCTCTTTTAGATTACAGAGGCCAAGTAATGTTGTATCAAGTGGTCATTATGTCTGTGGTTTGGAGATATTTGATTGAAGTATTTGATAGAAATGTATTTATGATTTTTCTGATCTTTAAATGTAAACAGGTAATTGATACATGGAATACAAAATTTAAATTCTTTTATCAGAGTGAACTTATGTCAATCTACGCAAAAGTGTCACACAATGGAAGAGAGGAACAAAATTCCTTCAACTCTTTCATGCACTGTTGAGGTTATGTTAGACTGAACTCGGCTGATGTTGATATCTCTCTGTTTGAATGTTGTCAGGGTTGGAAAGGGTTGAACATTTCCAGTACTATATGAAGGGTGAATGAAAAGAACTGACTCTCTGGTAACCCTGATGCAAACATGATGGCATCTTTTCATTTTATAGGAATAAGATCCAATAGGTGTTGCAGAGGCATGTTAGGTTTGTTTTATTGGCTATCTTTCCATTAATCATCTTTCATAGCAAGAAGCAGACAATATATTCTTCTTGGCAGAAATTCATCGAAATTATGGACCAATGATCTAGATATTACTTACAGTACTAGATTAGATTTCAATTTTTTTGCTGCTTGTCATAGGAGCTTGTGCAGAATCATGCCAATACATGGTGCAAGTTTTTACCTTATGAGGCCTTTTAAGATCATTGGTCATAACTGCTTTTAAATTTGGTCTTGTAACCAATGCTTATGGCTTCCTAGATGAAAGATTTGATTTAACTGGTGTTTTTGTTCTGTTTATTCATGATAATCACTTGCTGTTTAAATGTTAGAATGTGACAATGAAATTCAAGTCTTTGGCCACATTGGAGTAAAGCAAGGAATAAAGTCTATTACAATTAGATAAAGGAAATGTCAGCTTGAATCAAAATAAAGTCATTAAAGCCTGAACACAAAGCAATAAAAACAAGTAGGATAGCAGGAAAGTGTCAGACAAAAATAAAAAGTTGTTATTTATGCTATGGCCTTGTAACTGCTTTGCGCTATATTCACTTTTAAATGTAACTTGAACAAAAAACTGTAAACAAATTGTTACTATTGATCGATGGAGATGTATCAAAAAGCCAAAATCAATGCTAAATCAAAGTTTAAAAAAAGTTAAATTCTAAGAGGATGGATGAAATAATTTTGTCAAACTAGGCTTGTAGGTATCTTCTGATGATAGGTGGTAGGATATAGACTTTGAAATCTAATTAATAGCAATTTCATAACCTACCACAACAAACTACACCACCAATGGTGTTTAACAATTTTAAATAAACAACCTTTTGTTTAAAAAAAAAGCATTTGCTTTCAGTTTGATCTTGCACAAAAGTAAACCTTTCATTTTTGTGGGTGAAACACCCAAATAGCTTTTTAAACGATGCCTCCTAACTAGGACCTGCTGTTGTAGCCAGAAACCAATTATCAATATATTTTGCGGATTCCATTGCAATACAACATTATTTGTTAACATGGGAAATGAAACTAGTAGGACAAGGGTTCTCTCATTTAAGAATATGGGTAAGAGAAGTTATATTTGCAAATGCTTTTTTAGGTTTCATTTGAGCTAAGTGGCACTTTCATATTTCAATTTGAACTGGGTTATATTTGGAACTTTGCTTACTTTTTTGAATATTACAATATCAGTTGTGCTTTGAAGGCAGTTTCTTTCATCATCATACATGGTATCATTGCTGTTTTCCAGTTCTCCAGAATAAAAGAGTAACTTAACTCATCTCCCCCTGGACCATTTGGAACTCACATACATACAACTGTGAAAACAAATGCTGCAGGGGGTACATAGATACAGGAAATATCCTTGTTTTAAAAAACTTGCAGTGGAAGTTGTCTGATCAACTTTGCAAATCTTGACACCACTGCCCCCAGGTATTTCTTTGGTTTACAGTAACTTATACTGCACCAAATGGCATCTGCAGGGGGCTTTGAGTTGAATTGTTGGAAGAGTGTGATGACTATTTCCTAAGGCTGTTACAATAATTTTACATTTTGTGTTCTTTGATTATTCTTGTATTTTGGACTTAAAATCAGAACATACCTGATACTATTAACTGAGTTCTTTAGCATACAGGCATTGTTTTCAAAACATTAGATTATTACTTCTAATATTAGTCAAGGAAGCTTAATTAATGTTTTGTGAGCGAAGTTTCTGCTGTAGTATAATACATGTTGATAAAACAGTTTTAAAGCAAATAACACAAACAGTACTGCTTTGAAGCTTTTGGTACCGACAAAAACAAACTTTGATATAATTGAGAGTCTTGTCTTCTCACTGCAGTTTTTAAAAACGACTGGTCATTACTCCTCCTTTTATAACATGGAGAGTGTCAGAAAAATGACACCTTAGAAGCCTGAGCCATGTTGAACTCTTTCTTATGGAATTTTTGTAATGATGAATGTTGTTTAACAACATTCTGATTTATTTTAAAAGGTCTTTTCAATTTTCCTGAAGTGTATGAAGAAAGTGAACTTATTGCCTATTTTTGATGTTACTGCCTCAACTGTTGTGAGGAGCACCCTATGTATTAACTCATTTAATTGTTTTGCTTCAAAAAAAATATTTGTGCATTTAAGTAAGACTTCTGTAGAGTTTAAAGGACTCAAAAGACCGTGCAGAGATTAAGCAAGCGGTCCCTTTCTCCAAATTTTCTCATGAATTGAGCATGTTTTAGTATGAAGTCATCAAGCAAGGCTGTTGCCTACAACTTTATAACCAGCTTTAAATGCAACCACCATTTGCATCTGCAGAATCGATTTTATGATCTAAGACTGATCTCATATACCTGCTCATGAGATGAAGATTTTAGTTCTGAAAGGCAGGTAATCGTGTTGTGCTGTGGTTAATTTTTTGTTTAAAGTTTGGCCCTTCTCAATGCTTCTGGTCTTGTCAGAGGCCATGCAAAGCCAATGCACGTGTAATTCAAGTTAATGTTTGTTTGTGGGATGTGACATTACTATACAGGTGCCCTAAAATGAAAAGTCCAAATTAATGATGCTCATGTTTTGTCGTGAAATTTATTTTTTTATGTAAGGACCTGCATTTTGTGTGGAGCTCACCTCCTGGGAAAGATGAATTGTGCCCAGAGGAAACTCAAAAGCCTCCGCATGGAGAGAGCTTTTTCTTTGTTGTTGGAATGAATGTTGACATTGCCTTATTATTTGTGTGAATAGATTTATTTGCATGTAAAGGCCCATGATTGCGTTTGATCAAGCCACGGCCTGTTGTTAAATTAATCTTCTCAGCGAATATAAGTAAAAGTTAAATCAGATTGACAGGTCATCGTGTTTAAAAAATGCATTTGAAGGGGATTCTATCAGGTTTGGTGTCTGTTGTCATAATATTTGCGGGGTGTTGTGATCTTTTTCGAAATCGAGTTTGCGACTTCTAGATTCATTTTTGGAACAGGGTTGTAGCATTCATTGTTTTTGATGCCTTCAAATCTTTTATTTGCTAAACAATATCCATTGTTCTTGTCTTTGAAGAATGTAGCCCCAATAATTGTAAATTCCTGTGTTGTCGACAATTAGCAAGGTCAACTGAAGACAACTTGTGAAAGCTATTTCGTATTGAAACCCCAAATTAATTCTTCATTGCTTAACCAGTTTAATAAATCCCATCCATCATTTTCCTCTATGTCACCTTGTATTGTGCCAGTTCTTTCAAATTTTCAAGATCTTCACCTCGAATCCTTGATCAATTCTCATCCTCATTGTACCAAACGCTTAATCTGATAATATTATCTACCAACTAAATACCCAATACTAGTGTTCCTGTTTCTTTTATTTTTCTCTTTGCTTGCTGTTCTGTTTTATTTTGATGATATTTCAAATTTAAATTGCTCCCTTACTTTACGTGCGCATAAGGGTTTCTTCTAGGTTGCCCTCGAAGTTTAAGAAAATCTTAGACATCTCTTTTTGTTATCAACCATTTTTCACCTTTTTGATGATGAAATTCCTTCTAAAAGTCTCATAAGGTTTTCTGCAATAAAAGCCTTTTTTTACTTAAGTAACAGGGCGCTGGGGTCTTAAATCCTTCTGGTTCTCTAAATGCCCTGGGCAGCTTACTAAAGATTTAATAAGAGAGCCAGGGTCGTAGCTACAGTGGGGTGAGGGGTGTGACACCCCCAGGGTAAATATTGTTTTTCAAAAGCAAGGTGTTTTTTGGCCACGAAGGTGTATTTCGTCGGTAAATTTTGCTAACTTGTACGCCCCTTTTGTTAGCAAATAAATAGTAGACACCCCCTGAAACAAAACATCTAGCTACGGCCCCGTAGAGAGCATATAATAATCATTAATTTTTAACATTGTATCTTTTTTAATCTTGTGTTAACATGTATTCGATAAATTGTAAACATGTTGCTGAATAACATGAATTTGAATTTGAATCTGACGTTAACAATACCCTAACCAAAGTATAGATCAAGTTTGTGTGACAATGTTTGTTTTGTGGCTATTCGCTTGCTGTTTCTGAATTAAATGTGATTTTTATCATGAGAGTCAGATTCCTGTGTGTAACCAGTTTCTATAAGACGCTATCCAGCCTATTGAAAGCTTGCAAATGAAGATGCAATAGAATCAGTCGGAATTGCCTAACATCAATCTATTCCTCTCATTCAAATATTTGCACTTTGAATCCGTGTAATTCTCGTGAAAACCTCAATCTGTAACCCGTTGCACCTGCATGGTCTAGGAATCGTCTATAGCTGATGGCAGCTGGCGCCATGGGTCTCAAATTGTGCTGGAAAGCAGTCACAGAGAGCTCAGAAAAGTGCTGAACCTTCCTCTAGCCTAATGGTTCAAATTCATCACCCTTCCTCAAACGCAATAGGGCGCGATTTGGGTGTAGCCTTGCAATTTCTGTTGTTTCCAGAAGCCTTTCTCACGCCTGTCAGCTGTGGAACCGTAATGTTTCTCGGACTCTGCAGTCACTTACATAGCGAGGGTTCTATGCAGGGCAAAATTTAAGGTATTTAACGGTAGGGGCGTTAAGCTCATTGCGATGCAAAATGGAGTGGTGAAACGAGCGACCAACGTCAAACTGCACCAAATGCTCGATTCTCCGTCCAGTGGTGTCGATTTGGTTTACATACTTTGGGAGAACGCGTTGCATTGAAATCGTGGAAATCTTTGGTTACTCTCAAAAACCAAATTTCTTACGATGAATATACCCATGGGCACAAATGTAAATCTATTTTACGGGAGCGTGCATGCAAGGGCCGGCTTTGCGAAAAGCAGTTTTTTCAGTACCGCTAGTCTGGTCCCTAAAAGTAGTTTTATTATGGTCCATTTAAATACATAGCGATAGTACAAGATCTCCATTCTTTTGACATATAGTAACACTTCGATAATACATAACGATACTTATCTCTGTTTTTCTGTCTCTGTTTAGGACAGGGAAAACAGAGATAATTCACGTTCAGAGCCAGCCGGAACCGATTTTATCGCATCGCAAATGACATCTGAGATCGGACAGTGAATTTATTAGGGGCTATCACATCCCCGCACCCCCTTCAATTGAACACCTGGGTGTGACGATTTGAGATAAAAGCTTAAGTGTGCATAGAAGTTAAGAAGGGAACAATCATAAAGTTAAGAAATCTTACGGATCTCATAACAACAAGCTGAGAACCGGTTAAAGTAGAATCCAGTTGAGTTCCTGGCATGTAAAGGGAGATAGATGTGCGTTGAATAGCTTGAAGTGTTACTATATGTCAAAAGAATGAAGATCTCAGTGTGCTTAGTTTCTTTATTCGAGTTTTACTCGATCTGGTCCTGAACTTTTGACTCATTCCCTTTTTAAGTTATTTAAAGAGAATTTCCGAACTTATACGATATGGATGTGGATATGGATATGGACGTATAACTAAAAAGCACATTCTCATATCGCGATATTCTATAGAATTTGTAAATTTTTAGGTTGAATAGACCTTTTCATGAAAATGAATAGACCAACTTACCCTTAAGCCCAAAGCCCATATCCTTTTTTTATTTTAGCCCTTTACCTTGCAGATCAAATAGTCATTTGCCTCCTCCACGTATTTACCCCCCCCCCCTTTGTTAATATTTCTGCCGAACACCTCGACTTGGCCCTGACAGGACAGTAATGCTGTCGCTTTGTTCTTCTCTGCAACCAAAGACGGTTGGGTACTAAATTTAGGGTGATTCCGGGGCAGGTTGAGGAAGCTCTGAGGTCAATTCACCAATTTTAATTCAGACTTTGCAGCCAATGTATCTCCCCGTTGAATCAGCACTCCGCTTAAAGTGTTTCTTTTTCTGCAGATCAAACATAAAGGAAGTACAATGCCAGTGCACGGTGCAACTTCAGGCCAAGAAAAAAAAGAGGCCGTTGATCCATTTACCAGAAAAACATCTGTAAAGAAGATATTGAAAGGGCAGAAGAAGCAACAAGGCTCATCACGTTTCAGGACCAAAGGGACACCAGAACTTGTGCCGTTGTCTCTATTGAAAGGTAAAACTCTAGATATTTGCTTTTGATTGTTAAATAACGTGAATCCTCGAATAGCCGCCTTAGCTAAAATTTCGTCGAACAAGCTCCCCATTTGCAACTGATGCCCCAATCACACAATATTGGATTCACTTCGCGACATATTCCCAACCCAATCCGACATGAGAATTTCTTCCGTCTACACGATACCGGGTTCAGTTTCACGCTCTTTTCACACGGTTCCACTTCGCTCCAAATCACATTACTAAGCCAATTATTAAAGAGAACTCCCCATGGCAATGGTAAGTTTGTCTGCTTCAAACAGAGGTTGTTGAATCATAACCTATCGAGTTTTTATGTTCACACTTGCTTCAATGTTACGCATTATAAAAAGTGATCCGTTTCTTCTCTGCGAAATCGATACCGAGCGTTTAGGAATCAATCGATGCCATGTGAACAAAAAGGCTGTCTGTTACTCTCTATAACAGAGAGTAATCCGATATGAAGTGATTCCGGTTTTAGGCGAACGGAACCTGATTCTTGTTTGTAGGTCCCAACCTGGAATAATCCGCCACCCAAACATGTTAATTTTGGCATTTTGGTATGCAGCCATGGAGGTAATTTTGGAGAAGTCTACACAAATTACATATTCAACGCGAAATAATAATAATAAGCAAACCATTAAATGAGTTACTTGAGTTGTGAATTTTAAGTAGTTTGTAAATCCTTGATGATTTTTGTATGATCTTCAACGTACTTGCTTCCGGTTCTTCTCAAAAATCTTGCTGGTGTGCTCATGGCAAATACTAGCCTCGTTTTCCTGTGGCTCAGACGGTTAAAGTAGGCTGTCAATATGCTGTCGTTTAGTTGCGCGCAGTTTTATAATGATAGTTACTTCTAGGTTTTTAAAAATATTTAAGCGTAAAATCAAAATTGTCCACTCAAAAAGCAAGTTCAGTATTAACACCGAAAAGGAATCTATCTCGTTTTTGATTGGTTAAAGATGGTTCCCAGTCATCTGGAAATGTCTCGCTTTGCAACGAAACTATGGTGACAATGTTGCGATGATTTTGCAACTCGTCCACTGTTTTGCTTGTCATGGCATATTCTCTACTTGTGTTCCAATCTGACTCTGACGAAACGTACAAGACCAGTAATGCATTTCAAATCTTACTTAAATTTATCCATCTAACGGTAAGAGATCGAAAACATGTCGATCTTTAGAACATGATTATGCATGATTTCTTTCTGCATTGCCATAGATTCAACGTTGCAGATTTTCGGGTTTTCTTCAAAAGTTCTTCACTTCCTAGTGAAGTGTCTCATCTCTCTATGATTGGGTAAATCTTGACATTGTCTCATCATGCATGGCGGCAAAAGCAACTCAATTGATAATGCATTTAATTTATTGGCTTGTCTGTCAAAATTTCCAAAAAAACTAAGATGTTCCAACTGAGATAATTTGTCAAAGAACCAAACTGCCCAACATTGAGGACCAATGTTCCCCACCCTCCTCTCCAGAGCTGCGAAATGTTGTCTTTCTGGGAACCTGGGAAAAGGATGAAATATTTTATATGAGATGAAAGTGTTGTGTGCGAATCCTCTGTTAGCGATAATTGGTCACAAGATGTTCTTTACCATTAGAAGAATGATAGGCTTTTGGAGTTCAGTTTAATAATGAGAATCGGCATTTTCGTTTTCAAACAGGTAATTATGTTGTTATTAATGATGCAAAATCTGAAAATTTTCCGGTAACCTAGTTCCCAGGTTCCGATACTTTTTGCAGTTCTACCCTTCAGCCCCACCCCCTCTATACATCGTGACTTTTTTGGACTTTTTTCGGACGCAGGCCATCCTTAAAGGGTGTGGGAAATTTTTTGTCATTCAGGGGAGGTTCATGAATGAAAGATAAGTGGAGGTACTTAACCAGCTGATAACAGGTAGCTAGTGATGGTCGCTTATGAACACCCCGGAGAAAAAAATGATTGTGAAAAGTGACAGATTCCTGAATATTGAGAAGAATTTCTCTTCAGCATAAAAATTTAAGTATATTCAGCATATATATTGTGTACAATGAAGGATTAATAGTTATTTAAGATTGTTTTTCTTGAGCGCTGATACTGGTGAAATTTAGCTTATTCGGTTGCACAATCCACAAGCAGATGTTAAGCTTTCGCAGGACTAAAATGACGATCATCGGCTCAATGATGAAGAAAAAATTCCGATCAACGGGGAGTTTTTCGTTCAAAACGTAACGACAGGAGCGTGTAATGAATATATGTATACCATGCATATGTTGGAAAGGTTGTGAGTAGATGATTTTGGGATTTGTTCGGTTTCTATCGCCTTTCTTTGCTGCTCTGTTGAGCATCCATAAACGAGCTTATGCCGCGCTGTTTAGTACCTGTTACATTGTATTTCTAGCATGTCGATTTAATTTTGCTTGCCAACGACCATGCATGATGGTATCATGTGAACAATTTTGATTTTGACGCCAATTTAGTTTGGGAAATGGTAATAATTGAAATAAGTAGACAGTTGGTCTTTTCCTCGCTTATTCATTCGCCCAAAAATTAGCATTTATAATCAGTTACAAAAGTTTTTCATTCTCGTATGCAAGTCCTGCATTGTTGAGAAAGACTTAATAATGCCGTCATTTTTTACCGTATCATTGTACTGAATATTTTTTAACGTAAATCCTCTCCACATCAAACGGCTTTTAATTAATCGATTTTAAATTCGTTTTTGCTTGACAATGTGCCTGCTAAATACCATGTTGCATTTGCCTATGTTTTTTCAAAGCAACAGAAGCACGTAAGTAATTTATAATGTATGAAGCATTAATGACTAAGCGTTGCGGGCTCGATTTTCAGCAGTAGATATACGCAAATGTGTTGTTCATTTGTTCTTGAGACATCTTTGCAGTACATACGCTATGGGGGAGGGAGTGGGTCAGTTATCGAGGTGTAGTGATCATTTAATACTATTTTAGAATATTTAAATTTCATGAGGTATTTTGGCAAAAGTTTTGCAATGGTGGTGGGATTGCCATGGAAAGCTCATGAACCGAATGAGAGAGGAATATTCAAAGCTTGATTTTTACTGATAAGTTTTTTGCAATTTTTGAAATCAGTTGATAGCATATAGAGGATGAGACGTTCATTAAAATAATGTAAATATGGATGTGCTCTTAGAACAAGGGTAGATGCCGAGGCAAGTGGGGGGGGGGGAAGATAATCAAGGATGGAGGGAGTTATGCGTATTACCGAGTTAAGGTTATGCACGACATTGATCGATAAATGGTCTATAACAATTTTAATTGGTATTAGATAGGCCTAGGGTCTAGTATTTCAGTCTATGAATAGCACAGGGGGGGGGGGTGGTGATCTATCTGCCAGTTTTCATGCTGGTATCAGTATAACGCCTGATACAGTGAATTACCCACAGTATATTGTTTATGCTTCCTTGCTTTCAATTTTTTTTATTATTATGAAAGAATGATACGCAGGATTTGAAGTTTTACATTTGATTTTTATAACTAAATGCCTTTCCAAACTATATGATTTCTCCATGCCCGCCGCTAAACCATAATGGATTTTCAACTTGTGAAAATGGCGTATGAAGGATGCACAGTATATCATTTTGGACATCTACGTTAGACACTCGGCTTATGTCAGTGAGATAATCCCCCACCAAGTTGGATACTCTCTATCCAGAACTTCTTATTTTGTAAAATACACCGCAGATTTCCGTATTTTATCTATCAGTTGGTCACTTTTTGATAGTATCTCGGACTTTGGCAAACATTCTTTGTAACTTGCGACCTATTATTTTCCAGATGCAAGTCCTCAAGAACAGCAAGAACTTTTTGTTAAGAAATTAGTGCAATGCTCCACAGTTTTCGATTTCATGGACCCGGTGAGTGACCTCAGAGGGAAAGAAATCAAAAGAGCAACCCTGAATGAGCTCGTCGACTACATCACGTCAGAACGAGGCGTTCTAACCGAGGCTGCTTATCCAGAGGTCGTCAGAATGGTAAGCTACTTTGTTTAATTCAAAGTTATTCATACTTGATGCAAATTGTTGAACAACATCTCTTTCAAATACTAGCACTGGTTTTGGTTTGTATCTAATTCAAGTGTTTAAAAGGGCAACCCTTCAGTAATCGCTGTTTTTCAAGGGCCACTCTTTTAAAGATAAAACATCATACATAGAACAAAGTAACTAATATTATATAAAATTTCGACATAATCACAATGTAACACAATACTTATTGATATCAGAAGATGAAAATAAAAAAGATAATTAAAAAAAAACGTATTTCATCCATTGCAACAATTCAAAATGCTCAATGCGACAGCGCCATGGCCCAAGGGTGATTGCGCTACCTTTAACCCTTTCACCCCTGGACAGGCTATATGGCGCAATGACAAACACCGGAAAAGATAATTTTCAGGGGGTTGAATACAAAATATTGTAAATGTTCTAATGGTAGTTTTCTATCATAGTTTACGGTTTCACCTAAGTTATTTGACTATGCTACCCTCTGAAAAGCGTAGAATTATATGGGTTTTAACAGTTAATTGAAAATAAATCCTTGTGCGAAAGGGTTAATTTCAGTGGTTAGGTTTCGCATTATCCATATCTTGTAGGACCCATTATCGATGTGTTTCTGGAAATTTGTTGCCTTTAGCTCCAATGAAAGAATGGCAGGGAACTGTTAATAAAGCACAGTGAATGTTGTGACTTTTTGGTATCCTTTGAACATTTAAGAGTAGATTGCTCAAGAACTATTTCTCTGCCAATAACATATCGATCTGACCGTTATGGTAAAAAGTAGACGTTACAGTTTTTCTCTATTCATATCGAAATTACACCAACAACTACAAACTGATGATGTATTTTACAACGCTACGGAGACGATACCAGGGGGGCACAATACCATTATTACCACCTGGCCATTAACATAAATTTAAAGACGTTTAATCGACGATATATAGACATCCTACTGGTACAAAGACTCGGCTTCATGTGCTGTATTGTCAGAATATCTTCTCTGCGTGGTCACTATGGTCGGGTCCACACGTTCTCTTCCTTCCATTAAATCATTGTAATTACGTTTTCTTTTTCAACAGGTTAATAACAACATTTTCCGCACTCTTCCGCCTTCCGAGAATCCAGATTTCGACCCAGAAGAAGATGAACCAGCTTTGGAAGCGTCTTGGCCCCATCTTCAGGTATGAAGCCGGTGTTATGCAAAGAAGCCGGTGTTATGCAAGGCTATTGTAAGCTAGAATATGTAAATATCTTCCTCTATTGCAGTATCAAGACATATTACTTTATCAGGAGTTGGCTATCTTTAACCCCCTCCCCTCCAAGTAGTCTTCTGATAAGCGTTAAGAATGGGATGTTTTGCCTCATTAGACCTCTAAATCTGTGTCTTTTGTATGCATTTGAAATATATATAATTTTTTCTAGGATTTCATTTTTGTAACTCACCTTTGACCAAAAATTGCGATGAAAGACGTGCCTTTTTCACGAACAATATGTGGCTAAAAACCTCTCCTTTTAAGAGAGGCGAAACAATGGAATGGTCTAGTTCTAGACCAGCAATTTAAAAGTACCGAAAAATCATGTCTTTGAAACTCCAGAACGTAAAGGAAACCCCTTCTATTCCTTTTTACATTTATTCCTCCAGTTATTTTAGCTATTTTACTTTGTTATTTTATTTTGTATTTTTGGGTTGTAAATTTTTAGGATTTATCGTTTTCTTTGTCCAGGGTAGTTAAGAAAGCAGTTTATGTAAGATAACTTTGCTCAGCGTAAATAGTTAAAAATTAATTAGATAAATATGCGCTGCAGAGATAACACAAGTTTTTATCAATCAGTCCCATGACACATATCGAACACCTTCCCATACAATGTTTATCGAGATGACCAGTCATGTACTTCATTGCAAACTTAATTTTAATTAATTTTCCCACTACATAATACCTTTGAAATGCAACTGACGACTTTATATTCTAAGTCTGTGAACAAAGCGATTCCTGCTAGCATTTATTTTTTGTCATTTAATTATTGTACTTTTGATTTGAAGTTGTCGCTTATCATTCGTTATGTACACATTTTGCATCAAAGTTTTTCATTCCACCACAGCTGGTTTACGAGTTTTTTCTGAGAGTTTTGGAATCGCCGGAATTTCAACCGACAATCGCGAAAAAGTACATAGATCAGAAATTTGTTTTACAGGTGAGTGACGATGCATAGTTTCAATTGCCACAAAATTGTCACCTTTGTTTACTTCTGACTTTGTGTGATATGACATTCTCTTTTGTAATGATGCCATGAGTAATGAGTCCTAACAACTGAAAGGTTCTTCTTGGTGTTAAGTCCCATCTTTCTGGCGCAGGTGTTTTGTTCCGTACTTGACTGACATTCGTATTTCCTCTATTTCATTTCTCTTATGTGGTGCCTAGTGTGGGGCTCAGTATGGTCCAATACTTGCTGTCCGGATAAAATTATTTACCACCTCATGCGTATCAATGGTTGGTTGTATGTTTATAGGCCTTTTTTTTACATCCGGACCCATTTAAAGCTCAATTATTCGTAAGATTATGGCGTTGTTTTTCAAGTAATTGCTAGGGAGCCCGTAGCTGTTTTGTTTGTTCCCATGTATTGCAAAGGTAGGATTTGTTTTTATCTGGAAGTAATTGAAATTGTTACATTGTTACATTTGACCCTGTTTTTTGTTTTTTTATCAGTTGCTGGAACTATTTGACAGCGAGGATCCGCGGGAACGGGAATTTCTTAAAACTGTCCTTCATCGAATTTATGGAAAGTTCCTTGGTCTTCGAGCGTACATACGGAAGCAAGTAAACCACATTTTTCTAAAGTAAGTTCATAAGTATCTTACTGATTTTATTATAAAATTTCATTTAGATAACTAACATTTTAACAGCTAAGGTTGCAGTTTTTAGTGTAACAACATCCAGAATTTTATACCGGCTTTTAAATTAGTCGTTTTACCGTTGTTTTTTCTCGAGTTGCTTTCTTTTCTATTTATTTAGTGGTTTTCTTTTCTAACTTGTTTTCTTTATTATTTCTTTAACTTCATTCAGTATTAGTTGTTTAAGTCCGTGGTGTAAATTCGATTTTGTCAAGTAGTAGCGCAATTGAGAAAACTTCGAAATTTTCCCGCGGGAAGCTTTCGTCTCTGATATAAGTTTAATGAGACACGCTGCTTCTAGACGATTCAAGATAACTTTGAATGAACATCTTCCTATTCAGAATGCAGCTGGCATTGCAGTTGCACGTTGCTTTTCGCTGTTCATCATCGTCGTTTTTGTGCTAATGTAGGCTAGGGTGTGCTCTCACTACGCTGTTGTTGCGGCATAAAAAGCAAGGTTATTTGTGTCTAATGCCCACGGTCCTACGAAAGATTTAAAGAGATAAACCCAATTTTAGAATGTTTAGTCTGATTAATTTATTCAATCCTTGATAGAATTGTTTAGCAAGGAGATATCATGCAGGGACTTTGGCATCGATTTTCAAAGCAGAATTTTTATTAAAAATTGTTTGTGATGGAGAGAATAGTTCTTGACAATGTTTTGCTAAAGGCTTGAACTTGCCCTTCCGATTATAACCTGGGGTAATCATTGTACGTGGGAGCAACATGAAGGAGCACATGCAAACCAGGTTTGATAAGGAAATCGGTTCTGTATGGGATTTTATGCACGCAAACAGTTCCCATTCGAAGCAGGTTGCATAGGAAACAGGTCGCATACGAAGCGGGTAATATATTATTAATCTGAACGGCATAAAACTCTTTCACAAGAAATCGTAATTAGAGCTGCAGTGTTGAGAACTGCACCTGCAAAATGTGCTCGCAACCCAGTTGCACTGCTTCCCTTGAGCAAAATCTTTTCAGAAAGATATTTATGTCAAACATTAGGCTTAGCAATGAGTGTTGAAACTGAATCTTTCTATTTTAAAGTTTTGAAAGTCTTAATCTTCCAATGCCACAGAATTGTTATTGTATTTATAGTCATGAAAGTTACTAGATATTGTTGAAATATCCCCTGAATTTCGATTCTCATCATGAAAAAACCCAATGGTCAGCCATGACGCTAGCCATATCAATCTATAGTTAACCGTACGCCTCTTCAACCAGTTGTTTTGGATCAATCTTTTTTGATATACCAAATAATAATCGGCGCACCACACTTCCAAATGTCAAAACTGCTTGGCGTAGGTTAACACAATGCGGCATTAAGAAGATTCTTAGTATATTTTTCAGGAGACAAAAATGAAAATTTTCGCTTATAAAACTTGTTTCTGCCCATTTTCCTCGTTGCTCTGACGTTCTTCATAGACTTCGTTTGGATCCGTTAACATTTGAGACAAAAAGAATCCTCTCTCAGGCTTTGGTTTCGCCACGATGTAGATGTTGATCGCATTTAAATTGGAGTTTATAGATCGGCTTGAAATTTTAGATCGTCGTGAAGAGGCTGAAATAACCACAGGCCCTCATTCGTAGTTTTTATTTAGCACCAGAAAAACGGGCCGTGAGCCAAAGATTGCAAAATTTATCAGGTTTTTTTTGTGAGTGTGTAAGGACGGTTAAAATCTTAGTGTAAAGCAGCCAGGTTTGCTTGGTAAATGAAATGAATTTATTTGATTTATTTGGGAATATTTGTTTTAGGTTTATTTATGAAACTGAACATTTTAATGGGGTCGGTGAATTACTTGAAATTCTTGGAAGGTAAGCAGAACTGTTTTTTTACAGACACGAGTCTGTTTCAGATTTGCATACTAAGATATTGTTAAGAATTGGATATGAATATTCTTACTGTACTTTAATTTTTAGTTAATTGATTTTTTTTTATCAAGGAGTGTTAATTGAATTCCTGTTAGTAATGTTTTTCGTTATTTGAGAGTTTCAATGATTTCCTGAAATAGATATAAAAATTTCTCCTTTCTTGTAGCATTATAAATGGTTTTGCATTACCACTCAAAGGTGAACACAAACAGTTCTTACTGAAAGTTTTGATACCTTTGCACAAAGTGAAGTGCTTATCATTGTACCATGCACAGGTAAATCTGCAAATGTTTTCTCGTAGACAACAATTATAGTGTCACAAATCCGTTTTATATTTGCAAATCATATTAACACGATTCTACAGAGTAAACTAGATGCTTTTTGTGTAAGAACAAGTTTTGCAATAAGAAAAGGTTGAGATTTGCCTAAAAATGAGAACAACATAAGAAACAAAGACGGCTCAAGATCCAACAGACTTTAAGAAATGAAATATCAACAACAATTCAAACATAGCAACAAGGCAACAGAAGCAATGAAAATGTTGCATTGAAATGATCAAACAAATTTATTGTCTTACAATTAGTTCAACGTCATCAATGTCGCTTTTTCTAATGTGAATTGCGAGTATGGAAAACTGCAAGAACAAATCTGTGTCTGAAATTATATGGAAGAATGGAGAAGATGAGAAGGAAGGATTTTTTTGGTAATTGCAAGGATTTTGAACTAGGGATTTAAAGAAGAGGCTGAGTGATCTCAGTAAGCGTTAACGGCAAACGATCGTGTTTGCTTTCATGTTGATGTTTAACCATTCCTTCCTGTGAAAACTCATTTTATATTTATTGGCCTTATTCCAACGGTGATATAGAAAAAAGTGACAGTTTTCCCTATGATTTGTATGATTAAAACATCTTTCATTGCTTCCTAGCTTGCCTACTGTGTAGTACAATTCTTGGAAAAGGATGCCAGCCTTACTGAGCAGGTAAGGGTAGTTGAAAATCTTCAAATGCAGTTTACTCGCAATCAGCAAGGAGACTTAAATTATAATTCTCCTTTTATTAGCGTATTTTCAGCAGCTTAAGTAGGCAGGCAATGCTTTGAAAGGTATCTTCCGTTATGCGAACCACTTTGAGAAGATTCTTCTATGCTAAAATGTTATTAAATTGACCCCACAAATACATCATTTCTTGCCAAAAGTTTTGAAAACAATCTATCAAAACACTCTACTACTATAAGGTGATTTTTAACTAAACTGCTCCACAGATCTTTTGCATAACTAATCAATATGTAAATTGGATTGTTATCCGTAGTAGAGACGTCAATTCATGGTAATGTTCAGAAATTGCGAAAAAGTTTTTGATTTCATTTCTTGAATTAGAATTTACAGGAACTTTTTCTTCAGAAAGTTTCGCTACTTTTTCTACAGTCCTTTTTAAAGTTCTTTGTAATTATATCCGAAGGAAACTTTCCAAAGCTTTTATTGTGAAGTTACGCTCTGTTCGTATAGTTTCCTGCTACCGAGAGTAACATCATTTATGAATCTTTTCCACGCACCTTCCTACATTTGCCAATTTTTTTAAATTTTATTTAAATTGCGTCTTCTTGCAGGTCGTTTTAGGTTTGCTCAAGTACTGGCCAAAAACAAGTAGTCAAAAGGAGGTGAGTATTGTTTTCATTCATCTTTTAGTATCATTTTATTTTCACGTGCTGGTACAATCATGTTTTGTTCAGGTTTTTCTTTTGCATCCATTCTGCTCTTAAAGCTATATGGCTGTACTGAGGTAGTCTTTAAAGTTATCATTTAAGCGTGTGCATGCTGCTGGAAAGTGAAAGAGAATTGCTTTTGCCTTAAGACGTTTAGTGTTTCGGATCTAAACTGGATCCGATCTAGATTTGGTTCGAATTCAAACTGGATCTAATTTGAAAGAGATGCAGAAGTAGGTCAGGTATGGACCAGAACTGGATCGGATCTGCGATGTGTCGTGTAAACGTAAGGCGTATCCGTGCCAAAAGTGGATCGGACCCGCTTTAAATCCGATCCACTTTTGCTCGTGTAAACGTAACCTAAGATTTAAGTTGAGTTGGAAGCCAAAACAATTGGTAAACTGATAGCTGAAGAACGTTCCATAATAATACCTTAGATGAAGTGATTTTGACAGATAAGCCCCCTGGGGCTTAATCGGCCATTCACCTTATATTGCAATTGGCAATCGTTTTGATTGTCACCGTGATGTAGAAAGGCAGCTATAATCACTGTGAAAATAGCACAGAAACCAGACGCCGAAGATTTTTATTCAAAAATTTCCGATGTAAAATCAGTTTTGAAAACTGTAATTTACAAAAACCGATTATTGCAATACGTAGTTTTATTTTCGCTCTAGATTGATGCATTGGATCACGGTGGTTTCATCTAATTTTTTTAGTTTTTAAATAGTTGATTGTTTCATGTCCTAGTATTCTTTGTATGTAGCCAAAAATTGATTCTAATTTCTTGTTGCAGGTGATGTTTCTGGGTGAAATAGAAGAAATTTTAGATGCAATAGAGCCTCCACAGTTCCAGAAGATAATGGAGCCGTTATTTAAACAAATTGCGCGCTGTGTCTCTAGTCCTCATTTTCAGGTAATGTTCCAGTGCGATGATTCAAAATCTGATCAATGAAAGTCTAATTTGATGTAATATAATAGAGTTGGCTTAATAGTTCTTTAAACGGCCATGTTGGGCTTCCTCAATAAATAACATTTATTTCTCTTCCTACTCCATCGTGAACGGTTTTATGCTTGGCGATCGAGCGGCAGGATGCTTAAAACAATCACATACCTAGAACATCCCTGCTCAGTGTAGAACATTCTGGCTGTAGAAATTTTGCCTGACTTCTATTCTCTTTGCTTGATCGACAAACGATTTCATAAAACTCGCTGTCATCATTGCTGGAAGGTAAATCTAAGATTAAGGATTATCCGAATGACACTTATACCCTCAGTTGCCCTCTTGCACTGGGACAACAATCCGATGTAAAGCATTGCTCGTTAGAGGTTTTTCCTGCCACTCTTTAATTCTTTTTCAATTAGGCGAATCACATTAGTTGATAAAAAGGTTTTTTGCAGATATGCCACGACTTGCTTTATTTTGCTCTCTGTTTCAAGTGTTGCATATGGTCTTAAGGTTTTTTGGATTGCAAAATACAGCTGGCTTTTATCTACATACCTTCTTTTGGTATTTCAGGTAGCTGAAAGAGCGTTGTATTTCTGGAATAATGAATACATTGTCAGTCTAATTGAAGAGAACTCAAACACGATTCTTCCAATCATGTTTTCGTGTTTGTATCGAATTTCAAAGGATCATTGGAATCAGTATGTATTTTATCAACCTTGCTCTGTTTACCCTTTTAATTTTTCTCATTTAAACTCTCCATTTGACATACGCCGTATTATTTTGTTGTTTAGATTCGTAATTCTTCCAAAAAAGCAGAATTTCACAACGTTCTGGAGGCTTTTTCTCTCCAGCATTTTGTACTCCGATGAAAGCCATACAAGTGCACGTTACAGTTTCACGGCTGACAACCGTGAGGATTTTTGTTGGAAACAATAGAAACTATAACGCCGCGCTCACACTATGCACGTTTTATTTTGTTTTTGAAAGGTTTATCGACTAAGAGATGTAAGGCCTGTTGTAGATTTAACACTTGTCTGGCCTCTGTTAAACGATAGTATGGTAAATTGAAATAAACAGCGCTCGCATTTCAGCAAATTATGATCTAAGCTCTCATGCGAATGGTCGTCCGTCAGCTTGAAGAATCTTTTTCTGGCAAATTTGCCTCAAACGAGTATTGTATTTGACTTTATTCTCTTTTTTATTACTAGACCAAAAATAATTGTAATTATTTTATATTTATTATATCGTTTATCCCTGCACCAGCCCTTAGCTTTCCTTTTTCAATCACATGCTTCGTGAGTTATTATCCTTATTATCAGTAATCCTGTGACTTCATGATTGGCTAGAATTACTAGAGTTGATCGACGACACAACATTGATGAGATAGCCGCAGAGGCAACTCGTTGCTTTGTGCCAGAACTGATACCGTATTGTCTTGTCAGAACCGCCGTTTGACCTAGGTCCAGTAGTTAATGCTGTTTTATTTCGGATTAAATTTTACACCAATGCCGGTTGGCCACGGTAAGAGCCAACCAGATATTGATGTCACCCCTTTCTGAATGCATAACTGACTTGGGTTTTTTTGTTTCAGAACAATAGTTGCTCTTGTATATAATGTGTTAAAGTCATTTATGGAAATGAATAGCAAATTGTTCGACGAACTGACCTCATCATATAAAGCTGACAGACAAAAGTGAGTACTGTTCATTCTGTTCAGTGTCAATTCTGTTCATTATACGTACTCAGGGTGGATTTTATGGGAGTTATGTTCCCACATCTTGTCAAAAGTCGATAAATGCTCGATGATATTGCCAGAAAGAAGGATCTAATCGGGAAATTATTATTTAAAATTTTTAAGGAGGGTAGCCCTTCAGCTGTAGCTGCTTCACAAGGGCCCCTTCATCTAGATACAAAATAGATTGTATAAATAACTAAATTAAAGGAAATTACAACTACGATTTCTGGTTAAAACCAAATTTAATCAAAAAACTACTAAAAGCCTACTTAAGGCTGAAACTTTCAGAAAAAAAAACTTTAAAATATCAAAAAATGCTGCTGCTAAAGGTGGCAAGTTTAATTGCCTTTTTTTGATTCAGGTGGTAAGCTGTTCCACATTTTAGCTTCCCTAGGGAAAAATCTCTTCTGCCCAGTTGAGGTCATTGTCCTTGGTGACCTATGGACAGTTATAGTACGCATAAGGTTATACAAGGAATTAATTGAGTTTGCTTTGAATTGTTGCTGCGTTCCCTTTTTATCCTGCCCTTCTTCCGGCGTCTGTGGTGTTTTACGCTTTAGGATAGGATAACATATTTAGCTTGAAGTAACTGTTGGTCTAAATCGCCGCTGTGAATGGAAGCAAAAACGGAGCACAGTGACAGGCAGATGTGTTAGTTTCTTTTGTGCATTCGGACGTGCTCGAATTCAAGTCGTACTGTGTTGAGCGTAAGAGGGCATATGTTTTAATCAGGGCAATGTCAGTCTGAAAGTTCATTTCCTATTTTTAATTTGTTTTGCGTCAGTAGTTTTAGAGACAGAGGGGGGGGGGAAGCTCCTTCGTCGCTTAAGATAACCTTCTGCTAAGACCAGGGGTGGAGCTAGGGTCAGACGCTTGGGGGGCAAACAGTTCTGAGAGAGGAATTTGGCCGACCAGCAAACCATATTTGACCGACTAACTGAAAAATTTGTTGCTGAAAAATTTGTTGCACAGCATTTACTGAAGGGTTACCCTTCTGAAATATATCAAATGAAAATCTTAGCGGACACAAAATCGATCGCCCCCCTGACCCCTCATAAATGCATGAGCAGATATTTATACGCTACCCTTTTTGTTTGTTTTAGAGAAAAGAAGAAGGAACGAGAACGGGAAGAGCTCTGGAAAAAACTAGAAAAGCTTGAAGTGTCGAAGAAGCAGGCGTCAGCGAGTAATTCATCGCCGGCGAAAGCTGCCAGTGGTAGTACCCAAGGGAGTCCTGGAAGTCAGTCAGCCGCAACTGGGAATCAAATATCCAAAGGGTAGCTACTATGAAACAATATTAGGCCTGTGTAATTTGTTTTTATAGGGTATTCTATTCATATCGCAGGTAAGAAACCCATTGGAAAAGATTAATAACTAATCTACCCAATAATTTATGACTGTTTTAAGCGAAAAGTATCTTAATTTTATCCGACACTCAAGACGTCTAGCTTTCTTTTGAATGTCTATTGAAGAAAAAATTGAGTTAGTTTTGACATCTGTTGTCGGGCTTGTCGTAATCAATTTAATGGGCTAGACCGAGTTTGGAATAAAAAACGATTTGAATAGTAAAATTTGTTTGCCTCGTGATTCATCATTAACAGATCATTTGCACCTTTGAATTAACTGAGAATGGGACAAACCTTCCCAACATGAACAGCACAAAATTGATGTTACTACCTAAACTAGTTTCACGCTAGTTTGTAAGGGGAGGCCTTTGTTGCTTTAAGCAGTGTAGACTTTTGGAGAATAAGGTTATGAAGGAGCGTATCACCATAGAAAACAAGTTTCTTTGAGGCATCCTTTAACTGCTTTGTTGCAATTTGCTGTTTCATGGTGTTCAGTGAGTTCATAATGGAGCCGTACCCACGTTCCTTTGATCTATTTAAAGTGTGTGTAGATTTTTGAAGGAATATAGACACGATATTTGCTCTGTTTATAGATGAAAAACTGGATGATTACAGTTCAAATAAGTCGGGGTTTAACTCTGGTTCTTTTCCGGCGTGTTTTAGTCAAGAGGTTTCTCTCTCATTTGACCTTGTATCATTACTGTAAAGCCTACTCCACAGGTTGTGACATTTGGTTTGCAGGCCCGCATTTATTAAAAAGCCATCGAGTGTATGCCGGGCACCTCCAAAGGTTCATTATTCCTGCCAAAACAAATGGGTTCTTCCTATTTTACTGTCCAGGCTAATATGCATGAAGGAATATGATTTATATTTTGAAATCAATACAGCTACAACATGTTAAAATGAAGGGTTTGATAATGGCAAAGCAAATACCAAATTGGAAAACAATGTTCAATTTTGTATTTTTTGTCCAAATTTGCCTACTTCTTTGCCATGATTTTTACTACGCGTAAAAGTTCCATTTCTTCCGCATGTTACGCTTAGCGTCTTTATGTGAAACAGTTTTACGCTTGTTGACTTTTCATCTTAAACGGAGCGATTTAAATTTTCAATACAACAATCCGTCAATGTTCATTTAAACCACTATATCCCTTCTACCAACAGTTGTTAGTTAAATGTAATGTTCTTGTCTAACATGCGACATCGTACGCAAATGCCGTTTCGTTATTCAGCAATTTTAAACTCGAATCCATCCACTAAAAGTAAAGGCATTGTTGTCTTCAACTCGTCTTTCCTATCCAACGATGTTGTCATCTCACTGGTGCAACACCCAGATTGCAAAGAACCGATCAGGATAGCGGCAGATATAGGAAGGAACCGTTTTTTTCCAATGATCAGCTTTTCGTTTAGGCCCAGATATTTTGCCGTTTATTGGCCTCCCCAGTTATTTGCTCGAAATCGTTTTTATTCGAAATTCTTTCATCATATTCATGAGTCCTTGTTATCCTTTTTTTGAGAAGACAACGACCTGTATTTTGGAAGTTAGCGTATTACGTCATTTACCAGGTTCAGCTTAAATGCTCTCTGTATAAAGAAAGGTACATCGACACCATGAATGTGTTCTCTTTTTTGAAAATCTCTTCCAGTTTTCATAACTGAAATGAATGAATGAATGAATGAATGAATGAATGAATGAATGGATGAATGAATGAATGAATGAATGAATGAATGAATGAATGAATGATCTATAGAATATATCATGAATGAAGCCCCCTCTTTTGAGGCAGCCCAAAGGGGATGGTATTTTCTTTGTTTTCTATTTCAAATATTTTTTTTTCTTGATGGAAATTGCTGCACTTCTCTAGAAGTTTTGCTTTCATTTTCAACAAGCTTCTTGAATACGCCCTCACAGAAATGTTAAATTCTATAACGTGGCTGCCGGGGGCTTATTTAATAATTTACGATAAGATGTGTTCTTATTAGCAACGGAAACATTTTGTAATCAGCTAATGGAAGATTCTATTCATGAATTATTCTTGTAGTTAGAGCTACAGTGCTGACCTATGCGTCAGTTTGATTGTATAGCATGAAGATAGACACGATTTTTACAACAAAAAATTATGAAGATATTGCGAGAGACCCCAAAGGCTTAAGACAGGGTAATAGAAGCATAGATAGACCAAGCAGCGGAGACGACAATCCCATATGAAATAAAAACTACCATGCTTTCTCGATAACATGAATGTGAAATCAAATGGTAATAACTGCTATCACCAAATATAACTTCTCCATATTATTTCGTCAGTTAGAGAAACCTAGAGTGTATCCTTGAAACTGTTAAGAAATCCACATGTAATTAATCCTAGATTCGCTTCGAATACGTGATTGCACCATCGGGGAAAGTCCTTTCTAGTTTGGGAAAAGATATTCTTTGTAATACTTTTAACGTATCCAATACAAGACGGACTATGATATCCCTACTTTATCAATTTTGGTATCTCTTTTTTGACACTAGAAGTAAACGGTGACAAAATTGTCAGAATTAGCGGTGACTGTTGGAAGACTGTTGGGAATTGAGGGAAGGTCTGTCCCTGTGAATTATAAAGCTTTCGTAAATAAGTAAACATAAGGAATTTTTAGTTTTTGAAAGGATAGAGAAATGTTCAAAAGATGCTTTATGTACAGTTTTAAGAATCGTTCATCGATAACAGAAGAGCTAGGAGATAAACATCTTGCCCATGTTTGTTAATTCCCATGTCCTCTCTACATCGAATCACAAGAGAACGGGATGTTTTCCTATTGCAAGTGGCATTGCTGTCACTACACGTAAATTTATAAATAACATTAAAGGATAAGAGTAACGAAAGATGATCTTTAAATATAAAAAGATTAAAAATGCTTTTAGGTGATGCAAATATGAACCGTACGTTTTGATCAGGTCACATTGCTTAATGAGTCTATTGTGGTTTTGTTTAATACGAAGGCTAAAACGACGCAAAAAAGGGTAACAAGAACAAAACAAATTGTTTATCACCCACTTGGTTATTTTTTCACATTTGTCTTAAATGGTTTATCAAAAAAAGTCCTAATAACCAATAACCAACTAAAAAGACAATTAATGATTTAAGAAAAGAATTATCATAAAAAATAGCTTTAATATTACAATGCCCTTATGGAAATTTTCAGAAGTGGAGCAGACATGAAAGGCAAGGTAAATAGAACGCTACCAGTGAACGATTTTTTTACAATGAAAGCTAGTGGCAAAATTTTTACTGTTTTACATATAGAAACATCAAGAAATGGCAGTGTTACCTTTTTCTACTTCTACCATAAATTTAATATGAGGATGAAAGCTATTGATATGCTGGTGTTATGCTCTAGTTCAGGTTTTCTAAATAAGCCGAAAGTATCATCGACATATCGAGGATAAAAGACAGGTTTAGAGTTATGCGGACAATTGTCTAAGTAACGAGCTTCAGGAGAATTCATGAGATGTTAGCAAGCGTGGGGCCAAGGGGAGACCCCATGCCGACCCCATCCAGCTTATCGATGGGATAACCATCGAAGATAATGTGGTCGTTTTTGGCTGCCGATAACAGGGGTTTCAGAAAATTGGAACGATCGAAAGTACAACCATAGTATTGTAAACTGTTGCAGATTTCAAAAAGAGTGCTGATGCAGATTTTAATACATTCATCAGGAGCAACATAACTAGAACTGAATTGTGGTCATTACTCAAAGATAAGTTTAAAGCAAGGGTAGAAGATAACAAAATATAGCAACATGACTAAATTGAGATCCATTAAACAAAATGAATTTGGAAGAAAACTATATCAAGGATAACGAAGGGATTTCCCTGCTAAAGCTAAATTTAAATATGACTGATGTGAGAGCAAATTACAAAGCAAACCATACAAGCTCGCTTGCAGAAGATGTGGAACCCAGGAGGAAAAAATCGAAGACTTGTGGGAATGCCCTGAATTCCAAACACGAATTTTGAACAAAAATATGTTGCATGGATAAAGGGGATGCGAAAACTTTAATTAAAATTAATAAAGGCGTCTTGGTAATTCCTGGACTATCACTGCTAATAATCGCCAGTGATAACCACAATGATTGTGGGTAGCTGCTCCGAAATGGAGACCTGGCTTTATATAATTATTATTAATAGGTAACTTGGTAAAAAGGCTGGGAACATCAAAACTAGCCATATGCAGTAAGCTGATTGGAAAAGAAGACATTTGATGAGCATAAGAGAACGATTACTTAACTGTGAATTGAGAGACTGCAGGATGGGAACAAGGAATTTGGCAAGTTTATAGCCATGCGTACCAATAGCTGACAGGATAGGTCGTGCAGGGCAATCAGGCAGTGGCGTAATGGAGCAGTGTGGGGTCCTGTCTTTTTGCAAATCAAGTTAACAGGCTGAGCCCGAAATCACCCTTAACTGCATAAATTTTTTACCTGCAATTTATAAACAACATTAACTAACATCAACATAATAATTATTAAACGCTCATATCTAAAAACATTTTTACAAAATTTCGCGGGGCCCTTAGTGTTGCGATTAAAGGTGTACACCGTGCGTTACGCCACTGCAATCAGGTTTGTGAACTTTAGGAAGACCATAACGAAAGCCAGGGGTAATACCCGAAGATTAAAATTATCGTAGACTTCTTCAGTAATATACTTCTTGTTAAGGAGGCTATCTCTGAATAGACGAACAAGTTTATGTTCACTTTTGCAGCAGACTTCAAGAATATCTGTGTTAAGTTCACAAAATTTAGATAAGTCATCAAGAATAGAGCGAACCTTATTGATACAATCAAAAGGATTTAGGATGGCGAAGCCGTTACCTTTGTCGGAGCGTGTGATTAAGAGATCCATATTTTTATGTAATCTATTCGTAATATAACTCATGTATTTACTTCATTACTGATGATGACCAGTGGCCAAGCCATTGGGATGTCTAGGGAAGTAATTACTCCCCCCCCCACTTTTCTAATTAAAAGACGATGCAGATTCGTCAAATATTTTGGGTAGGGTATAGATCCTTACTACGTTTCGTTTCTTAACCAAATACTGTCTACTAAAATGATCGAAAAAAAGATTTGACCCTTGTTAACTATTCTAAAACATCACAATGTTCAAAAGGACGTTACTCAAAATCTGAAGGGCGTGGCCGGACCCCATCAAAGGACTTTGACTCCCAAAGCACACTTAAGTTTAAGAGTCTCCCGTCTCCATCTACCCCCTCCCCTCACAGTGTGATGCTTAGGATGGCGTTCTGATTCAACCACTGACTGCGAAGGGTTTTGACCCACGATTGTTTGAGCCAAGGATTTATCTAGCTTGCGCACAGACCATACCTCCTCCATATACCTTCAGAGGGAGGTATGGTGTGTGCGCAGGCTATGATTTATCGTGGCCGTTGATTTTATTAGACTTTACCAGTAATCGAATAAAAATTAATGTACATAACAACAAAACGAGATGCATATGGGAACAAGAAAATAACGAGGAGAATTATATTCTTTATAGCAACATCCGTCACTTGCCGGTTTAGACGGATTGCATTCCCTACACTCAAAATAGCTAGCGTCCGGGTAAGTTCAGAAAGAGCAAACTGCATCTTTTCAAAACATTCGGCTCACATTTTTTGAATTTTCAACCCTTAGTTTTCTAAGCTTGAATAAGAAGTCCACCAAATCCTATACTTTGTTGAGAAAGTTTCTCAGATCTTGTTACAATAATTAACTTAACGACTAAGACAAGTCCATTTATCTGACACACGCCTCAGGCACAAGCAGGCTTCAGGCTGCAGAGGCATTTGCCGGGGGTACCCCAATTGTAACGGGAAACGCGTACTCCTATAACCTCGTCTCAATGTCGTCTCGTATTCAAGTTTTCATCTGTAAATTATTTTTGTTGTGCTTGATTATGTTGTAGTCAGTTAATCTGATATTCTTTGTTGTCACGGGATTATTGTCTTGGAGAGGCGAGTTTCAAAAAAAGCGGGTACCATTAGTTTCGCAAAGGGTGGCAAATACAACAGTGGTTACTTCGTCGACCTATGAAAATTATTACGAATTATTTGAAAATCATTTAAAGATACGGGTGCTTACAATTGACAATGGGAGTTGATCCGATGTTTGATCACCTTGATTCATTTGTAGTTAAACGTTTGACACGCGTCTTTGCTTCAATGTCATCAGTTATAGTCCCCCCTTGTAATAACATCAAACGCATTAATTGCTACTGTAAGACCGCATCATCACCGGGAGTAAAAGAGTTTGACGTTCTCTAGTTTTGTCTCAAATGTTGGTTTTTTCACTCAAAAGCTGCACTGGCTTTGTCACAAAAACAGATTTGTCTGAACTTCGTTAACTTTGATCACTTTGAATATATAGGTTCTCCGAAAATTGTCGCTCATTTGCATGCTATTCTTTCAAATTAAAATGGAAATAAGTTCGGGCTGCTTCTTTCTAGCGGACAAAAGTAGGGTCAAGAAACGACCAAGACTTGACTGTCTTTTGTATCACTGGTGAAGGCCCTGGCAACAATTGTTGTGCAGGAGAAATGAGAGAATCTTACTTTTCAGTGTAATCAACCACATTAAATCGTCAACAGCATGCAATTTTTCAATCCTTTGGTTGGATAAAGTCCCTGAATGTTAGACAGAATTTCAATGAAACACGCGTAAAATGAAACAGTATTTAAAATTAAGGGTACAGTTTGCCCAACCAATTAGCCCCAGCTTTTCAAGGGCAGGGAGTAACTGCCCTCATATTAGATTTTGTGCAACAATGACCCTGCCCAAGCACCGCGCAGCCATTGGGCTAGCAGGGGCTATAGCCCCTCCACTTTTTCAAGACAATCCTAAAAACTATTACAAATATGGCATTTTCAACTGAAATTTTTTCTGAACCGAACTGTTGTATATAAACAAGGACGTAAAGAAGCAATGTCTTTTTGAAAGGGGGCGTGGTCTAAAAAAATTTTCCGAGAGTTCCCCCGGACCACCTTTACAGCTCGATTAGCCCTTTTACTCCGCGGTCACTGACCCTGCCATTTCTTTGTATATGAAAGTGGCTTACAAGAAAGTTGTGATCGGCTTCTAAAATTGGGAGTCAGCAGGGCAATCGCCTTTTTGTAAAATTAAGAACAACAAACGTAACCTCAATTTCACCGGTTCTTATAAAAAAGAATGCATTGCAAATAAAGATCTTTTTCTATATCTTTATCAATGAAGTTTCTGATCAAAGCATTTGAGGGAGCCATGACCCTGCGTCTGTGACTCAACTAGTTGCAAGCCAATCGTCTTGTAATGTCCTTGTAATGTCCATCATGATCGCATTTTATGATGAAAGATATGAGTTGCAGGGATACACTGCTCCCCGGTCGTGCCGAACCCCTGTACCCAATTTTCTCGTATTGGCCTGAAATTAAAGCTACAGATTCTTGTGAGCGTGTGTCCGTGAATGGAGATGACTTTGTAATAAAGGCTTTTTATGAGCAGACAACTGCAGAACATGGGCAGACGAGCATGGACTGTGAGACTTTGATAATTGAAGGTTCGTCTGAAGGTTTATCGAAAATAAGGAATGTTTATCTTTGACAATGGAGTCTTTGAATTGAAGCGACTTCGAACTTTCGCTTGCACAAAAATCTTGTTTTTTCGTTGAAGGTGATTGCGTGACATGGTAAATCGTTGTGTGAGACTGCATAAGTCGTAGCTCTTATGCAAGAATGTGAGGCCACGCTTATTCTCATCTTCTCTTACCTTCCATTGCTTGGGCTTGCTTCCACTTTTCTTCTCCTTTCGTTTCCTTTCCCTTCCTTTCCTTTCCTTTCCTTTCCTTTCCTTTCCTTTCCTTTCCTTTCCTTTCCTTTCCTTTCCTTTCCTTTCCTTTCCTTTCCTTTCCTTTCCTTTCCTTTCCTTTCCTTTCCTTTTCTTTTCCTTTCCTTTCCTTTCCTTTCCTTTTCCCCTTGCTTTGCTCTGCTTTCTTTTACACTCTCTTCTTTTACTTTTCCATAAACTTTATCAACCCCTCATTTCAATTTTATGATCTATTTAGGTTTCATTTATATATGCTAAGATATTGAAGGTGTTTTAAGTGTGTCTTATTTTGTTAGCTTTAGTTTGCTTTTCTCGCATTCAGTCAAAGATACCTAGCCCACCTCAAAACAGCTTGTGTCAACGCAACGATGTTTGCTAGCTCAGCTTTGGTCTGCTGCTCCTTGATGGAAAGATCGCATCTAATGTCACGGGGGTTCACTCTGTCTTTCAATTATCAACACGTGGGCCATGTGATATTGTGACGTCATTCCGTTTCCGCTTTTTGAGAAAACCACCAAACTCTATTCGCACACACGACGGAATACGGTGGACTACACTTGTAAACGCTCTATATCACCCAGGGCGCTGCATAAGCACGGGGGCAGGAAGGATGTTTGCCAACCCAGGCCCCATTTGCCATGCTCTGAGTTAGAACTGAATCATTTTTGTTGCTTTTGTTTTTTTTGCCCAGCATAACTTGAAGTGGCTCCAAATAGAAAAAGGAGAGATAGAGCAAAATTTTGGTTGATGGAATTTTTAAACATCATCCTGCCTTTTTATTGGGGGAGCAGGGGGGGGGGGCAAAAGTGTCCATTGTATAAATCGTTGAGATATTACGCAATGAACCTCCAAATGCGGAGGACTGATTAATACAAAAAACTACCTGCAACAGAATCTGAGAAAGCAACAGCAAAATCAGGGCAGGTAAAATGTAACATCAGTTTTTCCGCATCAAACTATCAGCAAAAGCGATCGTCGTGAAACTGATAAATCAGCTTTGTCTCGTCCACGGCCTTCGCCTTAGAGAAGGAACAACAGAAGGATTGCATCTTAATCAGATGATGGATCAAGTTTCCCTGAAGCCTCGGTTAGGGCAAAGGGGGCCTACAATATCATCTTTATTATGGTGATTTACAGTGAGCAAAGTTCCCTTTGCAAATCACTACCCCCTTGCGTCACATTCCTTCCCAAGTATCTGTTTTCTGTGGTTTTGGGATGCAAAAGATTATTCAGGGCAAATGGGTTACAAACCCCAGCAACAAGAGGAGAGTGACGTCCCTGCTGATGTTTTGCAATTTCATGCCTAACAGGAATTCTTGCAGGGCAAAGAAATAGAGGGCAGGAAAGGCTATTGGATCCCCAATTGCCCCAATATATTGTCAAATAATTAACAAACTGTGGAAAAGAAACCTGGTTCGTTTCAAATTGGAGACGCCAATGCCCCACAACTGACAAATCCGATTCCTAAAAAATTACGAAAGATCCATTACTGACTTGCACTGTCAAATTTCACCACAAAACTATCAAAAAGGAACGTCTATAACTCTTTAAAGATATATTTTTAGCACTTTGAGAGGGGCTGAGGTTAACTTTATTTGCAGAAAATTAATTGTAGCATTTTAAAAGTAGTTGGAATATTATTAACTGTAACTTGTTTTCAGTAAAAGTAGTAAATTATTTTCTCTCAAAGTTTATTTAATGTACTTAGTGGTTGTCGCTTGGGCCTAAACAAAAACGTTTATGGCCTAATTTACGAAATTGATGGCAAAAAATCATTATCATGGTAATTAGTTTTAAATACTGCATATGAATAGAAAAAATTATACATTCAATTTGACAGCTGTTCTTTGCTAGATACCATTCAGGACTTTGCAGTGTTGCGTTAGTTTTTCCGTCAGGAAAGCATGCGGGATCCATTCATTTTGCAAAGAGGGCACCCCCCTGAGTTCTCATTAGTTATTCCTAGTGTCTTGACGGTTCAGTAAACATAGCCTGGTGCCTTGTCGGTAGAGAGAGCGAAGCATAATTGAACGCAGCTACAATTGCTCATTATTTTGTTCGACTAGAAGAATATTCTCGGGAAAAATACCGTATTTACAGCAAAATAATCCTTGCGGAAGCTTGATTGTTTCTGGCTAGTTTTTGACATTGCCGTGGCCATCTGAGGATCTTGGATGACTGGGACGCCTCGTAGTGTTATGACGATGTGCTCGTCCAGATGAGAGTACTATGGAAATTCATGTAACTATTCAACGGAGACAGTTGATCCGATTGCCTGCAGTAGAATTATGTAAACACGAATAGGATTGTTCGTTGATTCAAATGGTCATATGTGTGATATCGAAATTAAAAAATCATAGTTTCGAGAAAACGGCATAAAACAACAGAATTCGTAACGCTTTCGATGCATTTAGGGGACAGGCCGTTTGTCGATGAGAGGTACGTGAAAATGGCCAAAAACCTTGTTAATTATCAACCAAATATTAGCACAACGGATGTGAGATGGGCCGAGTTGGCTAATGATAACGAACAGGATAAAGCTAGGCCTGAAAAGCGTATGCAGGGAGCGAAAATGAAAGATGAGCACGCGCTCCCTTATCAACGAAGTGCTCATAGCCCAAATATTGGCCTGAAAGCAGCTCAAGAAAAGCGAGAAAGCCGAAGTGACCCAAGAAGTATGGAGCGTGGAGCTAGAAGGGAGGAATTTATTTCTAACCTGGATTATTTCATGCATAGTGGATACCCATACCCAAATTTTAACGTGCATGTTGCAAGAAGAGATAGTCCACCGGATCTGATGGCAGTTGAGCGAGCCAAACAAGCCTTTGCGCGTGCCAAAGAGGGATTTTTTTCAGGCCCTGCTCGAAGCATGCCCCCAGACTTAAACAAATTTACACAAGAGCAACTTGAAGCTTTGTACAAAAGTCAGAATTTGGGCATATCGTTGACAATATCGCCTCCAGAACTGACTGAACGAGCCGGTGTTATTCCGCCAGGAAGTAGGGGTGGGCCTAATCAGCGCCCGAGTCCGCAAACAGAAAGGCAACACGGGGATTTTGGAAATAACCTTGCCTTTATGGGAATGGACGAGAAATTATTACGAATAGCTGAAGCAACTAACAACCTGCAAAAAGCCGCGGCTAGGAGCGAAATGGCTGGCCACAATGCGGGAATATATTCGGGAATAGTGCGCCTACCGCCTGCTGCCGCATCTCAGGTTCAAAATTTTCAAAACCAGCAAAACAATCTGAGAATCAATCAAGAATTGATGCGCCAGTTCACCGCGGGATTTCCAGTTGGAATCGATCCAAGGGTAATTGAACACAGTCGAGCTTGCCAGCAAATGTTAGCCGCTAGGAATGAGCATTCCCCAAACGACGGTGGTGCTCAGTCGATTGCTGATGCAAACATTAAAGAAGGGAGCCAAAAGAAAATCTCACAACATGTACCGGCTAGGCCTTCAGCATTGGGTAAGTTGTTTTTCTATGAGGGAAATGACGATTGAATAATGCATAGGCAATGTTGTGTCATGATATTATATGGGTGTCAAGTGTACCACTCTTGTTGAAGGTATATACAGGAGTGTTAATTAAAGCCCCAGTGTTGGGGGAGGGGGGGGGGGTCGATTGTTGTTGCTTCCAGTGGGACAATAGGCCTTCTGTTTGAAGTGGTTAAATCAAAGGACTATGGGTGAACTGAAGTACTTATCTACCATCCAGCACAGTGTCTGTAAGAAGACATTAAAGTTGCTGCATTTATTAAATTTATTGATATTGAGGAATGCTCATTAATGCTTTTAAATGAGGCAAGCAGACAAGGTCTGTAATGCAATGATATTTTTTGTGCACTGAAGGGCACCACTTTAGAGTATTTTTGGGGGTGACAGCTACAAGCACTATTTTACCAGTGTACATATGGATTCATTTCGCAAGTATACCAGATACTGAATTACATTTGTGCTACACTGGGTACTGATTAGTCTTTACTGGTTTACAGATTAGCTGCTATCACCCCCAATGTAACATTCCCTAAGACTGATAAATACCTTGGTCTTAAAAAAGTTTTCAAGGCTTTCCATTAAGGCACAGCTGCAGGCTGATCTATTTTTCCCAGATGGGCAGTCCAAAAATCAGTCTGATGCATGTAAAAATGTTGTTTAGCCTTGTGTTCTATTTGCACTAAATGAAAGTCTTCATAATATTTTCTGTATACAACTGTCACAATATGTGTGTCTGTCATTTTAGTCCATGTTGCAGATTTTCACACTAATTTACATCTGTTATTTAAAAAGGTCGCAAGTCCTGCAATATTTTCTAAATAGGAATACTGACCAGACAAAACTGTCATATGAATATCAACATAAACATCATTATGATTGGCATTACAATTGTTTTCTATTCATTGGTTCATGTTCCCTTTTCATCATAAGAATCTACCATAATCATGGAGAAAAACTTTTTTTGGAAGAAAAAGACCTGCTTTAAATATGACACTGGCTTTAGTGGGTTAAGCTCATAGAATAAGGGACTTCAGCCATTTTCTAAAGTTACAATCCCTTTGATTATATGCATAAGAATAGAAGAACACATTGCATAAGAACACCAATACAAATGAAACGAAGTGTTTTCAAGTAGTGTCATTTACAGCTAACCATATGCTGTTTGATGTTGGTTTTCATGACTTCATCATGAATACATTGAATTATCTAAAAACAATCAACCCACCAGCAACAGGAGTCATTTAAATTTATAATGTTATGATTACTAATTGTCATGATAATTTTAGATCAACTAAAAACCGGGTGAAATATTTATCAGACCCAGGCTGTGTTGGTAAGATTTTTCTCTAACCTAAGAAGTATTGTTCATGATATATCCTGTAGATATTTAGGATTGCAGTCCTACTGGCCTTTTTAATGAAGATGACTTTCAGGTTGCAACAAGTACTAGCAACCAATAACTGCTTGTTACACCTTTTATCCAGTTCATGCAGGACTGTTAATGCAGGGCTTCCAGTTAAAAGCAGTATTCTGCAAAATATACAATGATTAGTACCTTAAACAGTTTGGACTATTGACACTGCATGCTTTAGAATACATGTATCATTGGAATAGGGAAAATTGTGTAAAAGACATAAAATTGAAAGAAATATAGAGGAAAATATTCCTATGTTGCTTTCACCACAACTGGCATGGGGGAGGGGGCAGGTTTGCCAGTATACGCCCATCTCCAATGCTCTTGGATAAGAGTCAACTTAAATAGCAGTTAATAATATTTGTTGTCTAGGTCTATCTGCACAATACATGCATCTAGGACTTCTTGGCAGGGGTGGACTTTAAAAAGGAACATTAGCATCCATTATGCAATTCGATACAAGACCCAAATATAAAGAAGACAAAATTCTTGCTGCTTCTGAGCCTTTATCCAACACAGGGAAAATTGATTTTCTCTTCTTTTTTGATACTCACATAAATTGATAAACAGGGAAATTTGTATTTAGGATAATAATGGTATAGTCTATGAATAATATCAAATAAGCAAGGCCTAAACTATTTGTTAAGCACACTGAACATAGTTTTATGACTTTACCTAACAATTATCAAGTTTGGGTATGCAATGATTGCAAGATATTCTTCAAGCTGTTTCTATAAAGGGGCAAATTTCAGACAAATATTCATCATCATTATTATCATCATCGTCATCAACATTATCATCATCATTGTCATCATCATTGTTATCATCATCATCATCACCACTTTTCTGATCTGGTTTCGTGTGAGCTCCTTTGCATAGTTTTGTGCTTGGAAATCTTAATTTGTATTTGCACACCATCTTGAGTACTACAGCGATATGCACCAACAGTCTCTTTTGATGCAGATGCTAGTATAACAGATATTTATAACTGTAGTCAACACAAGATAATTATTATTTATAATTCTCTCACCTTACTATGAAGATACTGAAACATTTTAAAAGATAGCACTATGTGTTATGTAACTATTTCCTATCTTGATCTTTTCTTATTTTATTATTTTCTAGCAGAACTTTTCAAGGTTTTAGTCAAAGTGGACTATAACAGATCTCAGTAGAATGAAAAGTTAAAACCAAGGGCTCAGCAGATCATTTATGAACTCTTATCTGTAATCTGCTGCTCTAATCTGAGTCTGTGAATAAACAGATGATGTTGGTGTTTTTAAATGCGGCATGTTATAGCCTAGTTTCTTTACAAGAAATGCCTTTTGGGAACTTTGTTTGCGTTCGGCGAAAACGTGGGAATCGCTTGCAGAGGGTGTATTTCTCTTTTTTCTGCATCTCTTTGGGGCCAATGGAGAAAAAACAAAAAATTGGTTAAAAAGGAAATATCGTGTTTGCTTCTTTGGAGAAAAGGAATTGGGAGGAAATTTACGTCATGCCCTGCTTTTGTTAAATAGCCACCATGCACCCTGAAATATGAGTCATGACGTAAATTAATCCTTTCAAAAACGCACACTCAACAGTGAAATAACCTTAACCGCACTCTGGTCTGAAGCCTGATATGTTGTGTCTACTAGAACGGGGGTAATGCTTCTTTTATTACTCGCGACGAAGGACCTAAATTTAAACGTAGTCACATCATTGCTATCTTTTTTAAATGAAATAATATACTGAACTTCATAATAACATTGAGAATGAAATATCACAAAGAACGAAATAAGAAGCTCGGTAGATCCCGCAGTACAGAATAATACACCCAGATGAAGGGAGGGAGAGAGGAAGATATGTAAAATTATAATTCGCAAAGCAAACAGCTCTGTGCAACCCCGAGGCCAGCAGAAATTTCTAGGGGAAGGGGAGGCTAAAGCCGAACCCCATGATGCACCAGTGACAGACCCTAGAAATTCGAGGGGAGGTTGATGTTTCATCTTCCCTTAGTTTTTCTCATACATACAGTTTATATAATTTTTTATAAACTTTGTTAGATGTCTCCTTTATAGAACTAGAAAAGTGCCCATTTCCTTTAACATAGGGGCTTATTTTTATTTTTCCTAAGTTGAAGTTCTGTCAACGTGTGCAATAAAGACTTGAAAAAGAAATTTTGACCAAATAAGATTACCAAAGGTCTTGGCGAAAGAACGTGTTTCTATGGTGGCTAATGCTCCAGTTACGCCACTGTGTGCAAAACCAGTCCTAGCTAATTACTTTGCACGATTAATAATGTGTCATTACAGCAATTAATCTTTTATTATTACCGTCATTTAATTTGCCCGTCGGTTTATCCTTGCAGCCGCGCGCAATTGTAAAGAGCACGCGCGACTATTTCAATACCTGCTTCCCGCTTCTTTTGTCTGCCGTGGCCATGTTTTGTTTGCGACTCCAAATGACCTCGAAACTTGGTCTCGACAGCAGGTAATTGTGCATAGGAAACAAAAGAATCAATGGTGAATTGGGCCAATGATTTAGCATGTAGTTCTCACGTTCAAACCTGTTATCCCAAGGTGCTTTTGTTTTGTTGTAACCTGCAGTGTAAACCACACTTGGCTTATCGGCCCGTTCTTTGCGAAATTCTTGGGTTTACTTCTATTTCTCCAAGGAAGCAAAAACATGGTCTTGCTTTTCAAAAGAAAAGTGTGAATTTGGCAGAGAACGAGAGAAAATAAAAGCGCGAGACGAAGGCGAGGCTCGTTTATGCAGTTGCACCAGCATAGATGCTTTTTGCAAGAATGCGGAGTTCTATTTATTACGTAACGTGTAACTTTTCTCTTTGAAACCACGTCTTGTCCCCACCGTATTAGGAATGATAAAGCCTGGTTTCCATATCGTCATAAGCGAGGGGGACGTGTCCCAGCAGAGGTTACGCTCACGACGATATGGAAACCCGGCTTAAGCGAGAAAGTATACTAGGGCAACAAGGGCGCGAATTTTTTAATGCACCAAATAGCCCCGTTGGCCAAGGAGTTCTATATTAGTGGGTTCAGAGTTTACTTGAAAAAATAGCAGCTAATTTGCATCCAGCTCTGCGTCGGGTATTTTTCCAGAAAAATATAACTCATGTGAGTGTAAATGATCACGCTTTTGAGCATCATATGAAGCAAATTATTGAATCTAATAACTTATCACACGGTTTAAATCTGTAAACTGAGTTGTGGTGAAATCGCAATGAAGCTATTGACCTTTCTATTTGTTCTTACGTCACCTCTAGAAATTATTAACTTTCGTAAGAAGAAACGCAATCAAAAGTGCCACGTAGTTCTTTGAAGATTGATATCTACTTAAAAGATTGAACCTTGCACGCCTTGCTTCGCCAGTTAAGTAATGAAATATTTAGATGCAGGATACAAAATCAAGATTTATTTAAGCAAGAAACATTGTTGCACACTTAATTAGCTCAGAGAAAATCAGTTTCTAACCTTCTGGAAACCGAATACTGCTTTCTTTTCGTTTAATTCTTGTACATTTATTGGAAGATACAAAGAGCCTTTTAAACATTTGGTGCTGTTTTGAACATTTAATTAGGGTTGCCATGTTGTCCGCCTAACAGAATTTTTGTGCTATTTTGCAAACTTTCAGACACTGGATTTTTGCGATAACAAAAACATCTCTTGTAATCTGAATTGAAGTTGCAAGAAAAGAAGGGCAGTATTTTAAATGTTGAAACTTTCGCAAAATAATTGCCATTGGATTTGTCTGTTGGACGGACAAAATGTTACCCTTATTCGGAACAGCGCCACTTGCATGTTTTTTTCATAAAACATTGAAACATAGGCCAAATAAGCAGAAGAACTTCGAATATTCTTCATATGTGCTGCGACCATTTGACACGGAAACCTTGAAGATCCCATGAAGGACCCGTGGGGATTTTGCATGAAGGATGAAGGCCCCATGTGGTTTTAGCAAGAAGCACGGGAGAACCACCCGCTGTTTTCAAGCAGAAAATCCTAATTATTGGCATTAATCGCCTATCTAGTTTGCAGTTTTAATTTCACTAGTTAGCCTTACTTAAATTATTTTCCCAGACTTCTTACTGGTTGAACGCTAAGATAGCTTCTTGACCTTGAGAAGCAGGTTAGATATTTCAACTGGATTACTGGGATATGTTTGAAACGTGGAATGCTAAGGGCTCAGTAACAAGCCATTTTCATTCTCAATGTGCTTCTCCCTTCTGCTTTGCAAGGGACACCATTCAACTCATTGTATCATTCCGTTTCCAAATAGGCACCGCGCAGCCATGGGGCTAGCCGGGGCTATAGCCCCTCCACTTTTTTCAAAGATAAACCTAAAAGCTATTGCAAATATAGCATTTTCAACTGAAATATTTTCTGAACCGAACTGTTGTATATGGGCAAGGACGTAAAGAAGCAATGTCTTTTTTGAAAGGGGCGTTTTCCGACCTTCTGAGGGGCGTGGTCTAAATGAATTTTCTGAGGGTTCCCCGGACCACCACTGTGGCTCGATCAGCCCCTCCACTTTAAGACCGCTGCGCGGTCCCATTTTCCAAGTATGTTACGTTACATGATCCGTTACTTAACTGCGGAATTCTAAGGATAGATGTAGAACATGACCGAGGAGACCTAGATTTAGAATTTTGAGCCTTTGCAATCTCTTTATTAATATTATTGTCGAATATTTATACAGGATAATACTTCAGCAGTGATATGCATGTATACAAATGTACACTGTTCTCCTAGTAGCTTGACAGCTGGTCAGTCTGTTCAGTGCAGTGTCTGTCAAGTATAATGTAAAGCGGTAAATTCGATGTGAAATTTTAATCAGAAACCAAGTCACTGATCGACAACATATTAAAGTAGCAACATATTAAAGAAGCTCAGGTAAATAAATAGCAAATAAATAGCAAATCAATACAAGAGGGTAAATAGCTGAGTAATTCCAAATCCAGATCGTGTGAAATTTGAATCACTCTAGAGAAGAGCTTTAAAGATTTTGCACTGAAAGCAGCAGGTGGAGTGCAATTAATGTCGATCAAAAGAAATAAGAAATACATCGCTTGTTTGCTGGTCTTGAAAGGCCTAATGAGAACGCATATCTCGAGTTCTTGACTTAGAAGCAGAACACATTTAACAATAATATGCAGCCCGATTTCTGAAAGTATGAACACTAACAGGATCAGGACTGGTGGTAAAAATTTGCGAAGGTGTACAATGGGCTTGAGACCAACCTCAGACCAACAGAAACAAGATCAGGGTTGTCTTGTTAGGGTTGCACTGCCCGTGGAAGTTCAGGGGTAAAGTTATGCAACGAGTTAATGAAGGGGATTTGTAGCACCAATAGTGACGAAGTCTCTGATCTTTATTAATAAATGGTCGTCTTTTTGTACTGCTCCCACTTAAAAGCGTAGCCAGGGGGCAAAGGGGTTGACGACTCCCCTCCCCCCAAATTGTAAAATGTTAAGTGTCTGAGAAAAAAATCTTTAAAGTCCTAACAAATTTCGCACTTGAACCCTGAAGGGCTCTTTCTTCTTTGGCTCTTTGCCCCCCCCCCCCTCTTTCAAAGAAATGGCACTGGCTATGGCACTGATATGTCTCGCTCATTCCAATTCTGTATAGTTTAAGCGCGTTCAAGGCTTGAAAATGAAGAAGAACATTTGTACATGTCACTTGATACCGGGAAGCAAATGTTGTTGTTCCTGTTCTTACGTTACTGTTTATTCACATGGTTGAAGCAGATATGATTTAGGAGTCAGTCTGTCAGTTGTATTTTCGTTTTGAATGCATAGTTTTGATGATGCAATAAAATTACCGTGAAGACGTACCGAAGGATTTATCAGCAAGATGAATTGTTTTCGAGATAAGTAGCAAAATTCATGTCCACTATGCCCCCTTCCCCTATACATCAATTGTGGAGAAGAATCGATTTATATGCGGCTTCTCAATTACTATCAATGCCAGTGATTGTAGTTTGATGTTCATGATCGCCCGTCAGAGCAATGACCCATTACAACCTGTGCGATGACTTTTGCACGATTGTGCACAAGTTTGATACAAAAATCTGGCAGAAGTTAAGAGATTACCTAGGACTTGCAGGTGTTCACAGGGCAATTATCTTTTGAGAAACGGGGGTATTCTTCTGGTCATTTAAAAAGGGTTAAGTTGAAAGCTATGTGATGTTACAACTTGGCGGGGTTTAATCATTGCTTTTGAGATACGAACAGGGGCGGAAAGGGTCAACATAAAAACAACGACATTCATTGTAAAAAATGATTTGGTACTGTTGCATTCACATGATAAACATTCACAAAATTAACCAATGTATTAGACTGTGATGTTGTTCTTTGTTTTCTTATTGTTTTCTTAGATTTGTGAGATTAAAGGTGGGGCTGCTACCCTGAGTCCCAAACATTTCCGCTTCTCATATATGCTAATTTTTCGCCCCTATCTGCAAAGCTTTTTTACATATGATGATGATTATTATGTTGATGGTGATAATGATATTGATTTCGACCACAGCCACTACCTTTTTGAGCTAATGAAATTGGCAGCATTACTGCCTAGATTGCAGGGGCGATTGTCGGCTCTTTGATTTATACTTGATTTTTTTTATTTAAGAAATTGCCTATGTACTTTTTATTTTAGTATTTATTTATTAACTTTATTTGTTAATAACTATATTGTAAAATAAACAGAGGGCCCCTTGAAAACCTGCATTTGCTCAAGGGCAATCCCCTAAAATTAAATGAAAATGAAAAAATGAAAAACGAAAATGAAATTTCCCATCATCCTTTAACCTATGTTTATTTCGCTTTCATATATATGACATTTCAAATGGGTTATTTTCTATGCTCAGCAAGGTCAAACGGATGAAACCTTTCACATTTTTATGCCATGGTATTTTATTATCTTGAAAACCACAACACAGACATACTGCGGTGAATATTTTACGCCTGGGTGCATTTTTGAGTTCTCTTATGTGTGCTTTTTTTCCTGTTAGGCCCAAATTTTGTGCCGCAGAGTCATTTGCCTCTAACGATCACCCAAGGGACTCCGAGCTCTGAAGACATCAGCAGTGTCAGTCCAGCTGGCAGCAGCCCATATGCAGATATAGGGACGCCAAGCCCGAAATCTGACGACCATGCACGCATGGGGACGAAGCAAAAAGCAAAATCAAGGAATGATGGTAGCAACCAATGCAACCAGTGCGGCAAAGGGTTTAGCAGCTCAAGTGCATTGGCCAAACATAAATTGATCCATAGCGATGAACGGCGTTATGTTTGTCAGTTGTGCTCAAAAGGATTTAAAAGACAAGACCATCTGTGAGTTAAATTGAGTTTTATTGCAGTGTTAAGGTAGGCTTTTGAGATTAAAATGCTCAAGGCTCGAAAGTGATTTAAAGCGGCGACCTCTCCATGTTGAATAACAAAGCATGTAAATAGAATTCACTGCAGTAGCTAGTCGGGGGGTGATTATTTGGGAACAATAGGAACATATAATTATCTAGACCGAGAACAATTCATTGTTTATGGGAAGCTCAAGTTTATGTCGATTTTCAGCAGGACCACAACCTAACTGCTTTGCTTTGCAGCGGTTGCGGCCCTTGGCCTTGTAGTGGCTGCCCACTATAACTTTTATCTGGTTTCTGAGGCTTATTTTAGCCTGCTTCCCGTCATCCGCATCCAAAGGAATTTCCTCGATGGTTGCAAATACATTTACTAAACAACTCATTGTTTCCATCGTTTGTATTCTTAAAGTCATAAAACTCAAGTAAGCCTTATTATCTTCTGCAAATCTATTGCTTTATCATAAGCACATCATTACTTGAAAGCAAAATCTTAAGAACTGGCCACATTTTGAATAAGGAAGGTGGATGATTTTATATTATACAGAACTTTAATCAGGCGGGTTTTCCACTTTAAAGAGCCATCGTTAGAATAATAGGGGCAAGGCCGCCTAGAGGTTTTCGAGGCCCAGGGGCAAAACTGCAAATTGAGGCCCCTTGTGTCTGTGATCGAAGCAAGCAGACGGGGCAGAAAGCAAGGGAATCTGGGGAACTGAATCTTCAGGCACTCTTAGAACCTTGCAGGCTGTTCCTTTTGGGAGGTTCCTTGAATACATCTAAAGAAGCTGTAATTGAAAATTTTGAAATTAGTTGATGAGGCCCCCTGGACCCTGAGGCCCTTGGGCAAACTGCCTCCTCTGCCCCTCTGCCCATCCCTCTCAGCGGCCTTGAATAGGACTAGGAAAGGGGTTTGACTTGAAACATCTTTTTGTGAAAAATCTACCTTAATTTAACAAACAAATGCTAAGCAAATGCGCTCCAATGGTGTTCACAAATTTGGCAATATTCATACTTGTGCTCTGTACTACATACGTTATAGTGAGGCTTTAAATTTTCTTATAATTGACATTATTATGGAAAAGAATTCTTGTGTAATACTTGAAATAATGTTGCTCATTCATTGCATTATCATGCATAAAGTCGGGCACTGTTCTCATATTTGCTTAGACTCATGCCATTAACCGTAGCGTTTGCTATTGAATTGAATTTTATTGGTTTTGCAAGTGAGGTTTATAGCGAAACTGAGGCTCATGGCATTGGTCTATTGTGTTCATATTTTTTCTCAAAATAAACAGATGTGCATGTGAATGGTTCTAAAGGTATTTCATTGTCTTCTAGAAATGGTCACATGATCACGCATCGAGACAAGAAGCCGTATGAGTGCAACTTTCCTGACTGCGACAAAAGTTACTCTGATATGAGATCTTTGAAGAGGCACCTTGAAAATCATCATGGAGTACCCCCGGTTTCTTCCTCCTCTTCTTATCACAGTACAGTGGGCCACTCTAATCAGTATTTAACTGTACCACGCGCCTCAAATTTACTTCATCCGAATGGCCCTGAAGATCGCAACAATAACATGAAAGGAGCGGTTCAACCTGAGAGGCCTTCAAGCGCACCTAGTGCCACCCCCGAGGTACGAACCCGGTCAAGAATTCGAAGCAACAGCTGTGAAGATTTGCCTAGTCAGACTGATCGCGAGGCTGTGACTGATAACGAGGCAAGCAAGGATTCAAAGGATGACTTTGATGACGATGCATTTATGAGTTCTGAACCCAAAAAGAAAGAAGCTTTTACACCAGCTTCTGATCGCCTGGAACTTAGTGCAAAACAATCTGAAACCAACGCACAGTACAACAATATTTCCACAAATCCAGAGCGAAATAATATCTCAAGTCCACGAAACTCTAAACTTCATCAGTGGCCTGGAGGGCAGTTTCCTGGAGCGAATCTCCCAGCATCATGGGGTAGTAACCCAGCTCATTGGAACAATGCACAATTGGTGGCCAGTATGGCAATGGCTCAAAGCCATGCAAACCTGCCACTAATGATGGGATACAGACAGCCGTATCAACAATTGTATCCAGCGGGGTATTACCCTGGCAGTTCTAATGACGTAGCTCAAATGGAGCCAACGATCAAGAAGCCAAAACAAGAGATGATTGCATCATCACAGAACGCTTTTGCGCAGAATGCATTGCAAATGTTCGCCAGCATGGCTGCGCAAAGAACCCCAATGCCAACTGACATGTTGATAAATCAGGGAACAATGGGATGTTATGCAGATGGCCAATCAGCAGCAAACAATTCGACTAACCCTGCTGCCATAGCAATCGCCGCTGCGAAGGCTGGTTCAATGTTTTGTGTGCCACATGACATGAGATTGTATGGAGCACACCCTGGTGCTACGCAGTGGCAAGACGTAAGTAACGCTTTGTTAATTCATATATTTTGACATGTTTTTATTCGTTATTCGATACCCCCGTTAAGTTATTCGTTACCCCCGTCAATAAATGTACGAAGATTCCAGAGCCTTTAATAATGTGTATTTGTGCTGTGTAATTGACAAATGGGCCCAAGTGTATACTTGTTTCACACTCTCTTTGTTCTTGCTGTAGTTTTATTTCATTGCGAAAAGTTTTTCTAGCTTTTGGGCTAAGTTGCCATTGAAACCAAATTAATTAGGCAATTTAGAGACATTTTGTTTTTGTGATTGAAAAAGCCGTAAGCCTATTACTTATTGTCAGCCATTTTGGATTTACTGTGTATTTTCCTTTATTGAGTAAAGAACGCGCAAAACAAACTTTCATACCAGAAAGTTTGTCGGTTTTTTGGCTAATAAATGTATTCATAGTTAATACTTTTAAATATCTCTCTTAAAAGGTTGTGAAAGAGGAAAATGTGAACAACGACCAGAATGTTACCGTGGATCAAAACAAAAAAATGGTGGAAGAAGGCGACAGAACGCAGATAAAAGCGGAAATAAAACACGAAGGGCTAGACTTAGACTTAGCAAGAGAGAGAGGAACGATTCGCGATAAACTGACAGATTCTTCGAAGGTATCTACTGGCCAAAGCCTAAATACCAAAGATTTTCAAAGTCCGTCACAAATATCAATAATCACAACACATGATGCTGCAAGCCCTTCTAGAGACCAGTCTGCTGTTTCACCGCGTCGTAAACAGAGACCACATCCTGGTCCAATAATCATTCCGGCATCGGTTAATAATAAAGTCACACATTCGGTAACTTTTTCAAGCAGTACCGTAAAGCCAGCATCTCCTGTTAAAATGGGGTATCACAATCCGCCCATTTATACTCCACCGCCAATGCTTTCTCCGAGAAGTATTTTCTTTACGGGGACAACGTGCGGAACGCCAAGATCAGCGATTCCTTTGACTCCAGGGAGATTGTTGTTGAGCGCTAGAAGACCGAGTGCAACTATGGAGGCAACTAAGGAGGAGGAAAGTGAACCAATGGCAATACCAGAACCGTGAGTACTTTTTGTTGTTTTCAAACTAATTGCCTCCTATAATTTCATAGTAGCTTGCATTTGCTTGGATGACAGCACGGCCACACATCAAATTTATTGGTGTGGGCGGGTTGGACTCTAACTGGGCTAATTTTCATTATACCTTTTATTTGGGACCAACTAAGTGTAACAAATTTAAGTAGCAAGTTAAGAGAAGCTTCTCTTCTCCCCTCCTCTCTTCTCTTCTCTTCTCTTCTCTTCTCTTCTCTTCTCTTCTCTTCTCTTCTCTTCTCTTCTCTTCTCTTCTCTTCTCTTCTCTTCTCTTCTCTTCTCTTCTCTTCTCTTCTCTTCTCTTCTCTTCTCTTCTCTTCTCTTCTCTTCTCTTCTCTTCTCTTCTCTTCTCTTCTCTTCTCTTCTCTTCTCTTCTCTTCTCTTCTCTTCTCTTCTCTTCTCTTCTCTTCTCTTCTTGTCTCTTCTTGTCTCTTCTCCTCTTTTCTTTTCCCTTCCGTTCTCTTCTCTTCTCTTTTCCTAGCGCCTGTATTAGATCATCTTCAAGCTCTTCAGTTTATGGGTTTGTTAATTCTGCTACAGTACTTAATAGGATCGTTCATTATTGACTTGCACTAACCATAAAGTACTTTTTTAACAGGAAGATAAATATTGGGCCCCTTTTCCAAGCTAAAGTTGCAAGAAGGCCTGGTAAGTCAGAATAAACTGCTATTTATTGCTTGATTCATTTGATTCGCAGATTTTATTATCACTAATTTCAATGTTGATAGGTAAGCTAAAATTGAGGCTCTTTCCCCATTATCCTAGATAGCAGCGTATTTTTCATTATCATCATTAACTATGATTTTCACAGAAACGATTCATTTTCCTGCGAAGAGGCGTATAGATTCAGTCCCAAATATGAATTATAGATTCACAGAAAGTGGGCATCGTAGAATATCCATGCCTGTGCGCTGCCCTTGAGCCACATTCAGACCCGTCACTAGAGGTCTTGTTCCAAGAGAGGAATTTTCCCAGGACTAATCTGCCCAAAGCCTGCGCGTAGCATCCATTTGGTGCCGCCAAATTAGATCCTTTGTCGACAAATCACCACTATATGGTCAACCATCCTCGTGGAGCACAATCTCTTTCTGGTCTGTTTGCATATCAGTAATTTTCTGCTTCTGTTTGCAAGGCGAAAACATTCCGAGCAATGCGAAAAACACATGAAACAGCGCTACGGTTTTAGCACATCGACAATAAGATAATCCCAGATTGCCCGGAAGCTTTCATAAACAAGTTATGTGAGAAAAAACCTCTCAGTATGCCAGACTCTCTACTTTCGCCGCTGAAATTTCGCATATCAGAAAGCCCTTCGTTTAATTATGTGTTGTTGTTGTTTTTTTATACAACGAAAACCTACGTTTGATAACCTTGGTTTGTCTCTTCAGCCAGGCAAGCTCCTTTCCGACAAGTATCTTTTCCCTTTGCGTTATGTCTCCTACTCTATAATATACTTATAATAAACCTATGTAAATCCTATGTTAAACCTATAATAAACCTATGTTTTTATTAATTTTTAAAAATTAGCTTAATCAACTTGTCTCAAGGACCCTAACATTTGATGTTTGGTTCTCTGTTGAAGTAGATCTGAAACTCACAACAATTTCGATAAATTTTTTTGGTAACCCAGTCTTGCATTTGTCCCGGGTGATAGGTGTGGGTTTTCTTTGAAAATTCTCACTGTCCTTAGTGAAATCTTTATTTTCCCATTCTTCTCTAATAAAATGTTTTTAGTTCCTTACTCCTTACTTCTTAGCTCAATACTAATAGTTCCTTGCGATGTTTCCAACCTTTGTACTACAATGCTCTCAGGAACAAAATTGCTGGGGAAGGTTTTGCATGTGGACAGTTCTCGTTAAGCTAGTCCAGCGACTGCTTAATTAATTACAAAGAAATGCTTGGGATTACAATAACTGTATTTCGAAGCAAGGACTTAAAAACCTGTCCGTCATCGAGGTCACGTTTTAGTCTTGAGTCCTACGAGGGCCGGGGACGGACTCAACTACGCTTGTTCTATCAGACCATATGTAAGAAAACCCATTGTTATTTTAATTCCGCTCATAAACTCTTGTAAAGCTGTTTGTTTTAAAATATAATGTGTATATTGCAAGGTCTTGCCAACTCTGTTTTGAAGTTTTGTCCAGCTGGATTCTTCTAATTCGAACTCTTTTCATCGCAATCCCAAAATTTGCATTTAGGAGTGGACATTAAGCCTATTTTCTAGGGATTGCATTACTTTAAATTAGGCATTTAATCCCGTGGACTTTTGTCTAACAACTTTTTCTTTATAAATATTTAATTGGCTTTTCCAACATCTCGCGGAGGTTAAGATGAATGTTTTTTATTTTTTTCTCATCCTTCACGCTAAGGAGTTTCCATATTTATTTGCCTCTTGTCTTCATGCTTTCTATGCACCCATTCAAGTTTCTTTGATGGAGGCGGTAAAAACGTCAGCATTTCGCATTTCTATGGCAATGAAAATGCACTTTTGTCAATACTTTGTTTCCTTTTTGACTTTTTATTTCTTCATAGCTTTCTGCGTTTTAACGATCTCCTCACAGAAATGTATTGGTTAAAGATCTAGCTTAAATTTTTGGTTTCTTAAGATTTTTAAATTTTAAATTTATGGATCTTTAGGCCTACCATGTATCATTATTGCCATTTCAATTTTTATTTACGTAAAGTACTCTTATAATTTTCGAGATTCCATTCGAGATTCAACTTTGATATCAATGGCGATTCCTTGTAATAAAGTCTTCATCAAAAAGTTATAAAACAGCACTGAATGTTTTATGTTTTCATTCTAGAAGCAAGAGATAATGCCCAGCGAGATGAACACAGAGCAACGCTTATGTGGGCGCCTTTGAAGGAGGATAAAAACAAAAAGAATGAAGGTGGGCGATTTTTCTGAAGACTATTTCATGATGTGGGCAATTAATTTGAGATATCATTAGTGCAGTTGATCTTCTCACTAGTTTTGTATATATTTAGTTTGTGCATACGGCATGAATTGTTTTTTGTTTATACTAAATCATTTGCTTTTTAATGCATTCATTAGATAATCCATTCATATTCTTGCTTCCTACCTTTCCTTATTCATTCACACATTCATTTATCCATTTATTCATTGCTCTATTCATTCATTTATACATTCATTTTTTCATTCGTTTAAACACTCATTTAATCAATCAATCGTTCATTGACTTATTCACCAATTTTCTCTAAAGAAGTAAAAAAAGGGAGTTCTAGTATTTTTTTTGGGTTCTGATGCGTTTTTAGTTTTTGATGCCTTGCATCGGAGTATTTCTTTTTTTTTAAAAGAAGATTTACCATCTGCTGTCGTTGGATTTTTATATCACGAAAATGTATTGATCTGCACCTTGGTAGTTGAGATCTTTTTGCAAGTTTCCTGAACCCAACTACGCATTTCGATTCGATACGGTTTCAGATCTAATTTTTAGTTTAATTTCCTTTCCAGCTCGTTTTGCATTTTTTCTTTGTTAGTTCTACTATTTCATCCAGTTCTTTAAGGGCCCTTTCTATTTCTTCTTTCTGCTTTACCAAGAAATGATTCCTTGAATTTCCTCGAATTGTTCTTTTATTTAATTCTTTATTTATGTTAGTTGAGAACTTTCTGGAGATGGCATGCTCAACCGCATTGTTTGGTGGATCCTCCAACAAGGAATATGCACTTCATATTTTACATCGAACTCGAGGCAACGTCAAGGTAATGACATCTTTACTATATTCTTAATTTAGACCTATTTTGTATGGCTCTCTTTAGCCCAGTATTAGCTGGAGTCTGCCTTTTATATGCTGGTAAATGCCTTGAATTGACAAATCTTAAGTTGCGAATAAAATGTTTGATACCGTAAAAGTTAAAAATTATACAAAAAGCCGAATGGGAACATGATCTACATATAAAAAATAAATGAATTTTTATATGATACTCTGAGGAAGCCCAGTTTGCCTGGCGTGAAATATATGTAACGTAATATGTAAATCTAGAATTACTATCTGGTCCCATTTGTTCCGTATTTCTGCTGCTCTACGTTGCTCCTTAAATCCTCCTTGAATTTAGTCCCTGTTGAGTTTTGATTCTGACCTTCGAAAATTGTTATATAGGTAACAAATAGTTCTGGGCAATTTTTAAATTGACACTAGCGAAATTCCAGCCTTTGGACTCTTTATAAAGGAACTAAATCAATGCTTAAAAAGCTGATTGCATATATTAATTTAAAACACGACCCCCTGGAAGAACAGTGTCCCAAGTTATTTTGGTTGATTTTTATTTGACATTAAGGCTGTATCTTGTATCTACAAGTATATACCATATCGTATCAATATATTTTTTCCTTTAGACTTTCTTATAAAAATATGGTTCCTGAGACGTTGATTTGATTTAGTATATTTAAGGAGGGTTGCCTTCAGCATTGCTGATTTTCAAGGGGACCTCCAGGTGGAAAACATACATAAAGAGATTATATATTATACCACTTCTTGCCTTATTGTGTTCTATAGTATTATATTTATAATATTACAGGAAGCAGTTCGATTGTTGTTAAGTCGAAGACACATCTTACGAGCTGATGACCCAAATGCTGATTATCATTATGCTGGTAAGTTGAAACTTGAAACTTGAAACTTGGCATGGTTGTTGCCTTTTAAATGCAATTCCACAACCAATTAAAATCAAACGAATTTCTGGAAGTGATAAAAATGTTTTTTCATGTAAAATAACTTTATGTATCAGACCTTAACATTGCCATTTTTATTTCAGGTTCAAGTCGCTGGACTGCCAAAGAAAGATTAAAATTTCGCGAAGCCTATCGAACCCAGGGAAAAAATTTTCATTTAATACAAAAAGAGGTAGGTTCAAAGAAATTTCCTCTCTAAACTTTCAGTTGCAAATGTACTAGCAATATGAATGAGAGTGGAGAAGGGAGAGATACAATTAAAGAAAGGGACGCTTGGAGTTGTTTGACATTATGTGGAAAAACACGTTACTTGTTAGCTTCTATGTACGTCATATCCTGGGAGTGCAGTTAATGCTTTAATGAGTCCACTTTGCATTTATCGAGACAGTAGACACGATTTCTACATTCGCATGCACAAACTTCCTTAAAACTAAAACTTCAAGAATCTTTCGATGCCAGCAAACCCTTAAAAATCTCCTTGCCGAAACGTTTGCTTCATGCAAAGAATAAAATACGTAAAGCTATAAAAAAAGGAACGAAGACTCCAGAATTCTTGTCTAACTTTAAGGACAGTAACTTGATAAATTTTTTGACACAAACATCTTTGCAAAGGCCAGTTTTGAATTTTGACTCTTACGACCAAAGATTCGAAAAAGAGTGCTTCACCGAGATACTTCTCAGAACAGAAAACCATATTATATTATTTTTTAAAGAACCTAATTTGAAATTTGACTAGATATGAGGTCATTGAAATCTTCTTTTATGTGATTTTCACTAGATAGTTATTAGGATAGATAATTCCATTCCAAATGCCTGTCTGTATATTGTTATAGCAAATTTAAGCTCAGGAAATTTAGTTGTCCTGAAAGCTCTGAGCACGCTTGCAGCTGCAGCCAGAGACGTGGGTAGGCGGTTAGAAAATAAACCTTGGAAACGAAATGAGCTTTAGTACGATAAACCAGCATGCAAACAAACAAACAAGTGACCTGGAGTGTAGAAGAAGGACTTAAATGGATGAGTATATCAATGATTGAATGAATGAATGAATGAATGAATGAATGAATGAATGAATGAATGAATGAATGAATGAATGAATGAAAGAATGAATGAATGAATGAATGAATTAATGAATGAATGAATGAATGAATGAATGAATGAATGAATGAATGAATGAATGAAAAATGAGTTAATGAATGAATGAATCAAACACTCAATGAATCAATCAAGCAATGAATTAATGAGTGAAAGAACAATTTAATGAATGGATGAATGAATGAATGAGCATAAGAACAATTGAACAATGAATGAATGATTGGCTGCATGATTGAATGGGTAAATGGATTTATAAATAAGTGAATTAAAGAGAGAATAAACATTTTTAGCTGATGATAATTAGTAATATCTTTACATATCTTTTAAAACATTTGGATATATGCTAAAATATGATGTTAATAAGATAGTAGCAGCCATTTCTGTTGATGAGGAACCAATCAGTTTTATTTATAGCCTTGTAAAGAAGAAGCAAAAATCACAGAAATGCTATTAACAGTCGATTTATTAACCCAAAATATCCACTCCTGTTATGAGCATCAGGATATTGATTTGTCTTGATCGTGTTATTGTAAATCTCATTGTTCTTTTCCCTAAATTATACATAATCACCAAACATAGTTTCCAATATCGTAATCAGAACTTATAAACTTATCAAGAGTTTAAACATTGTTGCTTTGACCAGGTTGGCACAAAAAGCGTAAAACAGTGTGTTGAATTTTATTACTTGTGGAAAGCTACAAATCCTGAAGGGTTCAGAGCGAGAACAAGATACGTCGAAGTAGAATCAGAACAGGTTAGTATAAGTATATTCAATTAGTTTTCTTATACTGTACATCCTCGATTATCCGAACAGGTCGAACTAAATTTTTTGCTGGACCGTTCGGATACGCCAAAAATTCGGATAATCGAGGACCAAAATTAACCTACTAATCTTGCCATGAAGTTTATTGTTATCAACCAGAATAGTAACGGAGTGCTTAAACAGAATGCAATTTAGCAAGAATTGGCAGACGGAAAAGCCGACGGCAAAACTGAAACTGTCCTTTTTTGTTCGTTAAAGGCGATGGAAAGTGCCAATTAAATGGTTTGGGTAATTGTAAAAAAGAATAAGAAAAGTAACCTGTTTATTTGATTTCTTCGTTGGATTTGACTTGATATAGGACAAACAATTAAGCAGACGAAGAAAGGAAAATAGAGAATTGGCTTGCAAAAAAACTAATGTAGAAAAACTGTTGGTGTTCGGATAATTGAGGATATACTGTACCGGTCTTTTTGGCATTAAAGTTGCGGCCAACGATACATGATCTAATGAGCATGGTTAAGGTTCGGATCTCCCATTTTCACTTTGGGGATTACATGCTTGACCCTATTGTTAGTCTCGCTTTGCAAGGATTATAGATAGACATCTCGCCTGTAGTTGTTAGCATCGTCCGTGACTGCATCCTGCCATGTGGTACTAACCACAACAACCAGGCGATAAAGACCACTGTAGACTGGCATCTGACCAACAACAGACGTTTTCCTTTACCTTTGCTATGGAGCTTGCTCTGATTTCAACATTTCTTCCATCTGCATTTTGAATATGAATGAATAAAGCATTTTATATCGCGAAGAGATTTAAATTTTTGTATTTTTTTTGATGTTTTGTGTACCTTAATTTTAATTTTCCAGGACGCATCCTCCCCATGCTCGGCTCTTTCTGCAGCTTTTATATATATTTATATATAATTTGGATTTTATGTATTAATCATGACTCTGACGAAGGCATTAAGCCGAAACAAGAAAACAAAACAGTCTCCCATGGTGAGAACTGCGTAAAACCACATCTGAGTTTCACGACCATTTCATTTTTTTTCATTTTCATTTTAAAATTCTTTACGGAGGGGGACCCTTCAGCAAGAGACTGGTTTCAAGGGACCATCTAAATAAATATATCTAAATACAAAAAAGAAAAAGAAAAAAAAAGAATCCAAATACAAATACAAAAGTTAACTTAATTTGAGTCTATGACATGTTAAGATATAAGATTACATTAAAGCTATTAAGAGTTAAATTTTTTTCCCATTTTTTCATTGTGCCTGTGTGACGCAGTGGATTGGTCGTTTGATTCCGGTGACGGTGAACGAGGTTCGAATCACGGGGCTTACTTTTGCCGCTCGTCTTCGGACTAACATCTGATCCTTATGTCTTGTTAGGAGGAAGAGGAGAGCACAACTCCATCGGTTTTCGAATCGCCATTAGCGACTGGTCTAAAGGATGCTATATTTCAATGCGACTATCCAGACTGTCAAGCAAGATTCGTGTCAAGGCAAGCGCTGAATGGACATATTCGAGTCCATGGCGGAAGGTGAGTTTAATCCAACATTAATGTTCTGTTTCCTACTAAGCACAAAAATACTTACGTCGACGTTCTTTATGAAATTGAAATACAATTAAATTTACAATTCAGAAAAGGATGAAGGCCATAAAAATTTTTAGAAATAGTAACATAGCTCAAATTGTAAAACGAACAAAACTCAAATTATTTTCTCGTAGCTTTGGTAAGCCAGTAGAAGTCCGGAAGCCAAGACCGAAACCTCACGTTATCATTACACCGTCGTTGCCGCGCGATAGTGCCGTCGGGCCGCAGAAAAGGAAGAAGTCGCCGTCGCCTGCACCACACAATAACGCTCCAACTTCAACTGACGGAGTACCTCTGCAGTTCGCTTGCAAAGTTTGTGGCAGGTAGGATACTTTATTAAGTGTTTTTACTTTGTGTAATTTGCTGCTTAAGAGCATTGTTCGTGCTAAAGTGCACCATTACTTTGGAGAACTTTTAATTGTATGAAGAAAACACTGTTGCTCGTTCACGAAGGAATTCTCATCGAAGCAAACGTTGTTATACCAATAATTCAGTAGGCGCCATAACGACCACTATCCTCCAACTGTATAATGTCCTAAGCCTTTAGATAGTTGCACTTAAAGATTTGGTGATGTGAGAAGGCTTGAAACTAGTTGAATAGTCACATGTTGTAAGAGAATAGGAAGGGTAGTTGCGAAGCAGACGTTTGAGAAGGTAGAATTGAAAAAAATCTGGTATCGGAGATAGTGTCATATCGGAGATAGTGTTATATCGGAGATAGTGTTATATCGGAGATAGTGTTATATCGGAGATAGTGTCATATCGGAGATAGTGTCATATCGGAGATAGTGTCATATCGGAGATAGTGTCATATCGGAGATAGTGTCATATCGGAGATAGTGTTATATCGGAGATAGTGTTATATCGGAGATAGTGTCATATCGGAGATAGTGTCATATCGGAGATAGTGTCATATCGGAGATAGTGTCATATCGGAGATAGTGTCATATCGGAGATAGTGTCATATCGGAGATAGTGTTATATCGGAGATAGTGTTATATCGGAGATAGTGTCATATCGGAGATAGTGTCATATCGGAGATAGTGTCATATCGGAGATAGTGTCATATCGGAGATAGTGTCATATCGGAGATAGTGTCATATCGGAGATAGTGTCATATCGGAGATGGTATTATATCGGAGATAGTGTTATATCGGAGATAGTGTTATATCGGAGATAGTGTTATATCGGAGATAGTGTCATATCGGAGATAGTGTCATATCGGAGATAGTGTCATATCGGAGATAGTGTCATATCGGAGATAGTGTCATATCGGAGATAGTGTCATATCGGAGATAGTGTCATATCGGAGATGGTATTATATCGGAGATAGTGTTATATCGGAGATAGTGTTATATCGGAGATAGTGTTATATCGGAGATAGTGTCATATCGGAGATAGTGTCATATCGGAGATAGTGTCATATCGGAGATAGTGTCATATCGGAGATAGTGTCATATCGGAGATAGTGTCATATCGGAGATAGTGTCATATCGGAGATAGTGTCATATCGGAGATAGTGTTATATCGGAGATGGTATTATATCGGAGATGGTATTATATCGGAGATGGTATTATATCGGAGATAGTGTTATATCGGAGATAGTGTTATATCGGAGATAGTGTTATATCGGAGATAGTGTCATATCGGAGATAGTGTCATATCGGAGATAGTGTCATATCGGAGATAGTGTCATATCGGAGATAGTGTCATATCGGAGATAGTGTCATATCGGAGATAGTGTCATATCGGAGATAGTGTCATATCGGAGATAGTGTTATATCGGAGATGGTATTATATCGGAGATGGTATTATATCGGAGATAGTGTTATATCGGAGATAGTGTTATATCGGAGATAGTGTTATATCGGAGATGGTATTATATCGGTTGGCGGGAAAGCAAAATATAGACATCGTCTATTTTTTTACCGTTTTCGTTTAGTTTTTATCACAGGATTGAAGTTTCTTTTTCAACAGGTGGTGCCTTTTTACCATGACTCGATGCCTTTAGGCCTTGTTGTGAGTTGAATCTATACATCGATAATTGAATTGAATTGAATTGAGGCAACCTCTTTTTGAGTGAATCCACCTTCTATGAGATTCTTTGCCATTGATTCTTCATGACCAATCTTCTCATTTTGTTATAGGGTATTCAGTAAAGTCAAGAGCCGTTCAGCTCACATGAAGACACATGTCCCTAAAAAACCAGATGATCACAGCAAAAGTATGAATCCGCCAGCATTAGTTGCTCATGCTTAATCTTATTATGCATTGTATAGTTTATCGTCGCAGTAGAACGGTAAAGGTTATTTCGGCTCCATTGCTCAAGGGATTATGTAGCATATAAAGTAGTGGGCGATTTCCTCAAATGATCCTTTCATTTTGCCCCTAGTTTTATTACCAATTGTAGATGAGCCACTGCTTATACATTTTTATGTGTTTTCAAATTATAGCTAAAAATTCGCCAACCTCCAAGCTCAGCACAACATTACTGACGCAGGGAATTAAATTAAGCTGAAATTGCGATCTATTGGTTGCTTTTTCTCAATAAAGTTGTTTGAAATTTCGATTTCATTTCGTGGTATAAAATTGCAAACCAAATTTTTTCTTTTGCCACAAATAACCTATTTTGAAATCTTGGATTATCATCAGCTTAATTTAGACCCTTTGGTAAAAAAAAATACTTCTTTTGGCGGTTTTGCTCGTTCACATTGATTTATCATCCCCACCTAAGTTAATAGCATAAATATTCTCCTTGGCTTTAAGACGGCTAATGCTGTCTTTAATATGAGGCAAGGATAGGTTTTCATAAATGCTTGTTTTTGCTGGTCGTTCTATTTGAGATACTGTTGCTACTTATAAACCTGGACGCCCAGAAGGCGTTCTTTGTTATACAAATATTTCGTTATTTCTAATGTATATTGGTTAAGGAAATTATTTTTCAAGAAGAGATTTGATTAAGTAGATCTTAGGCACATGGAAATGGCGAGTTATGATTAAATTTTATGTAAATTTTCTTTACTGTCGTTTTGGATTGATGTCTGGGAAAATGTTACTGCTTCAAAGAACTTGCACAATTGAGCGGCTGATTCTTGTGTTTCAAACAATCAATGTAATGGAGTTTAAAATTGCATGAATATTATTTGGCTAAGTGGCTAAGTAAGCGTAAATATCATTTGGCATTATGGAAAGCGCGTTATTTTCGTTGGGAAAAGCTGTTCCTTTTTATAAGCTAGAATACGTCTCCGCTTTCTGCATGCTTTAAAAATAGTGCAGTACGAAGCATTTATCCAAAGCAAAATTAAGCAGTAAATTACGCAGGGTACAGGTTATTCACCGTTCTGGTACTATTATTTGTTGACAGTGGTTTTAAAGAGATTTCTCTACACAAACCATGTTTGAAGGAACAATGCTGAAGATGAAAAATCTCACTAAGCCTTTTGCGACCAAAACAAGACTTGAAATTGACCGGATAAATAACCGAGTAAAGCGTTGCTGAGAGTGTTAAGAGTCTGCTTCCAAAAATGCTCTAAAGAAATACGTTCTTACGCTGGAGTAACTTCAGAGAAAGCGAGCTTATCTTGAACGTTTCAGAAGCATTCAATACTGAAATAAACAAAGATGTTGTGTAAGCAGGCAGTAGAATTCTCAAGCATTTATTTTCTACCAGAAATAATTTGTATCATTATCCTGCAACTGATCACTAGTACAATATAGTGGTCTTTGATGAACAGTCTACTAGCAAACATCTAATATGTCTAAACAACATAGACACCTTGCCGTAGATTAACAACTGTTCAAAATAGATAATCGTTCGATGGTTTAAATTACCTACCAATATTAAGGGTTATCAAAAGTAATTTAGCGCAACACTGAGGCCGCATCAGACCTTTCAGTGATCATAAGCCGTTGGGCCAATATTGCGTATCCGGATTGTCGGTGGACCATGTATTATCGTTAAAATCGCTGTTGACGCATTATTCGTTATGGGACAGGATGGTGTTTAAAACATGCTATTGCAGTAAAACTGGATATTTTTTTCGTAACACATAGAATGAGAAAAACTTTCAATTGCGTTTATACTCAGAAACTTGCATTCTTCTTGCAAAGGACAATTCAAACTACTGGTACATTTGGTCCAACAGATTCGCTTTGCTGTGCTTCTGTAAGAGAATAGTCCCCTTGCAAGTTCCTCCCTCCTTTAAGGAAATCGTATTGATTTCGGTCAACCGTCCGCACAGTTAATATTTGTGTCTAATTTAGTGAGAATAAAATTAAGTAAAGCATGTAACACTAAAATATAAGCTGTAAACAATCCTGATAAAGAAGCCCAAATGAATGTGCTTAGCAATGCTGTCAACATTTGTTCAACATTGATATTTATGTCATGCTGATGACGATTATTTTTGTGGTTAGGATTTAATAACATATTCTATCGGTAGTATTAGTTGTAAGATAGACATCACATGTAAATACTATGCAGCTTCATAGTCTTTTCATAATTTATCGGCGGTTTGTTTCTTGTAAAGTATCGTATATCAATGGATGTTTTGAAAAAGAGTTGTTTTAACGAGAATCACACCGTGTCATTGCCTTGCATCTCTTTCATCAGAAGCTGGGCTTGTCAATAATTTGTTGGCATTTGTCGGTTCGTGTAATCCTGCGGCTGTTCATGATCCGAAGCCTTTTTTTATCCGAAGCCTTATTTTACTTTGAATACCAGAACAAAGTTTATTTTACCCAAGACCCCGTAATTGTACTGTTAGGAACCACACTGTATATGGAAATAAAGGAAATATATTTTGGAAAAATGAAGAAAAATTTACCAGTTTGTTCATGTCTGAACCCATCCACAAAAGAGCAATTGGCACTAGATGCAGTGTGTTGAAATTGCATCGACATTCATCAGCTTTAGTACGGAAAGAATTGTTAACTGTGTTGAATAAATGAAGAATAGAAATAGAAAAAGACAATTACTGATTCAAAATTTGTTGATAGATTATGTAATAAGTCAATAGGTATGAAGGAAAATTAATGTAATAGATTGCATTTCTTTGGTGCTGATTTGTATGCTATAAGAATGGTTAATAGACAGGACACATTACAATGTAACTAACTTTACAAAACTGAATGTGTTGCCTTGTAGAAATGGTCAGAAGTGTTTCACAATGAAAAAACGAATTAATCAATGTTTTCTTTCTATTTCAATTACATAAATGTTATTTGGGAGCATCGCCCAGAGAAAATGATAACCGGTATTTTATACAGATGATCTGTAACAGGCTTTTAGCCTACATTACAGTATTTTTGTAATGTTCTGTTATGTTATGTTAACTTTGTGACTCACGTCAGCAATCTTGATTTGGTTTTCCCGCTTACGCCTCGTTTTGATGTTCTCCAGACTTTAATTTGAAAATGGCGCACAATTGACAACAAGAAAACCGTATCCAAGAAGAAAAAGATAGGCGATAAAGGTGGTTAACCTTATTTATTTCGATTTATATGGCTTCAGCTTGATTATGTTTTTTTTATCAGTTTAAAATTGGGTTCTAGCAGAGAGCTTCCAAACCGAATTCGATTGGCTTCGATGAGATTTCGGATGATTGCGCCAATAATTTCCTCGTCAATAAAATAGGAGGTTGGAACGGCAACCTAAAAAGCTGATGAAAAAATAACATTACAAAACGATTTGAAGTTTTGAATGCAACGAGCATTGGAGAGTAATATTTGTAGAACCCAGAATTAAGTTGTAAAAGTGCAGATTTCAAGTAATTTGGCTCTACTAGCCTATACTTGGTCCCAACAATCATGAATCATGGTATGGCCAGTCCCTGACCAATGCATAAAGATATTTCTGATAACTTGTGTCTAGTGGAATTTGGAGTGTGAAAAATGTTTTTGGGAATTCACTGACGTTATTCATTAGGAAATGCAGTTGAGAATTTCTTGGTGAAGAAAATACCCAGCAACATGGTCGCAGTTCAATAAATTATGACTGATTAAAGAGTTGGATCTGTCCCTGTGTATTAAGATACTTTCATGATCTAATTCCCTATATACCCTTATAAGGCCTTGCCTTTATAAAGCACGATGTCTTCCACAGACCAACTTGAGTCCTATGCACCTCATCCTTGGACCAGTCTGCAGAGCATGTCGACTGCACGCACGAGAAAATTTTCAGCAGATCAATGTGCACCCCAAAAATTGGGCCTTACACGCAGGCATTGTATGCATGTAGGCTCGATATAGGTTCACCTTGAGTTTCATACCACCTAAAGGGGATAGGTGCACCCGAGAGAATGAGCTTACACGCCCCGCACCCCTTATCTTTTACCTTGCACGGGCGAGATCTCATCAAGTTCAGCCATGCTCTGCAGACTGGTCCTTGGACTACACTTCAACCAGTGAAAATATATAATGATGTTTAATTCTCTTGCATATTTTGGTCTAGCATGGCTTCAGGACAAAAACTGCTAGCTGATCTACTTGGAATCACAAATTCAGCAACAGAGTCTATTTGGTCATCAAAATTGCTTGAAGAAATGCAAAAAGCTAGAGACAAAACTAACACCTCATCAAATGATAAAAAATTGTCCGTAGCATCCAACAGAAATCATGACATCAATAAATCAGATGGTTTCAAAGGTCAACTAGATGCCAGTTCAAAACTAAACAAAAAATGGGACACTAATAAAATTGATGATGTGTCAAATGAAGACTTAAGTTCTGCAAGTATGCATTCTGCATCCCTTGATGATCTTTTTGACCGAAGTAGATGCATTGAGGTAAAAGTCCCCATGAACATGCTCAAAGAAAAGCAAAATTCCTCAGGATCATTAGAAAAAAGCCAAACAGAAGTTTCATCAAGCAGTTCATCTGAAAGACTCCCAACTCCAGATCCTTCAGGTATTTATGAAATTGAAGTTTTCATTTTGTTTGCAGGGGGAAAAGTGTGACAACTTTTACTGAGAGAATTTTCTAGGTTCACTCTCAACTAAAAGCAGGCACTAACAATATCCTTCATATTTCTTGAACATTTTTTATATTGTTCACTTTTCTTTGATAATTGAGAGGTCCATTCAAATGCAAATAACTGGCAATTTTGCTTCCCTACCATGCCTCCACTACTTGCCCTTTAAATGGCTCATCCCAAAAACCTTCCTTTGTCATTTCACTTGATAATTTAAATAGCAGCTTTTTGCATAGAATGTACATTGGAGTGATTTATTTAAGTTGTCTATATTAATGTGCTGATAGATAATTCATGAATAAATCTTGTTGAATAGTATAGAAAATTTCTTTTTTTCCCTTTTTTATTTTAATTATAGATTTTGTCAAATCTGGTGTATTTGTATCATCTGGTCAGAATGCCATGAATGTAGTGTCATCACAACAAACTAATTCTGAAGCAGCACAAGAGCTTAGACATAGCTCTGCTGAAATGCATCAGATGCAACAGGAAAACATTGCACATGAGCCAAATGTTGAACAGGACAAGCAATGGCAACAAGAACAAATTAGACAGCAGCAAAGACCAGAAGAATTACGAGGTCAATATTTGTCACATTTAAAACAAGAAAGGCTTGGTGTAAGTTCCAATCACTTATGTTTAAATAAAACATTTTAATGGCATAAAATGTTGTGGGTTAAACGTTTTTTTAAATATGATCGCCATCCCATGCCCTCGCAAATGTGGAAGTTTTTTGTTGGAAGTATACTAGATTATGGTTCCTGATGTATTATTTAATGCCATTTTCAGTTTGTAACTAATATATTAATAAATATATTTGCTTTTGTACTATTTTGTAATTATTTCTTATTTTATTGCTATATTTTATGGTTTTCACATTCATTAAGAATTCATATGGTGATGGTAACTAGCTAATGTCAGACTAGAAACTCACACTGTAACCTTCCAAAATAGTTTTCTGGTTGGTAGTTTATATTTCATGTGTTGCATTATGTTGCTATTTTGATAAGCCCATAAAATGCATACTTTATCATGTTTTAGGGCTCTTCTGGCCTGATGCAAGGAAAAGAGAATTCAAATATGACAAAACTAGACACGCCTGAACGAGAAAGTAAGAAATTCTATTATGGATCTAAAGAAATCATACAGCATTTGTAATAAACAAAGCAGATTTTCTTCAGGCTTTTTGCCTCTTTATTGCAATTGATCATGAAATACTGCTGTAGTATACATAACTCAGCATTTACAAAACACATTGGCATAATGTTGTGAACTGTGATGGAAGTACCCCTATATTCTTGGCCACAAGTACTGCAGCTACATGTAGGCACTGGAAAGATTCTCTGCTCTGGTTGATAACAGGGCTGTTATTGATACAGCACCTTTGCTGCTGAAAAGGCAACCCTGTATAAATAATAATATTATTATAACTATTATTCTTTCTCTACCTTGCCTTTAGTTGATTTCATCTTCAATTTCGTTGGCTTTTAGCCCATCAATATCAATTGGAGGTTAATTTTTTATCTGCGTACAGCGAAATTGGATAAAAAATTGGGACCGTTGCACCAAGGATCAAAGAATGAAAAAATTGGCCTGATCTTTTTGACAACCATTTAATTACCCAATCCAATTTTGATTAATCAATTAATACTAATTTTTCTGCGAATAACAAGAAGAAAACTGCAATGGTGTTTTTTAAGTTTCACCGTTTTTGATTGGCAACAGTCTGTTTTATATACAGCAAGAACGTTTTTGATGAAAACTATACAGCCATACATGAGGCAAAGTATAAAGGTTTTGGCATTTTCTTTTGGTATCATTCAATGCTTTGCGTTGTTTTTAAGGGGGGATATCCCAAAGAATATCTTGACAGAGGGACAATAGAGAGGGACAAGTCACAGATTTCAAACGAAACTGAAAGCTATATCAGCTGTTATCAATGAGAAAAAGTTTAAGTTCTTTGGCCATATGAAACACGCATCAGTGCAACTATCTAAACGAATCCTGGAAAGCTTCGCTTATGGTACGAGGAAATGAGGAAGACCAAAACATCGCTGGATGGATCAGTGCAGCACATTTCATCTTTTAAAATCCCCAACATACAAATACCATATAACCTTTACTTCACTACCAAAACAATAAATTTCAATAAAGAAATGCAGTCTAACAAAAGATGATACTAGAACCGGGATTGGATAATGATCTTGGACTCTATAAATGCATTGTTAGAGACATATCGTATGATGTAAAAAACGGAGAAAACGAAATACAATTATAAAAAAAGGTCATTGATAATTTTTTAAAATACTCTCTTATAATTTTTATAGGTGAAGATGTCGTTGTTTTACGCTATCCTCAAGGGCAAAAGAAAAATATTATACAAGAAAAATTCAGAGAAAGGTTTATTACATGTTTATTGCTTTGTTATTTGTTAAGAATTTTTATGGAAAGGCAGGCTAACGATAAGAAAAAGCAACATAGTTAATTCATAGCAGATTAACGTTGTTCAAAAAATCTTTTACATGAGGATTGAATATGTTTACAGTATAACGATTAAAGCCTCTGATAGGCGAAATATTAACACAAATATTGTTGCTATCGTTTGTTGGTTATGATCACTCTCTGGTAGCCTCAAGCCCTCAGATCTCCACAAATTATGCAACGGCGGTGGTACACTGAATTTCATTGGAAAAAATAGCATTACAGAATACTTAACTTCGCATCGAATTGGTTCAACTGAATTACTACTTCATGCGCACATTATCTGATTTAGTATACAAATTAAATACTTTGCACCACTTCACATCATACCACATTGCATCACATCACATCACATCACATGATAGCACGATACATTGCATTTATTTCATAATATTACATGACGTTACCTTACATTCATTACACTTTGTTACATTACGCTACGCTACGTTACGTTACGCTATGTTACGCTACGTTACGTTCCTTTCCGTAGCATTGCATTAACTGAACTTGAAAATTAGAAGAAATTGCAACTCTATTGATTGCTTGATATGCCATAATTATTGGATCCTTTGGTTTCCAGGATGCAGAATTCAGTACCTGTTAAAAAAGTTGCTATTCCAAAGCTTGTTAAACTTCACGATGCAAATTCTGCTAGGGATAAAGATGAACCAAACCCAAAGGGAAAAGACATCCAACCTATAACTACGTCAGCATCTGCAAATGAGGCTGTGTCCTGCGCAGGAGTTGCTACCTCTGCAGCGATCGCCCCTTTCTTGCAGGTAAACGTAATAATATCTGTTTGCAATTGCACATGTTAGCAATGCTTCAAATAAATCCAATATTTTCAAGCTTTTTAGAGTATATCTGATATAAATTGGTAAGCCGTTTGATGCCACGTGCTACTGTGCATCATTACACTGGCAAATTTTTTAGCTTTTCATTTAACAGGTTTTGTGCAAAGATATCAATTACCATTGTTGGCGTAAATATAGTTTTACCTTACCTTACCTTACCGTCAGTGGCGGACACTTGGCCAAATATTGGGGGGGGGGCAAGCCTATTGTTTTGAAAAGATGAAATCACAAATTTCTATTGTTTTAGAACAAAATACTATTGTCTTCCAAAATATTGAGGGGGGGGCACTTTTTGCCGTCCAATTAACATCACAGAACAGATGCATTAGATGCCAGTCTGCGACTTTGCTGCATTGCAGTCTTGGCGTCTTGCTCCTTCTCAGTGGCCTATATTTTGTGACCAAAAAGCCTATTTCTCTTAAATCCATCTCTTTACCTCGTTTAAATAAAGTGCCTGTTTCGAACTCTGATCGACTTCTTCTTAGCACGTTTCCTTTGCAACTTTGTGAATCAGTCTTCATGAAATCTTACGAAGCCAAATGCAATGCTTTATAAACTTAATTAAATCTACTTATGTTGGGTCTCCCTTTTAGTAAAGGAAAGATAATCGGTGTTGCTTATAGCTGCATGTACAGGACGTTTTCTATGCTTCTCTGATTTGTTTTTAGTTTTCGTATGTCGTTTTTTGTTACTTTTTTCTTTCTGGGAATTTTTATTCATAATTGTAAGTGACATCTGCAGCGAGAACTAGGTGACCTCATGTCTTTTCCCGTTGTGTATGGTACCTTCAAGATACTGTAGATGTACTGTTTTAGTTTCCTTAAAAAAAGACTCTTGTTAAACTACCGAAACATTTAGTGCCAATTTATAACAGATTCAGATAGCTAATGTAGCCACGTTCATTCGTACGTTACTGCCAAACACATCCCTTATTAAAACTACGTGTTTCTGGTAGATTCAAAATGCTTTGGAAAATCAGATCTCAAGCCTTGTGAACACAATGAATCAGGCACACACTGCGAAGGAGCAATTTAAGGCAAATTCACAAGAACATGATTTCAAGGATTTGGAAAAGAAGATTCTAGAGATATTGGATCGACGTTTGCAATCAAGTGATGTTCAAAGTGCTGATAAATGTGTAAGGGATTTCATTCCGTTTATTACACTGTATTATCGTACGTATGAATTATGTAGTGTGCTTTGTCGATTCTTCTAGCATTGTATTTGATTGTACCATAATGATTTTGGTCTTATGTTACAGAATTGTATTGTTTGGCAATCTAAAAAGCCTTTTTTTTGTCTCGGAGTATGAAAATGTGGGCTAAGAAGCTAAGAGAAGTAACCGCGTGAAATGAGGATTTAGTTGTTTTGTATAGAATCGCATTTATTTATTGCATTGTGTTGTGATTCTTGCTATACTGTATTGATAAAATTCACTTTTATTATGTTATATTTTGATTTATGATATTGAGTTTTATTTTACATCATTTTATTATGTGTTGCGTTGTATTGTCACTCTAATTTTTGTTAATTTGACAAATCTTAAATGTAAAAACGGTGCATCTAACAGGTAAAGTGCAGAAAAAACAGCAGGCTCCTGCCGGATTTAAGCGGAATGCTTGCGACGATACATGTAAGTTGTAATTGTAAGGAACAACGCAAAGCGGCAAGAGTAAAAGGCAAATATAAGCAGATTAAAATTATTATATATTAATATTTTATAAAGGTAATATTTTGCCCGCCACGGCATACAGGTCTCCTTTAGAGTGTAACAATGTTAGCTATAAAATATATGAATATGTAATAATTATCATCTGGTAATATTTGCTGTACACTCATGCCGCTTTGCGTTGTTCCTTATCTCAGATAAAGAAATCTCGATGACTCAACTTTTGACCTTTTACACTACTTTCTTCAGATTGCTGGCATTAATAAAGCTGAAAAGAAGACAGAAAATCCTTCATTAGTCCCCTACAAAAGAGATGATAAATACCAAATAAACCAAGCTGGGATTACAAACTTTGACAATGAGCTGCAGCTAATTCCTACACGTGAATATGTTCATATTCAGAGAGCTTCATCCCCATTAAGTAAGCCTAACCCGCCTTCAACACACATTGGACCGCTGCCTGAGCCCCGGCTTTGGAACTACAGCCATATTAAACCTTTGTCACAACCTGAAATGAGAGTTCCTCCAAGAAGTTACCCTGTTCCTACCAAGTATTTTGATAAGTCAACTAGCCCGGATTCTATACGGTACTTAGCTAATGCAAAGACCCAGACCAGCTCATCTGAGTCAAGCCTTGTATCAGAGAAGTCACTGTTAGAAACACCGCTACCACGAAGCAAGATTCCTGTGCCATTTTCACGGTATACTCCTAAAAGGGTTGCCTCTGATCAGCATAGTGAACGAATTGGAAACAGACCGTCGACAAATGGTAAGTGAGTTCATGATTTCTTGATTTTGTCAACATACTCCTGGTTTTTTCATATCAAATATATGAAAAACGTCAAGGCTGAGAACGTTGTAACAATTTTTAGTTGGTCATCATCAGACTGTTTCTTTCTCCAATTCTCTGCAACACCTCTTCATGAGAATGGAATGAGCTGGTCATATTTGTTTAGAAATTTGGAAGTTTTGGCAGTTTTTGATTAATTTTTTAAAATATTTTCTGATTTCTGATATCCTGCTTTCGCCCATGCTTTCGAAAACAGCTGTTTATTATACATATATCCATACATATACTCCATGTCAGCCATTACCTAATTGATTTATTATATAAAGCTTGGCTCTGACGAAGGCATTAAGTCGAAACAAGAAAAAACAAATCTCCCGGGGTGAGAACTGCGTAAAACTACATTGGAGTTTCACGACTATTTCATAGTGCCTGTATGGCGCAGTGGATTGGACATTTAACTTCGAATGTGGTGAGCGTGGGCTCGATCCACTGATTTATCTAGTCCTAACTGTTTTTGGTGCTTACTATCTAACATATAAACATCAAAGTAAGCAAAGTTCATCTCAAATCATGATCCATTATTTAGAGAAATAGTAATATAATAAGATTGATTCGGAAGAATTTAGTAAAGAAGAATTTATTAGATATCAGATGTTATACTTTTTAACCCTGGTGTCTAAGGTCTGAAAATATTTTTTACTCTTCAAGGTACGAGCCTGCTCAAGAAGATACTAAAAGAATCAAAACGAGGAGAATTATCAGGAAAAGAGAACCTGCCACCAAGACCTTCATCTCCAAAGCAACGCGAAACAAAAACAAGGTAGGGCGATATTATTTTAGTGTTTTTTGTTCGGGAACCTAGTGTTTTTGCTATATATTTGTTTATATATCTAAAGAACATCGTGTTTAGATGGGACGATTTTCTTGTAGCGCTAGGGAAGTAAGGCTGACACGCGCGGGCACTTAGTCTGTCATGGGCTGCAGTCAGGTCTTTTTTGCATGAAAACTACATTGACGTACAGTAAAAACCTTTGCACTGTCCAGTCGTTTTTCTGAGAGCTACCAACGTTTGCTAAGATAAGCTGCCGTGGGTTATCCTGCGTTAGTACCGCGATAGTAAGATATCAGTGTAGCATCCATGTACTCGAAAGCATTTGTGCTCTGGTAAATTTGCCAAATGTCAATTCTATATCAAAATCTTCCGAGGAAAATGATGGTAAGTTTGCCATAGAAAGATACGAGGCTTGATCACTCGCATTCCTAGGTCCAAGATTCCGGGATTTCATTGAGAATAGTGTCGCAAAGAATTGCGACGTCATAGGTCACTGTGAAGGAGCATGTGCCTTTAGCCCATATCTCTTACAACGATAACAATGGATAAGTAAAACACACGAGGACACAAATCGATCATAAAATAAACAATGAGCATGATCTTTGCCTATAGTTACTCATATGGTCATGAATGCTGCCAGATGCACGCAGTCATTGATTCTCAAAGCAATCAACACAAAGCAATCTATCTTATTTCAATGACGATACTGACTGGTCATTACAAATCATCATCATCATCATCATCATCATCATCATCATCATCATCATCATCATTGTGTTTCATCTGTTCCCAACCTGTGGCCAATTCTGGATTTCCAGCTTTCTCGGTCGACCGCTTTCCTCACAAGCTACAAAACTTGAATATGTTCTTTCTTTGACATTATCCATCCACAAGGCTCTAGGTTTTTCTCTCCATCTTTTGCCATATATCTTTCGTTACACCAGTAATTTTTGTAAAGTATCTCTTCGAGTTATATGCCCAAAATATGTTACCTGTTTTTGTTTAACTATATTTTACAGCAGTTATTTAATGTTTTTCAGCGTTAAAATTTCACTTTTTGACTTGTGTGCTGTCCATGGTATTCCAATCATTCTTCTGTAGATCCACCTTTCAAATGCATTTATTTTCTTTTTTATACTCTTATCTATTGTCCACATTTCAAAGCCATGCACAAATGTTGCCCATATATAACATTTTGCACAATCTTGTTTCTATGCTTGTATGCTTTTTTATCCTATCATTGTAAATACATACATAAAAACACTTTTAAATACGTATTGGTCAACCATTTTGCATAGTATCAATAGCACTTTGATGTAGAAGCATTTTGATGATGGTCTGCGCTTGTGCACAGCTATATTAGGATAAGACATATCTAAGTGTAGTTCCACATGTTGACTTTTATATTGATAGGCCATTCGACCTAATTTATAACACAGAATATTCCATTCTAAATTGAAGGAAATCAAGAAGTAACATTTGACATTGTAGAGATCATCATTATCCGTCGCTTGACAATGCGAGGAGTAAGAATTTAAGAAAGATCATTGCGCATGGTTATAACATGTCTGTTTTTTCATAAAATTTTGAAATTTTTTTCGCCAAAAGATTTATACCAAAGAAATGGAAATGCGAGAACCAGATCGTGCTATCTTCCTTTTATCTGCTTGGGAAGATAGTCAGATTTGAGTCTTTAGCCGCAGCAAGATATCGAACATTTCCCTAAACAATGTCGGGCAGTGGATTAATCAGATGTTGATCCTGGTTGTCTTTAATAATACATTTTGGTTTCTGTTGCGTTTTGAACACTGCAAAACCAGCGCTGCTTTTATTCCAATGAGCCTGTGTCTTGAAAACATGGACTATGGAATGGAATGGAATGGGACACCAAGGAATACCGAAGCGCTCTCATACTACTGAAACACAGCAGAGAATGCCTTACCACACTGATCTTCGCCACCTTTAAAGTGAACTGTCGCATTTCTTGTTAAACGGGCAAGGATTTAGACGTTTAACTACAAAGTCATTCCATCATATTCGGTTCCTGTGTTCCATATTTTCAACATGGTCGCAGTTCAATAGCCGCAAAATTCCACGATAATTTTCTTCCTGCTGTCGACCTAAATTTGATTTAAGTAGAATTTTCCAACTGTGATATTAATAGGCATGAATGAAATTTAATTTATGTTTGATTAGGGCTTTAGGATTGACCGTATTCAAGAATACTGACATTGTCATAATATAGTTAATTATTAAAGGCATAATATGTGGTTTGTGCTAGGTGTCATACAAATTACACAGTTCGACCTCTTCTGTTGTGCACAGGGGGTTTCATTTGCCTTAAATGCTTGAATTAGACCACCAGGGGCCTTAGAAATAGTCACATGGGTGGTAACTACACCCCCCGCCACCGACATTGGAGGTAAATTATTTGCGTTTAAGAGAAGCTTTTCGAGGTAGTGCATACGTTTCTTACCTGTTGCCAGGGGATCAAACATCCAAGGGATAGACTCGTTCACAGATCAGCGGACTCATGCAAAACCTCAGTTTCGCTTTTAGCCTCATTTTCAGGACACGGACGCTCAATTTACAACATTTGAAGTTAAGGCGCGAGTCTATTTCAGAGTTGGATTGGGGTAGAAATTATTGCTATGAGGAATGAGGAATAGGGAAATGCCATTGCAATGCCCAATGTTAACTGACACGCCCATTTTTGTAAGAGCCATTCTTTGAAAGCGAGAATTTGAGCTTGAAGTTCAAATAGGTCTATTCCATCGGTGAGGCAATGAAATAGGGCCAATCTTCAAAGTTTTAGGATGGTGCCGTTAATGGCATGGCTCACCTCAGGACAGCAATTCTATGCTATTGGAAATTGATTTCTACTTGTATAACATTAAAGTCTTTGAGTTGATTTAAGGCTAACAGCCCCTACTGCCCGTGATTGATGTTACAAGAACAACAGTTGCCAACAACACTCTTTCGCTCAGACAAATCATATGAATGCACTCTCAGCGGCTTCTATTTCAGCACTGGTTTGCTTTGCTTTTCGAAGTCGAATTTCGAAGTCAAAGTCTGCAATATACTCAGGAGCTTTTCTGCCATTGGCAATTCAAAATTTTCTTATTTGCATAACAGTTTGGCCAATCCTGTAATGTTACTGTAAAAGGGTTTTTCTTCTTCAGTTGGACGTTTCGATCATTGGCCTTGTGGATGGTCGAGCGGTAGAATTAATTCGACATAGAAACACGATATAACATTATATAGCAAAGTCATCATTTCCTGCCAATGTTCTTTCGACGTATTAGGTCTATATAGCAATACTCACGACAAATTACTTCTAACGTCTATGTAGTCTTTCACAAGCACTACATATAAAAACGGCAAACATCAGGTCCCAACCTGACACGAAAAATCGATATTCTCTGCCTCAGCATGCAACCCATGGCATCTGAGTCTAATCAGGGCCACAAGAGCTTTCACAAGACACCTGCGCCTGCTTGTCTCTACCTAGACTTACCTTACATTATCTATACTAAATGATACTTTCATACATAACTTACATGTGCCCCATGGCAAGTGAATGCCAAAGGTAAAGTTGAAGGCTTAATGCCTATGACTGCGTGCGTAGACGAAGGCTATCCGAGAGCGAGTAAACGTTTGCACTATTTTATATACAAGTAAGGAAGGTAACCTACATAATCAAGACGCTATCTTGAGATTCTAGAAAGTGGGGGAATTCTCTTATCTGTTGCTGGATAATCCACGTGTCATAAATAACAATAGAATAGAATGCTGCGTAATAATGAACGTTGCTGTGCCATTGGAACGTTGCATTTTAAAGAGCATTCGAGACAATAGGGGATTACCTCTGACTGATAACGTAATAGGCGAAATATCTATTTGTGCAGGGTAATTGGCCTAAGCAGTTTCTTATACGATACATTATCCTATATAAATTCCTAACTTATAACCTAAATTCAAAATGTTTTATCACTGAAATGCATCCCAAAATTAACTCAGTTACAATATTGAAGCCCCCTTATGATCGTGGCAATAATTTTGATTATGATTATGATTTTGATTATGATTATGATTATATTGATGATATGAATGATGACGACAATAATGATAATGATGATGATGATGATGATGATAATGATAATGATAATGATAATGATAATGATAATGATAATGATAATGATAATTATAATTATAATGATAATGCAAACTTCCATTTTATAATATTCGGTTTCAAAAAATACAAAGCTCACTACTTAGGTACTTTGTAAATTGCCAGCCTGGTTACAATTTAATTTTAAATGATTATGATTATGATTATGATTATTATTATTATTATTATTATAATGATGAATATCCAATTAAATACGCCCTTATAGTTAAGCCTCCTGCGAGTAATTCAAAAATGCAAATCCCTCAAGAGTATAATTATACGGTGATGTGTTTTTCCTATTTATCATCGTTTTCCAGGGCTCTGTTTCTCGTCTTCATTGTTTACAAAGATAAGGTTTGGTTATCTTAGACTGTTGTCAAGCGGATCTTTGAGTATTTGTGTCATAACCCCCGGGATTATCTTCGAAAGTTCATAGAGTACCATTCGCGAGCTAATGAGCATTGTTGCTGAAAATAGGCTCATAATGCCGTGGCGATACACAATCCTGTCTGAATTTTATGCAAATTACTGTCTCCACCGCAACACAGCCTGATCTACGCCCTCGATGGTATGAAATCCAGACTGGAGGTTGAAAGGAGCTTTTCTTTAATTTGTTGTCAATATCAGCTTTGGCTGCGAAAGTAAACGGAATTAACATGATGATTTTATTGACTTGATTTGATTGACTTGATTTGATTGACTTTAATTGATTAGAATTGATTTGACATTTTAAAGGGTGTCATTCACCATGATTTTCCAGCTTCCCTTCGATGGTGATGATGAAGCGGGAATGGGTTGAAATTTTCTGAAGTTTCATATATTTTGCGGGAATCGTGAAAAACCATTTGAGGCCGAGTTTCATGAGCGAAAAGATTGCCAAGTGCAACTGATTGAGGATCGACGTATACATAGATGGGTTAAATTTCACGCTGATTTGATGTGAACGATTCAATTTCATAAACATTTTCTAGATGGCTTCCTAGATCTGGTTATAGCCTGTCAAATCGATTTCACCCACCATATCGAGGTATAAATAGTCATTTTGTGTGGGGCAATTTTAAACCATGAATACGCTAAATGATATTTGTTTTGCTTGCTTGCATAAGGCATTACCACGCCTTTCAAGGTCGCTATACAGCAACTCCCAAAAATACTTGGTCCGGATTTTCTACAAGGAAATCAAGTATGGTTGCCTGAAGTTTCCTGTGATCAGAATCGTCTGATTCCAACGCGGACTTCGTGAGTTCTGTGCTCTTTTGGATGGAAACATTGCTTTTTATCAGTAAATCAGAAAAGTGGTCATATTATATTGTTTTGATTAACTACTCGCAACTATAGTCTTCAAGTTCTACACATCACGCAATGAATTATGAATGAAATTCTTTTCCTTTGTAAACGAAAACCTGGGGGTCATAACTAGTATGTATATTGAAGTGATGTCATGTTTTCTGTGGTGAGATTGTAAGCGAAAAGCCAGACTCCAATTCGAAGTGTTATAACCGGGGGCTGCTCACCAACTTCAAACGGGATATATCCTGGATTTTGTCACATGAATTTAACACGTGCCTTGAAATTGAACACCTGATTTTTGACGTCTTCAATTTTCAAACTTTGTTTCAAGCTACCTTGGAACGACCAGAAATGTCATCACCCCTCATTACCGTCAGGGGTGTACTACCACTAGCTCAGACGTGTCCTTTCAATGGCTCGATCGGGATCCCCTCCTAGCTGTTTTGGATCCTTCTTAGCAATACGGGGGCAGGGCGAAATTTGAATTTTTCCCACAGTTTTAAATTTTTTAAGGAAAGTAAAGCAAGCAGGTACGGAGGATTCGACTTTTTGAACGGCCCCCTGCAAATCAGCACTGCTGATAGTGCAGCCGTTAACAAAGGAATCAATTATCAACACATTCATTTTGCATACTTCATTTTTCCCAAGTTTCGTTACCTGTTCTAATACAAAAGTAATAAATGGGAAAATCGCTCAATTAAAATGTTGTTTACGCCGACAACAACGTGTCACTGACCAAAGCATGACGTCATACACAATCCCCCGGCACCACTTCCTCTGTCTCAAATTACTTTCTTAAAACAGTTCTCCAAGACAACGACACGAAACAAGAAAATATTTGAACATGCTTCAGTTGTATCTCCAGGGGTGGACTGCGATCATATTTCGAAATTGTTTGATAAGAGTATGAGTAATAAACAGGCTGGGTCCATTAAATTGCATGCCGCCGTCCGCCCTTTGTTACTGTGACCTACAGACAGCAAAGTTAGCCTAGCTTGTTATTGATAACAGCAAAATTCCTTTTATTTAACGCGAAGGAACACAATCGATGTCTTAGAGCGATTTATAAATGTTTATTTTTCTATTTCGCTCGGAATTTCAGCAAAGATTTTTTATATTTTGATGCGGCCTAAACAAAAGCAGATCACCGGAGCGTGGGCGTATAGTGTGACGTAATCCTATTGTGATTGGTCATGGGCAGGTGATGAATGTCGTATAGTGTAGTTTGCGTCAGAGAGTTGTACTTGCAGGATAACATTACCTCACATATTTTGGCGATCGTTGCAGACAGACTTGTTCTTCATGTTTCAATCAAGGTGAATTGTTGTTTACAATTTTATCAATTGTTTTTTGTTGCATTATCGCCTGAAAACCGTGCGTAAATTCGCTACAGCCGATAACCAAAGGTTGAGTGATGTACACATCGGCCTTCTTGTTTGATTTCGAAGTTTAGCTAGACCTTTGCAAATTTATCGACCATTTATCGCAAGGACTTGCTTTCTAGATCGATTGGAACTTGAAAAGAACTTTACATTAATGTTTTATTTGAAAATGGAGCTCCTTGGTTGCGAGAAATGAGCAGTAGTAGCAGAATGCAAAGGGTTCACTGTTATTTATGCGATTTACCGCGGACGCCATGGGCGATTTTGCATGAATTTACGGAGCCGATTTGTCGGGGTTGCTGCAATTATGAAGGACCTGATCGCATAGAAGAAGTGATAGAGTACGCAAGGTATTTAAGGAAAGGATGGGAGAATCAAATTCGTGCAATAAAATCACAGTCTGTTACTTCAAATGGAACCTCTGCAATTTCGAGTCCTAGCCCAGGTAGCCACTCGAGTAACAACGGATCTGGAATGGAAAATGGACCTCCAAATTTGAGCACTAACGGAATTCCACCGTCTAGCAGTTATCATCATATGCATGTTCACCAACGGGGATATCCAAAACAAATAAACGGTGAAGACGAACACATTATTTTAAAGCATGAAAATGGAACGCCAGCAGACCCGTACCCTAAGCGATTTTTCCCTGGACACCCAGGGGAGCATCCTGTGTTTATACATCCTGAGGTGGACGATCCAGAGAAAAGATCACAAAATTTCCCATCGAGACCAAAACACGATTTGCCAATGCCTGTGCCCCGGCGACATACAGAAATGGGAGAATTACCTCCCCACGTTGTCAAAAATTTAGATATTTTAAATGGATGTGTTCCTTTCGATGTTCGCTTGAAAAAAGACCACTCACTGCAAGCTCGCGTGATCTCTTTCGAAGTTGTTCATAGAGCAGGGGGTGGAAACTCGGATTTCGAGGTGAAAATGTACATGGAATACCCAAGGAACTCTGGAATGATATACCAAAGTGCATCCGCGGTGACAAAAGCAATGCATCAAGACTCTCTGAAGGAAGGAGGTAAAAACATCTCATCCGGTTTCAAATATCTAGAGTACGAAGTGCAGGGAAAAGAAAACGAATGGAGGCTCCTTGGAGATTTTCTCTCAGAACCAGTGCGTTACCTAAAAGAGCCAGTCTCGCTGGATTCGCTGCCAGTTCGGTTGAATGAACAAGCTTTTCCATATTCTGCAAGCATGACAAATGCTTTTAAGCTGAGAAAGAGAAAGATCGAAGAACCTGACCCCTTCCCTCCTCCACAGCCATCTAGAGCTCCAAGGCGCACATACAAGGAGCGTGAAGATGAGCAGATCCAAAGACACCTGTGGATGCAATCACAAGTCGATGCATTACGTTTGTCAATGGCCCAATTGACCAACCCAATGTCACACCCGGGTGTCCATGGCATGTACCGCCCTGCCCTTGGAGGCCCTGCAGTTGAGCATGGTCGGCCCCAAGCATCTGTTCCGCCAGTTGCAGCAGTGTCAAGTGCATCACCAAACCATATACATCAGCATCCTGGGCATAGTGGTCCAATGCCCCCAAGTCCCAGGAATGCTCCCTGGGGGCTAACATCTTCTATGGCTGCACTAATCAGTGCAGCTGGAAGTGTGGAACCTGCAAGTGGTGGAAGCCAGAGTAGTAGCTCAAACACAACAGCTCCTCAAACATCAGATACTTCAGCGAAGAATAAGTCAGCAGAAAAAGATCAGGAGTACACCCAAGAAAGCACTAGCAGTGCAGAATGCAAAACTGAAACTTCTGAGAGTAACAATAGTCCATCATCAGGCACAGTTACCACAAGTACCAAAGGCAGGCAAGGTGCCAAAAGCAACCATTTAAAGTGTAGCATTTGTGGAGATCTACTTGAAGACACACACTTTGTTCAATGTCCATCAGTTGGTAATCACAAGTTTTGTTTTCCATGCTCAAAAGACAGCATCAAAAAGCAAGGTTCAGGGAGCGATGTGTTCTGTCCAAGTGGAAAGCGATGCCCCTTGGTTGGCAGCAACCTTCCTTGGGCTTTTATGCAAAGTGAAATCCAGACAATTTTAGCAACGGAAACAAAGGTGAAAGAAGAAGCAAGAGAAAATGGGGAGACTTCATGAACCAGAGTTTGCTCAAACATATATGTTGAGGGTATTGTATTATTAGCTTATACAATTTTGAATTCAACTCATATTAATCTATCTTGTTTTCTTATAAGTTTGGTTTTGTTTGATTGTAGAAACAATGTGACATTCATAGTCTATATAGGCACTTTTTGATGAGGAACATTACCAAACGCCTGATTTTAGAATTGATAGCCAAGTTTGAGCACTCCTCAATTTGTATGCCTTTTACTTAGGAATTCAATGAAAAAGGGCCACAAATAAACCCATGACTCAGAATAGGCATCATTTCAAAAATCTCCTTGGCTTGGCTTAAAAATTATTAGCATAGTTTCATTTATACACAACCTTTTCCAATTTTATCCTTTTCCATTCTTTCTATATACTTCAATGTTAATCAAACTTGCAGTTGTAAGAAGTACTCACTAAGTTCTTGAATTTCTCTGCAATATGAGTCAAGCACTTGCAACTCTTATTGCTTTTGCTTATAAAAGTACTGCATTCCTTAATTAAACAATTTCTACCAGTAATATTACTGACTATTGACTGATTAATGGTTGCCAAAACAGTTTAAAGTGATAAACGAGGAATCAAGCAACTCTCAAGAATGGTTTCCATGTTGCCAATGTTTTTATATTCTGTTGGGGGTATTTAACAACGAAAAGAGTTTTATACATCTTTTGCTGACCAGTTGCCAAAAAGCTACAAATTGCAATGATTGTTATCAAGGTTCTTAACCCCCCCCCCCTCTTACTCTGAGAGGTAGTTGAGGACACTTAAGCAATAGTTTGTTTTACTGTATTATAAGTAGGTTAAATATATCTAAGATTTTATCACAAGTAGAAACTGAAATCATGGTGGTCCATACAGGTTCCTATTTTAACATGCTGTTTTTTCTGGTGCTGCACGTAGATCAAAGCGAAAGGCTCGCAATTAAATGAGACCTGTTATTTTTTGCTGCTTTAAACCATCTGCCAAAAATGCATTCTACATACTATCTGATAGAAACAGGTTTTCAAAGTCCAATGCGCATAACAAAATTTTTCAAGTTGTAATACTTTTACATGGCTATGCACCTTTATGCATGGAATTCATTCATGAGTTTCATTCACATTTTGGATTCACAGGTCTGATGTGTGATCTATCACAGTCTCCTCAATTCATACTGGCCTAAAAACCTTGCGTTTGAATCGTAAATCAGAAAGAGTTTCGTGCTACGTAATCTTTGTTTACATTCAAGAGTTGCAAGGCAGCCGTACTCGCTCGGGGATATTCAAGAATCAAATTGTAAAACACCTGCTAATTTCAGTTTGGTTTTTATCAGATTTCAAGCCGCTTTAATTTTGGCTGTGGAACCGGTTCATGAGGGGCAAACTATTTGCTGAGTCACCGCAGTACCTCTGTTTTAATTCTTGAATTTTCCTCTGCTTAGCTTTAACAAAGTAAAGGCCACTGGTCTAGGACTTAAGACTAGTAGTATAAGCGTACGATAAGCTGGTTACAGCCGAAGACGTGCTATACAAGTGATCTTATAAGAAACCTCAATAAACTTCTTAAGATTTTGTGCTCACTGTCAGTAGAAACTGTTTTGCTCACTGTTAGTCGAAATCTGTTTCAAAGAACAATGAGGCTGCGGTTTAAATGTATTTATATTATGCTGCAAGAATTTCGCATGCCTTGACCTTGGAAAGAACTGTTTATATGCGAAATTGTGTCAGAAATTGCTTCATAAGGAATGCAGTACCGTTTGTCTTTTGATCAAGATCCCCAACAATAAAGTCCCTATCTCGATTAAGCCCCCATTCTCAAATCAGCTGTCACTCTCAAATAGTCTGAAAGTGAGATCCTCAAATAAGGCAAATTGATTTTGATCATATTGTTGTCAACTTGTCCGTTTCTTTAGTATTCTTGTTTTGTACAATTTTATATTGAGAATTTCAAATTTTGTGCCCCATTTAGTTTTCTAATTAAGCACAAATCTTAATCCAAGAAGAGTGTATCTAGGAGAAGCTAACTAAACAAATAAGGAGTGCTTAAATTGGCAGCTAGTTAAGCAACAGAAATTGGGAGTGCACAAATTTCTTCTCACTGTGTTTGTGATGACGTTGGCATACCACAGTGCAGTTTCATCCCATCGCAGCCGCGCGCGCGCCGTTTAAAGTATGGTCAGGGAAATTGAAGACTTTTCTTCACTGAGGAAACGATAAGATATAGATTAGATACGGCCATGAACGCCTAACAAATCATTTCTTGTTTCTGACAAAGCTTTTAATGTCGTGATTAGTTGAGTGAAATGGCGACAGTCACGAAACTTTTGTTTTCTCATTTCCTTAGAGGTCTCTGCTCTCTGGGTTTCTATTATTCTTTGTTTCCTGGGTAGAATTTTATTCGTTAACTGAAATTTGTGGTTTTTCCACAAAAGCTTTAATGCAATGAATCGTTTTACATTTGCTAATGTCTTGACCCGGTCTTTCGTTACTTAAGTCTTCGAGCGTTGTGTAAAGATTCATGTGCCAGGGGGTACTGAAACTCTATATCCATCGTAGGAAGCTATTTGTGCACGCATTCATGCTGCTTTGGGCCCACATTTGAATAAATCAAATGGTGTCACTTTACGATTGATCAAAATAATCATTTCTGAAGTCATTTAGCATGTAGGTTAAAGGGAAATGGAGATGGGGGAAGCTTGGAGATGCGATTTCGAGGGACGGTTTTCTTTTCCTATTTTTTTCTTCTTGATATTTTTAAGATGTTGGACGAAAAATGTCATTTTTAAGTATGCTACACTGTGTATTTGCTTTTTCGTACAATTTACAAATAACCCCAACACTTCTTTTTCTAATAAAGCAACGGTTTATTAAGCAGCTGAGCTAAGTTAAGCATTGAACAATATAATAAATTCCAAAGTAGTTGTTAGTGTCCTCTGTGGAGTTTCTGAAGAAGACCATATTTCGTCAATGTTTTGTCCAAACTAAGACATTTTAAACGATTCTTTCAACGAAGCTTTTCATTGACTTTCAAATTTGTGATGTTGGACATTTTAAGGTGCTGGGTCTAGCGTTAAGTTTCTTATTTAAAAATGAAGTGTTTATCGTGTTTTAGCAGAATGCGCACCTGTAATCAATTGACCGCAGTCAGTTAAAATATTTTGTATTTGTGTTTATTTGTCAATGTTTGTTTGTATTTTACCGTAAGGCGATAGCCATTTTGTTGATTCAACATTATACATGTACCTCTTTTGTTAACAAGTAGACATGTAGACTCGACCAGCCTAGCAGGACTGTCGACTGAGTGACCATATCTGGTACCCCAGTCTATGAATCGCCGGTTCGTTAGATGATTGACCACAGATTATTAAGCATTGCAACGGGGGTGTCATGACGTCAGCTTCTTGGGGGGTAAGGTGGGCTGTCCTCCAACCATGATAATAGCGTGTTATTTGAGCGTGGCCGTAAAGGTTTTAGCCACGCATTGATTACACATTTTTTAAAATGAGAAAGTCCAGTAGGACCATAGTATTCAAACTTTCTTGATAATCACTGGATTTCAGTACTAAATCTTTCTCAGCAAAAATTAACCATTTTCTTATTTAATTCCTTCGAAGTATCAGAGAATTCTTTTGATGACATGGGATGACACTTTTGACAAAATTGAGCCCTAAATTCTTTGTTTTATCTGTTGAAAAATGAAATTTTTCTCATGAAAAGAAATAACTTCTGATACCAACCAAAGAAACATTCTTAAGTTTAAAAAACTCAGATCTGATCTTTCTCACCTTTATTTTAAGAGCCAATCAGTCTTTTCTTATATACCATTTGCTGAAAAAAGACAGTATTTTAGTTACTTAAGCCGTCATTGTAGCTTTAAAGCACTTTGAGTTTTTGGGCCTTGCCCTCCCTGCCTTTTGCCTCTCCAAGCTGCCTTGAGGAAGCGAGCTGCTTAGCATAGATCCTGCGTTGAAGAAGGCGTTGCTATAAGGCTGGCTGTTTCGTTCAGAAGTTACCACAATAACCCACCACAACACTCTACACATGTTATTAGTTGATTGATTATTTTAATCATGATCGGTCTATTTTATATAAATTGATTGCAAGATCGTTTGAAGTGTGGTTGGTAGATTTGCCGTTCAATGGTGTTCATACTCTGCGGGACAGACGCTCTTTCTTTCTGCCACCTTTTTTGGCAATAAAATGGAAAGGAAGGAGACATAGGGTTCCACTCTGGACGCTAACTTAGTCTGAGGCATCAAATTTATTTGAAAAAGGGTTTGGTTATCATTTCTCGAAGCCTGTTCGTGATAGGCCTAAGATCGTCATGACTTAACTCTGTTGTCAGTAAATGTAATGTATGCATCAATAATCGTGCTACGGCGCTTATATGTTCTTCCTTTTTGGAAATGTATATAAGTATGATTTTCTAAATCAATTATTTGTCATTTTAACCGATATATCAGCACCAGCAACAGAAGTTGTTGGTCTTAGTAGGATTATAGATATGAAAACATGCTTAATCAACTGTTTGTGATTTTTGAAGTTGAACTGCTCCCCTTACTAAAGAACGTGTTATCTGTTGCTTGAGAGAGCGTTTTCAAGAAACAGCGAGGGGAAATTACAGCCTAGGATTTATCCCAAGTTTGAAGTTTTGTGCAGAATTTTATGATTTGAAGTTCCAAAAATTTATGCACCATTAGCAGAACCATCATCACTGCCACCACTGGAACCACCATCACCGGAATAGTCAAGTCACAGCCTCCACTATTATCACCAATGTCACCATTATCACCATTATCACCACCACCACTGTCACGACCATTATCACCGCTACTGACACCGCCACTCTGTCGCTGACACTACTACCATCACTTTTACCACCTCCACTGTTACCACTGTCATTGCCACCACTGCTGTCGCCTACTCTGCTACCACCACTGTCACCACCGACTCTGTCACTGACAGTACTATCATTGTTACCACCTCCACGGTTACCACTCTTATCTCCACCACTGCTGTCGCCTACTCTGCTACCACCACTGTCACCACCGACTCTGTCACTGACAGTACTATCATTGTTACCACCTCCACGGTTACCACTCTTATCTCCACCACTGCTGTCGCCTACTCTGCTACCACCACTGTCACCACCGACTCTGTCACTGACACTACTATCATTGTTACCACCTCCACTGTTACCACTCTTATCGCCACCACTGCTGTCTCCTACTCTGCTACCACCACTGTCACCACCGACTCTGTCACTGACACTACTATCATTGTTACCACCTCCCCTGTTACCACTCTTATCGCCACCACTGCTGTCGCCTACTCTTCTACCACCACTGTCACCACCGACTCTGTCACTGACACTACTATCATTGTTACCACCTCCACTGTTACCACTCTTATCGCCACCACTGCTGTCTCCTACTCTGCTACCACCACTGTCACCACCGACTCTGTCACTGACACTACTATCATTGTTACCACCTCCACGGTTACCACTCTTATCGCCACCACTGCTGTCGCCTACTCTGCTACCACCACTGTCACCACCGACTCCGTGACTGACACTACTACCATCATTGTTACCACCTCCACTATTACCACTGTCACTCCCACCACTGCTGTCCCTGATACGATACTACTACATTCACAATAACTACTACCACTGACACCACCAAACGTATCAAAAAAACTTCAAAGTAATAAAACCCAACAAGCATCCCTCAATTGGAAGTGCTACAATACAAAACTATTTTCAAGTTGAACATTCTCACGATCCCGATGAGGCTATGAATTTGTCATGTCTTGTGGTTTTCTTGAACTCCGTTGTTGTCAAAAAATAAAGTGATTCGATGCTTCCAGTTTTACAACACCGCAATAGAATTTTATTTGGATGTACGCGGCTATTATAACACTACTTACATGTAATTAAGTGCATTTCCTGCTCTAATATGGGAAGGATTGTGGCTGGACGCACCCATTACGCAACAGAAAACACCGGTTTGAGTCAAACCTGACGTAACGAAAATTCTTTCATTATTGTCAAATATTTTTAAACAAAGGTTTGTTACATGGTTGACATTTTGATTTATTCTGGGCTTCACGGCATGGGCGTAAATTTGTTCCTTGTTTTTAATGGGAAATGTCACATTTTGCCTGCAAAATGCAGTTCTAGCCAAAAACTTGAAGAGTCTTATTTTAATAATTCTTTCGAAGGGAGAAACGATCATATCGCTCAGGCTCATTGACTCCAGAGATTTCATGCTTTTGTGTGCATGCACTGTTTTCAAGCTTAAAACAGTGTTGTAATGGGGATACTTTGATTTGACTTGATTTGACTTGATTTGATTTGATTTGAATATATCGTTTCAATATGTCGAAACTAGATGAGAATGCGAACTAAGGCCTAGTTTGCATTGAAATTGACAAAAAAATTAAATAACATGTTTATGATGATTGATATATGAAGAATAAGAAGTCTATGTAATACCAGAAAATAATAATAATTTTTTATTTGACGTTTAGGCCCTTTGGAACTTGATAAGATGAGGCCTTTATGTAAGGACCAAAAAATGAATCGAGCACGCCGCAGGATTAGGGTCAGGGGTGATAGGAAACTGTTTTAATCAAGGTCATTTACATCTCTCAATCCATTTATTTATAAAAATTGTACGTTATTTGGAAATAAGAATTTAACATTGAAAAATCAGCAGTAAATTTGCAATACTGTAAGAATTGTATGTCGAATGCAATAAGAAGCATTAGAGTAATGAAAGTATCTTGCGGAACACCTCGGAAGGTTTCAAGGGGGTTGGTCTAATAATGAGTTGCAGGTCAAAAGAAATAGTAGAAAAAAAGCGCGAGCATGGTTGACTATTTGTTGCGATCTATTCTATTTGTTCACTTTAGCTATTGGGTCATTATCCGATGTTTTCGTACTTTGATTAGTCCCAGACGCAAAAGTTTTTTAGCATGCTAAAGACTGTGAACCTCGAAACTCACAATCTCGAATTTCGTGTTTCACGGTCTGTGACGCAGGCAACTTGGAGCTAAAATTTGTAAACCTTTCGGAACCCTTTGATTTTATTGCATTGATAATCCGAGCAATGAAAGCCACCTTTCTTTCAACACTAGCCGCCAAAGACGCCCGCAGCTGGGTGGGAAGGGGGTGGCAGGGCAACTGCCCCTCTTGCCTTTATTATTCGCTGTCTTGCCCTCTTGTCCTGGGGCTAAACAGACGCCCTTGCTAGCCATGAGATCTTGACTAATTTTGTCGATTTTACCAAAAAAACGAATCTTTTGATAATTTTTTGCATTATTATATTTTGTCAATGTTTTTGGAATGAATTTTATGATGTTTTCATTTTGTCAGATTTGTTGAAGATAAGAGTTTTGGCAACAAAAATGCGAAGGATGGGAAAGAAATCGTTAAAGAGGAAATTTCAGACAAGAGGGTAAAGTTTTATGACACTCAAGTTGTGGCCCATTGTTCTTTAAGTCGTTTATGAGACAGAACTTTTCATGAGGTCTTCTGTAAATTTCGAGGTTTTTTGGTCCGTGTCTTCAACTTCAGAAACTGTGAAGGCGTGAAGGCCTTGCTAAAACTATTAAGTCTAATTTCACCTGCTCGGCGGCCGCCTCTATAGCTCAGTGGTTAGAGCACTGGTCTTGTAAACCAGGGGTCCAGAGTTCGAGTCTCTGTAGGGGCTTGCTTTTCTGTTTTACAGCTGTATGTTTTATTTTGTCTCATCTGGAGTGCATTTTCATATGCTACGGTAAATTAATTTTTCTTAGATCTAAAACATACTTAAAACTTTAATATAGGTTGAGTCGTATTCAGAACGTTACACGGAAATCTTACAGTTTTATGCGTTGAAGAAAGGTTGGGGGCATCAGGGCTGCAGGCTGAGATGGGAAGATTTCAAGTGCCCTTTTTTCGTCAAAAACCCATGTGGGGAATATAGAAGCATGCATGGAACCCAGGGGGAGGGAACTTTTTTAGTAGGGCTGTACGGAACATTTATTCCAAGTAGGTAGCAATAATAGTCATATCTCCGATGCAAAGGTATTTTGTCCACTATAATGTGCCTGTAGTAAGAAGAAGTGAAACTAGCGATAACGAAACACATCCGAAAACTTAAGGTTTTATTGGAAACGGCTCGATACATAAAATTTCCGACAAGAACACACTTAAGAAAAATTTACATAGAATCCTCCTTTCTCTGTTCCAGTTGATGTATTTTCGCCTTAGAGCCTTTTAAAGGTTAGAATGTTTGCAATTTATTAAAAAAGGATCTATTAGAAATTAAAGAAACCCGATTTTGTGACAAGATCATAATTGAACTCAAAGCCCTAACCCTTACATTTCCATCAAAAGTAGCAAAAAGTATATCTTTGTCATTTATATTTAAAGTTTTATTCGACAAAAATAATTAGTACGTCTTTTATAAGTACATTCTTACTACCGGCAGGCTCGTTTTGAAGCTTTAATATAAATTTTTAGGTGGGAAAAGAGAACGGATCTGTTGAAGAAACTAAAATCATCGCTCCTATTGATCGCTATTTGGTTTGTTGTTTATTTCTACTTGTAACATCATATTTCATGTGATTGCATTGACCGATCATAGGTACCTCGACACGAGAGTCGTAAAGAAAGACTTCCTTTCTGTAACAATGTAACAAGAAAATCTATATTTAACGTTTGCAAATGTGTAGACAAATTAGACAAACAGTTCGAAACTGCACAATTTATTGGACAATTTTTAAGTTACAAATTTTATTAGAGTTTATAAGAGGAAAACAATCAATTAATCAACCAATCAATCAATCAATCAGTCAATCAATTAATCAATCAATAAATCATCATCAATCATCATCATTATTATCATCATCATCATCACCATCATCATCATCATCATCATCATCATCATCATTATCATTATTATTATCATCATCATCATCACTGTGATCATCCTCATTTGCATTTCTCACTCTAGGTTTTAACTTGTACACAATATACGTATTATGCATAATTCACTTTTAAAATTATTTGCATAAACTTCATTTTTGTAAAGGTTTACCCACTACGAGGCCAAGTTCCTAATCTTCAAAACAACCCAAAGACAACTCCATTGCAAGTGCCTCTGACGCAAGAACATACTACCCAGTTGGCAATTCCACATGGTATGAAATCATTCGATTCTACCAATTCATTAACTTCTTTAAAAGTTGCATTTGCTTAAAACTCACCAAGGTATCTGCTCCAACCTTCACCACTACTTAAAAATTCTTTGCTTATTTTGATGCTCAAATTAGATTGCATCGATCGATCGATCGATCGATCGATCTTGAACAGAGAAGTTTTGCTAAAATTAATGAACAGGGGTTTTGTATTTCGTCTTCATTCAATATTTTTAGAAATGCAACAGGACAGGGCCCAGCAGCTTAAACATGAGGGGAGGACAATGGAAAACAGTAGAGGGCACTATATAGCAGCCAGTAGAATATTATCAGAGATACAGCAACGACGAGAGAGATTGGAAAGCAACCTTGGTACAATTGTCAGGCAAAGAGAAGAAGAAAGATTATATGAATACCTTGATCAGCATGAAAGGTAGATTAAGTTAATCTTTTCTTTTAAATTTTCATTTTTTTTTCATTTCATTGACACAAAGGGGCCTAATAATTTATAAAATACATTTAAGTACTTATTATAAGTTATAATCATTAGCATAAGAAATAAATTTAAAATTAAAAGTATTATGCTCCTTCTCGCATATTAATAAGATAAAATATTCATCTGTATACTTTCATTTCTCTCAATCTAATTGTTAGCTTTATTACAATTAGATTTGATATTGAAACAAGGAGCACCTTGCCATTCCACCCTAATGCAATGTTTTCATATTTCAAAATCATCAAGAGCTTCCAACATCAAGGTCTTTGAATGAGAACCGACACCCAAAAAACACCATCAGCCCCTGCCAAAAATCTATTGTTATGGTTTGAAGCCTAATAACGCTGAAATCACCCCCCTTCCCCCAATAAAGCAATTTTGATTGAAAAGACCAATATACCATAAGTTTTGTTTACAATTTATATCGGTATCCATTGAATGGTAGCCATTAAATGTTGTTTTGAGTGGAGAGAGGGAAACTGCAGATAGGAGGCTACAACTGTTGTTAGTGTTCCGAGATTTTCGGCTGGGATTGATGCATGGAAATGATTCTGAACAAGTAATAAAGATCAGGATTGGAATGGTGCAAAACTCAGCGATATTTGGAACTGCAAGATTGTTGAGAAGATTAATCAGGTTCTCAAAACCTGAAGCTAGTGATTCTAGCTTGCTTTCGAGACGAACTTACTAAAAACTATCCTATGATAGAAAGGATACATTAAATAATATTTTCACCGGTTGTTTTGGTCTGGAAAGAAATTCTGTTACCAGTCAAAGACCTACGGAACATAAAATGATAAAATAAGACTTCGAAGATTACACGAAGGTTTAAACTACATTAAAAACATTTCAATTCATTATAATGGCTTATTTTGTATATAAAACGCATGATTCTTCTTCCCGATCCATGAGTGGATTCATATAAACATTTTGGTGCATCCTAATGTTTCATAGTATGAAACAGTTATGCAATACTAATTCTCTAATTCGATTCTATTTTGAGATATCTGCGCTTGATTTTTATTGTCTAGTTTGCCATACAATTCAATAATGCACCGTTTACTTTCCTCGTGATTGAGTTTCGACATGCGCTTTTTACAAAATGCTAACATTTACAATGATAGTGCTGACTTTTTACGTTTTCAAGTCTGCAGTCTGATGAAATTACTCGTATTCGGCGTGGTGTGGACACAAAGATTCAAGAGATATCTTCGCAGCTAAAGGTGGGTTAGCAGTGAATTTCGTTTTTAGTGATATGAGAAACATGGAATGCACGCCTTGCCTCATGATGATAAACCTTTTAGAAATTGCACAACCTGTGTCACGCTTCTTCCAAGCGTCCCTCTCAGAGGTCTTCGATTACTTTAATTTGTTCACTTCCGGGGTTACAACAACTATACATTAACAACTACTACATTTTGCCGGTTTCAAAGGGGGTACTTAACTGATGATTTTTGTACAACGAAGCTCTGCAATAAGTAAGTGGAGATATTGAAATCGAAAGCCCCTCTTAACATGGAAATCTCAACGTGGGCTTAGTTCAACTCGGTGTCCGCTAAATTTCATTTGCATTGAAAAGTTGAAAAACAGTTCTCTCCTTCGAATGAAACCATGAAATCAGCAATGCCGAATTAAGTTCATTTGACCACTCGGCCCATCGTGGTACAAAAGAGTTAATAACCCTATGATTTGGCCTAAATATAGTTATTATAGTACCCTAAATAAAAAATAATATTAATTTTGTTTCTTAACCGACATCAGGCTTGATGGGAAGCAATAAGAATAAGCTATATTAGCGAGGTTGTTGTGACGATACAAGGTTATTAATTCTTGGGAAAATAAGAAGCAAGTTATTTTGCATAGTTTTGCTTATCTGTTGCCATAAACGGAGTTTTTTGTATCTTGTGGAGGAGCATTTTCCTTTCTGCAACAGTCATTGCAATAGTGATTTATTCCACAAGCCTCAATATCACTACTGACCTCGGTTGCAGATGCTAGCTACTGGTTGACGTCCTGCATACAGATCAATAGAAAACTCTTGAACTAGATAATCTTTTAACTAAGAGTTTAGAAACTAAATATTCTCATAACAGGCAAGTATTTAATTTAAGAATTACAGAGCAGTAAATGAAAGAAGCTGTATGTTTTGATGTTTTATTAAAGAACCTCAATCGTTAAAAAATAGCTGCCTTACTTGCCATTAAAGTATTTGACCCATTCGTCTTTTTTCTTATCTGCCCAGTCTATGACAGATCGACTCGCCCTGAAAGATAGCAATCTTGTTGGCCTATATTTTGCTTCAATTTTTTCTGAAATCCGCGTTTTTTTGAACCGTTTTATTGTGCATTCACCCACGCAAGAACAGCAAAATCCTTAACCAAAAAACTTTGAGTTTGCCAAAAACTATATTTAGGACATATCTATCGTACAGATCATACCAATGGATTGCCAAATTTGGGTCTTACTAGCAAATATTTGAAAAGAAATACATCCGATTTTGACTTGTAGTACTTCTCTTCCCACTACGCAGAGAACTTAAATACGTGTCCAGTCTAGAAGGCTGCTACTTTATAAAGTGTTCAAATAGCCTTTTGGTAATGGGCAGTTATATTTTTCTGTTTAAAATTATTCCCAATCCTATATTTTAATATTGACATGCAAATGCTTAGAAATAGATCAAAACCATCTATACTTAATTTGTATTCAAGAAACTCGCTATATTAACCATTCGCACAACACATTATATCTTTTGCATGCCTAACAAACAAATCCTGACTTTCTCCCTCAATTACTTGACAAACTGCATACAACCCAATCTTTCTATCACTACTCTTTTTTATTCTATTTTATATTATTCCTTTGTGACACCTATTTTTTTCATTAGTTTTTTCTTAAAAATATGTATCATTATATGCTTGTTTTTCACTTTTATGATGTAACTTCAGGCAAGTCAAATTAACTTTTTGATATCGATATTTATAATTTTAATATGATTAAAACTCAATTAAGAGTTTCTTTTATTTTTATACTTCTTTTAAACTCATTCCTTATTATCGTAGGTTTTTTTATTTGTTTTTGCTATAAAATCTCAAAACAATATATTTGATATACCTTGAATGGATGTCTTTTCAGAAAGAGATGCAGGCAGCACCGAAAGATTTTGAGTTAAAGCACCAAAGCGAAGAAAGTAAGAAAAAAGATTCAAAGAACCAACAAACGAAAGATTTCCTAAAAGGAAAGAAGGAAAAATTTGCTGAAGTTTCTCAGAATAAACGTACCAGGCTCAAAAAGCCAATGGAAAAGAAAGAGAAACAAAAGAAAAAGACCAAGGCAAAATCGGAACCTTCAGTTAGCTTTTTTCTTTTGAATTTCACATTTACTTTGTTCTTATGGGTTTTGCCGTATGGTTTTGCATTTATTGTGTTTGAGAGTCAACGGTTACAGCAATGCATTTTATTTAAATATATAAATATTCCCTTTTACAGTTCATAAATTATTTAAAAAAAAGTGTATACATTCTTAGAATGAACTTTGAAATAATAGTGATATTTACTCTATTTGTTGAATATACAGTTAAAAATTATTTGTTATTAAGAAGCTAGCTTTCAAACTTAAACTTTTAGGACGACATACTCTTAAAATAAGATTTTATCTTATGCTACAGACCTTGCACATGCACTTTGGGTCAATTTTTTCGTCAAAAGGGTCATGACGTACCAAGTAGCTATCCCTCCTTTGTAGCCATTTGACTTAGTCTTTTATGTTTGCCTTCCAGATGGCGACCCAACCCTCAAACGCACAAAAACCTCCTCAACACAACCCAGCTCTACTGGCTTCTTTAATCAGCCAGCAGTTACATAAGCCGCACAGGACTACCATTCGACCTTCTTACATTCAGTTTCATTCTCCGAGCAAAGCTACTCCTAAAAGCGAGCGACCTACTAACCAACCGTCCCAGCAAGGTGAAACTCCAGATTTTGATCCTCCAAGCAGAATGGATGCCAAACAGCCAAAGTATTACTTCCAACCTATGGACCCACAGTTTCCTGAACCATCTGAGATCCATCTGTACCCTGCACGCGGAGAGCTCGTCCCGGTGGCACGTGCACTCGGTAGGCCAAGGCAAGATGAAAGATTCAGGCTTCCAATTCCATCTGAAGGGGCAGCTTCATCAATACCACACAATGACGGTGGTAAGTGCTTATTGCTGCATAATCTCCTCGCAATAAACTTAACTTTTTCAGTTAGGTCATCTATTACAACGCATTAAATCATTCTTTTCCATAGCTGTTTATTCAACTAACCACTCACTGCCAGGTTCTGTCTTCTGTTCTAGACTAAAACAGTTCTAGAGTGCTCTTAATGTTAGACTGCCAATTTTATGCATAAGACCCAATATTTAATGGCATGTCTGCACGATTGTAGGACTTTATGTTTACGCTACTAAAGTTATCAGTTATAACAGAGTGACCCCAGTATACGGTCAATCTTTTACTTTCCATTTACCCATTTTCAAAAGTTAGGTACTCAACCATAGTACAAATCTTCATGAGCGACAAGCAGGCTGCGTTAAGGTTATCCTATGCGTTGAATCATGGTTGAATGAAAGATAATCCAGCCAGGATAGTTGACGAAGCCAGTTGCATCTGCAGGTGAGCCATCTGTAGATACAGTCTGTAGGACGTTTCAGGACCAAACATTTGTAAATTTTTTCAACTTTACCCCATCAGCTAAAAACTGTATCTTCCCCACTGTTACTGACCTCTCCGGATTTTTAATACCCTGCATGGAAATGAAGTTATTAGATGAAGAAATGATGTTTTTAGATGAAGGTGATATGGTTTTCAGGAAGCGATCTATTAAATCTTAAAGGTAAGAGCAGCAGTGATACCTGTCTATAATCTTAACTGATGGCTACTTACAAATGTAACCTTTTTTTAAACTTTCACTCTAGAAAACTTGTCTCGCGATCAAGTTACAAAGTCAAACGTGGCTTTTGTTGAAATCAAGACAGATCTGTCAGATAAAGAAGATCAAAAGAAGAAAGTTAATTTGGGTGTACAGGTCTGTGCTATTTCATTTACTTATTACTGTTCATATACCTTACAACTTTTATTGTATCAATATTGTACTTGTTGACAGGATCGCTCTTTGGCGGAAGCATAGCAGGCTATTTGGGCTCCTTGGCTAAAACATGAAATGGAAGAAACGTTTAGAACCATGGAGGAAAGAAGTGGACGTAGGCTCTCTGAAATACTTGGAAATAAATCAAGCAAGATGAGTCATGGTGGAATGCAGGAGTTAAGTAAAACGTGGGATGTAAATAGGATAACGCCCTGAATCAAATGGGCAAGTCAATAACAGGAATCTCTGAGGTCATTAAGCTACCACTACAATACTGCATGTTTGCGAAACTTTTTTATCAAATGAGTCGTTGTTTGAAAGGAGTCCTAAGGAAATCAAATGAAAGGGAAATTGACCAAAAAGATACTTGATCTGCTTAAAGTTTTGAACTTAATAGGCCCCAATAGCGTAATGAGGTCATATAGGTTCAATCCAAGGGTATCTTGGCTGTGAGACACTTTCAGATTTGCTTTTTTAATTTTAATTTCAATTTCATTAGCATATTTGTGTACTTAGCGTCAACAAGGTGTTTTGTGTACTTCATAATGTTCAGTTGTCTTAACTTCAACTTTTTGATCAGTCTCAAAATTTCCGTTATAGACATTGCCAAGTGTAGACATCCATTCAAATTTAGAAATTTCAAAAGAGGAAGAATACGAAGACCAAAAGGTAAACAGGTTCTTATAGATTTTGTGGTGTCTTTTAGCGTTTCTACAGTCTTTATTTGCCATAAAACATCGTATTTCTTAATAGTTTTGACTACTAGAAGAAATAACAATAACCTGGAGGGAAAGCTACCTAACATTTTAATATTTCCCTATTCATTCCGAGTTGCCTTTCTTGAATTCAGTTTTGCAGGGTTAGTTCACAGAGCTTTAAGGCGACTGGGAAGTTTCCACAGCAATTCTCAAGGAAATTTGTTATTATTTCTCAGGAATAACGTTTGAGAACCAGGAAAATATCTTCTATAGTTCTCGTGTCTCCTTCCTACATCATGTAAATCTCTCATTTTTAACAAACAACATCTTTGATTTCTATCATTCTCAATCAATGGTCCTCACCCAATAACTTCATTCTTCCTATGTTATTGGTTTGCACAGCATAAATTGGTGGTAACTTTTCTCCTACTGTTTCAAAGATTTAGTCTCTTGTGTTAAGTTGTAGTTTAAATCCTATTCTATAGATGCGATTTTTTCATCAATCTCAGGCCTCTGGGTCAAAATCTTTGCAGCCAGCCGCGGAAAACTTCTAACCCACGATTTGTAGCTTGCAGCAAAGACTATGTAACTCGAAATTCGGCTAAGTTTCTAATTGAATCTCGAGTTTCACCGTCTGTGACGCAGGATTGAGATTTCTAGCAGGATTTAAATGTTTGTATATGAAAACCCTTTACATCTGAGCTTTTTAAAAATGATTGGGTGATAGTAACGTAGAGAAGGACCACTTTCACCGGCCCTGGATTAAAATGTTTGTATATGAAAATCCTTTACATCTGAGCTTTTCAAAAATGATCGGGTGATAGAAACAATGAGAAGGCCTATGAAAAGATGGAGAACTTTCAATACAAATACAATTGTTATGTGATTATATTTAAAGAAAATTACCAAAAGGTAGCGTTTTGAATCAAAGGATTATTCAAGAATGTTGGTCTTCAATTTTAGTTTCCAAGATACAGCAGAATCCCGTTAGCTCGGATCCTCGTGGAAGAAAACAAATTTGTCTGACTTAGCGAATGTCGGTGATGTCTAGGGTCCGAGTTAACGGGATTCCACTATATTATATTAATGTTGCTTGCTTCAGCAAAATCTCTGTAATCGCAATAGTACCTTTTCGAAGAAGGTCCTTGTCTAAGCTTTCATGAGAAAAGTCTCTTCAAAGTGGCTTAGGCATAAATGTTTTCTAATTTCAGAATAAGCTCATTCTCTTTGCCACCAATCATCAATATCTTGTCCAACAAACATGCAAAATTGTGACAGAAAGTAACAGTTGAATAATAACAACTAGCTTAATGACCGCAGGACCAGACATGCAAGTTCCCAGCTCCATTTGAAAGAAATTTAAGGCTGCTATAAAATATATGTATGATTTGCAGATGCAGTAAATTATCTCAAGGTTTTGAAGTAGGATTGGATTTTTATTTATGCTGCCAGGAAACAAATGCGTTTTTCAAGCTCCATTACCTCCGTTAACTCAAGATATGCGAAATCAGTATATAATAATTTTGATCTTGGAAGCCGCGACTTCAGTTTAGAAGACAATATAAGAACGGTGCTAATTAGGAATATTTTTTTTGGATTTTTTGGTTTTTATCTATGCATTTTATCGATGACTTAATCGGTGCCTGTAAATGCAGACACTTTTCTTTTCAAAATAAAAGGTTTATGATTACTATACTATACTACTTTCAGTGGCGTAACGCACGGTGTGCACCTTTAAGCGCAAAACTAAGGGCCCCCCGCATAATTAAGCCCCTAGGGGGGGCCCAAGAAATTTTGTGATTAGTTTGGATATGAGCGTTTCTTAATGTTATGTTGATGTTTGTGTTAGGGATCACCCCCGCACTCTACTGATTCTTTATTAGAGCTCGAGATAACAAAACTCAATCTTTATTGCGACGTTTTTCATGATCATTCTTCACTCTAAACTCTATCGTGAACTGATCGATCTAACTACTCATACAATATTGACAAGCATTATATTAAGCTAAAATTAACATCTCGTGAGTTAACAAAACAAATAAAGCTTACAACGACTGGCCAAACTGAAACACGAAAGGAAAGGTAAAAATAAACTGCATCAAGGGTGGGCGAACGCATTCCCCGACACACCCCCCTCCTAGACTACCCGTAGTCTAGCATAAGCTGAGTTCGCACGCGCGCGTCTGCGGCTGCTGCTCTGCGCGGCGTAACCCTCCCAGGGTTCCCAGCTTCCTCGCCTCTTTCCTTTCTCTCTTTCTTTACTTCGTCTTTCTCCTTCACATTCTCTTTTACATTCATATTATTCGTCTCCGTTCCACTCGAACACGAAAGTTCTAGAGGATATAATTTCTGTAGCGGTCTACTTACAAAATCTGGCTTACCCTTTCCGGCTTTCTTTACCTTAGCCCCACGCACGATTCCATCCTTCCCAACAACGAGCTCTTCTACTATTCCAATTTTCCAGAATCCACGTTTTACGTTCTCATCGCCGATCAAAACAACATCTCCCGGATTGATAACGACTTGCTTCCTGTTCTGCAACTTGTGCACTTCTCTCAAACCTGTAAGATATTCTGTCTTCCAACGTTTCCAAAAATGATTTAATTTCGTATGCAAGTATTTGAACCTCGTGGACAGCTTATTGTAATTCTCAAAATCGGGTTTCGCTTCTGCTCCTGAAAATAAATTGGAAAATCGCCTTCCGTGCAACAAATGAGATGGGGTTAATGGTTCCTCCCCCAAATCCTCATAACAATAGGTAAGAGGACGCGAATTTAAATTACTTTCAACTTCACATAAAACGACCTCTAGTTCTAAAAATGAAAGTTTTGCCTTCCCTATAACCTTCCTTAGACACCTTTTTACCAAACCAACTATTCGCTCGAAATGTCCTCCCCACCAGGAGGCTCGTTCTAAGTTGAAAATCCATTGAATCCGTTTATTTACAAGATAATCTTGGAGGCGTTCGTCACTGTAAACTTTCTTCAAAAATTTAGCTACAGTCTTAAAAGTTTTTGCGTTATCAGACACAATCAAGCTTGGTTTACCACGCCTGGCTGCAAATTTACGCAACGCATTCAGAAAATTAGATGCAGTAAGATCGGTTACCAGTTCAATGTGTACTGCTCTTGTGACACAACACGTGAATAACGCAACATAGCATTTGTTCATCTTACCATCACTCCCTTTTGAGTATAATGGTCCTGCAAAATCGACACCAATGCGGCTAAACGGTGGTGCCTCAGACACTCTATAATCTGGTAGTGGGGCTACTACTGGTGGCCTAAATGATTTTCCTTCGCACCTTTTACAAATAAAACACTTGTGTATAATCTTCTTGACCAACTGCCTACCTTTCGTAACCCAAAACCTACTTCTTAACTCAGTAAGAGTGGCACCTACTTTCAAATGCTCAACATTATCATGGCACATCCAAATCACAAGCTCAGTAAATTTATGGTCTCTGGGCAAAATTATAGGGTACTTTGCCCTCTCTTCTAGTTCTGCATTCTCGAGTCTGCCCTTACATACTAAAAAGTCACCCTGCAAAACAACTCCTAAGCTTTCCTTTACTTTAGAGAACTCTGGTCTAGTTCTTAGACTATCCTGAACATCCAATATCCACAACTTTTCGGCTGCATCAATTTCTTCTGCACTAAGTGGTTCTTCATCCAAATACCTTGCTACCCTCTTTGCTCTGATATTCCTTACAAATCTGACAACTAATGCAGTAACTCTCAATAATCTGTTCAATGAGTTAAACCTTCCAATATCTATAACATTTGAGATACCTGTCTGAATCTTGGTCTGTATGCTCAAAACTGTTTCTTTCTTCCTTTCTACATCTACACTAACTCTTTCTGACCTGTCTGTTTCATTAAATCTAGGCCAATCTTGCTTACATCCCTTTAGCCAAGATGGACCTTCCCACCATAATTTGCTACTCTTTAACTGACTGGCATTAACTCCTCTAGACCCAATATCTGCAGGATTTTCTGTTCCACTTACATGACCCCATTCCGTTTTAGATGACATTGACAGAATTTCATTTACTCGATTCTTCACAAATTGCTTCCACTCACCATTGTTGTTGACCCAATAGAGTGCTGTCTGACTATCCAACCAATACCTAGTTTCTTTAATACTGATTTGATTGGCTAAGGTTTTCTTCACTGATGCCATCAACGTAACAAGAATTTTTGCAGACAATAGCTCTAACCTGTTTATGCTCAACTTCTTCAAAGGCGCTACTCTAGTTTTAGAAGCTACAAGCTTTGTGTAAATACCTTGACTAGTTTGACAAACTAAGTAAATGACTGCAGAGTATGCTTTACTAGATGCGTCTCCAAATCCATGTAGCGAATAACTCAAAACCTCTCCTTTTACTGCACTAGTATAACACCTAGGAACTTCTATTCTACCCACATCTTCTATGTCCTTAACCCACTCCTCCCACAAGCTTAACTTTTCCTGAGGAAGGGGGTCATCCCAATTTAGAGATTCAATGCACATTTCTTGGAACAAAACTTTAGGGCTGACAAGTACAGGACTTACCAATCCTAAAGGATCAAATATAGAAGCAAGTGTGCTCAAGATTATTCTTTTAGTTGGCAAACCAGGATTTAGGTCAAGATTACTCACCTTACTCAAGTTGATTTCCAGTGTATCACTCTGCATGTCCCATCCAATGCCTAAAACCTTGGTCTTGCTCTCATGTTTGTCTGCAGTAGTTCCCAATGTTTCCTTTGCAAAACTGTCTTGAATCTCAGGATTTTTCTTTTGCCCATTTTCCAATATGTTGGACTTTTCTGCATCATTAATTCTTTGCATCAGATCTTGGTCGTTTGATTTCCACTTTCTTAGAGTGAATCCTCCTTGTCTTAAGAAGTCTTTTGCCTTCTGGTAGAGCTGGTATGCACTCTCTGCAGAATCCGCACCTGTTACTAGATCATCTACAAAGAAGTTTTCTTTAACTTTAGACGTTAATTCTGGGTCGGTATCATTAAACGATTCTAGGTGGTGTCTTAAAACTGCATTGAGAATAAATGGGGAAGAATTAACCCCAAAGACAACACGATTGTACCTAAAAATCTGAATTTCTGGGTTCTCAGAATGTATATCATCCACCCACAGAAATCTTAGACAGTCACGGTCTACCTCATCAATTTCAATATTCAAGAAGGCTTTTTCAATATCTGCTACTAATGAGACATTATTTGCCCTAAACCTCAATAATATTTCCAAGATCAAGGGTGTGAGTGGAGGTCCTACATGAAGACAATTGTTCAGTGATGTTCCACTGTTTTTCTTCTTGCAGGAAGCATCAAAGACCACCCTTACCTTGGTTGTCTCAGCATCTTCTCGCACCACAGCCCTATGTGGGAGATAATGAACCTTATCAGCTGGTTCCAAATTCGTGACTTTCTGAATAATACCAGCTTTCTCTTGCTCTCTGATCACTTCATCATATTTACTTAATATATCAGGGTCCTTCTTCAGTTTCTTGAGAAGGACTTGCAGCCTGTTTAACGTAATACCATAATTTGATGGCAACTCATCATGGCCTGATTTCCAAGGAAGAGCTACAGAGTATCTCTGTCCTGTGAATGAGATATTATCAATCAACTTTTCATGTACCTCATTATCTTGACGGATACCAAGGGAATCCAAATCCCAAAGTTTGCTTACCTTCTCATCCAAGTAATCTTTCTCCTGCTTTGTCGTGCTTTGTACAAAATGCACTTGGACTTCGTTTCCATCAATTTGTCCTCCTCTTAGTGGTCCAGATATGACCCAACCTAGTGTGGTTCGTACCGCAACTGGCTCATTAGGCCCCCCTCTGATTGTTTCCCCTTTCTGAAACTCCCAAATGTAGTTGGAACCTATCAGAATATGACATTCTAATTCTTCCTGGTTCTTAGCAACATCTGAAAAATAAAGCTGACGAAGATAAGGGTAATCATTCTTTGCCACTTCAATATGTGCATTAGCAATACTAGAGATTTCAGGCACAACATAGCATTCAACTTCTACACTCTCTCCACCATTCACACTCGACACTCTAAACCTCACAACTTCTCTCACTTCGTATTCCGCGTCATTCATACCAAACACTCTAATTCCTACCTTTTCTTTTCTCACTGCCTTCAGTCTTAACCCCTGTACAGTTTTGGCAGTAACGAAAGACTTCTGACTCCCTGAGTCGAACAATACTCTCACAGTCCTCTCTTTTTTGTCGTCGACTACTGCCAAGGCTGTCTGTAAGGCTACCTTGCTATCGGATTGTACGTTCCCAACCCAAGAAGCTGCAGTGGGGTCTAAGGGAATCGCGCGGTCTGCTGCTGCAGCAATGGACGCTTGCGATGCAGTTTGTTCCGAAACCTGTTGCACTGGCCTAGTTTGTTTATTACAAATTGACGTGTGGTGCTTTTGTTTACACTTCGTACAACAACTCTTACATCTACAATTAACTACCCTGTGTCCTGAGTTCAAACAATTAAAGCACTTGGCAAACCTCATCAATATTTTCTTTCGGTCTTCTTGGCTTCTGATCTTGTCACAATTTTCTGGTGCATGACTTTCGTCCATACAAAAGACGCATTTTTTGCCTTTCTTCAGAGCCACTGTTAGCGCGCTGGCACTGCCCTCTTCATAATGTTGTGGTGGTTGTCGTTGTCTTCTCGGAGTAACAGAAACGGCTGACACGTTCTGGCTTCTTATCGGCACGTGACACTCTCTAACCCTGATTTCCTTCTCAAAGGCCTCCGTGAAATCGGTGATCATCCACTCTAGGTGATTCCTCTCGTTGAAACGTATCATGTTCAGTCTTACCGACTCTGGAACCTTGTCCATCAAGATGGGAACTATGAATTTCGAATACGTTTCCATGTCCACGTACATCGACTCTAAACCTCTCCTGTGTATCTCGATTTCGTCTAAGAATTGTCTCATTCGTACAGCATTCTTTTCTGAAAACACTGGTGGCAAATTAATCAATTCGTTTATATGGGCTCGTTGAATGACATTTGGTCGATCAAATCTTTTCCTAAGTAACTCCACAGCGATTTCGTACGATGCTCCAGTTGTAGGAATCCCTGCGATAACAGAACGGGCAGAACCCTCCAGATACCCTCTGAGATACTTCAACTTATCAACATCGGATAATTCGTCGTTGCTGTGAATTGAAGACGAAAACCCATCCCAAAACTCATTCCACTCGTGTATCTTCCCAGAAAATTTCCTGATTTCCAGCTTTGGCAATTTTACTCTTGCAGTACGCCCTGCACTTGAACCAATGCTTCCCGCTGAAAAACTTCTTTCGGGGTCCTCGATCGATTTCGAAGAAAACTTTTTCAATGCATCGTCGATTAAAAGTATGGCAGCTCGAATACGTCCTTTATAATCTGATGCCTCTTGAACCTCTTTATCAACAGCCTCATCTTCTTCTTTTTCATAAATGCACTCGTAAATTTCGGAATCCAGTTCCTTTAGTAAATTCAATTGTTCCTTAAGCTCTTCTCTGATAGCTTCTGCTTGGACCCTTTTACTCTCATTCAAGTCTGAACCGCAAATTTCCTGACCTTTCGATACCAATCTCGTAGCGTTTCGTCGCAATGGACTACGTTTCTTCTTTAATTTATCTAAATCTCCACTCATTTTGTTGTTTCGACTCTATCCGGCTCGGTAAACCATTTGTGTTAGGGATCACCCCCGCACTCTACTGATTCTTTATTAGAGCTCGAGATAACAAAACTCAATCTTTATTGCGACGTTTTTCATGATCATTCTTCACTCTAAACTCTATCGTGAACTGATCGATCTAACTACTCATACAATATTGACAAGCATTATATTAAGCTAAAATTAACATCTCGTGAGTTAACAAAACAAATAAAGCTTACAACGACTGGCCAAACTGAAACACGAAAGGAAAGGTAAAAATAAACTGCATCAAGGGTGGGCGAACGCATTCCCCGACAGTTAATATTGTTTAAAAATTGCATGTACAAAATTTATGCAATTAAGGGTATTTTCGGGCTTAGTCTGTAAACATGATTTGCAAAAAACTATGGGCCCCAAACCCTTACTTTTACCAAGGGCCCCACGCTGCTGCGTTACGCCACTGACTACATTACATAACAAAGACGATCAGTAGTTGTTTTGAACTGCAAGCTATTTTTGCTTGAAGAACGTGTTGACAAAACGATTCGACGGAACGATCAGTTCCCAAATAAAAGCAACCTGATCTAGGTTTTACATGAATTGTCTTAAATGGTGGTTAGCTTGAGATTTTTGGTACATTCCTATGCTTCGAATCCGTATATTATGGTTTATTGATTGCTTTTAATTCTAATAGACGCCTGTCAAGCACATAACAGTAACTCCACCTAAACCAGAAGATTATCGGGATTTCCAGAATTACATTGCCTGTGACGATGTTGTTGAAAATAGCAAGGATATTGACGCGGACAGTGCAGATGAAGCTTTGGAATTTCAAGGTCTAGAAGACAATGAGCCCAGAGAGTATAATGAGCCTCGATTTCCACCACAGCATCCTCGCTATGAGGCTGAGCCCCAAAGGGTTGAGATCAAGTACCCAAGTTCTGTAGAACAAAGAACACAGGAATGGTAAGGAAAGTTATCAAGTGATTCGTCATATTAGATATTCTGAATTCTCTTGTAACTTCCTGCTGAATTACACATCCTAGAGACTCAGTCGGCAGGTTTTCCGGGATGTAGGAGCCGGGGGGCCAGAAAGGCTAAGCCCCCTCCCACTTTTTGGCAAACTATGCAAAGGTACCCCTTGCAAACCACAATATATTCAAAATTATGTGCCCCTTCTCTGGCTTGCCACCCCCCTCCATTAGTAAGATGCTTCCTGCGTCCTCGCAGGATACGTTATACGTTTCTAGCCCTTTGAGACGCACCATTGTTTCCATGCAGTGGCATTAAAATTGTTTCTGGTTGCAGAATGCCAGTTTTTCAAAGGTTGGAATTTTAGGCAAAGGGATATCGTGAGCATAAACTATACAAAACGACACAAATGCTCTGATAACCTTGAAACAGAAGATGTGATAAGGCTGAACAAATTGCGAACAAGAAAGATTGAGTAGTATGTTAATGCAAACTTGAAGTAAGAAATACTCGTGTCTTTATGCAGACATGACGAATTTTGAGTCTATTGCTTAGCAGAAAATTAGACCAAACAAATCAACTTGATTTAAAAAAATGTAAATTTAATGGCATGAGAAAAATCCATATTTGTTGATTGAAAGAGATTTCGCATTGACGATAAAGAAATAAGTTTGTTTGTGTGAAAAGGTAATGCAATCTGATTATTTTTGGTCGTGAAGGCTGGAACAAGAACTTCTAGCGAGAATCGTTGCTCAGATGAATATTCCTCAAGATCCAACCATTATCACCCAACAAAGCATGGTTGTTGGAAGCGATGAATCTGATGTTTCAGATGCTGAGGAAGACGAGGCTGACAACGACTGGATCCGTATGGATTTTGATTGTTATTATTTGTTTTAAAATTCTATCTGTGTATATACAGGAGTGTTGCATAAACGGTCCGGCAGAGTTAACACGGAGAGAAAAACATCTGTAATAACCAGAACACACATCTAGAACTAACTATTGCCAAGCAAAACATCTTATAAATACGATTTCGGTCACGAGCTAATACAATGGACTGCTTACGTAAGTGCAATCCAACACTAAGGCATTACTAGTATATTAAACAGAACTGCGACGAAACTTGAACACACATAAGCGTATCAGAATTATTACATCATAAATATAACACAATCGCTACAGTGGTATGCTTTCCTCAAACCCGTGACTGCCTACCAAATCTAGAAGCAGGCACACGAACACGACATTCCCAGATACATAATTAGTTATCTGGCGAAGTTATCTGGCACGCATATTAACAAAAGCTTTGAATCATGTTTGCGAAGCTTATTGAATTAAATACGATTTAAGACAGTTTGGTATAAAACAAAGTCGCGTTCCAGCCACAATTTAGTTTTTTATTGTGACCATCCATCGCAGGTCAGTGACAGGACCAAGTGGAAATTACATTAATTTTTTGAATTCAATTAACATATGAAGATAAAATGCAATCTACATTAATCTTTATAATTAAATAGCTTTAACAACGATATGAATTGTTATTAAGTTCCAATTCACTTCCTTTCTGAAAGAAGTTATGTCTCCTTTTTTACCAAAACAAAGTCAAAACTTTTCATAGGTTTTGTATATTGTGAGTGATGAATAGTTGGATTTTAAGATGCTACTAGCGTGAATTTATTAAAGAATCGAAAATGAAGCCACAATGTTATTGTTTTAATGCTGGCAAACAGATATTTTGTAAACCAAACTTCCTTCCTGGGCACAAAAATATTTCATCCAGCGTGGCATAACTTTAAACCACATTACAATAATTCAGTTATACAACTAAATGATTGTGTGACACCAGATATTGCCTCGTAGTATGGGCTAAGATCTGTTAGACACGCATGTACCAAGTGGAAGTGTAGCTCTGCTCGGGGTGTTTAGAGTGTTGGAACAGGACGATATCTTTCTTGTTTCCCTGTGTTAAACCGTGATTACGTGCCTGGGGACAAATATTCGTACATTTACTTCTGTATTTAATAATTTACGTCACATCTTGTTTTAGCCCTGTTTCCGTTTTGTATTTTTTTATTTTATAGAGAAATAATCATCTGATGTACACCAAGATGTACTCCGCAGCATCTTAATAGCACAGCCAGAAATTCTCTCAAGATTATTTAGTAATTAGTTCTGATGATAGAAGTTCCCCCTCCTCAATTAGTTTGTTTTCTGAGCAAGCATCTTCGTTATATGGGTTAATTATTTTGCGATCACTACCCCAGCTAACTATTTTTCACTTTCTAATTTGTAAACATAAAATATAAATCTTTCCTTTCCTTCCTTCACAGATGAAATCTTAGGTGCTGCTGGCGTACAATTATGTATTGATGCTGGAATACCATTAAACAAAGATTTGATTGCAGAAATAGTCAAAGATGTTGTTATCGAGAAAGTCAAATCATTATTAGGCCATCCAAAGCAGCCACAAACTCCCTTGAAAAAGGTAGGATTTTAATTTTGTTCCTTCGCGTAATGTTCGTTTCGTCAACTGATAGATGCTTTTGCTTAAATAGACGCACTTTCTAGCAGGTATTTCTGTATATAGATGTTGTTGTAACTGATTGGATGCTGTCATTCCATAGAGGAAAGGAAGCTTCGGACTATGGTTTTCCACTAATACTGTCCCAAATATCATACATTCTAGAGACTTAATTGGTCTCTTGTCTAAACAAATGATGCAGTTGCAGTCTTAGACGGTTTCAATAACGTATATTTTTATCAGGTTTTTATAGAAGAAGGAGATGTAGGGAACTGCTAATAGTGTATATTTTAAGAAATTAAATGGTGGTTGATATTAATTCTAAGTAGATAAGGCAACAAAATGTCGACAAGGAGATTTCTGAAAGTTTTTTGTTGACACAGCAAATGAACTATGACGTATGTTGTAATTTCCACTTGCAAGTAACCAATATTATTTCACATGTTCTTTGTTTCTTATACCCCCCCCCCCCTCACTCCTCTATTATTCGAAGGGTGTCAACAACAAATTCTTTTCTAGCACCTTTCAGAGAATGACGATGATTCTTGTGGCGGGCCGCAGAATGTTCTAACGCCAATGCCGACGCCTGACTACACGCCACTGGCGTCTGAAGCATCCGCCGTGCATACTCCATTATCTACAAGTACTTTAACGGAAAAAAGCATTAGCCAGGAAAGATCTTTGCAAGTTGACGAAGAGTTGCATGAAAAATATCGCGAGGAAGAAGGTTCGATTTTAATAACATATTATGATTTTATGAGTACCATTTGTTTGTTACATTCATCTATCTGTCTTGCCCTAATTTCCGAGGCTGCTGAAGTAATTCTTATTCCCTTTTATACCGAAAATAGCAGTGTACTTGATAAGGCATAACGTAACCAGTGTATGCTAGCTCGTTATTTTTGTAGTGATGTTGTTGGCTGCGCTAAATGCAAGTTTCTAGCGAACCTAATCTTCTCTCTAGATTTAAACGCAACTGACAAACCGAGTGACTTCATGAAGGTACCAACTCCACCGCAAACCCCAGAAATCAGCGAAACTCCAATGCCTGTTAATGGTAGCATTGAAACACCAGTATCATCAGTTCGGGAAGAAGTCAAGGAAACGAATGACCGATCACCTGTTTCAACTCCTGATGTGTCAGCAGTGGCTAAGTCTGTGAAAACGCTCGAGGATTTTGTGAGGTAACCAAAGTACTAGATCATTGAAAGGGAGTCTTCATTTGTAGGTTGAACGTAAAGAAGTAGGGGGTGTCCCACCCTAGAGTAATGAAGTTGCAGGGTAACGAAGTTGCATTGCATCGGTAGAATAAACTTTTTTGAAATGCTCACTCGGCAATAATATGATGCCTTTTCCCGTATTTTTAGCACCTCACCAGACGTTACTGAAAGCCTGCCAGAAGCAACTCCTCCGCAGTCACGAGAATCTTCAGAAAAAGCTCCTGCTGCAACCCAGTCGCCTCTTGTCTTACCAGCTGTCCAGGTTGCAAGAAAACCACCATCAACTCACAGCAGCAGTTTCACAATATCTTCATCAACAACTGTTGGTACCAGCATGTTCGAAGGTATTTCTGAAGGCGAAAAGCTTTGCCCAGATTATATCATTCCAGGCTTATATAGTGAAGGAGAATTTCCGCTTTCTGAAGGCCAAGCTGTGTTTTCACAATTAGAAGGCTTAGAAGAGGGTAAGTAATTCAATTATATTCATTTCATTATATTCGCTTTTGGAACAACGTCGCAAATGAACTTTTGGGAGCATCTTAGGCGGTCTATGATCACGGCTCTTGTATCACGTCACTTAGGGCTTTGCAGCACAACGCCGTTCGCCATTTAACCTTGATAAATCGTAGGGTTTCGGACAATAGTTCCTCTTCTATTACCCAGCATTTCAGCAATCGTTATTATTTGTTCACCAAGGCTGGGATTCTTGGTGAACTCTGAGCCTCCAGACACGAATACATGTGCTAAAACTGCTTATCCATTCCATCGTCATAAAGTGTTTGCACATGTTATCAAGAATTCCCTATTTGAGAAATTTCGAATTTTGATGTTCTTTTAAAGATCTAAACTAATTTGAAATGATATACAAATGTATTTCTCCCATACCCATCATGATCAGAATAGACTCTTGATTATCAGAGTTCCGCGATGAAGGGCATTTTCAATGAAGTATCATGTTCAAAGAAGCTATGAAGAAAAACTGCAGCAAAACTTTTATTCGACTCATATGCATGGCAATAATAACCGTAAAAAGACTAATTTTTATTCCTGTTAGATAAGCAGATGTGGCCTGAGTCACTAAGGCCTGTGCCCTTAGATTTCTCCTGAGTACCCCTTGATTGATCTTGAAATGATAAGACAGCCGGGGTTGACTGGGCAGCTTTTAGGAAGAGGGTCTGACTGAACTCTGAGCCACCAGACACGAACAGCTGCGCTAAAACCGCTCACCCGTTCCACCATCATAAAGTGTCTGACATGTAATCGAGAATTCACTATTTGAGAAATTTCGTTTTCGAAAAGCCGTTCGGATTGATAAAGGGCACTGTGTGACCGTAGCAGGCATCCTTAGCATGAATTCATCGGATTTTAGCGTCACAGAAAAGCTTTCATGTAAATTATATTGCCTGAGCTATGCTTTCATTAAACTAAAAGTGAAAAGCCTGAGAGAGAAACTTTGTCAGCCTTGCGGTAGTTTATTAAAATCATTCTCAAGCGATCAATGTCGATTCCACAAATAAAAAATTTCAGCAGGAAATTTTAGATTCTTCCAAATGCATTTTCCCTGTTCCGAATACACCTTTAATTCTTCTATATACATTTTTCGTCTTCCAAAAAACATTTTAGTTCTCAATACATCTGTCCATGTTTATTTAATGCAGATGAAAAAGCATATCAAAAGCAGCTTTTAAAGAATTTCATGGGTACAAAAAATCAAACAGAATATGAAATAGATCGAGCAAGTGCAACATTAAAAGACACTGAAGATTTAGACGTGGTAAGAGATGGACGCAGTTTTTTTGTGAGCTATTCTTTAACCTTTCGTGTTCCTCAAAATCGTTTTGTGTTTAGTATCCTTGCCTTGTGGATGGTAATACAGATAGTGCTTGATTAATTAATGGTTTGGCGCAAAATGTGTATGTGTGAGAGATATGGTCAGGAATGGGCCAGGAATTTAGTTATCCAAGTCTATTTGTAATAACCTAATTCCCACTCACCTATTTAAAAGTTTCATATTTGGGAACAGTCAAACGAAACAAGTACTATACTGTTTTTCTCATTCGCAATTGCAAAATTTCAATACGATATTTATTTGAAAGTTAAATAAACTTGTCGGAAAGTTAAACTTCTGGGTAGTACTTAATTACTTGGCACAATACTTAGGTATATAATGCTTCCGTAATACTTGGTTTCAGCTATATTTTTGATACACATTATTGCTTGTTATAAAACATTTAGGTAGGTTTAAGAAGGTCTGGACTGAGATTCGATGTCATTGATTTCCTAATATTGAGCCTTATTAATATTACAAACAAGCTTTACCCAATGGCAGAGTCCGGACCCCTCATCTTTCCAAAAGTTGGTTTCTGAGATTTGCACAAAAATGGGAAAAAAATTGATCTTTCAGGAAGGGTGCGCCAGATCTAGCGCCTTTGTCATGTAATTAAGTGATCTAATGAATGTTCGACACGAAAATCTATTCTAAATTTAGCTAAAAGGGTGTTTTCTGCATTTTAGACTATAATCTGTAAGAAGTTAAGATTGTTTGAGCCTTATTTCAAAACATGTGCTTTATTTGTACTTGAGTTTGTCCTCAATTTTCCAGGATACCTTAGAGGAGGTAAGCATTAGTGAGGGAGAATTTTTGATACAGGAAGATCCCATAGCAAAACTTCTAAACCAGATCAGAACACCACCCAACGATGGTACCAAAACTGATTTAATGACCGAGACAGACAAAAGCGAAGGCGAGATAAGCAAGGGTGAGGATATCAAAAAGAACGATGCACCTGATGTGATGCTGCGAGCAAAAAGGAACAAAGGTGGTTAGTATTGGTTTTAAATGTTGGTTCTATTGAAAAGACTGTCGGCCTGTTTACATTTCTGTTTATAAATCAAATTAAGCCCTGCCGTTTTTGTGAATGAATGCTAGTTTCAAGAGAAGAGTGGAAAATTAAGTTCATATGGTCTATGGTTTTAATTCTTTATACACGGTGGCCTCTCAGATTATGGGATATCATTAATTAACTTGCATAAAGCATGGTGTTCAGCTTCGTTGTAAATGATGGAAGGTTATTAGCTGCTTTGCTGTCATTTGGCAATGAGTACCACGTCGTTTTTTCTCGATATGTTAAACTGTTTTTACCCCATTTTGTTTTTATTCATAGTGACCTTTGGGTTCTGGTTGAAATTACGACGCGTTCCACTCAATCCAAGGGCTTCATTGCCATGAATTATCCATGCAACGAACCTTCTAATAGAAACATACAGTAGTTTAATAAGCGTAAAGTTAAAAGTATGATACAAAGCAAAATAAATGAAGGAATGAAAGAGTTTGAATTTAAAGGTATCATCTTAAAATAAGCATCCTTTAGCCTGCGTATAGATCTTACTTCTCCTCCGCGTAAGCCTGCATCTTAGTTCGGCATGCACGTGTGTTACGTACCCTTATAAACATGCATAAGCAAAGAATTCGTTTCTAGGTGCAATCTATTAACAAATGTGCATGATTTAAACAAAAATAAATACGTAAATTTCAACGTAAGCCTCAATGAAATTTGAACGAACAATTTGAAAATTTATATCAAAGCCTTTAAGAAAACTCTGCCACCACAATAGAGAATTTTGATACATTTTTATGGAGTTTTAGCAGCTACAGAGATTTTGAGCTAATATCGGTAACTGCGCAATTATTAGCTTATTTTTCTCTTTTTCTTCAAGGGTTTCCGAGAAGAATCTTATCTGTTGGAGAATTCGTCGATAACCAAAGGAATAGTGGCAAAAACAACAGCAACAATACTAGCATGTCACATATTCCTAGTTTGTCTGTTGGGGAGGTGAGAGTATTGCCAGGTGATGGCAGAGACTTAAGCAGCGATAAGAAAAGAGTTGCTACTAGTACCTTGCTTGTTGCTGGAAGATCAGAGAATAACGTGAAATCTGATGAATTTCCGAATGAATCCACGCAGCTCGAACTGGAAAGTGAAAGCCTCACTGAGCAGAAAACATTAGAAAATGACGATTCAAATTTGGACGACTCTGAAAATGCGTACGAGAGAGGACCCAACACGATTCTAGTTCAATCGGGAAATTTTGGCACCGCATCGACTTTTAATTTTACCGATTCACTAAATGAGCCGAGAGGTGATGTTTTACGTGAGCAAAGGTTAGATGAAGTGACAGATGAAGGATCGTTGATTGAAAAACAAAATGAACTAAGCGTAAACATAGCAGAAGATGGGCTTCAAAGAAAGCTTTCTGCCGATAAACAGCCTACAAAAATCATGTTGATGATACCTTCAGTGGCTGACGAGGACAGTACTGATGATGTCTCTTTAGAAGGAGATGAAGCTTATAGTAACGATGACGTGTCGAATATATCATTATGATTGAATTTGTATTGTTGCTGATATTGATAGAATTTAGGTGGAGTAGTTTCAATGTTTTAGAGGGCACAATGCATTCTAAAAGCACTTCGATTTTGTGTTGTCAAGGCTTGACAAGGACATCAGGATCCCCAAAGGCTCCACCTTTTCAAATCATTTCTCTCCTCGGATAATATCAAAACAGATGTATAATTTATAAAGAATGGTCAAGAATCAGGCCTCAAAGTCATTCGAATACTGGCACTGACAGTCTATGATTTCATATCATCTCTGGCTCTGCTCTGGAATTCTTTGCCAAGGGCTGCATTTTACTACTTGTCTACTTCTCCTAGCAAATATTTCTATTCTATCCCTTTCATTGAAAGATATCCACAAATATTTGATTCTAGCATTATAATGTTAAACTTCATCCGATAGTGACTTCGCTGGGTAACTGAACAGCAGATCAAGCGGAGAAGAAAACAGCAAGACAATTCGAGAGAAATACTTCACCCTTTCTATCAAGTTTCCCTCTCGCTATTCTGTACTCGCTTTTTATGGCTCTGGCATCAAGGGTTGACCATAACGTATTGTTTAAGTCAAATTTGCCCACGCTAATTTTAGTGGTAAAAATATTTCTTTTTTCAGTTTATCACAGTAACAATTAACAGTTATCTTGTTAAATTGGTAAAACATTTGAATACAAAATATTATGTCGAAATTAATTTGTTCAATTTTTGATTTTTTTAGTATAAGAATAGTCCTTTGGTGAAATTTTGTTGTGCTCCTGTGTTGAAGATATCATGGAAATAAATATCTTCTCGCCTGTAAGAGAATGGGTATTTGTATAGCTACAGAATAAAGTATAGTGTTACACCAATTTTCGATGAAAAGAGCATCAAGTTGCCGAGTGGCTTTAGTTGAGCCTGCGCTAAAATCTGTAAAGCCCTGAAGCTGAAATAAGCTTGCGGTTACTTAGCAATCGAACGTTGAAAGCAATGGGCAGATTTTATCCCCAGGGTAGAAAGAGCTACATTTAATTGAAAATTGAAATTAATGAATAAACGAATAAATGGAGAGGTTGGATGGAATTGCAACTGGGTAAGGTGGGTGAGAAGTCGACCCCCCCCCCCGGAAACTCTCATGTAATCCAAATATTTTTTTCGTAACAAAAAATCATCAGTTAGAATTTTTCTCCTCCGTAGCGTCTGTTGCGGTTTACGTGCCTCGTTGTCAATGTGGGATGTTTAAGGTGGATATTCAAATGAGAAAAGGCCACCAAAACACCAACGAGGTGCACTTCGGTTTCACAGAAAAGGAGCAAACAATGGGTGAGTGAACCTTTTGGATTTCGATAGAGAGTTTTTATTTCGAATTGTGTTTTAGAAATGAATGCGGTCTACATAAAAAAATGACCATTCTTTGGAAAAGATTTTCGATCTTGTTGAATGATACCAGTTAGTTTGGCTGCTAGTGCTAGGCCCATGACAGTGATTTGCCGGTAAAAACCGAGGCCCTAGGGCTGTTAAATAATGTGCGATTATGAATTTTTATGCACAAATGATATTAATGCGAGAATAGAAAGAAAAAAAATCGTTTTCTTGCTTTGTCCTGGAAGTCTTGAGTATTTTGTTTTATTACTGTACTTTTTTGTGATGATATTTGCGCAATGAATAAAACTGTAGTTTAATTTTCATATAGACTACCTCATATATCGGTGTCATTAGCAATTATCGGTGTCAAAAGCAATTAGAAATGTTAAGGCAAATTTTTGAATTGCATTAATTTGGAATCAATCTTTTATTTTGTAGCAACTGCAAGGTGGCAGACATTTTTCAAAGATGCAGGAATTCCAGGTGGTCCTGCAGGAGAGTATGTTCTCAATCATTGTTACTTTTTACTGGGGAAGGTCTTGGGTAGAGTGGCAGCAAAACATTTAGTCCTTAGTGGAATCGGTGTATGGCCACCGGTGTCCCCAAAGCAGGAATTCTGTAAAGAACAGAACTATTATCAATATCTATATACTGGATTGATTAAGGAGGAGCTCTCTAAGTAGATATACTAACTGAGAGAGAATTCCCACGCCCCACGTAATGATTATGCAAAAATTAAACAACAACGACATAAAGAAGCCAGAAAGAAGCCTTTATGACATTTATCCCAATAAAATGTAAGAATTGATGACATAAGCTTTCAACTTGGGTCTAAAGACAGTTGTAGATCTAGCTAACCGAATGAAAACTGGAGGGTTATTCCATAATTTAGAACCAAAATATTGCACCGTTTTGAGACCATATAGGGATATAGGGATATAGACCATATAGGGTTTCTTTTTAGTGCGATATATAGATCATCTCTGGTAGCCTGAGGAGTCCCAAATTTGTAAAAAAGAGATACTAATCATGTCGCTTTTATTAGGAAATTACTAGGCAAGACCTTATAGCATAGCAAGTTTAGCAAAAAAGAATTTGAAGAATAATCTTAGTTCACAAAGAATGTTCAAAGGATCCCTGCAAATAATTTCAGCCCCAGAACCTGCAGTTCCTAAAACCGCCACTGTCTGTATGTGTACCAAGAGTATATATAAGTATTATTATGTCAGTTATTGGCAGCTGGTTGTTTGTTTATTATGATGCTCTGTCTTTGAATGTAACAGTCCAAGTTTTATTGGTCAGATTCACAACATTCTTATGAGCTAACCCTTTCATCCTCAACATGACTCTATATTTTGCTCAAAATCATTCAGTCAAGCCATCAAAATAAAAAATCATCAACATGAAAGCTATTATCACTCAATTAAGATTTGTGCTGCTTTCAATAAATGTTTAACCTCTCTGCAATCTCTTTTATTTCAGCTATGCTGTTATCTTCTCAGATAATCGAATGAGAATGGATATGTTGAATGAATTAAATAAGGTATAAGAATTATTGCATACTGGTTTCATCTCCTTTTGCTCAATAATTATTATCATAGTTTGTGCAGAAGAATCAGCCACCTGAATTGGATCCTCTTGTTGATAAGAAACTAAGATTTTGGTATTTGATTTTGAAATATGTAAGGCGTGGTTCTCACTATTGCAACCTTTTTATTTGATTTCTTAAAAACTTGAGATAATAGGTATGACATTAGAATGAGGTTTGTGGCATATGCACTGCATGTTAATTATGCTCATTGTTTATTACCAAGAAATGTGGCATCTAGGAGTCATGAAATAAGTTGCTTAACTTTTCTGAATGTTTCAGATTGTTGTTTAGAATTTTTGCAATTTGTTGCACATAGTGTGAAAGTTTTCAACTCCCTGGTGGAATATTAGAAACTTAAGATATTAACAAAATAATTGTAATACAACTAACTATTAGTAATTTTTTATTTTTTTGTATTTCTTTGGATTTGAATATGCTTAATGTGATGTATGTTGAATGTGTTTTAAAATATTTAAATGGACTATCTGTCACTAAGCCTGGTAAATGTAGGCTTCTGAGAAAAAAAATGGTAAATTAGCCTTGGAAAAACAAGTCACCTTCCCTCTTGTTTCAATTACTTCTCCTTTTGCTTCCTTATTATTATTGATTAACTATTGCTTGATATGTGTTGAATGTGTGTTAACAATAGCTAGGTGGATTATGATCAGTGCTTGAACAGACATAGTGGTCACCCCTCACTTCTGTGCCAGACTCAAGGCCATCTGTATAGGAGATTATTATCATTTACTGTGTATAATAGTGAAAATTAAGGAACATTCCGATGGACATTTTAGGAGATTTTGGCTGATTTGGGTATATCCGTGATGGGTGATGTGATTGCAATTCTAAGGCATAGCAAGAAAGTTTATGCAGAGGTTTGTTGATAATACATTGATTTCTACCCAGTAAAAGCATTAAATGTATTAGGATGTAATCAAACACTCAGCATACTAGGTATCTTTATTGATTGTTTGCATATATCCATCTCAGGGAATAGGGAGATGGGGGTTATGTTGCACATTCTGAAAATGGTTATGCTCTTTGATAATGCTGAAATCCATTTTTTCCCAAATTTTGTTGTGTTTCCAAGTCAAAAAAAGGCAAACAGTATAAGTGACTTTTTGAATGGTTATTTTTCTGCATTTAAAAACTAATATTGCTTAAAATTTGTTCTCTATATTCTTTTTTTTAATTCAACAATTATCATTGATCCTAGATCAGCCGATCAGCAGCAGAAGAGTTTGATGTTAATAGGACAAAATCAAGTGAGGACAGAGGGAAAAATAGGCTATACTCTGATCTGAAACCCAAACCTATAAAAGACAACCCAGCACCTCCTGGTAAGACTTATTTTTGCATTAACTTTGTTCATGGAGGAAGAAACTACGATTGATCTTTCATAAATCTAAGTCATATTTTGGTATACACACAAAGTAGTTTCATTGGTTATTGCCTCAAAATAAAATCACTATTTTATAAAATGTTGTAAAAACTATTGTTACAATCTGTATATGTTGACTACATCATCTTACAGATCATTATCGATCAGTTAATAAAATAGATGAATTTCATTTGCCTTTATGAAGCAAGATTAAGGCAGTTGACTGCTGGCGTTGTCATTTCAAATCATTGCTCTAAGTACAGCTTTAGAAATTTCATTCAGATTTCATATTATTGAGTTGAAAACGTGCGCAAGGTTTTTTTTCTCAGTTAAAAATAATAGAATTTATGACATCGTTTTGTATCCAGACCATGCTCCCATATACTTCTAAGACGTGACACATGCCCAAATTTGTTTGTATGGGTTTCTTTATTGGAATAAAAGCCGAAGGATAGCGCTCTTCTTATCACGTGAAGTCCTCACGACGCCCATGCAGAAAAACAGGGAGACGATATTATACCTTATAGCAAAAAAGTACTTTTTTATGCTGGTATCATTGTTCTGTACTGCAGTACTAAGAAGTTGCAACCATTTTTCTGCATTGCCGTGAGATTTGAAATAGTTATCCAACAATCCATTGCGAGCTAGGTTCTATAAAGGCTCACCTTTGAACAGTCTTGTTTCTGTATTGTTTCTTTTAGAGAGGAAAAGTGCCTTGCCAGTAAAAGATACCCAAAAGGCTACCAAAGAACCGCTCGATAAATCTCCTCAAGTTCATGATTTGACAACGATTTCAAAAACTAAAAAGCCAGCGAAGTCATTGTCTTCGAGATTTGCTGAATACGTTTCGGTCCCTGCTAAGAAATGGAAAGAAGAGAAAGGTGAAGTTATAACAATAAGCGTTCCTGTAAATGAATCATCGAAGAGTAGAAAAGTTCCAGCAAAAGAGAAACCAGTTATACCTAAAGGTAGTTCTCTTCCCTATGTTTCCTTCTACTCGCTCGTTGGAAGTAAATTCCCCATATGGGCTTTGCACGTTAAGTTTTACTCTACCCTCTGCTTGGGCTTCTAGAACTCGATACTTACAGTCCGTTTGTGCCCGGTGGTACATCTGTCTAACCACCCCCCCCCCCGTCCCCAATCCTAAAGGTTCGTTAATCTCGACCGTCTGCTGACGATCAAATATAATTTCTCCTATAATGTCTATATTTTCAGGTCTCGGTCATTTTTGCAGCTGTTAAAACTACTTTTTTAAGGTCAAATTTGAATATATTTCTCAGGGACCATTTTAGAGACGCAGTTTTTGGTCATATTTTTGCGTGGGCCATCCCCTCTAGTATTCATCGGCGGTTTTATAGAATATAAGTATCAGAACCTTACATTTCTACCCGATTCACCTATGTACAGCGTTTTTCAATTTGTTTTTTCCAACCGTATCTAGTCCATTTTTCGCAGAGGCTTTTTATAGTTCCTTGCAAACCAAGTCGCGGAAATTAATTGAAGATTTAGTTGCCGAACAGGCAGACAACTTAAGTTGCGAATGTGTACCTCAAAACTGCACATCTTTGGCTGGCTCTCAATAAAATTGTTTATGAATGTCTTCTCTTTTCTTAAAACTAATCTTTAACTTCATGTTTACCTTATCTTCATGTTCTATGCTCTTTTTACTCACAACCATTTCCTAATTGCATTTTAGAAAAAGACACAACAACAGTACAGAGGAAATCGATTTTCGACAGACTGGGATCAACACCTGCAGAAGAGGAAGAAAAGTCGAATGCCTCGATCAAGGTAAACGGTGTTGGATTAAAAAGACTTGGAATATCTGTATGAGATTACCATTTTTCAAAAACTCATTATCATATAGAAAAGGGTGGTTTCTTAGACTGGTAAAAGTTATCAATGCAATTTACATGTATCTGCTGTATACAAATGCAACTTACACAGTCCTTATAGGGTATCGAGTTTACAAAGAGAGTGTACACTCAAAAGCCCTAAGATATCATCAGCTTCTAAAAAGCTCTTAATTGAGCCTCTACTCCTCTCATGAGTATAATCTCGCTTTGATTTGGATGAACAGAGCTGGCGTCTTGAAGAACTGTTTACTTTTTGATCTCATAAAAATCTACTTTTACTGCCGAGTAAAAAACGATTACAATTTGAGGACATGATAGAGCATTTATTAGGACCTAATGCCTTTAAATACCAGATAGTAGTGCTCTGTACCACCTTAGATAGCATGGTATATATTCAGAAATTTTTTAGATCATATCAAGTTAGCCGCAACTAAATATTTTTCTGTAGTTTTACCGGTATACCTTAGTACGTCAACTACATAGAAATAGATAAGAACCGCATGCTGATAGAAATGAATATGATGTAAATTGCAATAATTGTTTGGTCGAAAAGCTTTGTACCTCATCGTGTAACAAATGTTCAATTCATTTATACGATATTTGGGGTTTTTATGAACATGCAAATGGAATGCGGTAAGGTCTGTTTCGTAGCCAATCATATTTTGAGATTTCATCTCTAACCAATCAGATCAAATCAAATTCCTTCTACTAATACCAAGAAGAAATTTATATTAAGGATCTGTTTTCAAAATGATATTCTGAACTTCATGCAGAAGTTTCACCTGTGGAGTTTCAGCACAAATATAAATACCTTCTAATTTGAGGGAGCCTATCGTTTTAGCAGCTGATTGTTCAAAACACTAGCTAAAGATGATTGAGGCTTGTGTATGCCAATAGAAAATTGTCTGGTTTTTTTCCGCTCTGCTCAGGTGTATTTTATCTTTTATCGGCCAAATTGAACCTATACTTTTATGATTCCTTTCCACATGAAAAGGTTTGGTCTTTTGAAACTTTTATTGTTTCTTCACGAGACAATAACAGATAGATAGGCCATATGCCCTTCGGTAATTATTTACAGTTCCACTCTTCATGATGTTAAGTCTACGGTAAATCACATCTTTCTGAAAACCAGTCGCAAGACTGCAATATGCTGGAAGTTTAAATAGCAGAAATGAGCGGCAATTTTAGGGATCTATAAGTATTCAACAAGGTGTCTTTACCCCTTTATCCTAGAAAAAACCGTATAACCCAACGATCCTATTAAAGAAATATCGATTTCTTACAGATATGAATGCTTTCGATGCCTATGTTAACACACTACATGTCTTATTGCTCCAAATTTTCGTTGCGAATACCCTCTTGGAATCTGGCACAATGTATTAGTCATGATTGATAGTGGCATTATGACCGAAATTTTTTTAAATATTCCTTTTAAATAACAGAGACTTTTTCTTCTACTTTCAGGATTCAAAGACCAGCAGTATTTTCAGCCGTCTCGGAGGAACCGCAACATCATCCAGCCCAATTATCAAACAGGGGGCACTTTCCCCAAAATTTTCTGGTGTATCAAGAACAAAAGCTAGTACATCTTCTGAGCCGGTAATAACAGTAACTGTGGGTAAACGCGATCAAACTCGTTTAAGCCAAGAAGCAAGTCAGATCGCTTCAAGGCCTGTGAAACATGTAAAACCTATACCGAGAAAGCCATTAGCCATGGATGTTGAGTCAGTAAATCAGACCAAACAATCGAACTCAGGAGCAAGGAGTAAACTGAAGCCGATTAAAAAGTTTGAGAATAAGACTGTATCGAAATCGGTTTTTGATCGATTAGGGAAGTAATTGTAGCTATACAATATGGTTACTGTTTTACTGCAGCACCCCATCTTTAATTAGTCTCCCTTCAATCTTTGCCATTATGTTGACTTTTGTTTTACGGAATTTTATTCAATTTTATTGTGTTTTTGTCTACCTTTTCTAAACCTATTTTGCGTTGCCGAAGATCCTATACCGAACGTACAGCTTAAAGAGTAAACGTTTTTGTTTCCCTGACAACGCCTAATTTTTTCCTTTGGCCTTTCAAAAATGCTAACTGTATGAATCTCAGCTGTTGCCGTTACGTCCACTGAGTTTCCCGGTTTTATTAGAAATGTGCAAAATTTGCAAATATACCGTCTTGTTTGCAGGAAATCTGTGAACCAGGACCTTGTGAAATTCGAAATTTTATTAAGCTTTTCTCATTGCCCATTTATGCGAGACACCAGAATAGAGCACACGATCGAGGATTCGAGGACACTTGACTGTATTTCTAAGTTGTAGCAGTAACCATAACATGTATTTATATCTTAGCTTCTTACTTGTTTTTTAATTTTCTGGTTTGGAACTTTTTCTACGGAAGTAAAATTACTTAAATATTGAACTGGTTATAAATTTCTACTTTTTCTTCTGATGCAGTATCAGGGAATTAACATAGTGCTTTGCTGTTAGAGTCAGTGGTTGACCCGTCTTCTGTTTCTCCTACAACGAAAATATCGTCTTTTTAGAGAACAGGGGGGCCAACAGCAAAAGTGGAGGGGGCAAATACAATTGCAGTTGAACTCTTGTCCTGCACGGCAGCAGCCTCGCTTTCAGCCTTGCTCCTTTGATAAAAATCAGCAAACTTACTTGACGTGCCCATTGCTTTTTTTGGGTTCATTAGTAACACTTTTATCCTTGAAATGATTTCATTAAGATTTTCTGGGCTTAAGTTGTTAAGTTGTCTTATCATAGTTAACTTTTATCTGATAATTTTGACTGGAAAAATCAAATTACGTGCCATTTTAAACTGTGGTACATTTTTCATGGGTATGTGGAACTTTTTCAGAGTGAATTTAAAATACCATCTGGTAACAAAAAACATGACTGCGATATTTGAGGGTATGAGAAGGGGTAATAATTTAAGCTAATTTTGTGCTTAGCCAGAAAAGAGAAGAAACGACAAAGACATGCAATAGGCAAGAACATACAACTATGCACGCTTTATTTTGTTCCTCCATTTTAATCAGTCCTAAAACATTGCCCCCTGATGACATTTGGAACTCACATACAGATAACTGTGGAAGCAAATGTTGCACATGGATACATAGATACAGGAAATATCCTTGTTTTGATTAACTTGCAGTGAATTTTGTCTGGTCAACTTTGCGAATCTTGACATTGTTGTCCCCGGGTATTTTTTTGATTTGCAGTTACTTATACTGTACCATATGGCGTCTGCAGGGTGCTATAAGTTAAAGCATTGTATACAAAAGTTATTCAAAAGAGGGCTTCTTTTAAAATTAATTCAAATTTAACTAAAGGCAATTTATCTGTAATCGTTTTATAACAGGATTTTGTCTTCCCTCAATCCTATTAAAAAGTTCCGGGCTTTTATGATGTCATCAGTAGAGTCTGCGCATGAATGCTCTGATCATAATCATAATCATAAAAAGATATTTACAGTTGGTTACTTATATTTGAAAGCATAGACCACATGGACTCTGTTGAGAATAACTAATTATTGCCAACTAACTAATATAAAGAATAATGGTAAAAGTAGAACCTAAAATAAGTGGAGATCTACCAACTACAGTTGCTGTCACCTCAGCTACTTACTTCTGATTTTTTAATTTAGAAAAACAAGATGTCCATTTTAGATCGCCATTGGGGATATTTCACTCGTATTTTCAATTCTGAATTCCCTGAAGCTGCCTGTAACAACTTTTGAGAAGGCCAACACACTCTTTTTTATAAGAACACACTTTATAAGCAGAATGAGGCTCGATTTCCCAAAAATTTCAGCCCTTGGTTGGAACACGTGTTGACGTCATTGTGCGCTGATTACTTTTCTCTGATGTCACAACTAATTAGTGGAGAATGCACGAGCAGCATTGCGAAATCACAGGAATTGATCTCACGAGTCCGGTTTTTGTCAACACAAAAACCTGTTTGTTGTTCACATTTCATATTTCTTAAGGTGTTAGCAGCAACAACCGCAAAAATGTTTAGATCGTATTTGTCATACAAACCAAGTACTTTTGGAAATTTCAATAAAATTTCTCTCAAAAAAGTCCGAGGCGAGATGAAATTTAATAAAATTTTCTGGGGGTTGGGGGGGGGCGAGCTTACAAAATTGATACAAAATGTGCTATTTTTTTAATTTCTTTATGTTTAAAAGTCTGTTTATGGGGGGCTAAGGAGCCCCCCTCTGGACTGCTTTTAAAATTCAAACCCAAGGAATGAAAGAGCTATAAAGGAGCACCTTTGTCCGAGAAAAATGAAATTTAACGGTATAATGTGTTGGACAAATGGAATTTTCATAAATTTGTTGGGGGGTTCCTTCAAGGAACAATTGTAATGCTAGCCATCCCTAGCTAATACGATAAAGTATGTCTTAAAAACATACTGTCAAAAGTACGAAGAAAGCATACTTTTCTCATTGAAAAAAAGAGAGGCAGTCTGCAGTCTGTAGCCACATTACCAGCTGTGATTGTGAATCTATGAGCAGGCTGTTGTTACTTCAGCCTTGAACGATATGACATCTAAGTACTAAAATCACTGAAGCGTGTTTTTAAACCACGAGCGAGTTGTGAGAAAGACTAGAAGCAACTCAACTGCGATAATGGAAAGTGGGAAAAAGAAATGAACAGCTTTCAATCTAAAAATTGTCGTGGTTAAAGTTATATGTTCGCTCCTTGCATGAAAGAGAGCATTCGGACTTGAGGTGAGGTGAGTAAAGTCATTGGTATTAATAATCTGTAGTGTTCGATACGCCCCTTGGCTTAGTTTGGTGGATTTGGAAGGACAAATCTACCGCTCCATACCCTTGTCGCACAGACTCTAGTGTATCTCCTGTGTGATACTGGACCAATAAATGGTTAATAAGATTGAGGTTTGGTCAGCAAAAAAGCTATTATCTCTCAACTGCTTGCGAGTTGAAGAATGAACTTATTACATATTTACACCTATGAGTGGGATTCACCGGCAACAGGCACAGATTACTGCCGTTGTGTTGTAATAGACCGGCATTTTGTGGCATACTGATTCGGCAACAACAATTATAACGATGATAATTTAGTCAAAATTGATTGGCAAGGCTCGTTGTAATAACTAGTAAGTCACGAATGTTTCCGTGAATAGAAAGTACGTACCGAAACTCGTATGGTGGTTTGTCGGGGAGGTTGCCATGTTGATTTCTTTTTGTTCAAGTGGTTTCTGTAAGAGGATTACAATAGTTCTGATGTAATCTCAGTTTAATCTAATTAGTTACCAATGAACACTATTATTCGATACAAACGACAGTACTTCAAAGACTTCAAAATTTTACAAATACTATTTACCAGGAACTTAACAATATAGAAATGTCAATGTTTAAATCTTTCTTTGTATGTGAACCCTCACAGCAAGGGTGCACCAGAGGGGGGCAGAAGGGCTGAACGGAAAACTGTGTTCTAATGCTCAGAAAGATGCCCTCTATTCGGTTATATAGCCCCCTGTTGGGGAAACCCTCTATTTGGTTATATAGCCCATGTTTGGGAAACTACCCTCCCCCCCAATTGTTACATCTGCATGCACAAGATTAAAATCTTTGCCCCCCACCTATTACCAGATCTTGCAGTTTTTGCAAGATATTGCAGACACATGCCAAATTCTGCTGCCTAGTACGTATACATCAAGATCAGGAACTCCATATAGTCAATTCAGATGGTCTTGGATGTGGACAAACACAATGTGAATAAGTCACTTTTTATCTTGTAGAGCCTCTGATGACACCCATGTTCCCCTTCCACTTTTCACCTAGTATTAATTGGAAACACCTGCTGCTAAACCTTTGGCACTAAATTTTTTGGTATCAAAGTTGGCGCCTCCTGCCCCACACACTTTTCAGATCTTGTTGGTGGCCTTGGTGTAATATCTGGCTTGGATGTTACAATGAGTGCAATTTGGCATCAATATAATCATTATATATTGGTTAGGGGACTTCTCATAATTAGCTTTCATTAATATGGTTCTTGCTAAAGAATACTGGAAGGGCCCAATACCAATAGATTGGGAATAAAATGAAACTTGTTTCTGGATTAATTCAAGGTTGTTGAATGTCATTAGCTGTTTTGGCTTTCCCAATATTATCATGAAGATGCTTTAATACTGCCCAGTGATGGCAAACCCTTTGACATGGATGTTCCACAGTCTGTCACTTTAATGGTCTTTAAAAAAAAACTTTGAGTTTTTTAGATTTCAAACACTAAATAATTCCTGCTATCTTTCCAAGGCATTTTTCTTAGTATGGTCAGGCTCCATCAACTGTGCAAGTTTGATCCAAGATAAAAAAGAACTTTTTGTCTTTTCTATTTATCTATCTTTGCACTACTGCATGGTCTAAGAATCTGAGAATTACAGAAAACCCAATCATAATTCATTCATGATTCATCATATTTTCTTTTGATATCTCTTTCTGTCAGGTGGTTATTGGGCTGTTTGTTATAATTGTTTTGCAAATTATTAAGTTGTTTATGAATGAGATTTAAATTGCTTGTGAATGCATAACTTTGTCAAATTTTGGCGATAATATAACATGTGTTATTTGAGGCCTAAATTTCTCTTTAAGAGGTTTTAGGCAAGCCATTTGCTTCACTTTTTCAGTTATCCCAATCATACAGGCATTTCTTCTGCAGTTTCCTGATGGCATTATAATCAACCTGCTAGGCCCTTCCCGTCCTTTCCCATGTTTTAACATCAAACATTTCACACATTACAGTTCTAGATCATCATCATCATCATGTATATTAAGCTATACTATTGTTTCGTTTTCATCTATATACACAGTGCATGATGGTTTAAGTTTCAAAAATGTGTCAATGTGTTGTCAAAAAGTATGTGTTTGTGTTAATTTGAGTCATATCATTTTGCCTCTGAGAACCACTATTAGGGCGACTAAGGTATCACAATATTGGTGACAATATGCAGTTCACTGATTCCAAAAGTATGACAATTTAGCTTTCAGCTTCCTGTGAAATTTTTGTCAAATTGCCAAAGTATCAAAGGTCTCATTTATGTGTCTCCTTTGTTTACCACATTGTCAGTGGCTTTCTTTAGTAAAATGAATCCTGTAACCAAACTGATGTAAAGCATGACCTTTCATGACATTCGATCTTGACAAAAGGGTTTAATTACCAACCTTTAAAAAGACATGTGCCTTCTAAATTTGATGAACTTGTTTTTGAAACTTGATATATGAAGCAGAATGAGGTTGTATTAAGTTTTTATCTGTTTAATTAGGTTTTATCTGCAAGGGGCTTTAATGTACTTTATTAATGATCTGCTGATACTTTGTGTCTTTGATAAAAGCTTGTCAAAATAGGAAAGGAATGTTGTTTGATCAATTCATTCCAAAAACTGATGAGACTTTGCCGCCAAAGGTTAAATTTGCTTTGATAAATGGACATGCTATTCTTAAACTACTGATAAGGTGGAATGTAAAGTTTGCAGCTTTACTTTGGTTCAAAAATTGCTATCTGTTTTTAAAAAGCAGCTGTATCAAAGAAATTCTTGCTTATTTGTTGCTTAACTGGTGAAATAAGGCAATGAAAGCTCAATTTTGTTAAATAGACCGTTCTTCAAGAAGGTGCACAGTGCTTAAAAATGCTTTAAAATGCTGAATGTAGGAACAATTGTTAGAAAGGTGAAAGAATTCATAATTTTGTTAAGAGGGCTCTTAGAAAGCTTCTGCACTGAATTACGTCACGCGGAAAGAGGATTTCATTTTGGAGTAACATATTTTGATGTTACTCCATTGATTGAACTATGATATTCCTTAAATGGTCAACCCCTTTTTACAAGAGTGGTATTTGTCTCATTGCTCTCTCCTTCTTTTCTCTCCTCTTTGCTTCATCATCTTCTTAGTTTCTTATGCCCTGCTGGAGTAATTACACTCTTATTATATTTATTGGCCATGCCAATGACTTGTAGCTTATCCACTTCGCTGTCTCTAACAACCCTGTCTCTAACAACCCTGTCTCTAATAACCCTGACTCTAATAACCCTGTCTCTAATAACCCTGTCTCTAATAACCCTGTCTCTAATAACCCTGTCTCTAATAACCCTGTCTCTAATAACCCTGTCTCTAACAACCCTGTCTCTAACAACCCTGTCTCTAATAACCCTGACTCTAATAACCCTGTCTCTAATAACCCTGTCTCTAATAACCCTGTCTCTAATAACCCTGTCTCTAACAACCCTGTCTCTAATAACCCTGTCTCTAACAACCCTGTCTCTAACAACCCTGTCTCTAATAACCCTGACTCTAATAACCCTGTCTCTAATAACCCTGTCTCTAATAACCCTGTCTCTAACAACCCTGTCTCTAACAACCCTGTCTCTAATAACCCTGACTCTAATAACCCTGTCTCTAATAACCCTGTCTCTAATAACCCTGTCTCTAACAACCCTGTCTCTAATAACCCTGACTCTAATAACCCTGTCTCTAATAACCCTGTCTCTAATAACCCTGTCTCTAATAACCCTGTCTCTAATAACCCTGTCTCTAATAACCCTGTCTCTAATAACTTTGACTCTAACAACCCTGACTCTAATAACCCTGTCTCTAATAGCCCTGTCATCTCTGCATCTTTATTTGAATTAAAGATTTAATTATTAGTGCAATGGTCTCTGTTGGCTTTCACATTTCACTTTCTCAGGGATATCAATAGTTGTATCTTTGGAGATAAAGCCTAATTGTCTTCTCAAAACGTCAAATTCCTTATAATCTGAATTTGTGAAAATTTCGAGAAGTCGACAAAAAACTTTGCATTATTTACAGTGTGATTGCTGCCCTGTCCTGGTGTGTTCAGCACCTTACAACAATTTAAGATTATTTGGCACCACCTTTGCGCGTAAAACAAAGGATCTGTTGTAGATAGCGATAAGTTTATCTGTTTATTAAAAATTTATGAAAATTGTCTGTTTGAAACAACTTGATGTAAACGGGAACTGTATAAATGTGGTAGGTTTTTGTTAATACTATAGTTTCTGTTCAATGAGATGCTTGTTGGATGTTAGGTACGTAGTGGTATTTGCTTTTTGATTAGTTCGTGTTAACAAGCAAATTTTGCCGTATTTCACGTTTTATATTTACAATTAAGACTTTCTATTAAGCCCTCTAATGTTTTAAGTATCTCGAATTTCACCGTTTTTTGTAACTACCATTTATGATATAGACATTTTAACTCTGAGTTTGAGACCAAGTTATAAGGCAAGTTTGAAGGTTGAAAATCCCTAAAACTGTGAATAATACCGAGGTTTCTTTGGCTGCTTAAAATGGTTTCCAAAAAGAGGAAATTTGAAACCACAGTCTGGCGTTGTATTATCACGAGTTTGTCTCAAGTTGGTTTGTTTCTCGGAAAAAAACACACGCACCGGGATTTTCCCATGACAGATATGAAACTTAAAACTGGAAAATTGCACGAAAATGCTGTAACGCAGCTAATTTTGCAGTACAATAGTACAAATTTAGCAGGCGGCATGCATGCTAATCGCAAGACGAAGACTGTGGGATCTAAAGCGCGCGATTGGGAAACTGCGATAAAAGATCAAGAGGTATTAGAATTATTAGAAAAACAGTCATGTATGAAAGTATAAGAGAACGTATAAGAGAATGACTTTTCATGGATAGATATATGTTTACAGTTGATAAATTGTTCAAGCTTATATCTATATTTTATTTGCCTCCATTGTTTACTCAGGTATACTTGTGAAACACTTTTGCATTCAGGGTTGTTACTCACAATCATTGAAAGTTGCTTTTGTCTGAATTTGATAAAAACAGTTCTACGACCTTGCTGTTTTAAATATGAGTTGAAAAGCATCTAGTTTGCAGAGTATGGCCGATCTTGACAAGATCTTGGGCGTGCCAACAGTCCCGCACCTCAGGTGAAGGTGCGCTTAAACCGTAGAAAGGAGCTCCACTACACTATGGGTACCACTGCACAAACATAAAAATTTCACAATCTCAGGGGCGCCCAGGTGCGGTCTCTTGGGCATTTTAGAATTATCTTTGGTGCACCATTGCCATACTCTGCATTCTGGAAATAAATGTCGCAAAATGAAACAACAGTTAACTTAGGCCCGTTGTAGTGTTACACTTTTTTTTTATAAGAATAAATTTTATAAGAATAATGAAGCTCAAAGTTGGTGAGATTTAAGAATATTATGAGAATATTGTCAGTCTCAAGATCTTGTGAAACAATTTTTTTTAGCGCGTGTTTTTTACTTCTGAATTTTTTATGACATTTTATTGCTCGTACTTCTTTTCTCCTTGTTTTTCCATTATCTGTGAGTCTGTTTTTTAGATTTTATTTTGATGATTTGTTCTGTTAGCCACCATATTTGTAATAGATGTGCGTTGATGATGATAATAACAATTTATTGCCATATCCGTATTTTCTGCCGCGCTAAGAATGATTTAAGAATATTCCGAGGCTCAAAATAGCAAAAAATTAAGAGTATTGAGGCTCAGCAAAAAATTAAGTATTTTATAAAAAAGAGTGTACTGGTTTATGAATCATAAGCAAGAATCTAAACGTCAGCCCTGTTACACTTTCGCTGATAATGCAGGGACAATGACCCTAATCTGTCTCACGTGGTCTGTATTTCTTGTAGCTGTATTGCATTGTTTATGTTTTTTCTAATCAAGAATGACCTGGTTATGACTTGATGGATCACGCATGCACTTGGTTCACTTACTGTGATTTTGGCTGGATTCCGAAATTTCTGGCTCAGAATCAACGTTGCTTGTGAGTGCTTCCATCTAAATAACCTGTTTTAAGTTTAACTGTGGCCAGAATTCCTGATGTCACTCGACTTTTTTTTTTGTTCTTATCTGCATAGAATGTTGCTGTCGGAGAATTATATTCAATATGTGAAAGATGTCACAACAGTGAGTGTCATGGACTACGAGGTTATTTCCATAGATGATCTTGCTTTGCTACCGCGGAAAGCATCTCTGTCGGAAACAAGTTCAAATGGAATTGCAAGTCATGATTCTGGCCATGATAGCTACCTCGATGATGGTAAGGTTTTAACATTACTTGTGTAAACATAAACGATGCAGGGACAGAAGGAGGATGCTTCAGATGCCTGCGTTTATATACAACTTGAATGCCAACGAAATTTGTAGGGAACTGCTGCAGTAGTATATGATGTAGAACGTTATGAAACAAGTGGAGTTTCTGGGGCCCTTAAGACTTTTTATCGAGCCATGGAGACTAATAAAAAAGAGGAATAGTGCTAGTTTTCACATTTTTAACTAGTTAGATTGTGGTGGAACCCCCAAAACGCCCACATTATAGGAGAAACACAGTTCAGTCCCTTGCTGACAAGAAGGTTAACGAAATTTTTCAGGGGGGGGGGGGCTTTGGCCCCCCATCCCACTGCTTTTGTTAAGAATCCATCTTTAAGGACTGCTCTGTACCAATTGTTTGCGAGAGAGAAACTGCTTGTTTGCTTTTTGGAAGAAAGACAAAAGTCAAGTTTCAAAGAAATTTATGTTTTTTCTGCGACCAACACCCGGATAACTAGACATTTCCTCCAATACAACCACTATTCATGGTAATGCAATTGCACAAAAAACAGAAAGGCAAACAAAGCCAATCCATAAACGTACCAGTAAAATGCTTTAAGCTATTTATCCTGTGTCGTTATAGCCAAATATTTATTCGGAAGAACAAAGTGAAAATGGCCGACGAATTTATCTAGAGATGAATAACTGGTAAACCTTCTGACGCGCAAATATTCAAATATGATAATCCCTTATCTTCAGATAATCCATCTTCAAAAATACAATAATAAGGGCGTGACGTTGGTATGATAATGTTACTTTTGTTTACAGCAATTTGTTTCACAATTCCAACAGTGTTATATCATCATTGTAGCAAGTGGATCAATATTTTGTTATAAATGTGCCATAAAAGCAAGGAATTTGAACATTTTTCGAAACCTGATCCTAATTGAAATCAGACTCTTTTAAAAAATTTTCAGAATAGTATCTTATTGTTGTTAATTCGTTGATTATCATATTTGGAGAGAATGGTTGAAACAGGAGACAATTTGAAACTGAATCTGATATGTTTCTCAATTGCCAGCACGTATAACTAAAAGATCTTGATAATCCACCATACTAGTACCATTGGCATTTGCTTGACTCTCAATAGATATAAAACAACGTGAGACACCTGAGAGTCAAGCAAATGCCAATGGTACTAGTATGGTGGATTATCAACATCTTTTAGTTATACGTGCTGGCAATTGAGAAACATGTACCACAAAATCTCTATCAGCGTTTTACATTAGAAAAAAAGTAGACATATTTAGGCATGTTACAATATAACTTAAACAATGAATACCACAAAATACGTTTTAAAAGTGCTGCTCTACAGAGAAATCATGCTTTGGAAACATGCTATTGTAGCAAGTGGGCTTTCAGTTTTTCCAACACGAAAATTGGAGGCTATTCCTTATTTGGAGAGGTATTTCATCCCTGCTACAAGTGATTGTGTTCCTAATCATTTATAGCGATCCTTTTGTAATTGGTATGCTTGTGGTCAAATGTTGCAACATTGTGTATAAGTTGATGATCTGGGTCATCTAAATCTAATTGATAGCTTGTCAACTGATAGAAACACATCTAAGGTTAAATCAACAAATATAGCTTAATATCAAAACGTATTTGAAGATTTTTGTAAGGTTGCGGTGACCTGGTAAGTAATGCAAGCTAAAGAACTTTCTCAGCTTAACTCAGTCGGAGTGTTAACAGGCAGCAGAGGCTGGCTTCCCCGATGAATGTCTGTATACCAGAACCTACTGTTGTATTTGCTTGGACTGTGATCTTTGAAATGTTAACTTGTTACCCGCAGCGCGGTTCCGCGAGGTTAAGTGTTGATTAGAATAGTTTTATGCACAGGAACAACACTTGTAACTAAAGTATAGAAATAGAGAAATAGAAATAAATAAAGTGTAGAAATTGCATCGTGTGATCATCATACAATACTTTAAGTTTTCCCAAGCAATCAATCATTTATTAAAAACTGCAGAGCGTGTATTTTTATTAATTGCAAAAGTATAAATAGTTTACTTTTTGCAATAATTTGTTCCTTATACACCATTTCATTCGGAATAATAACAGTCAAACTATGAAGGATTTTTGTAATTTGCACATGGCCCTGATTGGGTCTATTAACTGACTTCAAAACAATGATTAGCTTACACTTTTAGTTATGTTCACTTTAACCTTTGATCATGTTTTTTCGTATCTGTTCCTTGATACGTTGCATTGCATTTTAGTTCAGTTAAATTTTGCCAACATTACTCCTAATCATATCACTGTAAAATGCTTGCTGATTATAAACTGGCTTGGAATAGCGTTCCAATGTGCCTGTTTCGGTCACTCTGGCTTATTTACATGTTTAAATTTAAAGATACGCTTTGTAAATAATTTATGGATCTTTGTTTTTTCAATTAAGTTCTTCAGGAGTTAAATTCACCGTAACTCCATCAATCGAAGCAGATGGGCCGCAACAAAGACTTAAAACTTCATATATAGCTATTAAAACTACTCACAATTAAAACAAAGATAGAATTTTGAAAGAATACAGGATAGATTGAAAAAGTAGCTTTTTCGCTTAATTTTTGCCCATGGTTTCTTTATTGATTTAAGGGTTTTGACCATTTTAGGTACAGGATACTCTGGTGACGATGAAAGCTCCATGCGCTGTGACATTTGCTCAAATGGGGTGGAAGAAAACGAAAAGCCAAATGGATGTTTGAAGCGAAAGCGTCACCGCCGAAGTAGGAAAAGCAGAAGCAGAAGACGTTTAAAGAAATCTAAAGAAATCAAAGATTCCATTGTTGTGAGAGAACTTCCTAGAACTGACAATTTTGAATTTGAAGGGGAGAAAAAAGTGGAGATGAAATGGACTTTGGAGTGTTTCATGGACATCAATCTCATACCGCAACTGAAGCGAGTAGTTATAGATCGAGGCAGGCCTGAAGATCTAGGAGTGGATAATCTGATGGTGTTTGATGAATCATCCTCGTATTGTAGAATACAGGCTTGGCGAAAGGATGTGTTTGATAAACTGAACATTCGTAATCATAACGAGGCTAAGGAATACAACCTCCTTCCTACGTATCAGTCATGCGATTCATGCACTGATCAGCGACACAGAGAAATTCAAATTGCTCTAGGCCAAGGAAGAGGTTTGAAACTGTTGGGAGATATGTGTCTATTTCCATACGGGCAAGTAAACAAATCTTCAAACGCGAATGATACGAAGACGGCGCCCTGGAGAAAGAAAATCATGTACGATTTGAAGTTGAATAATTGTCGAGCTCAAGCGTGTATACGAGCTGTTAAGCGAGGAACTGTGCTGACTACGTCGTATCGGTTCGGCAAAATGCGGAAGCGACGAAATGGTATGCTCGAGAGAGTGGATGAAGAAGATTGGGAAGTTTATGAAATAATTTCAGATGATGAATTTTTGGACGGGAAAATATCCTTTTGATTATCTTAAATTAGTTATTAATTAGAATTTATAGTGCTTTTTTTGTATCTGTTATTAGTTATTTTTCAGTTAGATTATTGACTAATTAATATGTTCTATAAAACATTCACAGGTAATTCCCTGTTTTTATAATATGAAGGAAAACATTGAAATCAAATTTAGACGAGGATGATTTTAGGTTAGAAAAAATGGGATTTTGTAAGAAAAAGGATGGGAGGGTTGTGGTTATGGAGGCTTCAACTGAAAGAGGTGCAGGGATCATTCTAAGACAAAGAAATGTTAAGTATTAAGTATTGTTATCAAAAGGACAACAGGAGTTATAGAAGTGATGCCACCGTCCAGCCCCCTGTGGGGGTTGAGAAGGTAACCGCCCATGCTAAATGCTGTATCAACTGTCTCGATTATTTCATGCAGTGAATATTAAATGATCGTTAATGTTGTGCCGTTTTGCTTCTGTGCAACGCCAATGTTCCTGTTCTGCGAATGCAAAATACCCAGTTTCATGCAGACGAGTTTAGCTGAAATTTGCCATCATTGCATTTCTTATCGATATTTTTTTTGCTGCTGCCGTACTGCGTTTTTATTTAGTAGAGCAAGCAATTAATTCACTGCGCGTTTTGAACTGTAATGCTTATTTTCCTATAGTATTTAAACTTTCCACTCCACCGCCTTAACGTGCACCGCACAGCTCTCAACGTCACATCTCCACCACCACATTCTCATCCATCACATCATCCACCGTCATTACCACCATTGTCACAGCCCCTTCATAGGAACCTCAAACGCCATACCCCCCCCCCCCCAATCATAACACCAAAGCAACCATTACAATATTACAATTGCCTTCAAAGATCTATTCATACTATACAAAGATCTTATTTAAAATATCTTTTATTTTGACATGGAAATAATCGTTAACATGGCAATTGCACCAAGCAGCATTTTTACGATCGATTACCCCCCCCCCCCCTTTCCTCCATCTTCCTGCCATGTCGTTACTTTTGACAGCCGGTTCTGTTAAATGGTCAATGGCAGGAATTTTTATTTTGCTGCGAAGATGAAACTTTTTCATGAACAAAGCTTGCATTGAAAAATAATTCCACATTTTATACGCAAAGAGGTATGGGCCCTAATTCACTCACATAGTTTGTCATTCAAAACGTCATTGATATGATTTTGAGAGTGTTTTATTGCTAGCCTTATTGAATTGAATTGGTTTCTAGTCTAATTGAATTGAATTAGTGATGTCGCACCCAGATGATCTATGTAAGTTAGTAAAACCCAATCAGGGCTGGATGTCTTGAGCTTTATGCTTTATTCCACCCCCTCCCCCTCCCGAATGCATTGCATAAAGTGACGTCCGCTCTTAACGTACCCCTAGAGTGCCTTGTTGTGGCATATCGTTTATCGCTTAGTGTTTCCCCGAATTACAAATTTCTGATGTTCCCAAAGATTAATACTTCATACATGACGCATGCTTATTTCCATGTCAAAAACAAAAACCGAATAGCGTGGTTAGTATCATTCGTGTAATTGTATGTTTTACATTTTCTTCGAGGTAGGGTTGAATACAATCATTTTTGGAGGTATGCTGCGTAAAAGATTTGATAACAATCATATTTAAGTGGTTTTGAAGGATTTTCAGTTCTGTTTTGTGTAGCTTTTTTGCTTCAAGTTTCAATAAAGTTGTTTTAGTTGATCCAACAAGATATTGCCGTAAATATTCGCATTACTATCGCATGCCTGTAAATATCCTCCGTTACTCTATGTAACTATAAAAATAGTATAAAAACACTAATTATGAATGATATACACGAGTGGCCAGCTAGAGAACTAGCTTTTACTTTATCTATAGGCATTGTTCGAGGACGACCGCTGCACCTCAGGGCATGTAGCAAGACAGAGTCTTGTTTTGTGAAACTCTCCTGCCTTCAAGAGCACCAAACGCGTTGCTTCCAACTTTTTCACCCTTATCCTGGCTGGGGAGTCGTAGCAGGAACTACACCTTATCCAAGGATGACCCATTGGCTACCGAGACAGATGCGCCGTACTCCTCTTCTTATCGATCGTTAATTGACCTTTACATTTTAAATTTTTCTTCACAAGTGTACAAATTACTGATATAAAAAGCCTAAAACTGTAAAACTTCGCCTGCTATGACCAGACTGAGTGGTGCAGAGCAGCGTCTCTTGGCGAGAAGTCCTGACGACACAGGATAACTACGATTGCCGCAGGAGCGACTCGCTGCTTTGCGCACAGACGTATGCCGTGTTGACGTATCAGAGCAACCGTTGAGTCTAATAATAATCAAAGGAACCCGATAGAAGACTCCTAGATGATGCCAATCAGAGACACCTGCCGTAGTGTGTAATCATCATTTTGTATAATCAGTTAACCCTTTCGCACCCGGATTTATTTTCTGTCGACTCTTAAAAACCCATATAATTCTACGCTTTTCAGGGGGTAGCATAGTCAAATAACTTAGGTGAAAGCGTAAACTATTATAGAAAACTGCCATCAGAGCATTTACAATATTTTGTACTTAACCCCCTGAAAAATTATCTTTTCCGGTGTTTGTCATTCGGCCATATGGCCCGTCCAGGGGTGAAAGGGTTAAAATATTCTTAGGATTTTAAATGCAGCCAAGGAGACAAATTTAAGTGCGTTGTTCCTTATATTAAAAACTTGCATACATCGCGCAGGCATTCTTCGTATATTTTGTAGGCAGCCTGTTATTTCGCTCTCCACTTTAGTCATCACATTTTCATTGATTCTGCCTTTTGTATATGCTTTATTTCAAGCATGTAGCTTTCTTTGTCATACACTTTCAAAACAGCCTTGAAGGCAGCCTCTGACTAATTGGAACCTTGATTACGAAGACAATTGCGACTAATAAAGCATCAGTCGTTTGTCGCAAGAATTAAGTCGATAAGTCTGTCGATGTTGCTTGTCTTCGGTGCTGATAACATTGCTGGTAAAAATGTGGCAGTGACCTTGTAGTGATACGAGGAACTCACAAAAACACGGTTTCTTTGTAAAATCTTTAATGGACGTTAGACAAAACAATAATGATAAAAACCTTAAGATTATTTACAGTTGGTTTGTTTGTTTCTCGCTATAAAAAACTAATTAAAACAAGCTATCCACAAGTTGAACATATGTTTTTCAAGTTAAGTACAATAAAATGAAACCTAAGGTCATCAACAATGAAATCAAGGTTTTGTTCTTTTTAGTCTTTGTGACACAGTGCATGCGAACGTGTATGTCTGACTCAACGCTTGATGTTCCCCGTTCTGTGTTGCAATTACTTCTCATATGTTTCCTCATAAGTATTGATTAATGATTGCTTGACGTATGTTGAATGTGTATTAAATTAGTTAAATGGACTATTTATCATTCAGCCTGCTAAATGTAGGCTTTCGAGAAAAAAGAAAAGCAATAAGCAATAGTCTTGGAAAAGCAATAAACTTCCTTTCTCCCTTGTTCTTTGTTTCAATCACTTCGCTTTTTGTTTCTTTTTAATTGTTGATTACTGATTGCTTGAGCTATGTTGAATGTTTGTGCACCTCATGTTGATCCATAGTCCCCCGTTCATTATACAACTGTAAAGTAACATCGAAGGCATCTGCTAAGGTTGCAAGGTGGTTCATTAATGACAATATTGGAGCGAAGAATCTTCACGAATGCTTAGAAGCAGATGTATCTAGGCATTGAAGGGATCTCCTCTCTTCTAAGAAATAACCTTTTAAATTGAAGGTCATGTAACAAAATGTTCCCATCGTGGATGAAAAGGTTAAGAGCCAGTTAAGGGGAGCCTCTTAGAAGGAGCTTATGATACCACCTGTAGCAACTTTATAATTATCAGTTTGTTGTCAAGCTGTTGTCAACTTTATAAGATAGGAGACAGAAACAATGTGATCATGATACACTGGATGACCTGCAGTTTAATTGTAGCAGCAAGCATACAAAGCTTATATTTGACGAGAACACAAATCTGTGTGCTGTGGATAAATAACACAATGTTAATAAGTACTGCCAAGTCATTCCCTTTGTGATTCCCGAGCTGCTGTGGAGATCACTCAGCATAGAAAGATGAAGGTTGTCGGAAGAAGATTGCAACTCAGATTTGTTATTGTAATTGTCTTCGCACAGTTTCCACCATTGGTAAAATGTCGTGGAACAATGTTTCAACGACTTGATCAGAATTTAGGGGGAAATGAAGATGACCTTGCAGGCTTCTTCCATCAATGCGGTCTCGATTCAACTTGCAATTTTGTTGTGAAACGCGCCTGGGACTCTAATCTTGAGAAAAGACAATCTGAAGTCGATGTTAAATTGTTTTACAGAGTTTGGAAAAAGGTCCACTTTGAAAGTAAGTTGCATTGGCATAGATATTAAATAGTTCATCAAAATATTTTAAGACTATGCCAAAGTTTGATCTATATTATCAACTGTATAAAATTTTAGGATGTTTAGTTATTGTTGTAAAAAAAACGGTTGGTCAAGTTTTGCTTAGCGGTGTTGTCACAGACGTTCAAGAATACGTTTTATATTTTTTTCGGCCTTTTATTGAAATTTAAATATAGGATCTGAGTAGGGGCGTCACTTGCGGGGTATTGGGACTGGAGTTTTGTTTGCAAGCCAAAATAGGCCCAGCAAGATTGGCGGTATCTTACGCATCCGCCTCTTGATCCACTTCTGCAAGGACGAAGATCTTTCAAGACATCACCTTTCTCTTCCAGTGGTGGTTGCCTCCGGAAGGGTTCACAGAAAACGGCAAAATGCAAATAAAGCAATGCATTTGACTAGACTTTTTTAACGGAAACATGTTCAGTGGATTGAAATGGCTGACATTCCTTCTCAAAAAGTAATGCTTCATACTCTTTGTATTTTTCAATACACTAAATAAGAATGTAAGGGATCGATTACCAAGGAAAAAAGAACAACGTAAGATCATTATTAGCCGCTGGAAAAATACTTGGAAAAGATGAAGCGTTTTTCCATGACAACACTTTCGGCTAAAATTATCAGGTTTCATCTTTTGGACGTGCATTGATTGAAATCCTTTTACGCATGTTTCTTATGTATGGTTAACTGATGATTCGGGACATAGATTGTTATTAGGTATACTTTATCATTATGTTAACCGGCCTCCACCCTAAGCTTTAGTCCTCAGCTGCATCTCTGAACTTAGACTTGATTGATTGGTTGCTAACTGCTTGCTTGACTGATTGAGTAACCGATTGATTGATTGATTGATTGACTGGTTGATTGGTTGAATGGTTGATTGATTGATTGATTGAGTAATCGATTGATTGATTGATTGATTGAATAATCGATTGATTGATTGATTGATTGATTGATTGATTGATTGATTGATTGATTGATTGATTGAGTAATCGATTGATTGATTTATTGGTTGATTACTAACACCCAAGTTGATGCTCCTTGCTGCTTGGGATGCCACTTTTTTAGCCTTTTTCATTAGTATTTAATCTTGCATTATTTACGTTTTTGTTGCTGATGTTGTAGTTTAGCTGTTGTTGTTGCTGTTATCATATTGTTTTCTTTGTTTTGCATGCTTTTGTGTGTTATTGGTGCTGCGATTTTTGCTATCATTGGTTGTTGCCCTCAGCAACCATACGATGTGGACACAGCGAAATTTGCGAAGCTTTAGGAGCAGAAAGTCTCGTTCTCGATGTGGCGAAGAAAATAGTGTTGTCTTTTTCCAGTATGTTGCAGGGAGATTTGTGGCTCAATGCTGCAGATTTAGAAATGCATGCACGCAAATTCTACCATGTCCACCACTGCTATGACATGAGCAGCCTCTAGACTATGTCTTTTTCAATAGTATGGTTTAAACTGCGCTAAACATTTGTAAGTTGCTTGCACTCTGGTCTAAAGTGGAAAATAGTTGCAATAAATCTTCTTTTTCAAATCATTTATACCATCTGTGTATTGCCACTGAAGAAAACTGCAACTGGTCAAAAAAGATTTTCCTTCAGATGAGCAAAATACTGGAATAACCTCTCAGTTGAGTCAAAATGAGCCAGTAACATAAACAGCTTTCAAGCCACCATTTAGAAAATAACAAAAAAATTAAATAATTTCTATTTGTCTATGCCATTTTGTAAATTCAAGCTGTTATTTACTTTGACTTTAAATTTGATTTATTTGATTTTGTAGTTAGGTTTTAATAGATTTCAACGACTTTGTAACCAGGTATTATTAATAGTATTTTATCTAAACTTTTTAAAAGGAGGGCCTCTTGAAAATCAGCCTTTGTTGAAGAGTTCTCCTTCACTAAATAATTGAAATGAAATGAAATGTATGATTATTGATATCAATGCAAATGGCTGTCGTAGTTGAAACACGATGACGTCATGTCTTTTCCGACAATAGCAGCTACAGGATATATAGGTCGTTGTTGTTTTTTAATTGTTTTTATTTTTGATAAACAGTTTCAGTTCATATTTTAAAATTCCACTGCCTACAATTCTTTCAACATAAACTAAACATATACATAATACGGATGGAATGAAATTAAAATCAACATATGAAGAGCAATACACCAATTAAATCAACAAAAGATAGACTATAGGCAGAGAATTTCTTGATGTATAAAGAAAGAAAAAGTAGTTGTTATTTTTGAGGTATTAAAGGCTACCTTCAATTGATGTAGTGAACTGTTTTCCACGTTATTTTTGCTATTTTACTGCTTCATTTTACTGCTATGTAGGAATTGTGTCTTACTAGCAAGTACAAAATTGATGTATTGAACAATAATAATAATGGACAATGTAGCATTTGCTTATTTCTTGATATTAATGTAATATATTCATTCATACTATGGAAGTTTTTAAGCGGGTGGCCCCTTGAAAATCAGCAACGGTGAAGGGCAACCCTCCTTAAATATATTAAATCAAATCAAATCAAATCAAGTGCAATGCATTAAAGACCTTTTACATGAGTTACGACCAATTTCCAAGTGATGTACTTTTAAATAAGTGCTGCAAGATCCAGACCCATTTAGTGTACAGTTTCTGGTTATTAAAGTGTTAACCAGCTCTTGTCTATGAAATTAAGTTCATTTCATCCATTTTTTGATCAATTAATTATTTAAAATTTAATTCGATTACTTTGACGTAAATTGAAAAAAACAATTACCGACCTGGCCTGTGTGTCAAAGCATTATCAGCTCTCAGTAAAAATTTCTTGCCTCAAAATGTCTAAAGCTAATTGGATGCAGCAAAGTTCTTTTGCTCATAACACTTATCTTTGGCAATGAAAACTGATAAAAACATTATTACATTCAGAAGGTGTAATTGCATTATTCCTAACGGGAACGATTCTTTAAAACACGGGCGGAGATTTAAGTAGACATGAAAAAGGCTTACAGTAAACTTAGCTTCTGAAATAAAATGAAATACAAGAATGAATTAATCTTGGTATGGCGATTATTAAAATGGCGATCTGATAATTAACTGAAAAGTGATGGCGGAAATTAAAACTACACCGCAAACGAGCAAACAGAGAAACAAGAGAAAGACAATTAACTAAAGCATATTTTTTTATCTCGATTACAATTTTTTCTTAAGAACTATGGGTGATCTTAATTTTTCTAAAATTTTGCAGCTGAATTATTCTCCTCAATTTGTCCTCAAACTTATTTAAAGTTATGGAAATTTTGCATTTTGAATCTGGATTACGCTACAATAGTAACAATAGCTATAACAAAAGTGTAATTTATAACTGGCTAGCATGGTGCCAAATCAGGAACAATATTACAATTGTAACAAAGAATGGAGAAGCAAAACATTTGTAAAAAGTAAGGTTACAGTTAATAGGATAAAGGTTAGAGGTTAGCTAGTCCAGGTCTCATTTTTGCTACAACAAATGTAAAAGCTTGTACAAATGATGACATTAAAAAGCTTTCAAGCAAAATAATAGTAATAATATTTATGATAACGATGATTCTTTCATTAACAGTTGGCGTTATTATAAGTATAAAGTGCATTTCAGTTAATCTAAGCCAACTGGTAAAAATAATACACATAAGTAAATATCTAAAAGTGATGGATAGAAAATATTTTAATTAAAGGGATCATATTAGTTACTTTTCTGAATCATTTGTAGCTTTTGCTGATTGCAAAGAGGCAAAAACATCAGGAATACAAAATAATGGGTTGGTGGTCCTGAAATTGCCGAATTCGGAGTTAATCAATGGATATTGTGACATGCAAACAGATGGAGGTGGATGGACTGTCTTTCAAAGAAGAATCGATGCTTCCGTTGATTTTAATAGAAACTGGACTGACTATAAAAGAGGTGGGAGATTGTATTTGATTTAATAGCTAACATTTCCAATGAGAAGAGGTGAAAATTATCAAAGCCTGACGGAAACTAAAATTTTTTCCTTTTATTGCACTTCTTTAAAAAAATTGTCTATTTTTCTTAATTGAAACAACGCGGAGCATATAATTTTTCATGCTTTATATTCATTTCAGGATTTGGTGATATTTTTGGAAATCTATGGTTAGGCCTAGAACAGCTTCATCAGTTAACGAAAAATGGAGATTCAACATTAAGGATAGAGTTAAAAAGAAATGATGGTGCCAGTGGCTATGCTGAGTATACAGGATTCAAAGTTCGGAGCGAAGCTTATGATTATGATCTTGATTTTCAGACATTTTCTGGCAATATTGGCGATTCCCTGCTTGTTTCAGTGTTTGAAAAGTTCTCGACACCAGACCGAGACAATGATGCATCAGCTTCAAACTGTGCTGCAACTTGGAAGGGAGGCTGGTGGTACTATGATTGTTTTGAAGCAAATTTGAATAATATGTACTGCAACGGAACAGCAGAAAACACAAATGACACGTGCATGAACTGGAAGGCTTGGAGTGGAAATTATGGGGATATTGTATACTCAGAAATGAAACTGCGAAAGGCAGGCTAAAGATATAATGGAACAAATTAATTAAACTAAAAATTTACTCACTTATAAAATCTTTTTTAATGCCTTTATAATTTTTAAATACTTGCGAAAATGAATTAAAATTACATCATTATGTTATGACGGATAGAAGGAGCAATGCAAAGCGGCAGAAAAACGAAGCAATAGATAGTAATTTTACTCTGTTGCAAATATATAGAATAACATTCAACATGACATCACAATTACCCATGTTGATCATCATATTCATATTCATGTTGAAAGGAAATTCTCTCACTATATAGAGCAATGAGCATAAATGTATAAAGGAGGTTGAGGAAAGATACAAATAAAGGGGAAAGCGGTTCTTTAACCTGAATTGCAGCTATCGTTTTACAAGTCTTGGAATCAACCAATTAATACCCACTTGAATATGTTGCACAAGGCATACTTGTACAAAATGGACATTCTTCGGATGGAGTGCTGGTATCTTATAGAATTACATCACAATGCATGAATCATATTTTTGATATAAATATAAAATATGTATAAGAAACCTGCCGTGAACAATGTCATCCACGTACAAATGCTACGGGACTCAGGTAAACATCAGTTGTTTTGAGTTGTTGACACCAATTGTGTTTTAAGTTGATTACGACATACTGGAATATATTTGAAAGAAAACTGAATATGCTTAAAATCAATGTAATTAGAAGGTAGATCTGAAAAAGACAAAATTATTTCGATTTGCAAAGCAAGCACTAAGTCAAGAAAAAAGCATTCATATTTGCATGGTAATGTCTTAGTAAACAAATAACCTTCACGTGACTCAAGGAAAACTGGAATACATTAAAGACGCCGTCGTAGATTGGATACCATACAAACCTTACCAAAGCTGATATTAGAATACCTTTTATTAGAAACTGAGCGAATCACTTTATTCTTGTCGTGTCTCGCAACAACTGTACCAATAATGGCGGTAAGGTGGCAAGAAATCTGGAAACTGAAGGCCATATTAACAGCAGTTTTGTTACAGTTCGTCACATCGGTGAGTGGTTCCGAAGCGACGTTTCAGCGACTCGATACAAATCCAGAAGGAGGTACTACGGTTGCTGGATTCACCAGAGTTTTTCATCAATGCAGTCTTGATTCAACGTGCAATTTTGTTGTAAGATCAACCCAGAGTTCAAATCTAGAGAAGAAACAAACTATTGATGATATGGCTAATTACTACCATGTTTGGAAGAAGATATCTCTACAATGTAAGTTCTCTTTCCCTTGCATTTCCCTACAGGGCTTTACCTACAATATGGTCAGGAGATCTGACACCTCCAAGTAATGCGTTTTTCCATGAAGGAATATTTCGTTAGCCAAGTTTTCTAGCTTGTCGGCAAATAATGGATTGTACGCCCTCATTTTGTCGACAAATTCTGCCTTTAAACCCCCTTTGAAGAAGATCTAGCGCAGTTTAACTTGCGTCCGGAGCGACTCATTGCTTTGTGCCTGAATGGACGGCCATCATGCGCTGAACCCATATTCAACGGTGGTTTTGATAAAGCATCAGTTCTGCCATGTGTCGTCCATCAAGGGCTTCCATTCAAGGGAGAGCCCCGTCATCATGGGCGGAGTGTGCTCAGTTTGTATGGCATCAAATACAAAAGTTAAAAATGCTCCGTTTTTTGATTATCATACTGGGCTTTTGGTACGAAAATCTGAAGATTTAGAAAGTATTTGAGAATGTTTACCAGTGCATTATTAGAAGTTAGCTTTGTTGACAAACATGGATTGGTTTCTATCGCATGATATGTGAAGGTCAATTAGTATTGATCAACACCATTCAAGCCGTACGCTCAGTTCACGCAGCTTCCTTAACCAAAGTCATCAATTATTTAGCGATCATGGAGGCGCATTGAAATCTGCAGCTGCTGGGGTGCAGAAGATCACGTAGCTACCATAGGGCAGGCACGCCGCAGCTGGGGGGGGGGGGCTATGGCCCCCGCAATTTTTTGCCGCTATGCTATGTTGAAGACGTGTGTTTCTAAACGCACTACATAAAGGGCAATGTGACATATACCTATTGCACTTGTGTTCTTCTTGCCATTATCCCCATCACAAAGCTTGGGCATGTCTTGACCTTTTTATCGACTTCTCAGAAGCACCAGCAAAAACTTGAGTGACCACGCCAAAATATGGCCACGTCCAATCTTCAAAGACCCCTCACTCGAAAATTTGCTCCGGCTTCCCTGTAGGATCAAACCTGCAAATCCTTTCCTGCAGGAAAATTGAGCTATTTAACAGAACGCTCCAACCAAACATTCCTTATGCGGCCTTAAAGATAACTGGAGGGAATCGACACGATGATAAACAACAATGGATAAGTTTCATCGCAGTGTCTTTGATGAATTTGCCTACTAAAGGGAAGTAGAATCCTTTATTTGCTGACAAATTAGCAAAATTTGCCGCCAAAAAACTTCTCCATGACCAAAAACACCTTATTTTGAACCACAATATTTTCTCTGGGTGGGGGGGGGGGGGCTTCACACTGTAGCTATGGCCCTGCTCACTTCTTGTTCTATTCATCTAATAACTTGTTTAAAATATCAATGGCTTCAAATTAAGAAAGGCTTAAGAGTATAGAGATTGCATGTGCATATGTTGCATTTTGAAATATCAAAATCTAGAAGTAAGCTTTTTCTCAGTAGTTCCAAAGCAGCATTCTACTTTATAAAATGCTGTTGGAACAACAACCCTCGTTTAAAGAGGTTCAGAAACTCGGGACTTCTCCTGAGCAACCATATACTGGCCTCAGGTAGACTGGCTGGGTATCTCAGAAAATGTTGGTCATGTCCGAGATCTCAAGACTTGCGTCTCTACTTCTGAACTCTTCATCATAATACTCCGATTCAGAACCACATTTTCAAACAATGGTTGTCTATTTGGTTACAGGTGCTATGAAATCCAGCAAGAACACGACACTTTAAACAATCCCTTGATTAGTTTAAAAAAACATTAGCATTAACGCACTAATATCTGCTGTTTTTCAGTTCTTATTTCACCTTACCGTAGATTTCACCGATTGCAAAGAGGCAAAATCATCAGGAATACAAAATAATGGGTTGGTGGTCCTGAAATTGCCGAATATGGAGTTAATCAATGCATTTTGTGACATGCAAACAGATGGAGGTGGATGGACTGTCTTTCAGAGAAGAATTGATGCTACTGTTGATTTTAATAGAAACTGGACTGACTATAAAAAAGGTGAGGATGGTTTAATCAAAGTAACATTAGCTGTGTTATCCCGGGCTTGGCCAGACTGGAGCAGTTTTGAGGAACAAAAGGATTCTTTTTTCACTCTCTCTCCTTTGCCCAGATTTACTGAAAGCAAGAGGTATACACTGTATTGTCCCGTGCCCAGTTTGCAGAGTATGGTCAATCTTGACTAGATCTTGGGTGCGCTAACGTCCCGCACCTCAGGTGCGGATACGCTGATACCGTACAAGAATCGTAAGGCGCGCCCCTAAACTATGGGTACCACTGTGCAAACATAAAAACTTCAAAATCTGAGGGGCGCCCAGGTGCGCTTTTTTAGGCATTTTAGAATTATCTTGGGTGCACCGTTGCCATACTCTGCATTCTGGTCCCTTGCTCTGGTGATATTGGCTTCCATGATTTAGGGTTTTATAATCATTTTTGACATTTTCAGGCTTTGGTGAGGTTTACGGAAATCTCTGGTTAGGCCTGGAAAACATTCATCAGCTGACGAAAGTGGGATCGTATACGTTGCGCATTGAACTGAAGAGAAATGATAGTGCCGTTGGATATGCCAAATATAGCAACTTCTATGTTCAAAGCGAGGCTGAAAGGTATAAGCTAAACATTGGGACATTTTCGGGGAATGTAGGCGATGCACTTTTCCGTCAGTATTTCACAACAGAGGATAATGACAACGACGAGGCAGATTTTAACTGTGCTACGTCATGGAAGGGAGGCTGGTGGTATAAATCATGCTTTTCAGCAAACCTAAACAATCATTACTTTGGCGGGCTAGTCGGGGATCCTACTAACGACGAAGGAGTGATGCCGCAAAGAATGAGCTGGAAAACATGGAGTGGGAAATTTGGAGATATCACTTTCTCAGAAATGAAACTTCGCAAAGATGACTAAAAACGTAAACATGACCAGATGCTGCTTCTTTCAATTAATGCAAGCACAGGACATTGGTGACAGTAAAATGATAAGAAGTAATTAATTCTGTTGTTATGATATTTATCAGTAGAGCTTAAGAGTAAGCCATTAGAATTTAAAGCCTATTATGAATACCCTCTAAAGACAAATTTCACAATAAGTTACGCTGTATTATGCTATGTAACTCTTAAGTGTCGTACATTAAAAATAATAATAATAATAATACGATATTTATCCAGGTCACCAGATTCAGCTTAATGAAGCTGCTATCAGTCTGGGACCTGTTAAAAGCAAATGTAAAATATATACATGAATTCAGAAAATAACTTAAACTTATCCTTAATACATTATCTATGAGTTAAAATGTCCATCTAACTTAATTTTAAAACGTAGTAATGAGGTTTCAGTTTTAAGTTCCATTGGCAATTTGTTGAAAATCACGGCCCCTTGAAGCTGAATACTTCTCCTATATGCTTCTAGTTTTGCGTTCGGAATTTTTAAGTTAACCGCATCCCCTCTGGTTCCTTTTCCAGGGCTAATTTTTGTGAAGTAATCTTTAAATATAGGCGGTGTTAATCCATTTACAAATTTATATGTAAAAACTGCTGCTTTTCTTTGTCTTTCCGATTGCAACGATGGCCAATAACTCGAAGTAGATTTTCAAATACACAATTTTCCGCGCGCTTTTGGAGCCTCTCCAGCTTTTTTATATTTGAATTTGATAAGCACAGCAGTACTAGGTCTGAATATGTAATCAAAGGCCGTATCGTGCTTTTATAGATTGCTTCTGCTGTTTGCGTTGTCAGTTTTTGTCACATGCGCTGTAAAAGATGCACTCTATTTACCGCTTTGCGATTAACTTTGTTAAAGAGGTCCGAGAATGACAAGGATCTATCCACACTTACACCAAGATACCCATAGACCTCACTGCTTGAAACCTCTGTGCCATTGATTATTATTTTTACTTCAGATGCCCCTTTCAACCTTTGAGTGGTTCCATAAAGAACAAACTCTGTTTTTCCTTTATTTAGATTTAGCACCAACAAATTGTCCTGAAACCAATCCGTAATTTTGCTAATCTCTTTATTGAAATGCTAGCCAAGGGTTTTCCATTGCTACTTATTTCCCAAGCTGTGTTTGAAGATTGTATTACGATGTTTATGATATATATCAAACTAAGACAAGAGATCATTAATACAACCAACTGTTGAATGAAGGCAGACTAGATGAGACAAAGACCTTTACTGGCTGCCAGCGATAGCGAACAATTTCGAAGCAAAAGATATGATAACTTCCGAAATACTTTATTGCACTGCCTATTTGGGGATTCGAAATTCGAATGTAATTTAAAGTAGATGAGCAGTCATAGGCCTAGGCCTTACAGCCCCTTAGCCAACATTCATTATCATCATTATATTTAAATCATTCATTTGATGAACATCAGCCATCATATGACTTTGGTTATATTATATGATTATATACACATTGAACCTTTGGTAATGAGCTTTTTCACCCAGCGATGCACTTGAAGTGCCTTGTTACTAAAACGACAATTTTGAAATAAACATGAAAATTTGAAATTAAACACAAGTATATTAGCAAGGGGCTGGGATGTTAGAAGCACCATTTGGGACACTGGGGGCAAGCAACCAACCCCTTAACGTTATAAGAAATGCCCGTGTTAGAATTCTACTTTACTGAAGCGCCCATTGTCAGGGAATTTGTGCCTATCAATGCTTTGTGTCTTCCAAATACAAAATACGTCTTACGTCCCAAGGAAGTGGGATGGAGTGAAGGATATATATTTCAAAATTACTTCGCAGCTACCTGCTCTACGCAGCTGCGCTCTGCGTTCTTCTCAACCTCACCATTAGTTAAACCACTTCCAATTAAGTGTGCGATTGTTAGTCAGTTTTTAAGTTAATTAAACACAAGTAAGAATGTTGGTTAATACCTTACTACGAGGACTAAATTTTAATTTTATTGCACATGTTCTTGTTCCTTATGTAGTTGTTCCTTTGCCTGACACTTCCTAGCCCACAAGATATCGGTTATCAGTCTATGATAAACAATTATCAACTTGGAACTCTATGAAGATAATAATAATAATAATAATAATAATAATAATAATAATAATAATAATAATAATAATAATAATAATAAAACGAATATTTAAGCAGGATAGCCTATTAGCATAATTGTAATACTGTTATCTTATAAAAGGAAAAAGGTGAAAGAATTTAATCTACATTATATGTTTAAATATCGTTGAAACAAATCCTTAATAAAGGGAATATTTAGCGTTATGACCAACACACATTTTGACGCGTTGTTCATAAATTTATCAAATCAAATCTAATCAAATCAAATCAAAACAAATCAGTTATCATCATCAAATATAGTTCTGAGTGCTGTCATTTTATACATATAGACAGTGTCCTAACTCTTAAGTTGGCCTTCGCCCTGCGACAACCTTCCAACGCTCACAAAGAGTGGATGGATATCAGCAAGAAATTTGGAATGAAAGAAATAAAAACAACTTGTACGAAGGAAAAGTGACATCAATTATCAACAATTACACATTAAGCAAGATTTACGAAACTTACAAATAAAATTATTCCTGAGTAGTTCCCGTCTTTCATCATAAAACTAAAAGCGGCCTTTGATTGTAATTTTAACAAAAGTCTTGAGGGGACGAATCATAGAAGCAAGGGGCACTTCCATTTTACTTTTCATTTTCAAGTCTTTTCCATATCTTATTGTAACTGATGCAGGCATGTTAGTATGGGTAGCAGCGTACAAAAGATACCCATTTTAGGGTTGTTGCTTGATGCAAAAGACTACGGGTTCCTTTAGGTCTTCCCTTCGCATTGCGGCCGTGTCATGCACAATAATGTCAATGAAACGAGAACTAAACAGGCCGAGCTCTCTACGAATCACGATCGGTTCAGATTTGCTAATTTTGTCCCTTAATCTTTTGTAGCGTGACTCTATTCGGCGAACCTCTGGCCCTAGATTTCAGTTTCTTTCGAATCCATGGCGTTGGCTAGAATTTGCTCCCATCAACTCTTTAGAGGTGAAGGAACTTGGTAAAATTATAAATGCATAATTAACAGTTAAGATTATAAACCAAAAAGTGCTATCAATTTACATAATTAATTTATCATCAACGTCTTAACATCATGTTTAACTGAACGAAGTCAACCACATTCTTGGCTTCACTTCCGAAAACTTTAAAAAGTATCAATCATATGTACGCTACAACATTAACATTAAATGTCCGCGATGACGGGCATTCACTTATAGGAGAATCTTTGGGGAAAGATAAATCATTTTCAACTGGCTCGTTATCAAGAAGCTATTTCAATATAATCGAAAAAATTTTGTATCTGATGCAAGTCAATATCTTGAAGAATGGCATTTTGTAATAAGACGGGTAGATTTCAAAGAGGAGACGGCGAGAATGAGGCTCACGTGCTTTTATATCAGAGACCCCCCTGGCTGGTAGGCACGGGCCTAGAATAACATACCAAGCTTTTCTCTTCCACTAAAGCCGAATTGTATCCACAAGAAGCAGCTGCGAAAAAAATCAGGTTATTCAGGAGCCTTGAGATCCTTTAAACGAGTTTTGATACATATTACATAAAACCTGCGGCCAATACATACAATCAATACGTAGATCGAGAGTAAAGTCTTGTCAAATCACTGGAGGAAATTCAAATAACGTGTGTGCACTTTTATGCTTCTTGAGACTCAACTCAATTGTCACCAAGTCTGATAATTCAATCTGGCTGGGTTGATTTTATTGGCTGTTTGATAGTTGTCATGGAAGATAGCAGCCAATAAACAGCGAGTAACGCGATCTCTATGGTGACTATCAAATTCATAACTGTCAAATTAATGGGAGAATTACGTTAAATGCGGGACCAGATTCATCGTTTCCTGGTACCTGTTGATTTCCTTAGTGCACCCTCTGAAATAAAAGCTTGCCAATGGCAAAATTGAACATGTAAATCGGGATACCAGTATTGAATCGGTAGTTCCGCGCCTTCGGGGCTTTAAAAACACGTGAATAAAAAGTGAAACACGCGTATCTTGCATGATGTACATCATGACCAAAAACTGTAAAACACGTGATCAATCATAATGACCACAACAAGAACGGAACATGATTGGCCAAGCCAAGACATTGCAATAACATGCAAGGTAATACGTGTCAAAAATGCTAATGCGTCAAATTTCTATGCTCTAGTAACAGCATACCTAATTATCAATTGAATTAAGAACAAGATAGACTATTATCTATATACTTTATCAATACGAAGCTTAAAGTGAAACATCGCCGTCAAAGTGTCCCAACTTTATGATGGGAAACCGAACAAGTTTTAACTGTAAAAGTGTCCTATTTAAAAACCATTGTTTATCGTCAAAGTCATCTGAGTTGACCATTTCATAAAAGCAGCATCCACTAACCTTCGTGGCGTGCTAGAAAGACCTTTCCAGACCTTTGTTTCCTTTAACGTTAATGGCGATTGAATCTTGATCTTTAATTCCTGATTAAACGTTGCTGTCAGTTGGCATTTCCTCAAACGTTGTCACAATATCACTGAATTTAGGCCTTTCATCGGGGTTAATACGGAAAGAGTTCTTCATCAGTTTGGCTAGCTGCTCTGGCATATCATCAATCACTTCTAACTGATTCTTTTTCTTTATGGATTTGACCACTTCTTCGTCTGTTTTACCAGGGTAAGGTCTTTTGCCATTGCTGAACACCTCCCACATGACAACAGCAAATGCCCAAACTCCACTCTTCTCGGAATAAGCCGTTTGCAAAAGGGCCTCTGGACTGAGCCAGCGCAGCGGCACATGTGCACCATTGTAAAGGCAGTAGTCTTCTGCGTAGGCGTCTTCGCTTAGGCTAAAGAATGCAACTTTAACATGGCAGTCCTTTGAGGTGACGAGGCAGTTGCGACATGCCAAGTCGTGATGTATGATTCCATTGACAGTGAGATAATCCATGGCCTTGGTGATCTCAAAACAAATATTTACTTTGTTTGCTGTGCTGAGGTTTTCAGGTTTACTAACAAACTGTTTCAAATCACCCTGAAATGTAAAAAATTCGACTCAGATTGTGGGCATATTTGATATTTGACTTCCAGAGACAGAAAACAAATGACCACAAAGAATAACAGTATAAAGCTTTTCAACCAAGCTAAACAAAACCCATAACCTATCGTTATAAGGTCCTAGCCTCGTTTGAAGCTGCGGGTCCTAGTGTGGAGTCAATGGCAGGTCACTCGGCATGGATTATTAAATGCAAGTTAACAGATTCTATAGCTATTGGAAGATAAGTTTTAGATATACTTGTACTTTATTGTCTATATTCCACCATTTGTTTGCTTTGGTATTTTGTTTGGGTCCTACCAAAATGGCGCCGATCTGGCTTCAAAAAGTTGGGTTCTTAAACAAGGTTGCTCGATCCAGGCTTTTTTTGGGAGATCAGTGCAGTCAACGCTTTTAATGGCAGGAGCGTTGAAGTGCATGAAGCGTTTCATGAAGCCCAATTTATGCTTGTGCTGTAACTACATACAAATCTCAGACACAGGATAAAGATTCTACTCACATGTTCACTATATTCCATTATCATCAAAAGAGGAAAATCTTTGACGCAGACTCCCAATAACTTGATTACATTTGGATGTTTCAGCTGGGTCAGCATGTCCAATTCTTGATCAAACCCTTCGCGCGCCTCCTCATTTCCTTTGATAAGCTGCTTCACTGCGACTAAAACCTCGTTTCCACTTTCGTTGATGCCACGTGCTTTGGCAATGTAAACCTTGCCATACTTTCCATGGCCTAAGACGCTTTCTTCGGTCACATCCTCCCTTGGAAAGTACCACTGTTCCAGATTTCGGAGGTCACCGTTCATCGGATATTCCTCGTCACCATTCTCAAGCAAATCTTTATTGAATTCACCATCTTCAATTTCAGTTGCAATGTTTCCTGGAAATAACAAAACTGCCTTGTAACGCTCTAAGTGCGAGATCCAGCGCATAAACCCCGTCTAGGGATTAAGGATAGTTGTTGCTTCGTCTTTAATTGAAAAAAAAATCGATAGAAAGAATTTTGAGGTGTAAACGAAATTTCTGATTTATCTTTTTGTATTCTCTGCTTCATTTTGTAGGACATAGGACTGAAATTAGGCTCGGGTCTGCGCCAAAGTCTGGGCCCACCAGGAAAAGTTGAAAATTTGGTCATTTTAAAATAAAACTCAAAACTAGTGAATGCAACATTACGCTTTGCTAAGGGGCAATGTTGAGCAATGGTCAGAAATCGTTATCTAACAGAGGGGCTAAGGCCTCGAAAGACCTGGATAGTAGTGTCAAAGTATGATTATCTCTCTGCTCATTTCGAAGAAAATAAATGACTAAAATATCAAACCAAACTTGACTCTTGGTATAATTCTTTTTCTTTCATTTATCTATAATAATTGTGAATAGGTTTATTTTAAATATTTAGTTGCCTATAAGATTTTATTGCTTCCTTGTAAAGCAGTATGCCTTTATATTGAGAGGATGGCAATTATCAAAAAGTTAAAATGAAATGAAAATGAGCCCCGCTTTTCCCAATATTTCTGCAAATTGCATTGCTTTCTTTGCTCATATCATAAAAGAAACCATTAAGGGCCTCTTATAGATTTTTCTGACCCCCCCCCCATGAAAATGAACCCCACTGTGAGTGGCTTATGGACGCCAATCATGTCTCACCTTGTCTTTTCAACATTCTTGATCTTCTGCTTCTGCAGTAAATCATCAGACCAATAACGAGCAGAATGTACGCTCCTGCGCAGCCAACGGCGATACCAACAGTGCGACCCATGGACTGCTGGGCTTTGGGCGTACCTTTCTTATTGTTGGATTCTGCAAGGAAATGAAAGTGCGTTTTAGAAACATTAATTAATGTTGATTAATTATAGCATCATTCATAGGTTTTGCATCATCATCTTTGCTGGAATTCCAACAAGGGGCGGCAGTCTTATTTCGTCAAACTAAGGGTGCGCGGCTTAAATGGTTAGCTTCGTAATTGGAATGGATAGGAATGGATAGCACATTTATTCTGCTATACAAACTTCTCCCTCGTCCATGAAATGTTCATATTTGGAAAACATAATCTATTGATGGATCTACATTGGTCGTCTAATGGCGCGGCAACACATCCTTGTACCAGAAACCAACATTACCGCCGGGAGGGTCGATGTTGCATAGTTCCAAAGATCCAAACCTACTGTCTTAACTTTGCAGGACGGCAGACACTCTGTTCACAATTAAAACTTGCGTGAATGTAATCTAACCTTAACCCTACCAATAACTCTACACTTGATTAAACACGACCCCTTTTATGCACCTCAACCCCTCCCTCAATTTCCTTATCCAGAGACTACAACAAAACAAAACCTAGCCTATAATTAAATCAATACGGAATTTAAATATTCACATTTATAATAATATCTGAGTCATGTTTCTTCCATTCTTTTTTTATTGGATACAATTTTAATCGACGTTAATATCTATCACGATGGTTAAAAATTATTCAGCCAAAAAGATAGACAATCCTGTGAGAGCTTCATAAGGCCTCTTGTTGGAAGATACCTGTCACAATCTCGTCATATATGTCGACTTAAACGCAAAGAATGTTTATCTGAATATCTAAGAGCATTTTGAGGAGAAATAGGATCATAGCAAGGCTTTGCTAATCAGTATCCAATCAGCATTTGAAAACCCAAAATTCAGCCACGGGTTAGTGTACAAGGCTTTTCAAACATATTGCTTTACATGGTAAGAAGTATATGGAAACTGAACAAAATGGGGAAACTTGATGAAAGTGCAAGAAAGAATGTGATTAGTTGAAGAAATTGCAAGAATTTTTGATGGTGAAATGCATCTGATTTCCTTACCCTGAATTCAATCATTTATCATAAGATAGTTTCATTTTTTGGCTTAAAACATAGTTGCCAAAACGACTCCTTTCTCGTTAGCATGGAGCCAAATCAACCATGTAAAGCATAAAATATTCTGTTACTTAAAGAAATCAATCATTTCAAGTTTTTTGTAAAGCATGGAAGCTGAAGTCGGGCACGCATTTTGCATACATTTCAACAAAACAAGTGAAAATGTAACGCTAAACGCATTTTGACACGTCTTGCTCCACAAGTTTTATCAGTTTGTTTAATTGAAAGCAATCTTTTAAGAAACATATACCCGCTATACTCCTAAAAGTCACATTTTTATATCCGATACATAGCTTGCCTGGCGTTGTCTTCTACTTTTTTAGAGATAGAGTTGGGCAAGACATTTTGGGCATCGCCAGATCACGCTATATTTCGCCCAATAGTTGGGAAAATGAATCTGATAATGATCAATAAAAATTATAAAAACCCCTAAAAAGACTTGATTACGGACGCTACACAAGCGAGAAAAGAAAATCAAATTGCAGTCAAAATAAAGTCTCCATATAAAAAATGGATAAGAAGCTAACGCGGCTTACTTTTCACTTTAACTTCGAATTCAACATTTCTTGACGTGGGTCCATTGGCAATCATGCAGAAGTATGTACCAGTATTTGAAAGGATCGCATTATCGATGACAAGTGTGGTATTTTTCACTACGTTAAAATTCTTCGGTAAGTTTGGATCTGATTCAGCCTTTGCCCATGTTATTCGAGGTTTTGGCTTTCCAATACCATCACAAACAGTACTAGCAGATCCGCCTTCTTTAACAGTGATGTTGTTTGGTTTCTTTGTAAATTCTGCACCCTCTGTTATCAAATAAAGTTAAATGTATGTTAAAAATGTCAGCGAAGCTCAGATTCATCACTCAAATCATTTAAACCTGATCAAAATACATACAATAATTACTAATGAGAATTACTGTTTACCGGTCTGCTAACAATAGTGCTCGATGCCAAAAAAGCAGAGCTATACTAAACTTAATAACTGAACACGACGGTTAAAGTTGTAGCTTAATGTTTCACGTTTGATACCCTTAAAGTTGTCTGAAGATCGCATCAAGCGTGAAACTTGTAACTTTAACCGTCGTGTTTTGTTATCAAGTTTACAACAATTACAATATAATAGTTTGATTTATGATGCATTTTTTAACATACCCCTTTTTGGCTACTTTCATCAACAGGAAACATATTTCCTTATCTGAGGCTACAAAAAGATGTACCGGGCATCCCCTTCAAAGTTATCTGCCTGAGTGAAACGTACTTACGGAAATATGCACTCCCCAAGGACGAAAAATATCGACAAAATCTACTACTTGCAAAGAAGAAGGCTTTAAACACACGTGTAGATTTTAATGAGAATATGCTGGACATATTATGAACAGTTCCGATAGACGGCGTGGCTAACAGACAGAGGCAGAAAAAATGTGACGTAAATAAAAAGAATTAGAACGGACGTAAGAACACTGTGAAAGGACGAGAAAAGATTGAAGGTTTTTGCAAGTGCTACCATACGATTCGGAGATCGCACTGGATATTGGTGATGATGATGATGATAATGATGATGATTATAACGATAATGATTATGATGATAATGTTGATGATGGTGATGATGATGACGATGACAATGATGATGACGATAAGGATGGTGTCGATAATGATTTTAACTGTTGTTAGCTACAAAAAGGTAAGATAAAGAATAGCTTACCGAATACATTAACAGTTATTATAACACTGATGTTGTTATATTTTCCATTGAGAATACATTTATATTCACCACCATCTTTAAACTGAAGGTCTTTTATAACTAGTGAGTTTCCACTTGCTTTCATGCGAGTTGGCAGGCTGCTGAGCCCAACCTTTTCCCATCTAATACTAAGAAAACCGTCCCCTGTGTAAGCAAACTTGATTGCGTGCGTCTTGTTGCTTTTACGATCCAAACTTTGAGTTTTTCGGAATTTACTTTGATCGACCTTTAGGTAATCTAAAAGTAAGAGAAGGTACAAAAAATTAATAGTAGAAGTCAAGGTAGAATATGGAAAACAAAGATAAACAAATTATTGTATAAATGTTTCCACCTTGAATAAACCTTTCTGTCGATTAATAAAGTTGCACTTTGATCTCGGCTAATATCAGTAAATTGGGGGTCGATAATCTCATATGACTATAAATTCATAAGCTGAAATTTCTAGATGCAAAAAAGTCTAAAAACAAAATAATCTAAGCTTGGCAATAGCATAGTAAGTCAGTACCGGCGAGACAGACATAACTACTTTCCTATCACCTTTTTGTATAGCCATCTGTTTTGTTCCTTGCCGCCTTTAAATAGTATTGTTTAGACATAAATTAGTTATGTTTTAGGTAGGATCACATTGAAGTCATCTTTTAAGTTAAGTATAGCTCTGCTTCTTTGGCACCGAGCACTATTGTTAGCAGACCGGTAAACAGTAATTTGCATTAAAGATTTATATATTTCAGAATAATAGAAATGCATTACATCAACTTTTAGGTGCATAATTTTTAAACATAAAACACTTACTTATGACTTTTAGATGGCCATCTGCACTAAAAAACTGAGCTGAAGTTGATGGTGGAACCACACTGCACGAATATGTCCCATTGTCGGTAGGAAGTACTTTCTTAAAGCGAAGCTTTCCATCAGTGGTAACTTCAATCCGGTCATCACTGACAACAGGACCTTTGGTTTTTTTGGTCCATTTGAAAAGTTCGCTAGGCAACGGAGGATCTGTAGTTGAGATACATTGGAACACTGCCTCCTCGCCTTCTAACTTCACTATGTTTATTGGAGAAACCTTTTGTGACCCGCGAACTAAAATAGAACATACTCGATGTCAAGGCTCAAGTTATAAAAGTCTCAGCTTGAAGGCTCTTACAAATAACTTTACTAAAAAACAAGAAAATATCCAGCTACATATACAAATGGATGAAAATTGTCACACTGGCTGGACAGTTTTGCTGTACCAAACCAAACCAAACCAAACCAACCTAAACCAAACCAAACCAACCTAAACCAAACCAAACCAACCTAAACCAAACCAAACCATTCCAAACCAAACCAAACCAAACCAAACCAAACCTTTCCATTCCAAACCAAACAAACATAAACCAAACCAAACCAAACCAAACCAAACCAAACCAAACCAAACCAAACCAAACCAAACCAAACCATGTACTCGTTAACAGAGGCAGAAAAGGGCGAAAAATGATGGTTGCGCACGTCCAATCCTACAAATTCTATCATAGATAAGGTAGTTCTTCGTTATGTCTAGCGCATTGGAGTTCTTACAAATAAAACACGAGGACGATGACGAGCGTTTAGAACAACACGACACATTGTTCAGACTCACCGTAAACCAGTAGATTCATCGTCTGCATTCGTGTACCAGCCGAGTTGTTGACAATACATGTATAATTGTTAGTATCCTCTTTTACCAATGCCTTTATTGTTAGTGTACGTTTATCCATAACATATCTAGCAATCTTTGGCAATGGCTTCCCACCAACTTCCCATCGAAGGTCCGGTACAGGTTTGCTGTCTTTCTTTGGTTCAGGGCAAACAATGGCAATATCATTGCCGGTAAACTCGCTCTGGTCAGCCATCTCTGGGAGTTTTCTGATTACTGAAAAAATTGAAACTCATACTCAAAAATCAGAGACCAACGAGAATTATCAGCAGTGTAAACAAAACTGGATTTCCTGTGCAGTTTTCACCCGTTCACTTTCAGTGTTAATACAACTATACAGTACTAACTAATACATTTTGCCAGTCTTAAAAGCGATGCAGGTGGAGTGCTGAAAATACATTCAAAGATATATTTGTTAATATCGAGAAAGACGGTAGTAATTTCTTTGTGACTGTACATTGAGTCTTGTTTGAATTTAAGGCCTATCAGCTTTTTTTTCTTGGGACTGGGGCCCCTAGAAAAGCTAAGTAAACCTAAGATGACAAACTACACGGATTCACATTTTCAGGTGAGTTGCCCTGAGTTTGACAAAGTCGTACTTATTCGTGGAACGGAGCCCTGAAAAAACTTAATGAGAAACTTAGGTAACCCATATAATTTTGTGTTAATCCAAGGCCCATTCAAGTGAGCTATGTTTGCATTTAGACTGGTTGCATAAAGCTAAATTATATTTTCGGCAAACTAGCATTATAGAAAGAATATCAAGACTCATGACTCTTTCGCTCGAGTATGAACTAGCAAGACAAATTGATATCGACAATATCATGGATCAGTTTGCACTGAAAAAGCAAGAAATATCAACTTTTTTAAGAACGGAAGAACTGAAAAAGCATATTTCCATGGACTATTTGAAAAAAATGTGCATAGAATAAAAATTTTCTGTCATTTTTAATTTTCAATATTGCGTGGCTCACCAGAAAATAGCGATCAGAATTGAAGGAAGACATAAATGTGCTCAGCGCAAAGGGTGTGGTCAAAAAGGGTATTTCAATCGCTTACCTAGAGAATTAATGATTTTTATAAAGATTTAGAATATTTTAAATGCATTCAATAACGTGCGTAAACGTTTTAAAATAACGGCACATGGTTCGACCTCGGAAGGCATATGGTTCGACCTTGGGGTGATGGCAACCTAATATTACTGCCAAAACGCTTTATTCCCCTTAATATATGGGAGAGATGGGAGATGTATGACCTTATCAATCAAAGTTTCTCCAATTACAATCTGCAAACAGGAATTTCAATAAGAGTGGGTTGGTAACATGACCACAGAATACTTCAAGAATCCATAATAGAGATTACAATATCTATTTAGATTATTCAAAAGCATGGTTATTGTAAAACAGTGTAAACCTTTAACCTCCCCACCCCTTCCGTAAATCAGGTGTAAGCATCTGCAGGAGCAAGTTCATATAAAAAAGGTACACATAAAATGAAGTGAGGGGGTTACAGTAGTAAGGGGCAATGGAGACCCCGCATCTTTTAGAACCGAAAGTAAGTGCTAACCAAGGATACAGACGCATAATTTGATGCAATGTTGCTTGTCATATAAAAACATAATATATACATAGGGAACCACCTTACCTGCAATATCCACGGTAACAATATCAGATTTAGGCGGCGCTGAGTCAATACTCGCCTCGCATTTGTATTCACCTTTGTATGAGCTTCTTAGGACAGATATGTACAGTGTATTATTTGCAAGGATTTTCCTTTCTTCTGTATTCTCAACAGCTTCACCATTGAAGGTCCATGTTACCTTGGCGGGTTTCGTTGTGCCACTTACAACACAGTCTATCGAAACAGAGCTACCCTTTTTGGACAACACCTTTTTTGGGTTCACATCAACAGTCAGTTCGGCAAAGCCTGTACAAAAAAAATATAAGACCGTTTAGGCGAATGATTAAATTAGCTGTTAAAATTATTTCAGTCACATATGCCACTGACCGATGGACATAAAGCAGATTTATTGCCTTATGGAATAGGGTTATTTTCGGGGGAGGGAGAGGGGGAGGGGGTGGTTCATTAATTGGATGAATTAGCTTGGAAAAGGATATTTTAGGGCCAAACTTAAATATCAAAGTTTAGGCGATATTTTCCTAAATCGTAAATTTCCCTCAAGGTACTTTGTAAGAGTACATGAGCGTCATTGGCGTAGGAACCGGGGCATTGGGAAGCACCTGCCCCCTCATTTTTTTCCAGCCACAACAGATGTGCCCCTTATTCTATTCTAAAATTTGCCCTTTTCTATTATCAAAAATTTCTCTTTTTATTGTAAAAGTGCTCCCAGTAAATCGCGAAAGTACCCCTTTTATCGCGAAAATGCCTCTTTTAAATGAAAGTGCCCCAATTTGAATACCCCTATAGTACAAAACAAGGCCCCTTATTCTCTGTGCCTCTCCCACTTTTCAAAACGTTCCTTCGCCCCTGTGAGCATGCCAAGACGTATCTGTTCTAACGTTGTAAGACATCTTGATTCTTTGCTACAAAGAGTCAGTATCCTGCTTGGCACGTCATGTAAACACCAAAAAGCATAAATTGTAGCGATTTATTTCTACAGCCACGAAAAGAATGGTAGTAAGAAAAGGCCGATTATTGAGAAAATCTCTCGATCCAATATTTTATTATCTTAATCCCATTCGATTCGTCGCGGTTCATAACATTCTTCTTTCAAAATGGTTTTTTATTGATTTCATAGGAAACTGACTGTAGTTCGGTAACTTTGACTCATATATGATAATAATGTTATTAAGTAATTTGACTGTTCAAATATTTGGATGAAAAATTTTCATATAGAAAGAGCAATTTCCAAATTCAATGACTCCATTCTGGAGTCAAAATAAGACTTGAACTTCTTGCACCGACAGGCTGTTGTTTTTATTAGAGTGAGAGAATTTATGAATACGCCAATCAATGCAAGGGTTAAAAGATGCGAAATCAGCACACCTGGCCTATAACTTATGGTTAACGCATCGCAATGCAATACAACCCAGATATCGACGGCTATGCCCAGTCGGATTACAATCAAAGCACGGGAAAGAACCGCCTTTCCATCCTTCAAAATAAGCCTACCAAGCCTGATATACACAAAACTGCCAGGACACTTATGACAGATACAAGCTGCCTAGTCATGTGGAAAACCCTCATAAGAGCCAGGGCGAACCAGGCCAAAACGCTCAGTGGGGGGGTTGCGCATTATTCACATTCTCAATTCTCAAAATTTACCTTTATGCGAGACAAACCTGGTGAAAGGAGTGCAATAGTGCTAAAGGGGTTTTGAAATCGCCATTAAACTTATTCATTATCATCATCATCACCATGATTAAAATCAAATAGTGTGCATACCAGGCCATATGGCCCAATGGGTTGCAAACACAGAGAGCCTTTATTACTATATGCAAAAGCAGCAAAATATAGAAAAAATCCCAATTTGTGTGTGTAGCATAAATAGAACTGTTGTTTGGTAGCAGGGAGGGGTGGGTCACAATTTAACTTGATTTTCCCACAAACAGAGAACTGCTACCTTTTCTTTCTGTCATTTACATCATAGAATTTGCAGGGCTAAGGCAGAATTTTGTCCTTAACTTTTACAACAGTCATTAAATAGCATAGATGATGATTGTCAAATTAAAGGAATGTTGACAAATGATTTCTTAAAACTGAATCACTTTCGGTTGTTTAGCCCCACACAACTTTGACAATAAACTATATCATGAACAGCAGGAGCATTGAGGATTAATGTTTAACTTAGTGAAAAGAATTGGATGATTTGAAATATTTTGCCTCAGAATCCTTAACAACTTCTTGCAAACATGATCAACAATTTCCATGACTAAAGCCTTCGAACAAACTTTTACATATTCTCATTGACCAAAAATACAGCTGATGACTTGATGGCACTAAAAGCTTGTCCAACAGCATATGCGAGCAAGTAATTTGCTACAAAAGATTTTTCACCAGAATTTTAGCTATTAAAGAAAAATTCCAGTACATTGTAGTCTATTGGAAGGCAATTCTTCCACCAAATATCATCTACTCACTGTGATAGTGGTGTTCAAAGCCTAACAGCAAGTTAAGATGATATCTGTCTTTTCAACCTCATTCCCATCTTTTCCTTTGTACAAAACACATGTTTCTCCAGGAGCAGATTTGTGAGGTATCAATTTGAATCAAATTTAAATCATATGCAGATCCCGACAACAGACATGACCAGGATCACTTGAGGGCATTTAAAGCATGAAGATCCATTTCTAGTAAAGTGGTTTTGTCTCTTTCTTAAAACCTTCTCACAACCTATGCATACTCATACTTTAGCCCAACTTCAATAACTTTATCCTTCTAACTCAATCACATACAGATCTAATCTATTTAAAACCTCTATTGGTTTACCATGGATGTTCATGGGTTAGTGGGTTGATTTCCTCCACAGTGTAATAGAATAATGCCCAATGAGCCTAGCTGGTCATCATGTGTAATATAGATATGAAATGTAAGTTAAAACTTCCAATGTGAAACATCCACAATGTTCCTGTTTCCATACATTGGCAGTCTTCAAGGGAAGTCAGGGGGGCAAAAGTGCTGAGTATGCCAAGTACTTTAGATTTAAATAAATTAAAAACTATAATCTCTTAAACAAAATATTTTAGGAACATTTGGTTAAATAGGCCCTTGGTTGATAGCAGCAAAGTCATTTTGCTGACCAAGTCTACCTGTATGGTTCCTACTATTATTATGTTTAATTGGTGACAAGGCATTGTGTTTGAATTTGTTTCTAATTCTGGTATAAAATAAATTTGTAATTGTAAAATGTTGTAATTTGATCAACAATGAATAATGTTATTATAGTACTGTCTTTTATTGAACTCATGAGGCTAACTTGGGTCACTGAAAAGATTATCAAATTTAATGTTTGTAATTTTCAGAAAAAATTGCATTTGATGTCAACTTTGTCTAGCTTTCATTCAAACTAAATTGATGTTGAAAAATTGCTGACTTGGTGTCACTTTGCCCCACACAAACTAATAAACACCTAGACTTTTTTATATCAAATATAGGACTTATTATTGACAGACAGATAATTCTTACTGCGGGCAAACAATGAAGAAAAGGAAGAAAAACCTTATCAAAACTTTGGCAATGAAGACTCATACTTGAAACAAATAATATTATTTATTTTACTGCTACATACCAGGTTGGAGCAATTTTAACTTGGGAGCGCTTATAAAGCTGATATATTTGTTGGCCTTAAGCTCTGGCCTGACACTCTATCAGAATACTCTTTGGAAAGGGTAGACAGCATTTGGTAAAAGGGTTTCTGATAAGAAATGTAACAAGCAGTAGAACAAGCATTCCAATCACCATCATAAAATATAATCATGTAGTGGGGTTGGCATATACTTGGATCATAGATATTTTGTTCAAGCAGTGAAATATTGTTACCAAAACTAGCAGAATCAAATTCTGTTTAATCGTAATCTGAAGCAGCCCCTTATCTTCTTAAAATTTTCACTTGTATAACTTGCTGTTTTTGTATACATATTTACTGATAAATAAATGGTTAATATATTGTAATTTCATTCTTTTTTGTTTAGTTTCTATTGCTTTGTGTTATAATTATTATGGTTATTGTCTACAATGTTACTTTTAATTAAGTTTAGTTTCAAAATAAGTTAGCTGCCATATCTCATAGCTAATGATGAATGATGATGAATACATTTGGCCTTGACCTGTGTGTAACATACCAATCCACTTCTCAGATAATTTATATACTTGGCTGGAGGTCTAAAAGGTTGACCATTCAAACTAGAAATTTCAGAAAGGAAACTGAGTGATTGATTTTTTCTGACTCCCTCATCTCTTTTGTCTGACCATATCTAGTAACTTTTCATTGATGAATTTAAAGTTTGTATTTTGACTCGCCCTTTTTGTTCCCCTGTACAATCCTTGGAGAATTTGAGAGCAACACGTGATTTTCCAAGCTATGCATGTGACTTTTTCACATAATCATGTGACCAGAATAATTTCCTGCTGAAGCAGCAGTGAACAGCTAATAATCTTTCCTTTATGGCTGCTTGAGTGAAATTGGCTGGGGAAAATTAAATTAAATAAGAAGATTTTAATTATGAATCATTTAATGATGAGGCATTTCCTCGAAATTTGCCTGTTAATTCAACAAAAAGACGCCGTTTTCACCCTCAATCCGTATTCTCGCGGCGCACTTTGTGCGCGAATACAATGGCGACCCAACATCGTATTGGTACCAAGTGTTTAAGTGATTTAACAGCTTGGGCTTTCAAGTAAGAATTTTCCAAGGCAGGTCAAATCAAGTATATTTAGTCCAAATAACTATGCTAATGAAGGCTATACGCTCACTTGTAATTTTGAAAACTATAAATGCACTTAACAAATGAGCAGTTGATACAGTAATTTGCAACGTTCGATTTCCCTATTTATGGCAGCAATTAAAGTCATCAACGAGTCTTGGATGGGAAAGTATTTGACAAATTCCCTTACCAAGTTGGAGTTGTTCATAAATCACCCATGATAAACGTGATCAAAACGGAGGAAGCGGTTTTCGGCATGCTGCCAGAAATGAAAGGATGCATGGTGAGGAAAGACCTTTTGCCATCACAGCCGGCTTGACTGTGGGGCTAAAGTGCTTCGAGACAATCAGAGAACCACTGCATCGATAGCCAAAATTTAAAACCAAACGAATGGGTCAAATAAATGTTGAGGCCATTTTCTAAAAGAAATTGATTCAACAGAATGCCATAGAATGTGATAGCTTAATCCTCGGTGCGACTATAAGTTAATAACGGTCAAATGGGTCAAAAATTTTGAGAGTCAAAAATAAACGAAAGGAAGTATGCAACTAAAGAGAAGAAAAAAATGAAAATCAATTTATTATCTGTTCTTCTAAAAGTTAAAATTGAACGCGTGCAATAATTTTGGAAGTAAAAGGCAGGGTCATTGAATACTTCGCCTCTCTCCGCCCGTCCTAAAATTATTTTAAAACCTTTGCTTGAGAAGGCATGGATTTTTGCTGACACCAGTGGGCCTAAACAGGCCTTCACATCAGAGATTACTTTTCATTACATGCAAATACAAGAAGTTGCAACAGACAAGTTATTTGTCTTATGGCTATTTTATTTACATAGCAAATTGACAGAGGGAAACTGTCGCCCTGTCGGCCTAAGCTTCTGCATGGCATGTACAGTTATCGATAAATACAGACTTACCAGCATTAAAAATACCAATGATAATTGCTAGGGCTAATTGGAAAGCCGCCATTTTAATTCGATCAGTCGTTGGTCTACCAACTTACAGGTTCGTCTTTATCTTGAGGAGTTTATCGCACTTGATGGTGGGACATTTTGAACCTCGCACCGTCAAACAATATATCTAGGTTTTAGAACACTCAGATTTCACTCACCACAAAGTCACATGACATAGCAGTAACCAATCATTTATATTGCAAAACAATGTAGGAAACCAATACAATGCATAATCTGCACGAAACAAAAGCATCGGACAATCGAAAACAACCCGACATGGTTTGTTTATAATTTTCCTATGTCATATCCGCTTATTGGTTGATTGTTTACCAAAATTTCTTTAAGAAGTTTATTATTCATGTTCTACAGTATTGAGACTTCAATAATAAGTTTTTTCATGAAAACAATAATTTCTTCCTCGGGTTTACCACATGGTCTAACCGTCACCAACCACGTGGGAGTCATATTTTTCACCATCTTTCGAGTAAACGTGCCTTTGCTACTCACTGCCTACAAAAGCGCAGATGAATAAAGTTTTGGCGAAAAAATAGCAAAAGCTAGGCTTTTTCAGAGAACAGGAGGCAATAGCCTGCGCTACAATCTTTCTGTAGGCGTCCCGATTAGAAAATTTGCTTGAGGATCTCTTATGCCACTTGCAATTTGCGGAGACCCCTAGGTTTGTCAAGTGAGTAGTATAAAATGCCGATTCTGCCGAGTAAAGTGCAACTTCATTTTTCTTGCAGGAGTGTGGCACCCCCTACATCCCCGCAGCGCTGTGATGGTCGGTTAAGGAGCTGAAAAATCAATTGCGAGAGGATTCTCAGAGACGAGATTTGTTATATTTTTATAATCTATGCAGTGAATCTATGATCAAGAACCAACTCTCCGATTTAACGCGCATATTATCTACATAGATTTACAAACAACAGAATAATTAACATGATTAAGCTCCAAAGAAAAATGGGGCAATAATTGAAACGAGGAAGCGAGGTAGAGTATTGTTCTGTTACAGGCCTTCTCCTCGTCCCAGGCTCCTTTGTCATGAACTTGCATTATTTTCTGCGTTCCATTATCCCTTCCGCATGGTCGTGTGGCCCCCTTCATTAGTTATTTCGTTGGTTGTTTTCACCCAAGCCGTCTTTCACTTACACCACTTCGCTTTCATCTCACGGGACAATTTGCTTCAATGCAACACCACACAGCCGTCTATATATCAACAGTTATATGCTGTATTTAAGGGTTTTCTGATGATTATGGGAAAGCAACCATGTTTTAATTTCTAGAGACATGCAAATATGTGACAGTTTGGCACTTCCATACATAAAAAAGGTTATTTTATGAATAAGTGCGTACCCTTTTATCAATTTGGATTTACACTTAGTGTAAAGTCTCGTTACAATCTTTGATCTATTTTGGTTTTAGCAGTATTTGTTTCAAGATGAGCAGCGGCGAAAAGATTCAACAAAGGGTTCTCCATAGTATCGCAGCTACAAGCTATCCTAGTTTCCAAAGAGGGAACATTGGAACAAGAAAGTACGAAGGAACCGCGTTAGAAAGGATGCTAAATTTTTTCTTTCCTCTTTTTCACCTAGTCCTCTCAGTTCTCCTCCGTGCCCCGTTTGATATGAGCCTCTGGTTCCAAGAGGCAAGGTTAAGATTTCACGAAAGAGAACGTAAAAGAGCTTGGGTTTATTGAAGGCTTATTGAAGTTTTGTCAGGCGTTCTCAGCTACTAGGATTGAGCTTGCAACTCCTGGAAGGAAGGTGATAAGATATGAGCAAAGTATCAATGTGCTCTTGTTTGACATCATTAGCCAAGTTTCATATGGGTGGATAGGCCAAGTACCTAATTCAAATAGCTTCTTATCTCCTTATAATAAAGTTCTAATTGGTTTACAGCATAAAATGGATTTTAAAAATCCTTTTTGTGGGTTGTCTTTTGTTATCCTTACTTGTTTGGCGGTTTTGTACAATTTATAGCTTATATATATTATAGTCGGATTCATAATCTTTCATCATCTTGTGTAAAATTCCATAACTTGGTGAAATTGCACTTCAAAATGAAGTTAGAAACGAGGTTCGTCTCGCTCAAATAGTCTTGCTCAAAAGCGCTTTTTTGTTAGCCCCTCAATGGAGAATTGATTTACAAGGAGCCATGCTAAAATAGTCAAAAGAATTTCTAAAGGAGAACGTAGTCGCTTACTATTTTTGGTGGGAAAATCTCAACACCGAACCTGTAAACTTTAAACCTTCAAAGAAGAGGAGTGCTATTCTCTTACAGACTACTTGCTAATACAAAAAAACGTCTAGCGAGAGGTGATTGCCATCGTAAAGTCATTTTCTTAATTTCTCGATCCTTGATTTTGCTCCACCCTGCCCCTCCTCATACCAGTCGTCCATGGAGCAGAATAGAGTTCCCAAGACAAACTTAAATAGAAGTCAAGCCGTCCAACGTCTTAGCTAAGTTAGTAGGAAAATGTATGATCTTTAAAGCCATACAGGATTGAAAAGCGATATGATTTTTCTTACAGTGTAATGAAATTGAAAAAGGAGATTTGCATGCTATTTCATGTTTTTTCTAAAGATGCCGAATTGGTCTGTTTCAATGACAGATATAGACCTCTCTTTGTTTACATATCAAGTTTTGTTTAGGATTTTTGGATCTAACTAGAAGACTAAGGTCTAGAGGCCAATACCAATATCAAAATTCCTTTAAATGTGATTATAAATGCTACCTTTTGGAACAGGGTTGGAATGGATGATAAAGTAAAATTCTTATATCCCATCATAGCACCTTGAATAGTCGTGGGGGGGGGGGGGGGGAGGGGCGCGATAATTCGTAAATCCTTTTGTTGGCCCGCTTCGCATTTTTAGTTTTTCCTTAAAATTCTTTCTTGCTCACAAACCTTCATATCCTATATTAGAAGTAAGTGTGCTTGATGCGAGCAGAAGGGGCAGAAAGCAGGGGAATCTGGGGGTACTAAATCCGGGTATGCTTAGAACCTTGCAGGAGGTTCCTTTAATACATCTAAAGAGAATAAAAATGGCGATATTAGTTCATGAGACCCCCTAGACCCTGAGGCCCTTGGGCAAACTGCCCCCTCTGCCTCCTTCTCAGCGGCCCTAATAAAAGGAGGCCGCAGATGGCATATGATTTTGGTCGACCTGGATACAACTTGGCTTAAACAGTGACAAACCAGCTTTTAAAATCAATTTGAAATAATAGCTGTACGTTTCTAGGCATACAATGAGAATGAATCATACAAAACCACTGTGATAAAGGGTGGCTGACTGTGATGTGCTAGGATACTTAATACACAGGACAGGAACAGTTTCACGCTTCGCAACCTTGAAGTGGTCTATGATAATTTACCCTGGAAGCGTGTTGACTATAATAACACACCTCTTCTATGACTTCTTTCGTGCATTCGTTTATCGATGCACCTTTTGCGGCACAGGCTGCGCGGGCGGGTAATATTTATTTTATGATATTTATGCAGGTTAAAGGTTCATACATACATATATTTTAAACCTGACCTAAAAGAAAAAAATATGTACTAATACTAATAACAAATGAAACTTACAATATTATATAAAACTAAGGCTATAAAAAGAAAATGTAAAGATGGAATAAAGGTTGTCCCCGACTATAATCATTTAATCATTTAAATCCTGTCCCCCCCTGCTGAGTACAGCTGCGCAGTTAGATCAAAGACATATGCTCAGATAGTAAGGGGGTACAAAAATTGATAATGTTTGAGCGAGTGTTTAGAAGGGAGTTTATCCAAATATTGGGTTCGTAGAACTCCCAATTTTAAGAAATAACCAACTCTTGTTGAAGTGCATTTGGCTAAATGGTTCAATTGTGGATCAAAAGGGTGGTGGGGTTGCAGCATGCTACTAATTTAGTTGGAACTATTATAAGAACTTTAAAAACATCTTGAATCACTTGCTTCTTGCTACAAAACCTCTCGTGCTTCTTTTAACAGTTGACCAGTTTTTTCATACCATCAATCAAAACCTCAGGAACGAAAACAATTTACTTTATTTGCACCATGCAGTGGGAAAGGACATGTAGTTATCTGGTCCCAACTGCAAGTGGTGCTTACAGTTTAACAGCATTGCAATAGTGATTAATATGTTTGTCTCACATTAGATGTCTGAAATAATCAATCATGGAGAAAAGGGAAAATAGACAGGTCAGAATGCCAAATAATATTGAAGGAACTTTCTAGTTATTGGTCAGTGCTTTGTTGCAACTATTGTGTCAATTTGCAAGCAATAAATTTTTAAGATGATGTATGGCGCAATGAAATTTTATGGACATGATATGCTGATAATATAGGCAGGGTGCATTTTTATCTAGCATGTAGATAACAAGAAAAGGGACAAAGGGAGAATGACATGGAGCAAAATGGCAGGATAGAGAAGCTTGCAGGTGCATGGTTACCGACATCCATACATGCAGCACAAAAATAGGCGAAAACTTAACGTGGCAACGCATTGCGTTAAAGAAAACATCCTTCGATGAACTTTACCGCAGGAAAAACGATCAGAAAGTTATATTCGGTGTTTTTCAAGTTTAGATGGAAGATAGAAGGAATATTTTCTTGGATCTGACGCCCCGTTAACAAGCTCTTTCCCGTCAAAGTTGCCAATTCTGCCCCCTTGTCAGTGGGCCTAGCCACATGCACGTCATTTCTTTTTGCTGTGTTTTTTTCAGGAAATGTAGCTGGATGAATGAAAAGAACGTTGGTTTACATAAGAATGAGCTTGCAAGAAGAATGTGCAGTGGGCCGCTCATCCTTAAAACGGTTTGAGGGTCTGAAGAAAAAGACCAGGAAAAAACGGTGTTTGCAAACGTAAAATCTTAATTTCATCTTTATGTCTGGACTGTCTATGTTACTAAAAATAATACGAGTATAAAAGCATCATTCATTTATAAGCTAGTGAGATCTATACAGCACGAAATATCGACAGCTTTCAAAAATGTACACGTAAAATAGACTCTGTAATTACAGATTTATACAGTTTGGATTTATAAATATCATCATAAAACGGATATTGTATTACCGTTAAAGAGAAAGTACAACACCACTCTTGCTGATAAACCAACTGGGGAGGAAGAGGAGAAATTTCAAAGTCGCAGATAAATTCATTATGATGATGGCGTGGATGCGTGGTTCAGGTGCAGGTCAACAAACCTATGAACCGACAGGCTCGTGGCTCGAGACCACAGTCCGAACCTTTCTCAAAAGCTGTTCAACCAACCCAGCTGTCCATCCTTCCAAGGCCGGTAAATGGATACTGAGGAAAATCATGAAGGGCAAAGACCATAGGACTATAGGCTCACATCAGCTTCATAGTAGCCAGAGCATAGTAGCCACAGCACTAGCCTGGGTTAACAAATAAAATGATTGCTTGTTTGCTTCTATTCCACGATAATTTAAAGGAACATTTATCAACCCCTCTGCGCAGGAATGAAAAGCTACAGACCTTTTTTCTAGGATTAATATTGCAATCCACCTCTGAAAGATCCTAGAATGCTAGCTTTGATTTCAAACCTTTTAAGAGCAGTACAGCTTACTACGATATCCGGGAACGTAGGAGCCAGGGGGAGGGAGCAGAGAGGACATGGCCCCCTAATTTTTGGCAAACTGTGCAAAGGTTCCCCATTACAAACCCAACAGTTGACCGTTTATGGAAATGGCTATATGCCATCTGTTAAATCTGACCCCAATTTTAAGATGCTTCTGAATGTTATACGATCACCGTTTCAAGTTGAAGATATGGTGCTCCTTCTTGATAGTGTGCAAAGCATCTAAAATTGAAACTTCTAAACTTTTTCCTTCATTCTTTTCCAGGGTGTTGCAAGGATTCTGATGCGATCCGTCATTGAGATCGGTCGTTGCTTTCTAACGTAAATGAACACGGAAATTACTACAACAACAACAACAAAGAGGCTTAATCCTACACCAAGAGCAACTTTCACTTTCGATTGCGATTTTTGCTTGTTTGGAAAACGCGAATCCGCAGTATCAGCAACAGAGAAGTCGATATCATCATTAACTTTGCTGTTTGATGATGTGAACAAATACGGGTGCATCTGGAATAGAAAAATTAATACAGGTAATCCTCTATTGTGAGCTTATAGCACTAGCTGTGAAAATGAAAGCAATGTCTAAAGCCTGGTTGCAATTTACAAGCCTATACAGGGGTCATGAAAAAATTGCATCTTCTCCTCGATTGACAACGCCAAAAAAGTGGCCTAAAATGTACATACCAATCCCGCCTTGCCTTTGGTAAGATGCTGCTACAGTAGCCCCATATCCAAAATCCCCTTTACTCATGATTACATGCTTTGGAGTTTCGAAGTTGGGCGCATTTATTGCCGTTCTTTAATGGCAGTCTCTATCTTGGCCCTACTTCGGCGTTAGGGTCGATTTGGGCGTTGGAAAAAATCCGCACGATTGAAAAGATTGGATGGAAACATACCCGCCAACGACAAAAATTACCCGAAAGATTCAATCAATAGAGAGAGAAAAGGTAAACATTTTAATGTCGTCTTTACATACTTTATTGACAGAAGTCTGGGAAACTTAACCTGATTGGGCAATTTTTATAAACTGCCATAAACATCATAATTGTCATTAATAGTCGTTTTTTGATTGGTTCTGGTATTTTTGAAAACAAACACACAACCATCAAAAACCGGACTAAAATAATGAATCATTTCATTTCCAGGTTTCTGGTTATAAATACGCTGGTAGAATGTATAATTTTGAGATATCGAATAAGAAGCTAAAAAAGCTAAGAAGAACTTTGTCTCCTTTATGTAAGTTTATGTAAACCAATTTACAAAAGATTAATATCGTGCTGCAAGGACCCTTAGAATTCGTGAAATGTGAGTAAAAGGGGTGAGAGGATTCGTACGACTTTCAGGTTTATTAGACTTTAGATCATAAGAAATGAATAAAAGGGCATAAATAACGAATGATATACCGTCGTTGGACATCTCATTGACTTGGAAAGTCTCCATTGTTCACTTTTTCTGTTGACTGGCTGCAACTATAGATATGAATTGCGCCATGATTGTGGGTAAAACACAACATTAGCTATTATCATCAGTCTGTGCAATGCAATTCTTTTTTAATATTACTATTTGGAGATGCAGTTGCTCTAATTCCATCGAAGACAGCAAACACATTTCATATTTGCATGCAAAGTTTTACTGTTAGCAAAAATGATTTAGGACGCATTGTTTGATAGTATGTTATAAGTTTATTTGCTTCTTTATTATTTACACTTTGGTTTGTAGACGAACAGCAATAACTCACAAGGATACTGACAGTAAAAGAACAGGGTGTACCCACAGACACTGAGCCCTACTATGATGCTGTTGGCATAACCTATCTCGTGCAGATTTGAAAAAATTGTTACCAAACTCGAGTGGCCTTTTCCGAGAAGAGAGGATGCCAATTTACTCAATGCTCTCTATTCAACCAAGGTAGTTGCGTTATACTCATCATAATAGAAATAAGTAAAATTCGCGCCTTATTTACTTCATGATATCAACGCCATATTGCATCATATTCCAAAATGTAAAGAAGCCATGAACAACAAATAAAAATGGAGTACGTAAAATAAATGTTAGGTAAAAGTAGCAGACTTTGATGTATTTTACTCAAATACGGATTATTTAGGTACTACGTTGGAGAACTTATGCATTATTTTCCCCTTTATATTGGAGCGGCAGAAGTGTAAAATGCAAAAAAGGAGAGTTTTCATTCTACATTTTCACCTCTCAAAAAACCTAGTCGCAAATAAGCAATGTTTGCCTCTCTCACCTCTGTGGATTGTCAGTACCAAAGGACAGTGACGGACTGGGGCAAAAACTTTTTTACCTATTGAAAAGATTTAAAAAGCCTAAATGGGTGTAGTCAAGGTTAAACAACACCGTGACTATCACTAGCTACAAATCTCTTTTAGGCCCTAGGTTTTCAATGCAAGTAGAAGCACAAATAATGGGCGGCGCCAGCCTAGTCTCCTAAGGCAGGCTTTAATATAAAATATACAAAGATAATATATTACGTACCATGTTATTCCACAGATTAATAGCCGTATATTCCTGTGCTGTTGAAGATAGGTGGAAGCAGTCTTGAGCAAATAAACCATTCTATGATTAAAGAAATGATAGTTCTCAGAGATCTGAGGTTGTTTTTACTATAAGGGTGGAAACGATAAAGTCTTCATAGCGTGGTTAATATAATAAGTTTTATACGCAATTTTCTATTCTAAAAATACATGCACGTTAAATCTGTTTAAAACAATCGATGTTTTAACTACACCAAAAAGATACCTACCATTTCTTGATAAATACCAGCCCAAAATGGCTGGACCACAACTGTAAAGTTTGGGCTGTAGTCATACTTTTGAACAAGCTTAGTTAAATAGTCCTGCAAAATAATAAATACAATATTGTGAAATCTACCACATGTACATTAGTCTGCACATCACATCCCATAATGTTAACCTTATTATGACATCTAATGTTCCCTCTTTCTTATTCAGGGAGGTATGAATAAAACTAGAGGAGTTGCAATTTGAAGGTAAATTCCCTATTCCGGCCCCTTACTTGTTCGTAATTGCTAGAGCGAGTTGGAAGGAGGAATAGAATTCCTAAAGGCGCATTTAAAATTTCACTTATTGACGCTAGGCCAGGAAACAAATATCAATTTTGTAATTAAAGGTAGCTCTTTATAAAAGGCCCCCTAAAATTAAAGCAAATTAAATAGCCCTCTAGTTTACAAAAAGTAAAAAAAAAATGGTAAATATTTCAGATTCATAGGGACAATTTTTGTATTTCATCAAAAACATTGCAAATGTTTCTGTCCTCTAGGAAAATGATGATGTATCGATAAAATCAGCATAAAGCCGCTTCATTATGACAGCTGACATAAGCTATGAGTTTGGTTGCTCAAAAGGAATTGGCAAAGCAATGAACCAAAAAGAAGGCGAGCAAAGAAGAGGCGACAATAAGTTCACTCTGCGTGGAAATCCTTTAGGGGGTAATCACGAGCGTTTATAGCAGGGCTGCAGTGGAAATTGTCGATCGAGCAAATGTTAATTTTCTTATACTATAGCCGCTTTTGCTCCTAGATTCAAGGGTCTGCCCCTGCCCCTCTGCCACGAATTTCGGCAGGTGCTACTTATGGCACCTACTCTTTGAGTTGAATAAATCCGATATGGCAAATAATCTTTCAATCTAATCCTCAGAATCAAAAACATTGATACCTTTGTCAACAAATAGAAGTTATATCATGCTAAAGCCAATGCAACAATGATAATGCAAATTTGGTGACATAACAACCATGTTAACATAAGACTGCAAAAGATCAGTCTTTGAAGCAGAAGTGACTTGAGGTTGATTAGATCAACCTCAAACGTATTTCCTAGCTATTTAGCCTAGATTGCAGCTATAAATAGGGTGATATTATATCAAAAAGTGTTTTAAATGGAGTGTTTCGTCGGGCTAGGCAAAACTAAACGAATTGCTTATGGGGACATGTGGTATCAAGGAATTTGCCATGTGAAATCTTTCAATGTATTCTTGTGTGACAATGCCATAAAGAAGTCTTAAAATTAATTTTTCATTTTCAAAAGCTGTTTATGTCTTGAAACTATAATCATAAACTGGTTATAACAAATTTACAGCCAGGATCCACAGCGTTAGGACAGCGAAAAAGAAAAAAAAGGCTTTTTGGCTTCAAGGTTCCAAGGCATATATCGATCTGCCGAGCAGCCTTCTCAGTCACACTCTTTCCTTTCTATAAAGGACAAAACAAACCAATTTTATCTAGACACATTAATATCAATTTATGGTTTTATCTATATCTTTATACCACAACAATCTTTTGTAATAAATAACGGGATTTAAATGCATGGATGACGACGTGTGTTAAATAAAATGCCCTTGATAAAAGTTTTTCTTACATTTATAATCGATCATTCTGCTATATGATTCTACGTACATTTTGTAAACTATTTTGGGAGCTGAAATATCGGAAATTTGAACCAAAGCGAGTTTTAAACCCACTTTTAAGTGGCATATTAGTTTTTAGACTAAGGGTTTCAATATTTCAGCTTGCAGCAGAACGAGTAAATGAAATTGAAGATCTGACAACTGAAACTGTGACATCCAAAAAGATTTTGGAACTGTAATTGGAACTCCTGATAAAAATTGACTACATGTGATTTCTTGACTTTTTACAAAAAAAGAGAGTATTGTACCTTGAAGTCATTCTGCATCTCTAATACTTTGCTTTTTTCATCATCCGATTTTGACTCTAAGCATTCACACTGTTTCCTACGAATGATTTTTGATCAATTTTACAATGAATTTGCTCTCGAATGGGAAGTCAGGAAGTAGGATTTGCCGCAGCATTATATTGGAGGGACTATAAACATTTTAACAAAAAACCCTTACCCTAAATAGTTGAAGGGTAATGGGGTTGATTTCAAAATTTCAAAAGCAGTCTTCCTAAACTAACAAAAAGAAGACTTTGTGATCAGATGGTTCAACGGACAGCCTCATCGATCTGATTTATATATTAAGATGCCTAGTCTCTTTCCGAGCATAGTTATAAACAAAAAAGCTGAATAGCTGGGAGGGATTAATTATATAAATCTTCATATAATGTATTTGAGCGTAAAGCACAATCAGCTGACTTGAACTGACAGAATACAACTGCAGAATGAAAGAAATTAGCGAATGAAAGAATCAATGAATTAATCTACAAATCTATGACATCGAATGGATGAATGAATGAATAAATGAATGAATAAATGAATGAATGAATGAGTGAATGATTAAATGAATGAATGATTGAATGAGTGAATAAAAGTACAAATGAATGAGTAAATGAGTGAATTAAAGTAAAGACAATACAAAAAGGGGGGAAAAATGCAAGAATGCGTATTTTAAATGAATGTTATACCTAACGATACTATGAATAAATACACGAATCATTCAACAGTTACATAAGCTATACAATTAATTGTCAAATTCTTTTACCAGTATAACTGTGAGCATTTTCGACTTGATGGAAGGCTGTATAATTGAGTAACATTTGGAGCCAAAACGAGGTTCACAAACAGTCGTGGTACCTGTAATGTAAGCATTTGTTTAAGGCAAAAGCCAGAATTAAGGGACCGAAGGCCAGAGGGGCCATGCCCCTTCATTTTTGCAAACGCTATGCAAAAGTGCCCCTGCCAAACTCAGAAGTGCCCCTTTTATGGGAGTGGTAGTGTGCTACTTTGACCTGTCCCTCTCCCCCAAATTTTAAGACGCTTCCTACAATAGACGCGTCCATTGCAAAAGCCTCTTTAGCTACGCAGTTCCTATCCTGTCAACTAAAATTACACTTTAATAGCAGCCATGCACAAAACTCTTCTTGCATTAAATGCAATCAATACAAGCCGGTTTTTAAACATTCGACCATCGAGGCACAAAAAATTAGGGATATTAATTTCTTATAAGGAGCGTATTCAATTCTTGAGCTTCCGCAGAAGGAAATTAAAAGGGGCTGGGCCTAAATATCGAGGGAGTTTAATCGAGAGGGAGCTTAATAGAGAGGGTGCTTAATAGCGAGGGTGCTTAATAGAGAGGGTGCTTAATAGCGAGGGTGCATAACAGAGAGGGAGCTTAATAGAGAGGGTGCTTAATAGCGAGGGTGCTTAATAGAGAGGGTGCTTAATAGAGAGGGTGCTTAATAGAGAGGGTGCTTAATAGCGAGGGTGCTTAATAGAGAGGGTGCTTAATAGAGAGGGTGCTTAATAGCGAGGGTGCATAACAGAGAGGAGGCTTTAATAGAGAGAGGGCTTGATAGAGAGGGGCTGGATAAATCGTTGACTACGCTTCTTATTATTGCTCAAATTGCATCGATTTTATTTTCAAATAAATTTACTCCTGAGCAAACATCGTCTGTAACTTCATTCACTTCACGAAAAATTTCATTTTTCATTTTTTCCCATAAATTTTCTCACTTCTGAAAACATACCCACTATTTAGAGTTCATGGCCCTTGCTCATGAATAGGAAAGCAACCCTGTGATAATAAAGGAATAGATGCTGACACATTTAACACTGAATAAGTACTGCTGTATTCTTACCTTAGCATGCAAGAGGTCAAGAGCCTCCACGACGGCCTTTATGTGGTCGTCCCAACCCTATGGCAAAAAGCAATTCATGTGTTATAACTGCAAAGTGCATAACTCTTATTTTACAACAAAATGACTTGAGTATAAAAAGAATTAACAGTAAGACCAAGCGTTAATAACCCCTTCTTAAGCTTGCTTTGAAATAACCGGTTCGGTCTCTGGCGCCATGGAATCAACGGAGAAGTGGCCAATCGGAAAAAGCACTCGACTAAAATCCCGATTAACGACATTTCAAACCCAGGTTTCATCCATGAAGAATTGAATTCCTTTGTGCAAAGACGTGAATCTTCTGTTGACAGATTAAAATTGCACATTTTCAATATTTGAGAATCCTGAAGCATGTTAGGTTTCTAAGCATGTTCATTGTCCGCTAAAAGTGTTGGAACACAATTGTCCTTTTATCGATGCCTCCCCCGTTATGCAATGTTTTATTATGATTATGAAATGAGTAGAGGTCTTTGCACACGGGAGAAATAACGGGCGCTTTAGGGGGCTGCGGGGGCTCAGGTTTGTAGATACCCATGCAGGGGCCCACCGGCTGCATATTCACTTTCCTATTTGATGCCAAATTACGCCCCGCCGGCCTGGCGGTCCTTATTTCAAAGTTTTGTCGTTCAAATAATTTAAAATCATTCTAGATAATGTTTGTTCTTTTGAATATTGACAAGACAGATACTATTAATCATTTGTAGCAAGGGTGGCATTTTAGAGAGGAGGGGGGTGAGATGAAAGAAGAGGGGTGAGAGTGGCTCGCCATCTCAGCCACTGCAGGGGAGAGATAACCACTTCAGGACAGATATTCTAATACAAATTGGCATATTGCAAGGTTTAGGCAGGGGCAGAAGTGGAAAACGTCTTCTCACACGGAGCCCGAAGTGCCCGCCCTGATGGGTAGATTCAATGTAATACCATACCATAGCAAGCCGACACGCAACGCAGTAATCATCGAAGTCTAACGATATTGTTAACAATTTCCAGCTGGAAGCGAAATCGATATCCTACGGAAAAAATAACAGTATCCAATAATCTTATGAGATACTGTTGCGACATGAACACAATCGTAAATTAATATAATGTTGAAAAAATCATTAAGCAGTCAAATAGTGCTGACATCTGCTTGAAGAACAGATGAGTAACCGATGACTTTGGTTTGCTCCCGGGCTGTCTCGCTCTTACAACTATTACTGGAGTAGTTTAAATTGCATTGTAACTGTCATACACAGTGGGAACTCGCTGACAATAAATCCCCAAGTCCTTACCCACTATGGATGGCACGTAGTTAATCTAATTGTATTGTTTTAGATAGTTTGTTTATTAGTGGAAAACAACTGATTCTCAAACACCATCACATAATCGAAGTTTGCTGAATACAGGTTCATAAATGGTCAGCCACAAAATTAACCTTTGTGACAGATTTTAAAAACTACACTTGCAACAAAGTCTATATGTTGGGGTTCCCAACATGTTTAATTTGAGCTGATACCACTAATAACGGTCTATTTTCAATTGTAATAAATCCTTTCTTTTTGAACATCAATTTGATATTGATAACCATATTCCTGTAAATAGCAGCCTCTAATATATTTGCTTTAAGCTATTACTGCAAAGCCTATTTTGAATAAACGAATCATTTTTCTTATTAAATACATGACTCTATTTCGGGTAAAATCTGTTTAGGATTGACTTATTAAGGTGCAGCCTGTGCTTGAAAAGACCAATTGGGTTTGCGACCAGATATTGAGTGGGTGACAATTTGGGATGTAGGCAGCCCGGCTTGAGTAATGAAAATATATAAAAAGGATATACCCTGCGATTCTGCAGCCTTTTAATGAGACTTGACACTCTTACTGGCAAATTCCTGCATAAGAAAATACAATCTATTATGTTTAGCCTCAACAAGAACATTAATGAAGCATCAAATTTCCCAAAAAGCATTGCCTTACCATAGTTAATAGGGGCGTACGCAGCCCCTGAAAAGTGGGGGGGGGGAAAGGTCGAAAATAAAAAAAACGATTTATTTAGAGACTGAATAAAGGTTGTTATAGGCCATTCGTGCAAAGATCAGAGTACGGGACCAGTACAAATCATTCAAGTATCGAGTTTACCTGATAGAGCTCCCATAATGCATTGTAGAAAAATCCTCCTCCTTAGCAACAGCACCTTTCAGATTTGGGTTGAATTTCTTCAAAATACCTACAATGAATGAACATTTTCCAAAGATAATGAATCAAAAACAATCCGTCAGTCCATTATGAAACATAAAACAAAAATGCTAAGTTAGGTCTATGTCACTTCCAGTATCTCTAAACAAAGAGTTATCCATTACCTTATGCTGTGTGTTTGCCTCGGGATGTAAATGTGTTGGCCTTTAGAAGATTAATCTTTTCGAGGGCGTGTTTGCCTGCTTGCAGGCAAAAGATTTAACCTTCTCACACTAACCACTACAAAATTAATAAACTGCTGATGAGCGAAATTTTTCCGCAGAGTTGAATTAAAGGCTCACTCAGATATAATTTGTGTTTGGCAGAAGGCTTTAATAAAATAAAAAGCTTGCAATATAGACTGAAAAATTGCAAAGGCAGGAATATTATTTGCACGCTTTTATTTTCTAAGGATGCAAGAAAGAATTTTTCATGCCACACATAAAAGTTAGAACCCTTTAGAACTGGTTGTCTAAACCCCTTAGAACTGTTTGTCTAACATATGTACTTTTCTCAGAATATTGGAGAAACCGATAAGGACCAATTCATCGAAATACCGTGAGTAGTCCAAGCATATAGATGGCATATATGACACTTTTATTTATCTACATTACAGTTTTTGCTTTCTTTTGAGCAACACTATATTTCGGATGTCACTATATACGAATTACCTTATTACCTGATATTTCTAGTTTTAAACAATGATACAGAGCTTAAACACGAGGCTTACTTTGATATATGTTTGCAAAACATTCATTACCGGCAAATGTCATTTATCTCCAGACCGGGTCGTACATAAAAATTAGACTGTGAAAGATAAGAGACTCGCAAACACAAGTGGACTGGGTTTATCAACACTCTTATACAGGTCCAGTATTAGTCAACTGCATACACTTTGAAGAGTACTCATAGTATCATTTGTGGCAGGAATCTTAAATTAAAGACAGTAATAACCATTATCCCACCTTTTTAAGCGTCCCAACAATTCTGAAAATTTAATCAACCACTTTTCAGTTTATGGTTGTTTCTACAAATATCATTCTATTCTTGGATAACATACGTTTTTCCTTTTTGTAAACATACGGTTCTATTGTTTACCCATATCTTAACCAATTAAGTTGAACTTAATAAAATCGTAACCACTGCGTAACCAAGCTCAACCTGAGTGACACTTACTTGGCAAAGTGACAAGTTCTTCTGCAGGAAATTTCCCACCAATGCTGTAATGACAAAGAGTGTTAAGCATTAGACTCAAAATATTAAGCAAAGGATATAAGAAAGAAGAGATCATTGCATATATGTACATAGAAGCACCTTCAAAACGAACAAGAGTTTTGTGCGGTGTGCTTAGTGGAGTATATACTGAGGATCGTTCAACCAGAAACCATCCACAATTTTCTTTTAAAGCCGTCGGTAATGATGTGATCTTTTGTTGAAAATAAATACTATGTCGGAGAGGTGTATATACTGAAGACTGTACATAGCTTTATGGGCATGTTGATATTGAGAGACGGGGGAAGAGGGTGTTAACTCAACCCATCCCTTACTGTCACTGAATACGTCGGTTACGATATGATCGGTTGTTAAAAATCAAAATCACGTCAGTGAAAATGCATAGCTTTTAAATTTAGCCACATACTGCACCCGAGAAAGTTAGAAATGCAGCCCCTGGAAGCCACGAAATCTTCCTTGCACTCGCAAGATCTCGTGGAGTTCTGCCACCCCCTAAAGTTTTTACCGATTGTTGCCTACATGCAAAAGCAATATCACTATGAGTGAAAACGAATCTGAAAATACACATATATATATCTCAGTTTCATAGCATACTAGCCATGGAGGCGATGCTTATTAAAATGTAGGGGGTTTTTTAGACGAGTAAATGTGCAAGTAGATGAGAGAAATACCTGAATGAATGAGTCTTGTGAGACCTAAATAGCCCAGGAATAGTTTTGGCATTCGTCGCAACACCAGCCTGAAAAATCATCAAACATCTTACTGAAGTACCAACACAACAATCTTAGATATACAGAAAAAAACGTACGGAGATATATCAAGCCATGTACTGGCATTTTCGTGTCACGGGGAACGGTTTGCATTTAATAAAATACTAGATATGTGGGCAAGTAAACCATTGAGGTTTCTCTAAAACTCCAAAAATGGTTGGTCAAAAAGTGATAACATAGATACATATGTTTGTAGATATCAATGGCTACTTAGAGTTACGTCCTCCTCAACTATTATTACTGAGAATAGGGCAGTTGCAGTATTGGGACCTCCGTTATTTCTAGCAACGCCTATCGTTAGTTTTTTTATTATGACATACATTCTTCTAAACCAAAACCAAAAAAATCTACTTCCATAAGAACAGAAGAGGTCTTACCACTCTAATCTTGTGAAAGAGGTGACAAAAAACGTTAAATAGACAGAATTAGGCACAAATACAAAATGGGTTGCTTTTACAGGTTGGTATTAGAAGCTATCCTTCATTAGTATGAAGCCACCGTAACTGTTTCTTTATTATTTGTCTAGGGTTGGCTTGATCTTAGCAACATGTTAATCAATGCCAACCAAAACACAAATGCATAATCACAGTTTTAAATTATTAGCATACGATTTCGAGGTCTATAGTTATGACCAGTTCCTACATCCTCGGCTATGGAGCAAAGAGTTATCGGACCATTCGCAGCACGCTGAAAGAAGTACTTAGATATAGCACCATTAAAAAGTTGTTATAACGAGCACTAGATAACTTTTCACAAAGATCTACCTTCCAATCTACCTCTTTTTATTTCATATGAGAGGAGCAAAGTCTAATTGGTTGTAGGAAAGAACATGTATCCTAAAGCACTCCGAAGCTAGGAATGCTGGGAGCGAGTTGTTTGCGCTTAAAATTCAATTTAAATCTTTGATCTTTTCCATCTCGTATTTCCTGATGCCTTGTGTTACCCATGGCTTAATCTGTTTATATTTTCTCCACTTCGAGAGGATTCCTAAAGAGCTTACATGAACTAATTGTTACTAATGTTACTTTTGTATTTTCTCTAATAATTGATATTTTTCATTCCATTGTTTCTTGGTGCCGATTTAAGGCAAGGTGTTAGTTTCCCTTTCAGAAAATTTCTGCCAGCAAATGAGAAAAAAAATTATTGGTAATAATTGATGTATTTTTCCATTAAGAATTATCTCCTTTCTATTTATGTTTCCTGTTTGTTGGTATCATCATAGCCAATCATTCTTCTATCCTTTTCCATCTCTTTGATCGGTTCTTTTTCTGCTCTTCTTTTTCATCTCCTTTCCCCATCTTCTCCTCTTTCCTCCCCTCTTTTCTTTTCTCTCTTTATATTCCCTCAATTGTGCTACTATACACGATTTTGACCAACAGACGCTGATTTCTTTGCTTTTTCCTTACTTTCTTGTATTTATGGACAAATGATTGGACAAAGCCGCTTAAAATGATCTAGTTGCAAAATTTTCTTTTCCTTGCCTAACTTCTAGCCAAAATGGTTTTCAAATAACAACTTTTTTGCAATACATAACTTACCGAAAGAGCGCCTCCAATGCTAAGAACAACATCAATGTCTACTGGCCGCAGCTGGTTAACTAAAACAGGAGAGGTTTATCAGTGTTTTTGTAATATGTAAAATTCATAATGGGTAGAAGTAGAAAATAAGGAATGAGGTTTCAATTTTTGTACATGTTGCAGAGTTTAGCAGAGGGTGAAAGATTTTTTCTCATCCTTTTGGTTCTTCAGGCATAAGCATTTCATTATTTTAACAAATTATCTATGAATTGGTTTACACATAACCATCCACAACAATGTCAATTCATTCTGGGATGATAAGAATCTGACACCATTAGCAACTCATTCAAAAAAATACCTGAATTTGCTTTCATTCCATTGTTAAAGGTTGAGCAAGGAAATCTTTCCAAACCAAGAGATTCCTTTAAGAAAATAGACAACAGTATGTATACTTGTGTGAAATATAGCTATACAAATTATATATACAAAATACACATTTAATTTATTAAAATATTTAAAACCAAATCCCTTATAACAAATAAAATAACTTTTGGGTTCTTCCTTACTGTTAAGGAGTTACTGCCTGGTCAACACAATAATTTTTTCAGGTTAAATTTTCATAAAACTCAAAGCTAAAAAGCTTTTTAGTGATTACATGATTATCTCTCACAAGTTTTCAAGAAGTTTAGATTAAAAGTGAAAGTTAGAAAACATGGGCTTCTAATCATATAAAGAACATCAAATGGGTATTAGGACATTGAATCCAAGAATGGAAAAAGAACATTTAACGGAACTGCTTAAGTTTAAGCATGTCCTTCTGATGTTTTAATATCTGATATTCAAAGTATGCAGATTACTAAAAAGACAGATCACTATAAATTGATGTGACTTTAAAAGGAACATCTACCTAGCAGAATAAGTTGTGTTGTTTTATAGAGAGAAATGATGATATCAGAGGTATTACCTTTTGAACTGATGGTAAAGATTTCCATGTGGCAAGCTCTTTCGTGTTTTTGATATTAAGCACAGCACCTTCAAGGTCAGAGTGAGAATGTGGTTCTGGGAGTCTTTTTATCTCATCTATACCACTTACTAAAACAAAACAACATTTTGTTTGCTACAATGTTTTGGAGTGAATAATCAACAAATGAGGCAATCAATAATGCAATAAGTGAATGAATTAATGAGCAGCCAAATCATTGTCTGACTTAATAAATTTGTAGATTAATTAAAAAGTTTATTGTTAAGATGAATCATTTATTGTATGTATTAATGGGACAACAGAAAAATCAAATTAATGCAAGGTGAGTAAAAATGGCATCTTTAATTAATGAAAATATAAAATGCTCAGATAAAAAAGAGGTAGAGCAAAAGAAAGGGTGAAATAATGAATGCAACTAGTAGATTCACGAATCAAGTGTATGAACATAAGAAATATGACCAAAATAAACTAATGACAGAATAAATTGATGAGCTGACCAATGAATGAATAAATGAAAGAATGAAAAAATCAATGAATATATAACTAAATAAAAACTATAAATAAGAGAATGATTTATTTTACTTCTTTACAGTACATGCCAATCTTACAATTTCAGACTGCATCATCAAAATAAGGAAAAGGTTCAAACCTGTTATATTTATTGTTTTTAGTAAAGATTTATAGCTGCATCCATATGTTCCAAGATTCTGCAGTTTCAAATTCGAAAGTGAAATTGCAGTGATGTCTTGAGTATCTGACCAAAAGGTATTTTTCATCTGATGTCCATGAGTTTTTTCTATTTTCATCCATTTTACAATGTTATCTCTTGATATGTAGTTCCCTTTGGTTAATGGAAGTGATGGTGTTAAAATACAAGTCAGCCTGAGCTCATTTCTTGACCCATCAACTATAACTTCACTGGCATCGTGCTGCTCAACACGAGGATTTTCCCAAATAAATCCCAGCTGTACTTTATTTGGAGGATCTGAAGAACAGAAAAAAGACTCAGTGAGAGGAAAAATAAACAGACCAGCATCACTATGTGCAAAAGAGTACTAGATGCAAAGTTTTGAGGCTTATTTCATTCGAAGTTTCATTGTCAACATATTTATCTGCAGGACTATTCATTTGGGTAATTTAAAAAACAAAAGGTCATAACAACTATGGTTTGAATCATCAATGTGCAACCATGAAAACCCAAAGCCATTTTCTTCTTTGCAAACATTAGCCGTTTTGGATAATTATTTTTGGAATTGGAGATGCGTCCTGAACTAAGTAACCCTTCTTTTTGATTACACAGATCATGTAGTGAAACCTTTGAGTAAGAATAATGTACAAAGAGCATATATGCATAGGCCTAAATCAAATATATTTGATTTACATCATGGATCCCTCAGCGCATTTCTATCACATCACAACCAAATCAAACTGCAAATAAATAATATCTTACCAGATTCACTTTCTGAATATTTTATTTGAAGGCAAAAAACGGCAATTATTGTGACATATTTAAAGAGGATGTTAAGGACAGAAAAACCTGCCGCGGCCGCCATGTTTGTTTGCTAATTTGAACCTCATTTTGAAAATATTTTACAAAAGGATCCTCGGGATTCTGCGGGAAATTCGCAGCAAATAACCAGTTGTCATGCCTACGCTGCAACATTCAACGAAACGAGGCTACTTCTTCCCGTGTTTACATTGATTAATTTTCAGATTTAGAAGTTGATCAAAGATGTTGCTGGGCTCGGTTCAAATAGCAGGTGAAGAACTTGGCAGTCTTGAGATCAAAGACATATGCGAGTCGCTAAGAAATAATTCCATTCGCATGTTATCCCTCCGAGGATGTCGGATGGATGATACTTGCTTCCAAAGGCTCACCGAAAGCCTGAAAGGGAACGAGAGCCTAGTCCAACTGAATTTGAATTTAGGCGTTGTGAACTCAAGAGAGAGGATTAAATGGCTTACTGAAGGCCTGATTCAAAATGACTCAATAACATCACTTTTGTAAGAATCTCTTATGATTTTTTTTGCAATTAAACGCTGACCAAAGATAAGCTGCCACCAATATCGCAATTTGTAGCCTTATTATGTACCATGCCACATATTAGAATCTTTGCAAAGTGTGCCTTTAATGCAGCTTTTTAGCAATGTTTAAGGCAATGATTTAGAGCAACTACAACACGAAATTGAGCTGTAGGGGAGATTTTGCTGACCAGTTCATTAAGATACAATATGACAATGTACAAACTATAAAAAAAGTAAGCACTTAATCAATTGGTTAAATAAATAAGGTAAAAAGTTAAGTTTTAGCCAGGTTTTTCTCCATGCAAACGACCACAATACAGGCTGACTCCCTAAAAAAATCTCTGGCCTTAAATGTCAAAATGGAGAATTTGCTGTGTTCACTATGAAACAAAATTATCACACTGTCTGTATAAAATATATAGTCAGAAGTGGCACTACTTCATTAATTGGTGTCACTTTTTTTTGTAGACCATTAAAACAGCTACTTCTCATGTAAATGCACCATGTATTTTGTTGTCTAAATTTCAATTTGCTCACATGTACATTAATTTATGTTTAAAGCCTCCATGGAACACCACTACAAGATGAAGGAATGTCAATATTAGTGAATGCGTTAGATGATCATCCAAAGCTTCAGTCTCTTGACCTTGGTGATTGTCAGTTAGGAGATGATGGTTTGTCACATGTTTGCTCACTTTTAGAGTCACAAGGAAACAGAGCAGGCTTACTTGAGTTGACATTGACAGGAAACCATGGGATAACTCAAGCTGGATGGACACAACTTGCTATGGCAATATCAAATGGGTGTTCACTAACAAGTCTTTTTCTTGACTACACAAATATTGGAGACTTTGGTGCTGGAATATTTGCTGTAGCTTTAGCAGCATCTAAATCAGTAAAAGTCATAGATTTTGAAGGGTGTGGTATAACTGATACAGGCGCAGAGTTTCTTTATGATTTGGTAACAACATATGATACACCACTGACTGAAGTAAACTTAGCTGAAAATAATATTGGTGAGGAACTAATAGACGATCTCAAGCATGCATTGAATAATGATGCTCATAGATTGAGAGATACGTTGCCAAAAAGGAGAGGTTCACCCCAAGGAAAAGCAGCAGAATGACAATGTGCTGGATTGACTGCCAGAACTTTTTGCATTATTACAATGTTTTAGCCAATCTTCTAGGTGTCTTCATAGTAATTTGTTCAGATGTTTGAATGTCTAAAGAATCACACATCCTCTCTTGGAACTTGAATGGACAGAGGATAGGATTAAGTGAAAAGATCCAGCCATGCAGAGAGAAGGAACATTTTCTGGTATCAAACAATCAAATGAGAAGTGAACTGCAAGAGAAAAATCATTTTTTTGTAATAAATGAAGAAAGATTTTGACCTGCTAACTAAATCTTTAAAAACATCAGATAATTGTTCCCAATAGAAGAGGAAAATTCGTCCCTTGCCCCCCCCCCAAATTCAATGGCTTCAGGTGTATGAAAAGATCACATAAATTTTGGGGCTTATTTAATTTTGAGGTTCTAAAGGGGGCTTATTAGAGAAGGGCTGCCTTCCCTCCTCCCCTCCGAGTTTCTCTGGTTGGGAATGGGGAGAGATCAATGGCGAGAATGATGAGAAAAAAAGCTTCTCTTACCCATTCTTAAATTTTTTTTAACTTAATTTAACAATTAACTTCAAGATTTTATGCTTAACATTAATCATACTTTGCCATCCCTTATACATGACGGAATCAGCTTTAAATCTAAGGTAGGACAAGTCCATCGGCTTACTAGTGAGAAGAGAAAGCCTATACACTGCTTGGAAATCAACTTGGCTTGTATTTGTGTTTCTAAAATCCGTCTGTTGGTTGAGCTTCGGGAGCAATAAGCGAGCATCCTGAGCCAATGCTCCAACAGCTAATTACACCCCCTATGATGAGGAATGTACAGCCATGCTACCTCATTTAGCGAGGGTAATGGCTAAGTATTATGAGGGAAGTTTTTCATCTCCTTTATAGTTGCCTTCCACAAGTTTCTGTCTGAGAAATGGAAGTAAAAAGATTCTCAAGGGAAGAAATCTGGAGTCAGCCACACTATTTTAAATCAAAAGAATTGTGTATCAGACGGATAGATAGATCGTCAGTCAAATAAAACGAATTGCATTTATGGTGTATTTTATAAACAAGATTTTATCATAACATTTATTGCTGAACACCAAAAATTTAGTTTTGCTATTTATTCGCAACTGACTCCCCCAAAGCCATTAGAATTTCTTTCCTGTAATCATCAAAGTCTCCTTGAATTTCAGCTACCCCGTTATTCTCAACAACCCAAAGATTGCAGTCTGTCTCGAGAATAAGGCGAGCATCATGGCTGACGATTACAACTCCTGTAAAAAATCAAAAATGATTATGTTTTTCATACACACTCATACGGTGAAAGTTGTGTGAACTTAGCATCATTGTCAATCAATGGCAGCATTTCGATTTTCAAACATAGGGACAAAGCTCGCAAAAACTGAGAGACAAAAATTTACGATTTTGTTGTAGTTCACAATTCTTCCTTTCTCCTAATTAAAGATTACACTTAAAATGAATTGAGCGCTATGCTGGAAAGTAAGATGTCACAGTTTTAGAAGTAGTAATTGTGCATTTTGTTTTAGATGTATATTTAAACTGATAAAAGATTAAATGAATGGTGAAAAGCATGGAGTGCATCTCATACCGCCTGTAAAACTATTGATAGCATCTGCCAAGGCATCAATTGATTCAATATCCAAATTATTTGTAGGCTCATCCTAAAAAGATAGATTTTTTAGAAAAAAGATCAGATTTCAAAAGCTAAAAAGAAGGCATAGGTGGTAAAGGAAATTTTTCCGGAACTCAAAAATTGAAGTTTCCACCACTGAAATACAAAGAAAGCCTGTTTTACAATTACGCTCTAAAAATCGCATGGCCTAAATTCTGAGATATATTTTTAAATTACCGATAACAGATGATATTTTGATTTAAAAGAAATTAGAATAAACCTTGATTTAAAATTGACCCATGCGACAGATGTCACCTGTAGCCAACTAACGAAAGATTGCCAAAATTGGTCTTCGCCAGTTGTAGCCAATTTGCCGTTTGTAAAATTGGGAACAGACAGAATTTTATTGAGTGCTATTACTCTCAACATTCTGCCCATTTTATACATCAAAATGAATCGAAGTAGAGCTTAAGGCTTTAAATCGTGCGACACAAATAAATTTTTTCGTCCTGCAGGACAAGGCGCAGTCAATCCCGTCCGAACTGAAAATTTGTCATCGGGCATGAGTTTCGCTCCCGTTTTCTCAAAATGAAAGCAGAATTTCGGAAAACGAAGTTGACAGCAGAATTCAGCACCTAAAAATACTCCTGTTCAGCCTAACTGTATATCATCCTGGACGTCTCCTTTAACAGTCCTATATTAAATGGCTTATTAATGAAATTTACTTGCATATTCTTTTAACCATGAATGGAAGTGCACAACATTAAATGGGGATTCTCAAAGACCGATATGCAACATGAGAATGTTTTCACACCAGATGAGAACATCTTTTCCATCTTTCGTAAATTGTGTCATGATTTCTGTCACTTTGTCTATCACCATCGAAGTACACTGATCATAAATAGGATATCTCAATTCTATTAAAAATATGAAATGGGACTAGCCTTTAATTAAGTAAAATTGAAAGAGAAAAATGTTACCAAGACTATGATATCTGGATGTCTTGAAGTCATATCAGCTAAAGCAACTCTTGATTTTTGCCCACCTAAACGACGAATAATATTGGTGAGCATCTGCAATGGGCCACTCTTGGCAGTATCAAAAAGCGCGAGAAAAAGGAAAAATATAATAGAAGAAAATAATAAGATGTGAAAAATACCCGATAAATCTCTAATTTTGATGGTGTGCGCATGACCAGGTAAACCAAATCTCCCAAGCAGTTTTCTGCTATCTTGGTAAGCCAGATCGAATTCTCTCTAAAAGTGACAGTGATCTCCTTCAAAAGTCTGCCGTACAATCAAAATAACTCCTCCTAAAGGTTTGTTAACTCACTTTTGGCATCACATTATTACTTTTCACCAAATTTGAAAACACCAATATAATTTTGCAACGCGAGAGAAATTGGCTAGAAATCTCAGAAAAACGGTAAACAGCGGTACTTACTTGTAAATACTCCACTGACGATTCGTCAAGATTCAGCTAGAAAACCAGAATGGGAAATACAACTCAAAAGGTTATTTATCAAATAAAAATTGTGATACTAAACTAATTTGAAAAATATTCGTCACATAGGCTTTTAGCGAGAATCATTGTCGAAAACAACTTCGGAGAAATTGAGCAGTATGACGACGTCAAACAGAGACGTCTTTATTTCTTCGACTTGATCATTTGATTAAAATTGACATAAATGGTGAATTAAACGGCGAAATACATGATTTAGACTGAAAAGGTGACGGTGACTTGAACGGTGACAGAATTGTTTAAAAATTAAACATGATTTAGACTTCAACGTTGACTTAAACAGAATTTAACGTTTCGACCCTTGCTAGAGTCATCATTAGCAATGTAATGGAAAAAAACACGAGGTGTTAAAGAAAGCTTAGTTAACAATATACGGGCGTGAAAGCGTGAGTTAAATAATAGGATGAAAGTTCGGAGGCTAACCAGGGCATATAAGGAAGAAACTAAGGTCAACTAAGGTCATAAGATCAACATCCGGAGGGAATTCGGAGAAATTCTGGTGTGACGATAGTGTTTGAATAAGTCAAGAGGTAACAAAATCGCCGTTAAAAAAAACTGACCCTCCTACATCGATAAGTGAAAGCTAGCTCAATGATATAAAGTCACAGTCAAAGTAAATGATATTAGTTGTAAAGAGCTGGTCACTAAAATCCAGTTGCCTTAAATGCCATTGTAAAAATATGTACAGTAATGTGAAAAATCCAGCAAAGTACATATGAGATATGTGCTTTGCCAGCATTTAGTTAATCAAATGTTATTGCAAAGTTATACACGCACCTGATCTGCTGAATGTTGATTATAGAAGCCGATTCGCTGAAATCGAAATAAACATATTTCTATAGTTCTCAAACATGTTAGATATAAACTATAGTATTTGCAATACTTATGTCTATGAGACCTTTAGGTACATCAAAATTGACAGATGAGGAAAAGAGAAGCTCAATTTCTTGCTTTTTAGTGCTTATAATCTACAAAATTTTGCAATTTATTGTTCGCTCTTCGGTTGGACTTGCTAGTTTGTCTAATCGCTTGTCAACTGTTATGCTCAGTAAATTTTCATTGCACGCTTAGCACTCGTCAGTATTTCTAAGAATATCCACAAATGCAAACATGACGTCATTAAATCACCCCACAAAAAGCAAACCAAAAGGCTCCCAGGCTCTTTAAACTTAATGAAATGGCCGGTCTCTTTGTTTTTCTTTAATGGAAGAAGTTTCAAGACAGCCCAATTTGCTCTATCATCTTGAAAAATTGTTCTCGATCATGATGAAGATGCACGATTTATCAATTAGATCTATTAGACTTCATTGCCAAACTGCTTAGAATAAACATGCACAACTACAAGAAAGTTGTGTAGTAGAGTTAAGAATCTTAACAGTCTTAACAGTGAGTTTCGAATCTTCAAAATTTTGGTAGGATAAGTCCGTTTGAAGTAGCATTCCTTCAAACTGGAAACAATTATTAGAACGTGTTAAGGAGCAATAATTGCCCCTGGATCGAGAGAAAAGATATCCGCAACAAAAGCCATAGCCCAGTGAGTGGACTCTAATATTAACATGTTAGGGGGGGGGGGGGCTAGGCCCAGACTTTTTCACGGATAACCAAAAAAATAAACATCTGCCAAAATCGCACACAAAGAATAAATCCCAGAAAAAAAACCAAAAAATAAGTCTTGCATTGCAATTTACAAAATTTTCAACCCAAAAAAATAAACCGAAAACTGACCACCCCAAAAAAATAACAGAGTATTTCTCAAACCAAAATAAATAAGAAAATTTAAAATTTAAGACCCAAAAAATTAAGGGGAGCCTCCTTTACAAAATCGTTTCAAGTACACTTCCTGAGAGCCATATAGAAGCATTTACATCGATTCTATCATGCAAAGAATCTTAATGACAAACAAGCCCATTTCAGCTTGCTCCTGAAGCGCCTGCTTAATTCTGATGAAATTCAACGTTATAATATGAATTACATATAATATAATTTTACAAACATACCAATCTGGGATTCTTGATATGGTCACCTTGCATCTAGATCAAGATTCAAAAATATGTTTATAAACATTTCGATAAATTAACTTTTAAAGTAGAAAAATTAAAGTTATTATCTCATCAAATGTCACCGCAAAGAAGTTTAGTTCAATGTCTCCACAAATAGTGTGAAATGTAGGTCCCCACATATAGTGTATCAAGTCCTGTCACAAACTATGACCGTTAAAATTTAGCTTCAATAAGCTGGGAAAGGATAACGTAGCTTTGGCACTTCAAAATCACCATACTTTGCGATTTTTTTGGTAAACTTTGAGAGGTCACTTCTGTGAATATTTGCTTTATTTCAATACCTTGAAAATAATCAGGTATTATAAGTTCATCTTGCCTATTAATTCCCTGCCCTGAGTCCCTTTGCAACGATCGAAACAGGTGCAAAAAAGTCTTTTTATGTAAATCAAACCTACTCACCGGGCTGAGCCTTCCACAAAGCAATTTGAGAAATGTACTCTTCCCGACTCCATTTGGTCCCACCAATGCAACTATAATGGAGAAGATAACGTATTTAATATCGAAAATCAAGTTGTTGGTTCTTAAAGACAAGTTTTTCGATACTAACGTATTTGAAAAATTCATGTTATGGATTACAATTTCAATACACATCTCTCTTTAGTTCTCTTACAAAAAGAAACGAAGGTCGCAGCTAAGAATAATTTGGCAAATTACTATTCACAGACAATAAGTGTAAAAAAACACTGTGCTATGTATAAGAACCACTTAAACAAAAAACAATAAGCTCAATTCAGCTGCAAACTTCAAAATGATCAGCCAACACAAGCTGAACTCAACCACACATCTTCGAATAAGATGTGAAAAAAATGCTCTTGAACCTGCGCTAGAATGCGGGGCTTCCTGTTTGCCCCTTTTGTTTTGAAGCCCCGCATTCTAGCGCAGGTTCAAAGATAATTATGAGCTTTGTTCTCATTAACGAATAGTATTGTTTGACCCTATCAGTTCCAAGTTAGAATGCTTACAGGTCTCTTAAGAGGTCTTAATGAAGCAAGTTCAGATTCCTAATAGAGATGTATTGACGTTTGTTACTTGTTTGAGAATTGTAAGAAAATTAGGGATATTCTAATTGTGACAGAATGTCAATAATATCAAATTATCATGGCTGGAAATCATTGAAATAAGACAGATGAAACATACCACGTGAAGACATGTCGATCCCAAAATCAACACCCTTGAAGAGCATGGGCTGGTTGGGATACCAAAAAGAAACATCTGCAAAAACATGCTCATGATAGTTCATATAAATAAGTTAGAAATGATGGGTAAAATATATATCTTTTGGAACACTCACGAACGTGAAAATTATGCTTAAATACACGACTAGCAGGATATTCACTAAGTTGAAACGTAAAACAAAAGAACGAATATATCTAGATATCGACATGGATGTCGAAGAGCTTTGGAAAACATTGAAGAAACAAACAGACGAAAATTAGAAATCACCATTAATAAAAATAGTAAATTCATTACCTTTAAGACCTAAAATTGGAGGATTAAGGGGTGGAGGGCTTGGTATAGTAAACTTCACTTTGTATTCTTTGGGTTTTTTTAACAACTCTTGTTCTTTTGGGGTTACCTAAAAGAGGACCGATGAGCGTATTAGGAAATCAAAGGAATTGCACGAGACCAGAAGCTGTTGCCAACAAAAAGGCACAAGAAGAAAAAGTCGTAACCTCATTGCCGACTACCAAATTCGTGTTTAAAAGTATTTTATAGAAAGAAATTTGTTGGACCTAAATAAGGTTAGCATTTTAAATCCTTTGCTGTAATTTTAAAGTTTGCACTTTGCAATCCATTAATAAAGGAATGGAAAGGCATCCATTCCTGAATTAACTCTTTATGACCGGATGTAGGTAGACATTGACCATGAAGAATTAGCCCATAATACACCCCTGTGCAAAGAAGTATGACTTAATGATGGAAATAAAGAAGAAGAAGAAGAAGACGAAGAAGAAGAAGTAGAAGTAGAAGAAGTAGTAGAAGAAGAAGAAGAAGAAGACGAAGAAGTAGAAGTAGAAGAAGAAGTAGAAGAAGAAGAAGAAGTAGAAGTAGTAGTAGAAGAAGAAGAAGAAGAAGACGAAGAAGAAGAAGAAGTAGAAGAAGTAGAAGAAGAAGAAGAAGAAGAAGTAGAAGAAGTAGAAGAAGAAGAAGAAGAAGAAGACGAAGAAGAAGAAGAAGTAGAAGAAGTAGAAGAAGAAGAAGAAGAAGAAGAAGTAGAAGAAGTAGAAGAAGAAGAAGAAGAAGAAGACGAAGAAGAAGTAGAAGAAGAAGAAGAAGAAGAAGACGAAGAAGAAGTAGAAAAAGAAGTAGAAGAAGAAGAAGTAGAAAAAGATGATACTTTATGAATACAATAGATCTGACATTCGCTTTAATTTAGAGAGATACCTCGTCCGAATCGCCTTTCTTCTTTTTGTCTTTTTGTCCAGCCGTTTTTTTCACTTGCGCCACCTAGAAATTCACGTTAGACTATTTCAACAAAACTTTTCTGATTTTCGTTTGAAAATTAAACGTTTTTGCCTTTTGGCAAACTACAAAAGATCATGTTCAACACTAAGGGATTAACTGCATTCATAATAATTTGAATGAAGCTCCGCTTGGCTGGCAGGCTTGAAATGTATAATTGCAAACTTCTGCAAAATTTACTGTGGTCCATATTATCACAGAACGGTTTAAACGTTACTCAGAAGCCACCGAGAATCATACAACATACAAAGGACAAAACCAGTTAACAAATATGTATGTAAAGAGGAAGGTGAACCGTGCTGAATGTGTTAAAATGATTTTGTGTCCAAATGCCGTGCATGGTTACACAGCAACTCGCATTGGTTCCGTAAGAAGTGCTACAAGCTACAGCTTGCTTTGAGGCCATTTGCAGTTATTCATTACTCATAAAAGTATGCAGAGCTTGAAGATCCTTAGGATAATTCATCAGACCCTGAATATGAATGTGCCACAGTTTAATAATACCAAGGTACAGAGTTTTAAAAGGAGGAGTTACGGAAAATGCACCCTTGCTCATAACCAACTCTTTTGCAAATGCAAGTTCTATCACAAAACCAACAGATAGATGCTACCTTCATGTAAAGAAATCGCTGAAAGCTAATCAAAACAAATCAACCACCTGCGGAGGATCACATTTTTGAAGGACATGACGCTGCGATTTCACATAAATTGGACAACCTTATCACTTCAAATAAAAACCCATTCCAGTTAATTACAGATACCAGTTCTTAAAATATTGTATAAGACGTGGCAGCCTTTGTGATGCAGTATATAAAAAAGAATGCATAGACATTCTAAGAAACGTCTAGCTGATAAGTATAAAAAGAACCACTTCATGTTCATCTCTTTTGTGCCATAACTTCCATGCTTTTTTGATGGAAACAACGACTCCGATTTATATTCAAGATGCCAACTACAACACAAACAATCAGGAAATTGTATTCAGATTCCTTTCTGTCTGCATATGACTCACTCAAGATTACTTCTTTGCTACATGCCATTTTATTGCTTCTCTGTTTTCCGTCTTCTTGAACAGTGTAGGTTTTTAGAGTGGATCACTTTAATATAGTCATGCTACAGTAATGAGAGATACACCTATGTTATCATGTCAAATACGTGTTTGTTATTCAGAGAAAAATTATGATGAGATACAAATGCACTATTTACCGCCTGCTTGGACGATTTTCCCGACTGTTTCAAGTTCTTTAATTTTACTTCCTGTTAAAACAACGTTTAAAGAAAAGTTAACGTAAGAAATGCATATAGCACAGTTTCAATTTGTAGGCAAACTTGGGAACAAAGCTAAGCATACTAGAGCATCACCACTTTGTCATACTAACATGCCGACAACAGGTGCAACTAATACGTATGCACAAGCAGCATACAGGCACAAGGTCCATGCCCGCAAAAAGTCTATACTCAAAAAAGGATTATGTATGCAAAAGCATTGACGCGTATATGGTCGTTACAGTTATCATAAACAGCACAAGTTATTAAAAGTTTGTTTAGAATTCTTAAACTCACGTTTTAATCAGCATATCAAAATCACATGAAAAATCGAGGGCGATTTCATTTAATGTAACTTGAATGGTGAGTTGTACCTAAGCTTTGCCCAAGAGAAGTCAGCACTAAGAAAAACGGCTGAATCTTCCCTACCAAATAAACTTATGAAAAGAAAGAATATAAAAATTATTTTGGGGGTAACAAGTATTATTGAAGCTTCACTATCGTTTATTACTCTAAGAATTAAGAAATCAAACGAATATTCTACCTGTTTGTGAAAGTCCTTTTCTCGCTCGACAAGTTTCTGTTTGTGCATCTTCTTGAACGAGGCTTAGAATACAAAAAGATGCGATGTATGATTATCAGGCTGGACATTTTAAAACAACGTAAGTTGAGGAAAACACTGGCATTGTGGGGTGGTGCTTCTGACACAGAGAAAAAGTGACAAAATGGCACTGAACACTTTCATAGCTGAATATCGAATACCGTGTACTTATCATTATAGCTCCAGCAACAATGTAGTTGTTGGATAAAACAGGGGTAGAAATTGCTGTTATATGAACTCAAAGAGTTGTAGATCTTTGAGAGTTCTGCCTTTATTACTAAACTTAATGGAAATGTCGTCAAATATTATCGACAGGATCATCATAGCATCTGTCGCAGATTGAATCAAAATAGTGTTGAATTTGGCAATTACTTTCATAGCTTGCATGTACTTTTGTGTACGATTATCGTAGAAAAACGCCAAAATGTTTCTAAATTTTTACTCACAGTAATTTCCTTTATAGTAAAACAGCTTTTGGTCTTCTACAAGAAAAAAAATCATTTGTTTAAGGATAGCGGATTTGGGAGAAAAAATTCACTTATTATGAAAAGAAACTCATTCTTAAATTGATTATTCCTATGCAACTTGTCCCTAAAAAATTCATAAGCCCCCTCGTAGAAGCCCCACCCCCCCTCAAATAAGATACCGTCTAAAAAGGTCAAAATGAATATGACCCCAAGGGGGCTAATTCGAGGATTTACTAAAAATGTTTTTATGAACATGAAGCTTTAGAATACGTTACAGGGTCAATATAGTTCCATTTCTAAAATAAATTGCCAGCATTCGTATGTAAAGAGGAATAAAAAACCTGCTTACCTAAATGAATAACATCAGTGCAAACGTTATCTAAGAAATGCTGGTCGTGAGAAACTACAAGAAGGGTACTCTTCCACGATTGCAAATAACTGAAAAATTGTTGCAATGAATTAGAGAAATTTTAGTGAGTAGGATTTATATAAATAATACTATGTTAAGGAAAAAGGCAATATTAATGATAAGTGCGTGCATCTTCAACAAAGAGAGGTCTGATCGGGACATTTATAAAGATCATCTTTGCTATAAACGTGCAATACCCTGGCAGTTAAACATTTTTACAAAAAGGATTCCTTATTTTACCCCAATAACAGTTTCTACTATCAGCGAGGAATTTAAATGCTTTCGTTCACAATCCAGATAGTATATGAGTTCCTTTACTCTAGCTCGTATAGTCAGATGGGGGGAAACGATCACTTTGGCATTGCAGGTAATAAAACAAACACCTTATTTTCAATACCGTTCTCTGATAGAAAAACGTAATTGACACGCAGGAAATATTATTAAAAGCTTAATTCGTCTATCAACTTTAACAGCCGTATAAAATACTCACTTGTCAAGCCATATCACAGCATTCAAGTCCAGATGATTCGTTGGTTCATCCAGCATTAGAAGAGTGGGCTCCATGAATAAAGCTCTAACATTGAAACATAAACACTAATTAAAAAACAAATCCGAAGCAATAATAACATTATTTATTCTCTCTTTAAGCACCCACGATTTGTCACTATACAACGCTTCGGAATCTCAGCCAAACTTCCCAATGCCAGTTCTGTCTTCTTCCGAATTATGCCACAAGTTGTAGCAGAGTGTAAAGTGCATGTCACTCTTGCTGACATAAATCTGTTCTTAATTTTCTAGTCATCTATCGCATGCAATTTAGATCAATGATAAACTTTATTCGTGTGCTAATACTAGGAATAGTATCTCGCCTGCTTCATTGGATAAATAATTGCAGCAATATCATTTTTAAATGTTACTTCGGTAAAAGTAAATAAAGGTTCATATACAAGAAGTTCACAAAGAGAAAATTGATGTACCTTGCTAAAGACACACGCATCCTCCAGCCACCTGAAAAATCTTTTGTTGGGCGACTTTGCATCTCGACAGTAAAACCAAGACCCTGGGGAGAACGATACCAAACTTCAAGATAACATGAGTTTCAGCAGAAGAGAAAACTCCAGGGGTGCTTTCCGAACAAAAATTAGGGGGCAACTGGGTTTAGAGCTCGATTCCCTTGGTTGTTCCTGTTAAACTTAATAAATTCTGGTGGCAATATGTTAGATTTTTACAAGCTGAGTCTAACAAAACGATATTTCTATGTCGTTGTAATTTTTTAACGTTTCATTTTCAGGACTGGCAGGTTTTACTGGAAAGTAAAGAATAACGTCACACGCCACCCATTGCTCGTATAAGTCAAACGTCTATGGCATAGGATTAGGATAGAATGTCGCCGAATGCTTATTTCCTTTTGAGGCAATTCATTTTAGAAAGAATCATCTAAAAACTTTGATATGTGATATTTAGGATATCAAACTACGGGTGAAAAATTTTTTGGTGAAAAATGGAAATCTAGCCGGTTCAGCCTGGCTAGTCAATCTGCGTAGCCTTACATTATTCCGAATTGCTTTGTAGCGATCCTTTAATACTGCAATTAATAATGAGGCGCAAACTTCAGCTAAGAAAATTTTCATTGATGAATATACAAAAAACGAAATAAAAACAGCAGAAATTTCGAATTAAAGTTCGAGTATGGGTAAGAAGCAAAATCAACTTGCGATGAAACTCATTCTTTCACCTTCATGTTTATACAGGCGAATCCTGGAAGGTAAGCGAACTGAAGGCTACACGACGATGATATGAGGGTTATATTCTAACTTCTTCTTAAGGTAGCAGATACCCTCTCACGTTAATACACTGCAGCCATTTAAGAAACATAACAAAGTTTTGTAACGGTCTTACGCTCAGAATTCTCCTCGCTTTAGCTTCTGCTTTTTCTGCACCAATAGCCTCTAGTTCTGTATAGACCTGAAAGAAATGAAAGCAAACCATGAATAATCTCCAGATGAAAAAAATACCTTCAATCTCCAATGTATGGCTCCTCTATAAAATAAAAGCACATCGTTCTCTCAACTCGTCAACAATTGGAAATTAAATGAGATTTATTATCCACAGTTTATTCGACCCGTGTTTGACAATTTCACCGTAAAAAGGTACCAATTATTCAAATTTTTCCACCGAACCCAGTTTCACGGATCCCCTTCCCAGTTACGCCCCCCAGACACCCCCTTTATGCAAAGAGAATAGCTTTTTAAAGATTCACACCACGCCACTGGATGTTAGGGGAATCAGCAATTACAAGGAATTTAACTTGCCATAAAAAGACAAGATGGATAGCGATGGTATCAAAATGAAACACATATACTTTGGTTCGTCTGATAAACTTGCATAATGTGCGATAGGAGTTACAATGTAAATGGAGATTTAGTTACGTGGACTGATGTAATAAAATTCCCAAAGCATATATGACTAAATGACTCGATTGCAAAAACGTAGACGGAGATGGCGAAAGGATTGGACTGACTGTATTGTATTGCATGTATTGACTGCAAGGATTGGAACAAGCTAGCAAAATTTTAACAGTTTAAGCTGCAGAAACAATAGCCTAAGGCATAGTAATTACCAATCTAGATTTTTCATTTGCAAGGCCTTCCAAAACGTTAAATCAGTGGACTGCATAGCGTACAAGTGTTAGTTACCAGAGCTGAACTAGGAAGGAAAGCTCACGAAAATAGCACAAAAGCATTGAACATAAAGCTCTGGCTCTAGCCTTTATGGAATAGAAAGGCATAGCACCTGAATACCTGAATACTGAGAAAGGTAAAAGTGTGAGACTATGAAGATCAAACCAGTTGTATATGAAAGTACATAAACCCCAAGTTAAGCAAGAATCATTTGCAAACAGATCATACAATATAAGTCGTCATATTAAAATCAGTTGACATGGAATGATTCTTTTTAATACCCTTCAGTCACAAGTCGACCAGGTCATAAATTTCTACCATATACAAAAAAATAAGAAACAATAGAACTGTGATAAAAATTACCTCTCTTAGTCGCTTATTTGCAGCATCTGAGCCCTTGTCGACTTCTAACAGCAGCTTCTTCTCCTAAAGGAATGAGATAACGTCAATCTGCAGCAACAGATGATGTAAAAATATGAATAACAAAGGGAAAAACAACTCTTAAAAAATTTGTTGCAAGTGCTAATGGTGTTTGGTAGATACTTTTACATTTATGTACAGGGCAAGCATTTTGCTAACAAGCTATCTTTTCCCTTCTCAAATTACTTTCTTAAAATTTCTCTTTTCCTGTGGGTTGTTTTTTTGCATACGGACCTAGACAGAGGAGACGCGAGAAATTATGTCAGCCTTAATTAATCACATCTCAAGTTTTTAAGAAGTATTTTAAGAAAAGAAGCAATAAAATTCTAGAAAAATGTTGGCTTTTTCCAAAAATTTAAATTTATCTACAAAATACGGCAATAGCACTTGCAACAGCACTTTCTAAAGCGAGTGCCTTTTTCCACAGCTTGGGGCCCCAAACTGGTCTTCAACGTCACTACTGGCCTATAACATTTTTTTTGCTACTTTCCATTGTCTTTTATCCATTTGCATTGGATTATTAGAATGTTAGCAAAGTATCTGATTGGGTAACATTTTTCCACTTTGCTGTTACCGACAGAATGATGAAAATTTCATGCTCAATCTTCAAAACAAAGTGGTATCAATCAATACATTTCTCATGCAATTACAGGTCAAACTGTAAAAACCTCATCCAAAAGCGCAGTTCTTTTCTTGTCAGCTAATAAAACAGCCTGTACTGCTGGAGTATCATCTGCCTTAACGTCTGCAATGAAACAATTATTGAAATCATTGCAGAAAACAAAATAACTTTAAAATATTGTTTTTTCTAATACCCAGAAAACACAGAATGTACATTTAAGACTATCTAAATGGCCCTCTAATAATGTCATGCAAATATTTTTCTCATGTTAGCACTATGGGCTCCAATAATATGAATGACTGTTGGTCAAAGATATGACCTTAAGCTTCAAATAAATTTATTTAGCTCAAAGGCCCAATGCATAAATAGTTTTCAATATTGTGAAAAGTTTAAGAAAAAGTATCGCAATTCAAAAGTAAAGTGAAAGAAGATTGATGGGTCTAAGCGCTAAGTTATGATGCTCTAAGTTTTCATTTTGCCCATTAACTTTAGAAAAAGAGCTAAACAAAAATGACCAGAAGTTTGTTATATGCCTGTGGCTTTTATCAGTAAAACAGATAAAAAGATGCTAGGTTGGAACTGCATATACGAGCAGCAAAATCTGTCAGCAAATTTCAATTTGTGAAGAAAACTAAAGTTATGAACATCTCAAATAAAAATTTGTTGAAAACCAAGTGGAGGATGTTTCAAATCCGTATCTAATAAAAAGTTCTCAATTCAAAATAAGAAAACATGCCTTGTTCGCAGAGGAGACAATCAATTCTTGCCGGAATTGCTAATGCACGGCTTGCTATATGTGATAAAAGTGTTGTTTTTCCCATGCTGCAAATAGAAAAATAAACTTATGAAAGTACCATACCTAGAAATTAATGCACAGGCAATGTTATACTCCATAGAAAACATATAAAGGGCATAAAGCTAGATACTGTTTAGCATTGTTTTGCAACAGGAAATGTGGGCTCACATTGCACATCATGCTGTGTGATCTATATATCTAATCATGCAGTTCTCTAAATAAAAATTTCATGTCTCTGAATGCTTGCGGACCAAATGAATCATACTGAAAATCTTAATGTAGAAAGAGACTGGACTTGCATTGGGATCACTGAGCACATCCTTGGTGGCTATTTTGAAAAATCGGCTCATAGAACTCTGGCAATTGTAATGCTACAAATGTAAAATTACAAAAGTAAGAAGGAATACTGACCCATTAGGGCCAACAAGACCATATCTCCTTCCATGAGCAATCGTCAAGGCAGCATTTACAAAAAGGTCTTTCCCTCTAGCTGAAATACTGAAGCTTTCAATCTGTCAGAAAAGATTTATAAGATCAACATGAGATCATGAGATGTCATTATTAAAGAAGAAAGCGATGACCAGACATTTCTACTAAGGCCTTCAGAGCAGACTCCTACATTACGGCAGTTTGAAATAGAATACCAACAATAACTTAGATTTTCATGTGCAGTATTCTCTATTGCTAAACGTACCTTTATATCCATAGCATTTTCAAGTAATGCCCCCTTTGCAGATTGGTCTTGTTGCGATAATGTAAACTGTGACCCTTCCTTGCTCATTTCTTCCATTTGTGCCATGTATTTTGCCTGTAGAGTTAATAAGCAATGAAAGATAGAAATCTCTAAACAATAATACAAAAAAATTAATATCAAAGCTATACAAGGACCTCATACCAGCCATAAATGGTTGCAAGTCTTTTTATAAGTGTTGCTAAATGTGGTTCTCCCAAGATACGTGGCAAAAAACTTCATGTACCTTAATTCCAGATGGTCAAGATGTTGGTGAGTGGAGATTCTCAATTCTACACAATTGCAAGAGAGAGATGCTGCATGATGTTATACAGTCCAAAAACAAATACAGTCCATTTTAGTTATTCTTAGTAAATAGTGTTAGTAGTGTAGAGTTGGTCTTTATTGGCTTTAGCTATTCATTCAGCCAACTGTAAATTGTATTATATATATATTAAGAAGTGAAAAGAAGTGGTGAATATTGAAACCTTACCAGAGAGAAAACACCTTTTTAGGGTAACTGATGACAGACAAGCAAATTGGTTTCTAGTGAGCCAAACAGGTGAAACTGGTGAGGGCTATTTTGGTGCTTTGTTAGTGACCACAGTGGCAGTCATTGAAATTGAAGCAGAGTGTGTGAGGGTTATGGCTAACAATTCTGAGGGATGTGCTACATCTAGTTAACAGTTGACTAATACATCTGGTTCTTGTAAGAAATTAATATAAATTTTTTTCTTTAAACTACACCATGGAATGTAAAAGTTGGCATATTATCCAGATTTGTTATGTGTTAAACCTTGATAATTAGTTTTAGACTCTAAATTAACAATTAATTATAGTTGGGCTACAGGCATTTTTACTCCAAGCCTTGGTCGTTAAACACAGAATTCCTCACCTTCTTTAGATTTTCTTTCCTTTCCTTCCTTGTCATTTTCTTGCATTTGGCTACAAAATGAAACAAAAATTCAGAAACACGTAGTTCATGCAAAATATTAACATGATTTCTTCATATCAAGCATTTTAGTAGTAGCATGGTTCTTGCAATCTTTCAAATAAGTATTATAGGTCTACAATGGGAAATTAGCAGTAAGGAAATTTGCCAGAGTAACAAAAAACCTCTGTAAAGCTTTTTCATTAAATTACATCACACTAATGCAGATTACACTCTCATTAGATCATTTAATAATGATGCCATTCAGACTCCACCCTTCACCAGCACTTTTAATGCAGATTTGTACCTGATATGCACAGATAGCAACATAAATTTTAAAAAAAATGGGTTTTACACACTTTAAGTGTAATACCCTTCCCCTAACCCTATTAAACCAATGGTAACCCTGACCCTGACCATACCAGAAACATTTTGGGAGCCCCCAGTATATATAGTATTTTACAGCGTTTAATATTGTTATTTCTGTTGGAAAGTACGTTAGTGCATTAGCACCCCTCTACCTTAGTGTGCTAGAGTGCACAAGAGCTATTTCCAGATAATTTTGGGTGTTAAGCAGCCATGAAAGGGGGCCTCCCCCTTTTTTGCACCAGCAATGTAGCCATGATAATTATGCTGCTATTATTCATTCTTACCTTCTTCAACTTCTTCATTTTGATCTTCTTCTTTTCCACTGTCTGAGTTGCAGTCAAATCTCAGAGATGCCACTGTCGCAGTTACCTCTTCGGAGTCGCTCGTTTCATCGTTCTCTTTTGTCTCATTCGTTGTTTCATTTGAAAAGTTATCTTCAAGATCGTTATCCCCCTCTCCATCGATTACTTCCTTCAAAAGGTCCAACTTGTTCTTTTTCTGTTTTGCTTTAGGCTTGCCGCTGGTATTACGATTAGAACTAGGCCTATTGCTAGCATCATGGCCGCCTGCTGAATTTTTCGCACCACGTGGTTCCAATGTCTTTGAATCCGTATCACTTACACTTGGATCATTAGCCTTTACACGATCTTTCTTCTTTCCCATTTCTGAAACCTGCTTTATTTTTAAATATTAGCAGCCGGTTTATTTACACCCCTTTCTATTTCTGCAGGACACAAACTGGATGAAAAGCTTTCGATGACGTCTGTGATGACGTAATGCTGATCTCAGAATGGGTTTTGCAGACATTTTAGAAGGTATATAGTGATTGGCTGAATTCGATTTGCATAACAATATGGACTATTTTCAGGCTGGAAATGTCTGCTGATGGTGTGCTGCAATCACCTAAGGCTACGTTCACACTGCTACGTTTTCATTTCCATTCGTTTTTACAAAAGGGAACGCTGCCCATTCACATTGCTCCGTTTTCGAAGGAAAACGCTATGAAAACGGTAAGCGTTCACATTGCTCCAGCAAAAACACAATCGTAGCCTCCTTTTCAAAACGAATCAAACTCCGAACTGAGTCATTGCAAAAAACTCTGAGTGACCGTGATCATCTCTCGACCATATCGGCTATGTTAAAATACACTGTTATTTGACTTTTGGCGCCTTTAAGCCTGAAATGTTGCTCCTGTTGTTAGCGTTTTCAAATTCCCCGTTTTTGGCGTTCACACTGATAACGGATCGTTTTCAAAACGCAGCGTTTTCAAATTTATGCGTTTTCATAAGTGCTATAGAAAGCTCCGTTTTCATAGCAGAGTAATGTGAACGCAAGGCAAAAACGAATAAGTCTTGCTTCGTTTTCATACGAACAGGGCCTTAATTGTAACAATGAAGATATGTAATTGATAACTGAAGACCTCAAATTGATGTCTACATTAAGATATTTAATTGGTTATTATGGAAACGAGTAAACAATGGGGAAAAGTAATGCTACTTGGTGCAAACATTTTTACATTGAGCAACCCATACTTCCTTTGTAATAAACTGCACAGAAAAGTTGAAATAACTTATGTTTTGACTCATGTCAGGTTTCAGAATTTCACCATATGGACGTTGAGTAATCCGATGAGCAGCAGAGCTGAAGTTCTAATCTCGAATCTAGAAAGTGATTCGCTAGTCTTGAATTTTAACCACTGTGAAGCACAGCAGAGAGCAATTAAAAATTGAGACAGAAACAAATTTGAACAGATTATCCAACTGATTTGCAAACTTACTCCAGCTGTACTCAACAAAATTTCCAAATCATTAGATGGCAGAGGTGATTATTTAAACATAGGTAGAGCATAAATTCTAAATTTCAGAAGGAAAGGTTGTATCCATTTGGAGCTAGTGTTTGTACATTTATGAATCCGGAACTGAGGATCATAGCTGATGGGATCAAACAATGTACATCTTCGGAGGCTAGGTGATGTTCATGAAGAGATAAATGTCCATCATGCGTGCTTATAAAAGCTAGATAACATGGAATTTGAAACTTAAACAGTACTTTAATTCAAGCTGCCTCTACCATTACACAGAAACAACGGCATCAATGGTTGGAAACGCAACTGCACAGCCTCAAATGAACGCTACTCTATGTTCAGAGGGCGCTGGGTTAAACTACAAATACTATGGAATACCTGAAACATGTTTCTGGTCTTTGGCTGGCATCATGACAATACCACTGAATAGCTATTACCTTTACATGCACATCAAGAACAGCCAAAGAAGGACAAAATACATTGCATACTTGTCTTTTCTTCTTGGATCAAACGTGTTTATAGGTGCAACAGTTTACCCATTCATGGTTATATGGGGTCACAGAAACACTGAATGCAACTTTGGTTTATTCGTTGTGTTGTTAGGCATGTTCTGTCTCACTATGCCTATGTTATTGACCAGTATGATCACCATTGATAGACAAAGAACAATCTTGAGAATGGCAAAGCATCCTGTTCAAAACATGCAAGGAGCTCAGATAAGCAATTTGGAGTTTCTTTTAAAATGTGCCGGGGTAACGCTTACCTGCGTCACTGTTGCATTGCTGCGAATGTTTGTACCGAAATTTGGAACTGCTCTTGCACCTATATTAGGCATCTCTTTTGTTATTGTAAATGTTTCGTCACTTTCAGTCATTATTCGGAAAATTAAGCAGATTTCAACGCAGTCTGAAAGGCAAGCGCTATCTTCATCTTTGGCAAGATTCAAAAGAACTGTACTCATGATGAAAGCTCTCATTGCTACAATAATCATTGCCTGGCTTCCGATTTCTATCACATTAGCATATGGAAAATTATCTAAGTTTTCTGATGTATCTGATGTCGTACCTATTGCGATGAAAGTGCTTTTTCTTCGTCCTGTCTTTTTGCTACCGAGCCGTCCATAGCCAGCAAAGGACAACAGTTCGGGGTGCTGCTAGAGTTCATCCTGAGCCAAACATCGGAATTCATCACAGTAGCAGGTAGCACAAGTAGCAGCAGGAAATAGACCAGAGAACAGTCACTGGAATCATAGAGTTGAAGCCTTGAAGTTGGAAAATCTTAGGGGAATGGTCACAAAATAGCTCTCAATCGTGATCAGCAGTTTCTTTTATGTTCTATGTACAAATGCAAACGATTTAGTGGAATTTCCCTGTTTTTAGTTGGCAGTTTTCAGATTTCGATCACTGTTTTTAGCAATTTATTTAGTTTAAAGCTGCTGAAACTAACATTTTTATTCTAAAGATTCAAATCTCAAAGTTATTTGATGGGTGAGTATGTCCTGTATACTAACATGGTTTGTAAAAAGCTACCATTGGATAAGTTATGATCTTACCTACACAGAATCAGTGTTTGTGGATGCATTTTCCAAATCATAGGGGTTTTTCATCTCGCATCTAAAGTGTTCTACTGCTTTTTCCTCGCTACTGAATAGCTATATTATCGAGGCTTCAACCGTTACAGGAGTTTCAGGTGTTATTGGTGGCAGTTTGAGCATACAAAGAAGTATCAAACAGAAGAATGGTGAAGAGTGTATCAAAGAAATAGAGACAATGCAGATTGTTGATAGATGTATTTTTGTATGTAACGTGTAGATTCATAAGAGCTCCGTACGAGGAATAGCAGTAGATCTATTATCCGGGGAGAAACAATCCCCATTGTCGCTGTTCTTTACTAGTTTCCGGCTTGAGGAATCTCGCTAGCCATATCTCACTACGACCTCGTTAGGAAATAGCCATAGTAGCTACATACAATGCAATTTAGTTGATACAGCAGGTGTATATGATTTTCAAGGAATCTAATTAAGCAATTTTAGCAAAAAGCAATAGGCCAAGCAGTTTTTAGCGTGCAGCTCTACACAAAATGTGCAGTTCTTAAAGCCTTTTGTGCAGTTCTAAAATTTTCAGTTCAATGAAAAAGTGACTTGAAACGAATAATGAAACGCACGATAGTTAAGAATGATGGCATTTTTATCAGACAGACACTTTTGAGCAAGTCACAGGTATAAGAAAACACTCGACGGTCAGGAAAATGTACCATATTACATTTTTTTAAAAATTCGCCTGAATTTATATGGCCTTAATTAAACATCGTCTTAATTCTCAAAGTCTAAATTAAGACGTTTTTTGTCGAATTGATTTTTAATGTCAATCATGCATAAAAAAATTAAGCAATGTTTACATTTTATGGTATTGTCTGTTTTACTATATGAAACTCATGCTACCTATGATAAGCGATGACGAAAGAGGGGAGGGGCAGCTGCTTCCCTTGCCCTTTTCTAAGGGGGGCCGAGGGGGCAAGAAGTGCCTTGCTCAATTCCATAAAATCTTTTCGACAATCAATCAGAACAGAGCACGAATTGTCTTTGAATGGAAATTTGAATGGACAGAATGGATTTTTTACATTAGAAATTGCGTCTTGGCAACATTTCGTAAATTTGAGATTAGTTGACTGCCAACACAAATATCTGTGGCTATTTAAAGCATGTGTACTATCACATTACTTCAATAAGACGCAAATTTTGTTGAATTTCTGCAATTTTACAGGATGCATTTTGTGTGCAAGTGCCCTTAAAATAAATTCCCCCCTGCACCCTTCAATGCTTCCGGCATCCCTGCCTATGATGAACGAATTAATAAAGCATTCTCTTTCGTTATACTTGCATAAGCAATACACGCACGCTCAAAGAGCTTGAAAGCAAAAAACCTGATTAAACTATTATCAAAGAAAATTCAAAGTTCTAAGCCAATAACAAATCATTAAACTAGCTTCAAATTTAAAGTTTAAAATTGTTTGGTCGAAAGACACATCAAAATTAGATTGAAGGCAATTTTAACATTAAATTCTAAAACTGTTGTTTACTATTATTATTTATACATAGGTCTGTGACTTCAGGCAGTTATTGAAAGTCGTGCCAAAAAGCATATTTCCACAAAAGGCATATTTTCACTTTAAAAGTTCTTCTTTTTGGCCTTCAATTTTTATTACTCTTTAAAAAGTGCTTCTTTACTTTACTAAATTTTTTTGTTTTGTTTCTTTTCTTGTATGGTCCATGTTTTCGTACCTTCAAAAACAAAATTATCTTAAATGACAACATTCTTTAATCTGTCTTTGCGTTAAAAACATCAGAAGTAAGTTGGGCATTAATTACTACAAATTCTATTGAAATAGGGCATTAATGTTCATATGAATGTAAGTATTGCCTGGAGTGGCAGTCAATTGGAAATGAAAGACGCAGACCAAGCTTACTAATGGCGCAGGCCAATGGCAGAAGACATACTATGACGTAGGTTGGCGCAGGCCAGTCAGCAGGCAGAGAGCAAAACATGGCCTTACTGGAGGGCCTAGCCACTAATATCACAACCAGTGATACTACCGCCTTTTTGAAAGAAGGTGGAGGGGATGGTACACAGCGGGGAAAGTAGAGTTTGGTGGAAAGGAAAGAAAGTCAGGCGATGTGACTTTGCAAGGATTCACTTTTCACCCAGTGAAGGTCACTGCTCAAAGAATCTTGAACCTGTGCCGTAGGCCCCTTCTTTATGTAACCCTTTGTTTCAAAAATGCACATTACGTCAGAAAAAATCAACAGATTTATAGAATTTCGAATTAGGGTTATGAGCAGCGACGCACCCAGGAGAGTTTTCGGAATTAAAAGCAGAAAGAGTTAGAAAATGTTGAAAAAATTTGATAAACCGGTTGAAGATTAGTCGGTACTGGAGAGTATACGACGTGGAAAAACTTTGAACTCAGCACGAATTTGTGCAATCCTTTGTGAAACGATAATTCAAATGCATCAGTGCTTAGGTTTCATTGGCCATTTTCTGCGCTATACAAAAACCAGCCAATTCCATGTATCTCCCACTAATGGTCAGGGCCGCTGAAAGGGAGGAGCAGAGGGGGCAGTTTGCCCCAGGGCCTCAATGTCCAGGGGGTCGCATCAACTAATATCAAAATTTTTAATTAAAGCCTCTTTAGATGTTTTCAAAGAACCTCCCAATAAGAGCAGCCTACAATGTTCTAAGAGTGCCCCCGGATTCAGTTCCCCAGATTCCCTTGCTACCTGCTCTTTCTGCTCGCTTCGATCACAGACACAAGATGGCTCATTTTACAGTTTTGCACCTGGGCTTCGGAAACCTCTTGGCGGCCCTGCTGATGGTTTTGATCTTTGTATTCAAGAAGTTAGCCAGGCAAAGATTTCAATGATAAGTAGCAGTTACAGATTTGAATTATATAGTTAAAAAAGACAAAGCTCACAATACGTAATATACAATGATTTAAAGAATATGTAATATACAGTAAATCTACGTTTTGGACAGTTCTTAGATATATTGAAATATGTAACATTGTTAGAGATCATGTCTCTAAAGGACAGCTTTTAATGAGAAACATAACTAGAAACAGTTGATTTACTTTTGAGAGGACAATCAATAGCTTACAAACACAGTCAATTGCATTCCCCTTTGCTTTCCCCATTCTCATAGAATTACTAACTGGTTTCCATAAGGTTGAATTCCAAAGAGATCGCTTGACTTCCAACGAAATATATTTAATCAAACTAAGCATCTTCTAGTTAATACTGCGTGGCTGATTTCACCTTCAAATAATAACTTGTCATTAAATCTTATTACCCTTCCAAATCTGGACTTTGCTCTGAGCAAAACATGCTCTTATAAATACGCTGCTATTTGGACAATTTTGAGCCCGTATGGCGTCCGAAATCCGAAATTCCGCAAAACCCGTAATTCTTTAGGCACCCGAAAGCTCGCACATTTTCAAAGAAAAGCCCGAAAACCTAAGTGCAAAATAAAACCCGCAACCGGTGAAATCCAAGATAATTAATAACCGTAATAACAATAATAACAATAATGAAAATAAAATTATTTACAGTAGGCTAGTATGAAATAGCTATATACATAAAAACTATGTGCAAGCTAATTCAGGCCTTCTTTACAAAAATTAAGAATAAAACTTCTTACCAGGCATAAGATGCATATTTTTTACTACTTATGCAAATCATGTACATTTAAGTGAACTAATAAATAACCCAGGAACTATGTAGAAGATTCATGCTATGTGTTTGCTTGTAGATGAACAACTGCTATTGAAATGCCAATACAAGAGATGCATTTTTCTGGGTTATTTTATCCAAGCTCTTCGTCCAGTTCCTGCTTCTACTTGATTGTGGTGAATTTCATTGTTTGGCTCAGGATGACCTCTAGCAGCACTCCCAACTGCTGTTCTCTGCTGGCTATGGACGGCTCGGTAGCAAAATGGATCGAAGACAGGACGAAGAAAAAGCACTTTCATCGCAATAGGTACGACATCAGATACATCAGAAAAATTAGATAATCTTCCATATGTTAATGTGATAGAAATCGGAAGCCAGGCAATGATTATTGTAGCAATGAGAGCTTTCATCATGAGTACAGTTCTTTTGAATCTTGCCAAAGATGAAGATAGCGCTTGCCTTTCAGACTGCGTTGAAATCTGCTTAATTTTCCGAATAATGACTGCAAGTGACGAAACATTTACAATAACAAAAGAGATGCCTAATATAGGTGCAAGAGTAGTTCCAACTTTTGGTACAAACATTCGCAGCAATGCAACAGCGACGCAGGTCAGCGTTACCCCGGCACATTTTAAAAGAAACTCCAAATTGCTTATCTGAGCTCCTTGCATGTTTTGAACAGGATGCTTTGCCATTCTCAAGATTGTTTTTAGTCTATCAATGGTGATCATACTGGTCAATATCATAGGCATAGTGAGACAGAACATGCCTAACACCACAACGTATAAACCAAAGTTGCATTCAGTGTTTCTGTGACCCCATATAACCATGAATGGGTAAACCGTTGCACCTGTAAACACGTTTGATCCAAAAAGAAAAGACAAGTATGCAGTGTATTTTGTCCTTCTTTGGCTGTTCTTGATGTGCATGTAAAGGTAATAGCTATTCAGTGGTATTGTCATGATGCCAGCCAAAGACCAGAAACATGTTTCAGGTACTCCATAGTATTTATAGTTTAACCCAGCGCCCTCTGAACATTTGAGAGTTGCGTTCATTTGAGGGTGTACAGTTTCGTTTCGGACCATTGTTACTGTCGTTCCTGTGTAATGTTAGAGACAGCTTGAATCAAAATGCTGTTGGAGTCTCAAATTCCATGCTATCCAGCTTTTATATGCACGCATGATGGACATTCGTCTCTTCACGAACGTCAATCAAGCACCTAGCCTTGCAGGTGTACACTGTATTTTTATCAGCTATTATCCATAGCTTCCAATTCAGAAAAAGCACGTAAAACACAACGTGAAACGTTGCAAAAGCAACTGGTCTCGCTAGTTAGAAATGGGCATCACTTTTCTTTCTAAAAGTTAGCATCTAGGTTCTACCTATGTCTAGATGATCACCTCTGCCATTCCAACATTTAGAATATTACTATGCGATCTAAAATTCCCTATTGCCTTTCAGTTAAGGAATCCTTGGTTGGAAGCACGGGCAGTCCCACGCAGGTCTGTTGTTTAATTGGTTGACTGCTGCTGGAGAGAGTTTCAAGGTGGTTAAATAATCGGTTCAAAAAGACTTTTCTATCACGATTATTTATTGCTCCTCGCTGTACTCTACAGTAATTAGAATGCAAGACTAGCGAATCAACTCGCTACACTCGAGATTGCTGCTCATCGGATTACTTGACGTCCGTATGGTGAAATTCTGAAACTTGACATGAGTCAAAATTTGAGATGGTAGAAAATATTAATGGCTCTTAAGGTTGGTGTAGCTGATAGCTTATTAATGTCAACCGTAATTAATACATTACCATCGATATCTAAAATGAAATTAACAACTTTGAGTATAACCTAAATTTACAATATAACTTTTACATAATCCTTTTGTGCATGTAAAATTCCAAAACTGAATATCCCTTTTAAAACGGGACTCCTTTATATGCCTTGGTAAATCTCTCTAAAGATTCTGCCCTAGGAAGCTTAAATTTTCTAATCCCTAGGCTGTAGTCCTAGGATTATTTCCATATATGTTGTTCGTAACTCTTAAGTTATGATGCAACTCGCTCGCTAAGTTTCCTTCATAAAGGGAGAATCAAAGAAGAGTGTACCCGTACAAATATCGATAAAATTAGCGTCTTGATAAGCAGGAGGGATGTCATACTCCAAATGTATAGCGTACAAGGCGTGTGGAAGGCGTATGTTAATGGTACAGGCAATCATTGAGAATACTTCTCTTTAATTCAGTTTTAGTCCTGCGCCGCACCCCTTTTTTGCGCTGCTTGCTTACCTGAATGTAGAGGCCACACCCTGAAAGCAAGAGTCTGTAGAAAATTCTATTAGGTAGGGTTTGTCTTTTCTATTTTGTGGAAAGATGACAAAAAGGTTCTTGTAAGTTATTGCAAGGCCAATCGAGAGGCAGCTATGGCTCTGGGTCTATAAATGGCACAGGCTCTTAGGGAGGTGTAGCGGCGCAAAGCCAAAAGAGGTCTTTAGCCCTACTGAAATATTTTTCAGCTACCCCGTCTGAATTAATTTACGACTGAATCAAATGAAAAAATCAATCTAAATTACGTTTTTGCAAAATCAAAATTTTTTCGCCCCCGTCTTGAGACCCAGGCCCCAGGAATTTACCCCGGCTACCCCCCTCTCGACGGTACTGGTCATTACCCTCACAAAAATCTTCTGCACACTTCGTCTCGTATAAAATCTAAAGATCTGTTTGATGGAGGACATAAAGTGTCTTGTGCTACCAAATGTTAAAACTGAAGCTGGAAGAAAAACATTTGCCTTTCAAGGAGCACTGATTTTTAATGAATTGCCAATCGACCTTATAAATGAACCTTATTTTGTTAACTTTAAACGAAAGATAGATACGCTAAGTTTTGTTTGAAAATTTGTGTCATATCTAAGTTTTTAAAATTTTACTTTGTCAAAAGTTTCTTTAAACAGGACCCTTATTGATAGCAGTACTTAATTTGTACTGAAACGGCTTTATCCTGTATAAATATGTATCATTATTATTATTATATTATTATTATTATTATTATTATTATCATTATTATTATTATTATTATTATTATCATTAAGGGCACAATCTTATGCAGCCTACCTACGGTAAGGTTTAGCTTATGAGTTAGGGTGGAGGAGGCACGTTGATTGTGGCATTTCTAGCTCACACAAAGTCTCCAAAATTAGTGGCCTATCAGACTGCTCATTTATTTGAGCGGATTTTCAAGTAAAATAGGTCACCACTCCGAATGAGTCTTTGATATTAAAGAACGCTATGTTCTCTTAATTTGGAAAGATAGGGCCAAGTACCGCTTAAAAGGGTTTCTACATTTTATAAGAACTACCCGAGCTACTATAACATCAAATGGAAGTGAGAAAGTAATCCTTTTTCAAATTGTTATGTACCTCATCTGCCTAATCATGCATATCGCGTGAATTAGCGTTGGCAAAAGGTGTCAGAAGTTCTTGTTCTCATATTCAAACGGCACTATTAAAAAAAACATGCTTGTTATGGAGATTGATAACTACAAACGCTCTTCATCTTGGATCAAAATTTCCACTTTTCATGCTAATGATTATCACTTTTTGATGAAATGGATTCTACGTTTTCCTTCTTTCTCACGCGATGTCTCTTAAGCCACCTCTAGAGCTACTATGATTTTGCAAAAAGAGAGGTTGAACGCAAATACAACCTGTTACTCTTTCATTTTGCTTCTAACTATAAAAATTCATTGAGATAGAAAAAATAATTGTTTGAAAGCCCTAGTCATTGTAGTGCCATCGCACATTTTTTCGTCTATCCATTCATTTAGTTCTGGAATTAATTTCGCAAAGAGAAGCAAAAAAAGTATCTTTTGAATAGAAGGAGGTGTAATTGACCCAATCCCTTTGCTTATAAGGCATTTAGTTACACATTAACAACACTAGGGAAACGCATCTTTATACCCCTTGTATAAACATCTTCTGTGTAGGTGACGTCACTAGCTACCACTCAGAACACACGCCCACCTGTTAGGATGGTTGTTTGATCTATGGTGATAAATGTAGAGCTGTCAATCACGAGTAATGCTGGTTATCAATACAAGTTGAAACTTAAACCACATTTTGATTCTGAGTGACTGCATTGGCGAGCAAACAACAATGATAGGAAACTCTACTGCACAGTCTCAAAAGAGCGGAACTCTATGCACAGAAGCTGTTGGAATGAAGTACAAATACTATGGAACACCAGAAACTTGCTTCTGGTCTTTGGCTGGCATCATGACAATATCATTAAATAGCTATTACCTTAACATGCAAATCAAGAACAGCCAAAGAAGGACAAAATACACTGCATACTTGTCTTTTCTTCTTGGATCAAACGTGTTTACAGGTGCAACAATTCACCCATCACTGGCTTACTGGGCTCAAGGAATACCTGAATGCACCTTTAGCTCATATGTATTGATGTTATCTATCTTTTTTCTCGTCATGCCTATGTTATTGACCAGTATGATCACCATTGATAGACTAAAAACAATCTTGAGAATGGCAAAGCATCCTGTTCAAAGCGTGCAACTAAACAACTAAATTCAACATGACATTCAAACACGGGACTACCAAACAGCTCTGATTATCGTGAAATATCGTGTAAATTCCTTAAAACTCGGGTGTCAGAAAATCTAGATAGTATTCTTCCATCGTTCAAATGTAAATGGCTGGAATGGAATCATAAATGGAAACAAGGAATGGAATAGTCCTTAGAACTGTCCACCGTTAATTAATTTCTAAATGGAAATTGCAAAGAGAAGTAGTCAGCTGTAAACTACTCAAATTTAGCAAGGTTTCCGCTTATATTTCTATAAGTATTGATGATTTAACACTTTGATTTTTTTATGTTTTCTTCCAACTGCTAATTTCCATGTTATCGTTCTCTTGTTTAGGCCACCACAACGCAGAAAACGACTGACCTGTGTTTTCTTGTCCCTTCACGTTCAACACTTCAATCTTACCTTATTCTTTAACATGCTAAATTTTTATTTATATCGTTGCTGCTTTTTTAATTTTAATCTAACGGGTAAGCCTCATACCTGTCTCTATGTTATGGCCATTGGGTAGTCATGGTATTCTGCTCTTCATGGCGTCGTCCTTGTAGTGTTAGTAAAGTAGCTTGTATGTACTATCCTAGGTAATTTTCGTTATTGTAGATATTATATTGGAAATAAAAAAAGAGAAAGGGATGAAATCACGAGGTATTAATAGATTTTAGTGTATGGTAGTAAGTAAAACAAGTTTATGGATTAGTGAATGACCAGGTGAAAGAAAATATATGCGAGGGCACGTCAATGACTAGGATTTTCAAAAAAGGAATTTTTCTATCTCAGTTAAAGTTTACAGTTAGAAGCAAAATGAAAGAATTACAGGTTGTATATGCGTTCAACCTCTCTTTTTGCAAAATAATAGTAGGCCTAGAAGTGGCTTAAATAACATCGCGTGAGAAAGAAGGAAAATGTAGAATCCATATCATCAAAAAGTGATAATGATTAGCATGAGAAGTGGAAATTTTGATCGAAGATGAAGAGCGTTTGTAGTAATCAATCTCCATAACAAGCATGTTTTTTTTAATAATGCCGTTTGAATATGATAACAAGAACGTCTGACGCTTTTTGCCAACGTTAATTCATGCAATATGCATGATTAGGCAGGTGAGGAACATAACAATTTGAAAAAGGATTACTTTCTCACATACATTATATATGGTGTTACTTGAAGAAGGATTACTTTCTCACATACATTTAATGTTATAGTACCCGGGTAGCTCTTATTAAAGGTAGGAACCCTTTTAAGCGGTACTTGGCCCTATCTTTCCAATTAAGAGAACATAGCGTTCTTTAATATCAAAGACTCATTCGGAGTGGTGACCTATTTTACTTTAAAATCCGCTCAAATAAATGAGCAGTCTGATAGGCCACTAATTTTGAAGACTTTGTGTAAACTAGAGAGGCCACAATCACATAAGCTATCTCATAAGCTAAACCTTACCGTAGGTAGCCATATTTGATGGGGCACTTTATGTCCCCTGTGAAACAGAACTTTAGATTCCATAGTGGAGGAACTATGCACAAGAAATTTGCGAGAATAATGACTGAAAAGATCTTTCTTGTCATCTTCCACAATATGACATGAAGATGAATACCGGCATAATAACCTTCTTTACTGACTTCTTTTTAGTGGGTGTGGTCTCGCTTTTTGGGTGAGCACGCAGCGCAGAAGTGATTGCACTTGTGAAGGAGCAACTTTGAAATATATTGAAAAAGAAGTCATCTCATTGGCAGCTATGCTGTTCAGCAGACCTGGGCCTCCGGTGAAACTTGAAAAGTGGCAAGGACTTTGAAACGAAAACTTTGAAAGGAAAACATTTGAAAGGGGCAAGCAAAATAATGTGATACGCCAATTTTGACTCGTCATACCTGGGCTAACTTGCATGAGCCAATGCTGCTGACCATAACGAATTGTACAGTTGACACCAAAATACGGCTGCACTTCAACAAAAACTCTTGAGAACAACAAAACAACACAATATTCAACTTTCCTTGGCTGTAAATATGCTCGAATTGTGGCCGACATCAGTGCTCTTATTGTTGCAGGCATCAGGGACATAGCCAGGGGGAGCAAAGAGAGCCATCGCTCCCCCTTTTGAAAGATAAAAAAACATTATTGTTGCTTTACTAACAATTTTGAGCACAAACAATACCATAACGCCTCTGTGCCGTTCCCAAAACTAATTTTACGGTCTCCGCAACGTACTCATTCGGTGGGTAGAGACAGAACTATTTTGTACATGAAACTGCCGAAATTGGCTTCCCCCCCCCCTTACAACTCCTGGTTACGTCCCTGGCGGATAGTTTTATGACGATAACCACTCCTAGTTAACTACAAAATAATTTTTCGTCGGCAGATTCTTTAGACTGCAATCCTTGCATGTTATGTAAAAAGAGAGGAGCAATTTTGGTGCTGAATGAGCCATTTCCAGCGTGCCTAGCGGGAATCATTTTTGATTCGATCATAGATGATCACCACCTATTTGGTTATCAGCATCAGCATGACCGTAATTTGCACTTAACCAATGAAATATCTATCAGTGGGTGAATTATATACCAATGAAGTATATATGCGTGGCTTTTGGAGAGCTTTTGGTCAAGCCTTTCCATAAGATTGCCATTTCCCAGCCCTGTTCTTGTACATGATTTCCTGGTATCAGCACTGAAATATGCTAAGAACGTCTGAGAGAGAATTATCATCTATACTAAGAATCATTCCGAGCTTTCACATTTAAACCCAATCATGTATCTGCTGGCTAACTTTGTGAGCAGCAAGATTTTATGATGTATAAAACAAGGGAGTGCTACAGATAACAACAGGCTACATGAATTTAAAATATAAGATATGAACACAAGATCAATAAAGAGATATATGAATTTTATAACAATTCAGTACTACAGTACGTTTAAAACGATTATAAATATGCAGCATTCAAGGAACCAGCCCTCGAATCATTGCAAATAGTAGCTTAAAGCAATATGTCGTCTAACAGCTTATATAAATTATAGGATGTTCAGTTTAAAATAATATATCAATTCCAATTATTCTAATCCTAGGGTAAATACATTCTGATCTACTAATTTCAACTATCAGGAAGGTACAGTGTTGTACATTGTTTCCAGGGATCCACTAAGTAGAAATGGGAAGTGTTTTGAGATCAATGAGGCACAGGAAAAATGAGGCCATCGTAATTAAGAGCATGGTACACAACTGAACGCCTTCTAAGCTAGCTAATAAATAACTATATCAAACACAGATTAAATATGAATATTCTAAATTTTGAGTTATTCCAAGGTCCAGCCTTGGAATTAAAGAGTTTAATCACAACATATAAAATCTTTGACGTGATAGTAATGTAGTTGAATTGTACCATAATACTCTACTTTTAACAGTACTCCTCTGATACTAAGCAGATAAGGGGGGGAGGGGAGGGAAAGGGCTCCTTTTTATCAAATCACGCGGACACTAAAGCGTCTCTTGTAATCAAATGTGTTCCTAGATTTCTAGTGTTATCAAATTTCAAAACTCATACACAAGGTTAGGGGTGCTCGCAAGTTTCCTCTACAATTTCTCATCAGACTTCCTAATGGTTATTTGCATCAGTTATGTAGAATACAGATGTCAGCAGTATAAAGTCTCTAGCACAAACGCTGTATTATCAACGAATCGACAGCAAAAACTGACAAAATATAATGTTTCTTTACTGAGAGTGTTCAATAAAATATGGCGGAAGATTGTCACTTGGTGGTATAGCTTGAATTCTCCACAGTTCTCTTTTATTTGATGAGCCCTTTCTTCCATGAAGAGTCGTGTAATTATTGATATATACCTGATCTCCTTTTGTGTATGAATGTCCAAAGTAAAATCGTTCATCTAATGCTATCTTCCTTATTTCTTCTTCCAACTGCAATGGAGTTATCTTCTCACCATCTGATGATGTCAGTACTTCATATGTCATCACTTGTTTGCTTGATGGATGCTCATCCTCATTCCAACGTTGAGACCAACGGAGTACGTCATTACCAGTCCAGGGGCATTGCATAACCAGTGGATAGTCATAATGGGATCCTTTTCCGCCAAAATACGACTCTTGGTTTTGCGTTGAAAAAGTTTCATACGAAATGATCGTGTTTCTCCAATTTTCAATTTTTTCTCCATCAAGAGCCAAAGCAACAGCTTTTGCATCTATAATTGTTGTTTGGCCAACTTTCTCGTCTTCACAACTTTCTCTGCAATACAATAGGAACTCTCTGCAAACGTAGTCTTCATAGCGATGATTGGCTTGGTCTGCACCAACGTACTTTGGCAAATACATCATATCGAAATGGATTGGCAAGGATTCGAAGCTCTTTGTAACATCGTGAGTTTCACTTACTGTTTTCAGCTTATGAATAACACCGAATTCCCATTCAAATAATCCTCGTGGCACTCTTTTTCTGTACTTATTAATCATGTCATCTTCGTCTTTGAAGTCTTGAAATCCTCGTAAAACCACGATTCCAAATTCTTTGAGAAGTGACGTAAGACACTCAGATCTGATGCATTCGGAAGACAGGGCATCTCCAGCGTCATCGACAATTTTGTTTACAATCATTATACCGCAACCACCTGAAAGGAATAATGGTAACAGAGACATGAAAAAATGATAAAGTATAGTTGAAATGGATAAACATTAAAGCGTTTTTATAATATTACGATCAAAATTAGCATTAAATATCATATTACCGCTCCTGTAGAAAGATGTAGGCCCTGTTTACTATTATCGTTATTATTACTATCGACAGAAATTAAGAGATTAATGAATACAAGATGAACATTAAAAATCAAATTATAATAATTATTTACCTCTTTTCATTGACACTTCAAATGCTGGTTCATCTTTCATGTTGTTAAAGTATTTAATGTAATAATCAGCAATTCCCAGCTTCACATACAACCAATCCATACCATCCAGTTTCGCTTTGAGCAAGACATCATTTTCTCCAATCGATTTCTCGATCTCCGCTTTGTGGCCTATCACAAATCTGCCTTGCGCTGAATCAAAAAGGACCACGTGATGCCATGGTGTTCTGAGTATGCCATCATATGTCATGTGACTCTTGAAAAGATCAATTGCCAACTTGCCTGTCAGGGGGTGATGATGATGAATGCTAAGACGAATGTAGTCAGTTACAGTTGTCTGTTTTAGAAGAAAGTTATCGAGTGCAACACCCTGAGCCATCATTCCTCTCGCAACATTTTTGATGAAACGTTTTGTTGTTTTGCTACTTTTGGTGCCAGGTAAAGACATCTTCAGATCATTGAGCATGAATTTTCCAACCTGCATGTATTTATTCAACACAGATGGATCGTTTTGGATCAAATTGTCAAATTTAAGCGAAAACTCTTTTCCGCCATACTTTTCGAAGAGAACTGTTGATAATTCTTTGGCGGGAACATAATTGAATTCAGGAAAGGTTGAGAGTGAAATCAATTCAATGACGTCATCAGCACCTTGATCTTGGATCATTTTGCGCAAGCCTTGATGATACTTCATGTATGATTCTTCACTGACTCCAATGTATTGATCAAATGTGTGGTAGTCTGATAAAATTGTTATTGAAACTCCATGTTTGTAGATTGCTTGTAATTTTCGGATTGTTGTAACCAGTGTCCTTATAGCGAGGAATTCAGCAAAGTCTGGTAAATCTCCAAGAACCTTATCCATCTTATTAGGGCTTTTAACTGGGAATCCAGGAAGAAAGAACCGAAGAGGAAGGCATTCGGAAACGATGACTTTCAAGCGATTTCTGAGGACGTCATAATCTTGTTTGTTGTAGAGATTTCCGAATGCATACATCCATTCCTGCATGATGATATCTTGAAGTTTGTGAACAAGATCATCGGAAGAACGATCGTGCGTTTCAATGATTGTATGATGAAGATCGTCAGAAAAGTCGACTTGAGGCTCCAAATCATACTCAAAGCTAAAATGAAGACAGTAGATATTGATAAAACTTGATGGAAAAAGGCCAGTAGGACCTTTTCCTTCTAAACTTAATACGAACAAATGGTACATTGGCATTTTTGTTGGTACATTGGTACATACATTGGTACATTGGTACGTTGATAATGCTTTTTGATGAAAAGATCGGTGACAACCTTTGTGTGCTCTCACGTTTTAAAATTATTCAATTGTATACCTGATGGTGAAATTTTATGAACAAGCGACTTATAAATTCAATTTTGTGAGTCACATTCCGATATGTTCATAAACTCATCTTTGTAATTCACGTTGGGACATATTTCATACCATTTCATACAACTCTAACGTTGCATTATTTTTACAAAATTTGTAAATTCGTATTATAGCGTTTCAGAAATAGAAATAAAAAAATCCATTGTTTTTTTACTTGGATTCAAACTCATTTTTTACTGAGATATAAATCCCTTTAACGATTTTTATCCTGAAAACCTACAAGAACACTCGCATATGATTCTGGTCATGCGATTTGAGGCTTTTAGCATTAATAGTAAGATTTACTCTTGTATAAAATACAAAATTGAATTCTACATACCGTGCTTTTTTCTCTACTATTATTGGCATTTTGGATATTGTATCTTTCTCTTGATTTTAGCGATCTTTCTTTCACGATTTTTTGATTGAACAAGCAATGTTCTGATTCAGCGTATATCTTAATAAAATTCCTACAAAAAGAGAAAAGAGATTGAATCAATTAATTACAGAATGCATCTTTATTTTGAAATCTTTCCCAATCTTTCCTGCGAAAGGAAGTCTTTCCTGTCCAACACTACCTTGAAAAACGAAATCACTTCAAACTTTGGACCCATGGCAAGCCTTCGCCTTTGCATAGAGCCTCACAAGGCCCCGTTGCGAAGAAATTGCACAAACTCTTTTCTCTCAAGGTGGAAAATCATAAAGATCTTAACTTCCTAAACTCGAGTCGCAAACTTAAGGCAAAGATAAAGGTATGTTTCAAAATTTTTCTAATAATCGAAACTTACTTTGATTGCAAGTGACCTTTTCAGCAGACTTTGCTTCTTCCCCCTTGTCATGAGATAACTGACTCAAGCTGCAGCCATACCTCATTTTATACCGATCGCATTCTCTCGATTTTTCCTCATAACGTATGTGTTGTAGGAAAAACGGCCCCCATAATACGTAAAACCGTAAACAAACCATTGCTCTTTAACTTAGATACCCCACAAGCAAGACCCCAATTAACATAAACACGATCCAAAGCCTACGCTAGAGTCATTGTTTATCTCGTAATTTTGAAGGTTTCCTACGTCACAAGCGAGCAAGAAATTCGTAATCTGTGGAAAAAGATCTAAAAATAGCGATACAGCTTTTCTATACTCAACTGAAATACAAAGCCATCTTAAAATAGGCGATTATGCTTGTTATGTTATGTGAATTGTTTTCATGACGCTAGATGCCTTTGAGTTTGAGCCAAAAATAGTCAGGCATCACATTTGTTTTTAGGATCAAAAGATTGAGGAAGGATGATGATGCAAAAATTTCGTTGCTACTTCCTTCCCTCGTTAATCAATTTCAGACCATCTGAAACTCTAGTAGGGCCTAAACTACCTCTCTGGAAGCATTTCACAGTTGTATAGGGTACGGGTAAAATGGGGGCAATATAGCTAAATAATGGGAGGGAGGGATACCTCTCCATAAGATCAATGAATGAGAACTGTGAGAAAATGGGCTCTGTTGGAAAACTAAACTTAAGAAGGCACCTCCTGGTAATGCTTCCCTTCTCTGATGTCCCTGTGTGTATGCATATGCAACTAACCCCTCCTATTAAACCACTTTTCTTGGGCTAATTATACTTCTGCTAAGATATTGCTATCTCTGCAACAAATTTATATAGAACTCCATCTTTGGATATCTCAATAGGCACCCCCAGTCATTACTATCTTTACCTTCAAAACCGTTAGGTTTTTTCAGGCTAATGCTCATATACACGTTTTTGTAAGTAAGAAAGTTTTCGAGGAGCTAACTTTATGGAGGGGTGTCGTTTGCAGTTGTCTTCAAGGAAAAGGGTGTAACCCTCGACCATTTCTGCCAGTAGCAATCAGAGGCAGATTTAATTGGGAATTCAGTAGCCGCAATTTATTTCTCAATAATAAGCCAGTTACTGTGATATTTGGCAAGATTGGGTCAATTTATTTAAATTCAAACAAAAATTTGAAGTCAAAGTCCTTCGATATATTGGTACATAATGACTAAAAGTCGTGATAATTCTATAGTTTTGGCTTAAGACCATGTGTTGTTTTATTATTTCTGCATAAAAATGAAAGTAGGTGTTTCTTATTGCTAAATGTATAACAATCGATAAAAGGATGCAAACACGGATAGAGGCATTGGAAATGTTGGCTATAGAAAAATTAAAAATTTGCAGCGTAAATAGAGTTAGTAATCAGGATGTTTTAGTATTGGTTAATGAAGAAAGATCCTTGATGAAATCTATAATGCAGAGATAGTTAAGATTTCTTGGGCGTACAAAACGTGAAGAAATAATGGAGAAGCTGGCAATTGAGGGTAAAATTGAAGGAAAGAGAGCTAGGGGTAGACAGAGATTGATTTATACGGGTGCTAAACAATGGTTGTTGCGGAGGGTGCTCAAGACAGAGAAAGGTTTCAAAAATTGTTCACCAAAGTTGGAGTCTTACAAGGCACTCCAAGAATGAGCAAATATATAAAAACTCTAATTCGTAGGTTGCATTCCGAATCTTGCTGACGATGAAGAATTGAACAGTTGTCACCAAAATATCGGCTGTACTAGAGCTTAAAATCTTGAGAGCACCAAAATGACACAATATTCAACTTTCCTTGGCTGTCATTATGCCCTTATTGTTGCAGACATCAGGGAAGTAGCCAGGGGGAGCTAAGAGAACCATCGCTCCCCCCCTTGAGAGAGAAAAAAAAACATTATTGTTGCTTTACTAACAATTTTTAGCACAAACAATAGCAAAACGCCTCTGCGCCGTTCTCAAATCTATCTTATTCTTCATTTTTACGGTCTCCGCAACGTACTCATTCGGTGGGTAGAGACAGAACTATTTTGTACATGAAACGGCCAAAATAGGCTCCCCCCCCCCTTACAACTCCTGGTTACGTCCCTGGCGGACAGTTGTATGACGATAACCACTCCTAGTTAACGACAAAATAATTTTTTCGTCGGCAGATTCTTTAGACTGCAATCCTTGCATGTTATGTAAAAAGAGAGGAGCAATTTTGGTGCTGAATGAGCCATTTCCAGCGTGCCTAGCGGGAATCATTTTTGATTCGATCATAGATGATCACCACCTCTTTGGTTATCAGCATCAGCATGACCGTAATTTGCACTTAACCGATGAAATATCTATCAGTGGGTGAATTATATACCAATGAAGTATATATGCGTGGCTTTTGGAAAGCTTTTTGTCAAGCATTTCCATAAGATTGCCATTTCCCAGCCCTGTTCTTGTACATGATTTCCTGGTATCAGCACTGAAATATGCTAAGACCGTCTGAGAGAGAATCATCATCTATACTAAGAATCATTCCGAGCTTTCACATTTAACTCCAATCATGTATCTGCTGGCTAACTTTGTGAGCAGCAAGATTTTATGATGTATAAAACAAGGGAGTGCCACAGATAACAACAGGCTACATGAATTTAAAATATAAGATATGAACACAAGATCAATAAAGAGATATATGAATTTTATAACAATTCAGTACTACAGTACGTTTAAAACGATTATAAATATGCAGCATTCAAGGAACCAGCCCTCGAATCATTACAAATAGTAGCTTAAAGCAATATGTCGTCGAACAGCTTATATAAATTATAGGATGTTCAGTTTAAAATAATATATCAATTCCAATTATTCTAATCTAAGGGTAAATACATTCTGATCTACTAATTTCAACTATCAGGAAGGTACAGTGTTGTACATTGTTTCCAGGGATCCACTAAGTAGAAATGGGAAGTGTTTTGAGATCAATGAGGCACAGGAAAAAAGAGGCCATCGTAATTGAGAGCATGGTACACAACTGAACGCCTTCTAAGCTAGCTAATAAATAACTATATCAAACACAGATGAAATATGACTATTCTAAATTTTAAGTTATTCCATGGTCCAGCCTTGGTATTAAAGATTTTAATCACAACATATAAAATCTTTGACGTGATAGTAATGTAGTTGAATTGTACCATAATACTCTACTTTTAACAGTACTCCTCTGATACTAAGCAGATAAGAGGGGGGGGGGAGGGGAGGGAAAGGGATCCTTTTTATCAAATCACGCGGACATTAAAGCGTCTCTTGTAATCAAATGTGTTCCTAGATTTCTAGTGTTATCAAATTTCAAAACTCATGCACAAGGTTAGGGGTGCTCGCAAGTTTCCTCTACAATTTCTCATCAGACTTCCTAATGGTTATTTGTATCAGTTATGTAGAATACAGATGTCAGCAGTATAAAGTCTCTAGCACAAACGCTGTATTATCAACGAATCGACAGCAAAAACTGAAAAATATAATGTTTCTTTACTGAGAGTGTTCAATAAAATATGGCGGAAGATTGTCACTTGGTGGTATAGCTTGAATTCTCCACAGTTCTCTTTTATTTGATGAGCCCTTTCTTCCATGAAGAGTCGTGTAATTATTGATATATACCTGATCTCCTTTTGTGTATGAATGTCCAAAGTAAAATCGTTCATCTAATGCTATCTTCCTTATTTCTTCTTCCAGCTGCAATGGAGTTATCTTCTCACCATCTGATGATGTCAGTACTTCATATGTCATCACTTGTTTGCTTGATGGATGCTCATCCTCATTCCAACGTTGAGACCAACGGAGTACGTCATTACCAGTCCAGGGGCATTGCATAACCAGTGGATAGTCATAATGGGATCCTTTTCCGCCAAAATACGACTCTTGTTTTTGCGTTGAAAAAGTTTCATACGAAATGATCGTGTTTCTCCAATTTTCAATTTTTTCTCCATCAAGAGCCAAAGCAACAGCTTTTGCATCTATAATTGTTGTTTGGCCAACTTTCTCGTCTTCACAACTTTCTCTGCAATACAATAGGAACTCTCTGCAAACGTAGTCTTCATAGCGATGATTGGCTTGGTCTGCACCAACGTACTTTGGCAAATACATCATATCGAAATGGATTGGCAAGGATTCGAAGCTCTTTGTAACATCGTGAGTTTCACTTACTGTTTTCAGCTTATGAATAACACCAAATTCCCATTCAAATAATCCTCGTGGCACTTTTTTTCTGTACTTATTAATCATGTCATCTTCGTCTTTGAAGTCTTGAAATCCTCGTAAAACCACGATTCCAAATTCTTTGAGAAGTGACGTAAGACACTCAGATCTGATGCATTCGGAAGACAGGGCATCTCCAGCGTCATCGACAATTTTGTTTACAATCATTATACCGCAACCACCTGAAAGGAATAATGGTAACAGAGACATGAAAAAATGATAAAGTATAGTTGAAATGGATAAACATTAAAGCGTTTTTATAATATTACGATCAAGATTAGCATAAAATATCATGTTACCGCTCCTGTAGAAAGATGTAGGCCCTGTTTACTATTATCGTTATTATTATTATCGACAGAAATTAAGAGATTAATGAATACAAGATGAACATTAAAAATAAAATTATAATAATTATTTACCTCTTTTCATTGACACTTCAAATGCTGGTTCATCTTTCATGTTGTTAAAGTATTTAATGTAAAAATCAGCAATTCCCAGCTTCACATACAACCAATCCATACCATCCAGTTTCGCTTTAAGCAAGACATCATTTTCTCCAATCGATCTCTCGATCTCCGCTTTGTGGCCTATCACAAATCTGCCTTGCGCTGAATCAAAAAGGACCACGTGATGCCATGGTGTTCTGAGTATGCCATCATATGTCATGTGACTCTTGAAAAGATCAATTGCCAACTTGCCTGTCAGGGGGTGATGATGATGAATGCTAAGACGAATGTAGTCAGTTACAGTTGTCTGTTTTAGAAGAAAGTTATCGAGTGCAACACCCTGAGCCATCATTCCTCTCGCAACATTTTTGATGAAACGTTTTGTTGTTTTGCTACTTTTGGTGCCAGGTAAAGCCATCTTCAGATCATTGAGCATGAATTTTCCAACCTGCATGTATTTATTCAACACAGATGGATCGTTTTGGATCAAATTGTCAAATTTAAGCGAAAACTCTTTTCCGCCATACTTTTCGAAGAGAACTGTTGATAATTCTTTGGCGGGAACATAATTGAATTCAGGAAAGGTTGAGAGTGAAATCAATTCAATGACGTCATCAGCACCTTGATCTTGGATCATTTTGCGCAAGCCTTGATGATACTTCATGTATGATTCTTCACTGACTCCAATGTATTGATCAAATGTGTGGTAGTCTGATAAAATTGTTATTGAAACTCCATGTTTGTAGATTGCTTGTAATTTTCGGATTGTTGTAACCAGTGTCCTTATAGCGAGGAATTCAGCAAAGTCTGGTAAATCTCCAAGAACCTTTTCCATCTTATTAGGGCTTTTTACTGGGAATCCAGGAAGAAAGAACCGAAGAGGAAGGCATTCGGAAACGATGACTTTCAAGCGATTTCTGAGGACGTCATAATCTTGTTTGTTGTAGAGATTTCCGAATGCATACATCCATTCCTGCATGATGATATCTTGAAGTTTGTGAACAAGATCATCGGATGAACGATCATGCGTTTCAATGATTGTATGATGAAGATCGTCAGAAAAGTCGACTTGAGGCTCCAAATCATACTCAAAGCTAAAATAAAGACAGTAGATATTGATAAAACCTGATGGAAAAAGGCCAGTAGGACCTTTTCCTTCTAATCTTAATACGAACAAATGGTACATTGGCATTTTTATTGGTACATTGGTACATAAATTGGTACATTGGTACGTTGATAATGCTTTTTGATGAAAAGATCGGTGACAACCTTTCTGTGCTCTCATGTTTTAAAATTATTCAATTGTATACCTGATGGTGAAATTTTATGAACAAGCGACTTATAAATTCAATTTTGTAAGTCACATTCCGATATGTTCATAAACTCAACTTTGTAATTCACGTTGGGACATATTTCATAGCTTTTCATACAAATTTAACATTGCATTATTTTTACAAAATTTATAAATTCGTATTATAGCGTTTCAGAAATAGAGATAAATAAATCCATTGTTTTTTTTACTTGGATTCAAACTCATTTTTTACTGAGATATAAATCCCTTTAACGATTTTTATCCTGAAAACCTACAAAAACACTCGCATATGATTTTGGTCATGCGATTTGAGGCTTTTAGCATTAATAGTAAGATTTACTCTTGTATAAAATACAAAATTAAATTCTACATACCGTGCTTTTTTCTCTACTATTATTGGCATTTTGGATATTGTATCTTTCTCTTGATTTTAACGATCTTTCTTTCACGTTTTTTTGATTGAACAAGCAATGTTCTGATTCAGCGTATATCTTAATAAAATTCCTGCAAAAAGAGAATGAATCAATTAATTACAGAATACATCTTTATTTTGAAATCTTTCCTAATCTTTCCTGCGAAAGGAAGTCTTTCCTGTCCAACACTACCTTGAAAAACGAAATCACTTCAAACTTTGGACGCATAGCAAACCTTTGTCTTTGCATAGAGACTCACAAGGCCCCGTTGCGAAGAAATTGCAAAAAATCTGTTCTCTCAAGGTGGAAAATCATAAAGATCTTAACTTCCTAAACTCGAGTCGCAAACTTAAGGCAAAGATAAAGATATGTTTCAAAATTTTTCTACTAATCGAAACTTACTTTGATTGCAAGTGACCTTTTCAGCAGACGTATACTTTTCAGCAGACTTTGCTTCTTTCCCCTTGTCATGAGATAACTGACTCAAGCTGCAGCCATACCTCATTTTATACCGATCGCATTCTCTCGATTTTTCCTCATAACGTATGTGTTGTAGGAAAAACGGCCCCCATAATACGTAAAACCGTAAACAAACCATTGCTCTTTAACTTAGATACCCCACAAGCAAGACCCCAATTAACATAAACACGATCCAAAGCCTACGCTAGAGTCATTGTTTATCTCGTAATTTTGAAGGTTTCCTACGTCACAAGCGATCAAGAAATTTGTAATCTGTGGAAAAAGATCTAAAAATAGCGATACAGCTTTTCTATACTCAACTGAAATACAAAGCCATCTTATAATAGTCGATTATGCTTGTTATGTTATGTGAATTGTTTTCATTACGCTAGATGCCTTTGAGTTTGAGCCAAAAATAGTCAGGCATCACATTTGTTTTTAGGATCAAAAGATTGAGGAAGGATGATGATGCAAAAATTTCGTTGCTACTTCCTTCCCTCGTTAATCAATTTCAGACCATCTGAAACTCTAGTAGGGCCTAAACTACCTCTCTGGAAGCATTTCACAGTTGTATAGGGTACGGGTAAAATGGGGGCAATATGGCTAAATAATGGGAGGGAGGGATACCTCTCCATAAGATCAATGAATGAGAACTGTGAGAAAATGGGCTCTGTTGGAAAACTAAACTTAAGAAGGCACCTCCTGGTAATGCTTCCCTTCTCTGATGTCCCTGTGTGTATGCATATGCAACTAACCCCTCCTATTAAACCACTTTTCTTGGGCTAATTATACTTCCGCTAAGATATTGCTATCTCTGCAACAAATTTATATAGAACTCCATCGTTGGATATCTCAATAGGCACCTCCAGTCATTACTATCTGTACCTTCAAAACCGTTAGGTTTTTCCCAGGCTAATTCTCGTACACACGTTTTTGTAAGTAAGAAAAGTTTTCGAGGAGCTTACCTTATGGAGTGGCGTCGTTTGCAGTTGTCTTCAAGGAAAAGGGTGTACCCCGCGTCTATTTCTGCCCGTAGCAATCAGAGGTAGATTTGATTGGGAATTCAGTAGCTGCAATTCATTTCTCAATGACAAGCCAGTTACTGTGATATTTGGCAAAATTGGGTCAATTTATTTAGATTCAAACAAAAATTTGAAGTCAAAGTCCTTCGATATATTGGTACATCATGACTAAAAGTCGTGATAATTCTATAGTTTTGGCTTTAGACCATTTTATTGTTTCTGCATAAAAATGAAAGTAGGTGCTTCTTATTGCTAAATGTATAACAATCGATAAAAGGATGCAAATACGGATAGAGGCAATGGAAATGTTGGCTATAGGAAAATTAAAAATTTGCAGCGTAAATAGAGTTAGTAATCAGGATGTTTTAGTATTGGCTAATGAAGAAAGATCCTTGATGAAATCTATAAGACAGAGATAGTTAAGATTTCTTGGGCGTATAAACGTGAAGAACTAATGGAGAAGCTGGCAATTGAGGGTAAAATCGAAGGAAAGGGAGCTAGGGGTTGACAGAAATTGATTTATCCGGGTGCTAAACAATGGTTGTTGCGGAGGGTGCTCATGACAGAGAAAAGCTTTAAAAAATGTTCGCAAAATTTGGAGTCTTACAAGGCACTCCAAGAATGAGCAAATGTATAAAAACTCTAATTCGTACGTTGCATTCCGACTTGTACCAAGCGAACAGCAATTTCGAACATTAACTCAGCCATTCAATGAACAATTTTCTGATTTTTTTGAAATAAAATTCTAATTGTTGATTCTAAGGGATTACAATGTCTTTAAGAATATTGAAATGCTAGTTTTCTAGGAGTCGTAAACTCTTTAAGAATTTCATCAGTAATTTTCTTGCGCCTTTCTTGATGTTCTGCTACCAGTGGCTGTAATACGGAGATTAACTCTTTCTTTAATTCACCAGTCAACATCTTTCCACTAGAATAATCCTAGAAAAGCCAAAACATGGTAAGAATTTTGCAATATCTGCTTAATCAAAAAGCAGATCAAATTGGAACGAAAGGGGGCATGAGAATAGGTTTGTACGATTAGGAACGAGGAGCAACTAGCGGGACTTCCCACCTGCTATATTTCGTTACTATTCCTTTTATTTCATTTTAAAACTCTTCATTCATTTCGAATTCTTCATAAATGGTTGTCAGCCTAAAGCGGCAGTTTTTCGGGGGGTAATGGCAAAAGTAAATTACAATCATACTATAATATATAAGAAAAGTACTTCAGGATTAAAATTCGGATATAGTTTATAATACACAAATATACAAAACTAAGAAATTATTCATTAATAATTCTACATTTAAAAGCAGACAGATAAGGGGCTACCTTAACTCCCCGTTCTTGTTCATTCCAGACTTTTGCAAATGAGTCTCGGAAATTCTCAAACTTAAAATCTTCCGCTCACACCTGGATACCTAGATTAGGCCCGCTGCCCGAGTGGACAGAAACCCGAGTTATAAGGGCCTGAGTGGACAGAAATTGTTAAATTAGCTCACATCTGGATACATAGATTAGGATGATCATATAGTAGCATTCACTTTGTAATAAATAAAACGACAAACCTGCTTGATTTGCTCTAATTTCTCATCGTCTTCCAAAAAGAATGTTAAATATTGATAAGAAATATCGACTGTTGTGTCGCCACCAAGTTTTCGATGTTCTTCAACCGTGTCTTTTCCTCCAGAAAAAGCATGCTTATTAACCTAAAACAGAAATTCAAGGATCTAATGAAAACATTTTAGAAGAAATGAGGTGTTTTGAGCACCACCCCATAAAAAGAGGTAGTACTCGTTGATGATAATGATAATGGTAATGATGATGGTGACAATGGTAATAATGATGATGATGATAGTAATGAATGATGATGATGATGATGAGGAGGATAATAATGATGACGATAATGAAAATATTGAAGATGATGATGATGGTGATGATGATGATGATGATGTTGATGATGATGATGTTGATGATGATGATGATGATGATGATGATGATGATGATGATGGTGATGATGATGATGATGATGTTGATGATGATGATGATAACGATTTAAGTGCGCACTTGACATAACATGAAATGATATACCTTATTCTTTATTTGCTTTGGGGTGTCTGTTAAAAATATCGATGAATTCGGATCACTGGCACTCATTTTCGTTTTAGCCCCTTGCAAGGCAGGGAAGAACGTTGAATGTATCAAAGCAGGCTTCTGGTAACCAAGTCTTGGAGCAACATCTCGAGTCATTCTAAAGTAAGGGTCCTGAAAACGAGCGGATATGTATACGAAAAAAACAAGAAGTAATCGTGTTACTAAACTTCATTTCATTATAAAATCTATTATAAAGACGCAAAAAGGTAGTGGATAATAGAGTTTTACTATGCAAATTTGCAATGCTTGGTAGTGCGTATGATGTCTGTAATAGGTTTGATAATTGTTGATATGCTTCAAATAAAAACATAGAAGCAGGATGCGTAGCAATAAAAATGTGGAGAGCCATGTCAAAGAACAGGAATCGACCAATACGGTACAACCACAGAGTGTAAACAGTGATGATTAGATTTGACATTACTAATATTTTACTTGGGGGATTTTCAAGAGCACTGAAAAGTTGATAGCAGCAATTGCATTCAAAGTAGATATTGTCATTTAGAACAGTTGTTATGGTTGTTATAATTCTCATAATAAATCGTCACTTTTGACCAGAAAATTTCATGATTGCATGAGAACGGTCAACAATGTATTGCATAACTGTATGTATGTTCTGTCTTAAAACTAAGGTTAAGCCTATCATGACAACACTGAGTGGACCAGGACAGTATCCCTTGTGGAGAAGTCACTCAAAGCAATGAGTTGCTCCTGCCCAGTCGTAACGTATTGAATCAAAACTCCCTAAACAGATTCAGAGATCAACACAGACAGTCACACCAGTAAGTTGAAAGCTACATGGAAGGGACATGTGTTTACATTACAACAAACTATCCTCTAAATGAATAAAATTTGCAAAAAACATTTGGTAGCTTATGTTTCAGTTACAACAATCTGAAGCAGGGCTGGCTTCAAGGTGGCAAGACTCTCAATTTCTTTTGAGTAATAATACAATATTATTAATCATGACCATGCCATGTTTGTTGTTTAACTCATCCAATGAACAATTCCTTAAAATAGCACCTCTTATTCAGTATGAGGGTATGATAAATGTATGCTGTACAAACCTGGTCAATGGCACATGGAATCAGACATGGAAGATTCTTTGATGAACCAAAAATATGTGGAAATGATGAACTGAAACTTGGACTGGCTTGAATTGCAGAGAAGGATATCTTTCCTGCAGCAGATATCATTATAAGCTTTTTGGTCACCAAAAAGGAGATTACAAAAACAGTATTGATCTAAATACAATATATCAACATTTACTCGAAGAAAACTCTGTATGCTAATGTGAATTGTTAGTATTTAAAGTTAAATGAGTTTTTTGTAACTTTGCATCTTCTTTGCCAATAGATGTTCTCTGACGTCAGTCAGCATCATCATTGTGAAATAATGCTCAATATCCTCAAAAACAAATCATATTATTTAGTAGAAGGAATACACAACATACCAATATTATCACTCTCTCCAAATCCAAATATCCCACGTGCTTGATTGAAAGTAACAAACTTCTGAACCCTGAGAATGTTCTTGTAAAATTCTGATGATTGCCTTAAATAAATCAAGTTTGTTTGTGATGAGAAAACATTAGCTAAGAGTAAGATAAAAAGTTGCTTCAGGTCAAAAGAAGCAGGCTTCCCAGATTGACTCAAATGGTGCAAATTGGTCTTTTAGTCCCCCAATCAATGAGGTTGGGTCTTACATCTTTAATTATTTGATTCATGAACAGAAATGTATGTGGCATTCAATCATAAAAGGGCATGGCAAGATTATTAGCAGAATTGGGTTTCATAACTCCAATGTTCTACCCAATAAAAAATAAATGGGCAGCCAATACCAGGGTAAGGCAATAGGATTTTTAGTTATTAGCTGACTTTAATAAATCAATGTCACAGCCCCTATCAAACCTTGAATTAATGACAGATGGAAAGCTCGTTGATTGATCAGTGGTGTGGAACAGTGGTTACAGCTTACAACTAGCAATTTAAATATTGCAGGTTTGAATATTCCCTTCACCATTCATGAAGATGGCACACTTGGGCAAGATGTTAACAGGAAATGTGCCTCTCTCTGACTAGGAGTATAATCAGGTACCTGGTTCAGATTTATGAGCGCTCTGTGGCTGCACCCAGCTATATACCATTACACATAGCAAACAGTGGTACAGTGTACAAGTCAATAGAGTAACCTCCAGCCAACAATACATAATCAACATTTGAGATGAAACCATAGTAGTTAGTTTAATACTTACCCAATGTAATCAATATCTGAGAAGATAAATGTCTTGTTGACATCAAAACCACAAGCAATAATATCCTTAATATTTTCATATGCCAATCGATGTGCCTCTTCTACACTGAGATCTTTATAAAGGAACTTTTCGTCATCAGTTATTTGGATAACCAAAGGAACATCAAAAGCCTCTTGTAAATATCTGCAAAAATGAATGGAAAAGTATGTGGCATAAAGACACAATGTCAAGGTTAAATCCTCTGTTACTTGAAAACTCTTTCATGGAATTCAGAATTTAGTGTTCATTTTTCTTAGTATTTAGGCTATCAAACAGTCTTTGGCAAACATTTAGCAGAAGTTATGTATAAATTTAAAAAAAAAATTCAGTATAGTTTCAAAATAGCTCTGCTGTTATATTATGACTCCGTTGGGTCATGCAAGTTTCCCAGTATAAGACTAATGTTATGTTATGTTATGTTATGTTATGTTATATTATGTTATGTTATGTTATGTTATGTTATGTTATGTTATGTTATATTATGTTATGTTATGTTATGTTATGTTATGTTATGTTATGTTATGTTATGTTATGTTATGTTATGTTATGTTATGCTATGCTATGTTATGTTATGTTGTGTTATGCTATGCTATGTTATGTTATGTTATGTTATGTTATGTTATGTTATGTTATGTTATGTTATGTTATGCTATGCTATGTTATGTTATGTTGTGTTATGCTATGCTATGTTATGTTATGTTATGTTATGTTATGTTATGTTATATTATGTTATGTTATGTTATGTTATGTTATGTTATGTTATGTTATGTTATGTTATGTTATGTTATGTTATGTTATGTTATGCTATGCTATGTTATGTTATGTTGTGTTATGCTATGCTATGTTATGTTATGTTATGTTATTTTGTGTTATGCTATGCTATGTTATGTTATGTTATGTTATGTTATGTTATGTTATGTTATGTTATGTTATGTTATGTTATGTTATGCTATGCTATGTTATGTTATGTTATGTTATGTTATGTTATGTTATGCTATGTTATGTCATGTTATGTTATGTTAGTTGTGTTATGTTATATGATTGTTGTGATATGTTTGTTATGTTGTGTGGTGTTGTGTTACAAAACAGTTTTCTACTCTGCAATCTTACTGCAATCTTATTCAATCTTATTCAATCTTATCCAATCTTACTTTGTAAAGATGAATGGAATCAAATGACCAAGATGCATTGCTTCCGATGAAGGTCCTCTGCCTGTATACAGATAAAATGGCTTCTGTTTCTCATGTTGATCTAAAATTATATTCAGATCCCTGAAAGAAACAAAAACCTAAAAATGTAATCAAGCAAAAACATAATTTGTTTAGAATGCAAAATATTACTCTGGATTATTTGGCATATGGTATAATATGAACTAGCACTTAACTAAATGTTGTTAGAACATCTCCCCCTGGTGAGCATACAGCTGAACATAAATATTAAAGGTGTCTGCTCAGATTGTAAGGGGGTACATACATATGAAATGACTGGGCTACGAATTCTTGTGAACCTTAAGGAATGACTGGTAGCAGGCATATCCAAATAATGATGGGAAAGTAATACAACAATGCATACATGTTACTTCATGGATATGAGAAAATGTAATTAGCTTAAAAATGTAGCAGAAATAAAGTACAACAAAGCAGAGAATTAGTTCCTTTATGTTTGATTTTGGGATTGGTACCAAAGGTCTAAGATGGGTTGCAAATTTTGGGCCTTGCAAGACTCCTGGTTTGAGCCATAAAACTGCCAATAAACCCTTGCGTTTGGTTGCCTCTATGTACCAACAGCTTTACTCTTGGCCAAGAAAACAAAATGTTGATGATCACTCTATGTGACTAAGGTAAGCAGAATTCCACTATAAATAGTCTTTACTGAGGTCATAAAACTAAATCAAATAAACAAGTTTACCTCTGTGAAAAGAATATCCCTCTCTTTAGAAACTGATGAGCTTTTTTACCAGTGATTCTCTCTATCCTCTCTATTTGTTCTTTGGAGATTGGTGCACTACCAAATTGCTCTACACAAATTAAAAATCAATAAAAGTTTATCACAAATGCATTTTAAAAAATATTGCTAACAGAACCATCCCTTATAATTCATTTCTACAATATTTGGTGGTATTTTCAATTGATAGGGGTCTCAATGAAAAGCATCATAAAATTTCAAAATTGTTGAGAATACTATTACAGCCTTTTGAGCTCAAAATTTAAGAAAAAAGCATAATGTTACATTATGGAAACTACAACTTATTTGCTTACTTGCCAGATTGATTGCATGAAAAAAAAAATTCTAGCTGGGCTGGGTAATGATGAAACTGACCAGACCTTTACAGACTTGGAAAGAAGTCAAATTCACATTTTTATTTAGTGAAATGCTTCATACCTTCATTCTTAAACAGGATATTAAATACTTACTTATCAATTTATCATAGTCAATTCCTTTATTATCCTTTGCAACTACTTTTTCTATCGTCACTTCTTGCTCTTCACTGTTACATGCTGATTCAGTTTCTTTGTTTTCACCACTAGCCATCTTTTTGTATTGTTGACATAGATTTTCTTTCTTCAGCAATCGCCTGAAAGTTCTGCTTAGGCCCTTTGTTGAATCCCAAAAATTTGACTTTAGTATGGCTAAGATTTGCATGCAGTGCCTTTGATGAGAAGCTGTATATTTCAATTGTTTAAGTAACTATGTAAAAGAAGTTCACTCTTCTGAAGAAACGTACGTCGTATTCGTACAGTTATGAAAAGCTGTCAGTCAATATGGTTAAACAACAGTTGTTCCGTACGCCCTGTTGCATCAGCCATGAGTACCGTGTACTTCACACTGATCAGTGGTACTTCATGTAAAACAAGCTTTATGTGAACACACGCGGGGCATCAGTGCAAATTGGAACCGCAATTGGCAACGTGTGCTAGACTCCTAAACAGAGGAGGCTTTAAGAGTGGCTCCAATGGGGGCAGGAGGAGATGCAGCCCTCCCGTTGGGGAGCGTTAGCTTCCCCCCACATCGGGAAAAATTTATGCCTGTCGGAGAATTTTTAATTCAAAATTGTGTTCTTTTGCTTCTATCTTCAACCTAGTTAGAAATGGGTAAGAATTAAAAGTTTTGTCAATTCAATAGAACAGGGTATCTTTCTATTCGCCATAAGATGACAAGAAATAAGACGTCGAAGGAATTACTCATCCTCATTCATGGCATTTACCAAACATAGCCATGTAGTTCTCTCCTCTCGTAGATAAGTTATTAAACTAATCGGCTTATCGGATAGTTCCACCTCGAGCAGGTTATGCACTGAGAGAAGTAAGACGAGAATTAGTAGGATAGGATGTCAGGGGGGGGGGGTTAAAGTTATCAACCAAGTAAATTAGTCTTCGCTTTGCCCAAAAAGGCTGGCCTTTTTCTTAAGAGTAGTTTCATGTAGAAGTATCTTCTTGAATTCTAGAATAGTCAAGAAAATGACCGCCCCTACGGGCCCTGGTGATACGAATATATCAATATCTTGCTGAGTCAAAATTTTCAGAAACAAACAAAGATACGACACAAAGATTTCTTAAGCTACTTTTTAAACAAATTTTAACATCGGCAATACATTTGTCCAACAACAGAATTTACTTAACATTTACTCTAATAGTTCTTTGATGCCGTTATGTAGGTCTTCTTTGTCAACAAACTTTTTAAGATAATACACACTCGTTTATCTAGCAAACAAAAATCAAGACGAAGTACTTTCGCTTCTCAATTCTTAAATATTTTGCTTCAAATGTTGAAGGCCCTTTTAACAGTAAGTTTCTAACAGAAAAGCATGCGAGTCCTAACACAAAAGCATTGATCGAAAATAAATAATGCATGGGGTAACTCTGTTGGTACCAAAACACAAGGCCACACCCTTACTATGCCCTGTTCTGATACATCTGTGTTCAGAAGAAGCCCTCACTTCACTTTCTCAGCAAAACCTAGGCAACAGTAGCAATTTCTTTGTTTACATGGGCAAGCAATAAACTACACTTTTACGTTAAACTCTCAGGATTGACCTTAGGGGGGCTGAAATCCTAAATCATGTTGAGACCACCTCTACACGTCCTCCTACGGTAATTTGGCAATATCTCTATTCCATAAAGCCTTGAAAATATCGCCTTCAACTTTAAGGGAATAATTTTAGAGTAGGTGAGTGGTGATTAAGAGCTAAGCGATCAGAGGGTTTTGCTTTTGTACCTTAACTTAAGCAAGTACCCTAAAAATTCAGACATCATGAGACCCTCCAACTCTATAATCCTGTATCTATCTAATTTACCAAAATCTTACATTGTTCTGAGAATGTCTAAAAAAATCTGAAGACAGTAATAAGCCTATCGTAAGCCTCTATTTGAATTTGATTACACAAAAAGCAAAAAGCCCGATTTCGATGCAAGAAATCTTTAATTTCAAACGTTTTCAATTCGAAGCCGAGTATTTAAGATACTCCTGGAGTTCCTGGGTTTAAATAAAAGCGAGGAATTTGTAGATACCTGACGACTTCCAAAGCTAGTCCGGATTTTTTCAAACAAACGTTGTCCCCTTAAACAGAACTTTGGGAAACGTTGGTCGAAAAGTGTAGGAAATAGAAATTTTTATTCTCTTGTAAGTGGAAACGTTTAAATGATGTCAACCCATACTCGAGTCCGATGCCCAATCCGACTTTTCCTCGCATTTATTTTGAACCATTCCCTGTTTATTTTGAAGCTGTTTTTTTAGGAGTGGGGTAACAATGTATAAAAATTGAAATTCGATAAAAATATGTTTCGGGAGAGATGCCACGCTTCTGAAAAATCTGATGAGACGCACCCTGCGTCACAGTAGAGGCAAAGTTTCCCATTGGTGGGTACTCGCCAGTATCCTTTCCAAAGCACATGACCAGAATCAGAAAATCAATATGTGTCTGGTAGAACAATTTTATATTCCTAGGGTAGCCATGGAAATAAGTATGCACATAATTGATTCAAAAGGTTACCCCCTCTTTTACCCATTGTTGTAATTTACAAAATAACCAATCAAAACGCGACTATGAAACTGAATATGGAATTTAACGCCGACGAATTGAAAGTACATGAAATCTTTCGACTGCCCACAGACTGTGATCTAATACTTTCATTCTCTGTGACATTGGCTATTGATGCGAGATTCAACTGAAAAATTCAGCTGACCCATTAAAACAAAAGTCTTCAAAGGCATTGTGAATAACAAGTTCGTCATGGTCTCACGATTAATGAATGACTCTTGTCAATCATCCTCATCATAGTCCTCTTCATCGTCGTTTTGGTTTGACTGTAACATCCTTGGTAGCGATGATGATGGCTGGTAGGTTGGCATGGTTAAGCTGCAAAGTAACAGAGTAAGTTTACTTGTTACTTTGTAGTAATGCAACCTTTTATATCATGAAGCAGTCGCGTAAATTCGGCGTTATATTTGAAAGAGCTGGATCCCTCAAATTTCCGACAAATCATACTTTAAAAACCAAGTGCATAGACTCATTTTTAAAGATGAAATGTCCAACGATTTTGAGTTAGAAGAAAGTAAATTACAGGTTAAAGATATGTGACCGATTTTTGGACCGCTTAGATTTTCAGACAAGATCGTGATTGGAAGGAGGCTAGAGCTGATTTCCGCCACTATTTTATAGACCCTACTAGTAGATTTGTCTATCAAATATATTGATTGGTTGCCAAATGCATTCAAGATGTTGCTGGTGCAAAGTCAGCGTGACCGGTTCCTCCAAAATATCTCCTAGTAAGCTTCTGCCTTCTTCTTCCCTTTCCTCAGATAGGCTTATGATTGTTTACTTAGAAATGACTTTAGAGTATTTGTAAACAAAGATATCAAATAGCTGAAAGACTTACCCTGCTGATGAGCTGTCTACAGTTGATTCTAAAGTTGGTTTGGTAATAGTGCTAGTTTCACTAGTCGTGTTTGATTTTCTATCATTTTTATACTGCTCGCCAATGTTGTTTGCAGTTAATATTTCTTCCTCCTACAGCAAAATACAAGAAAGCTTGTTATCAAAATCTCTCCATGCAGTCGTAGGAGTCATGTAATTTTTACCATAGTTGATATACTATGTTTTTAAATAACTGAAAACGACACATTATCTATAATATTCTAAGAGGCTAATGAGCGTAGAGTGAAGGTCTGATCTAGGTCAAAGACAGTATTGGTCATTTCAACATCTTATTCGCTCAGAATCAGGTCCAGATTCAAAACATCCTTAAATAGTTGAGGGATCATGATAAAATTTGCAATAAATGACCCCGCCCTTCGACCTAAAGTTTGAACCCGTTTGGAACCCTTTCCAATAAGACCAACCTAATTTATAAAAAGAAACAAACTGATCATGCGGAAAGCAAAGACCATTGTATGTAATTTGGATGTCGATTTTAGGAACAAAAAGTCTATTTCTCACACTTACTCATGGTTTGAAATCGACACAAGTGGATATTCAAAAAGGTAACTTTTATGTTTCTTTGTGACAAAGTTATGTTGGCATTTTAGTCTCTTACGAGCTGACAGCAAGGTAGCCTAGTATCATTGACTTTTTTGGTGCTTTTGGGGCATGACAAACGTTTCATGGTCGCACGAAAAAACGGAATATCGGAAAATCATTTAGCATATTAAAAAATACTTTTGTGGCGCAGCACTCCTAAAGGCAGGGGAATTCTGACAAATCCTAATGGAAGTGGGTTGCCCATAGTGAATCAAAACTCGCTTGAGAAGATGAATGAAAATGAAATTTTTTGTAAAGAGGTGCAGCTCACTTCATCAGAGGCATCGTCATCATCAGAGTCATTTGAAGATGAAGATTTGCTCGTTTTCTTTGTTTTGACCTTCCTTTTTTCTCCGGTTGCTCTTTGCTTCCTCCTAAAAAAAGTAAATCAATGATTCAAAATTACCCCCTCTATACGGCTGTTAACTCAACTTTAGAAGGAAGCTTACGATTCCAATTTGAGAAATAATAGCAAGGTATAGTACTACTTATTGCAGGCAGAAGTAACGCAGAAACAATGCGGAAGCAACGAGCAACGCAGAAGCAATGCGGAAGCAACGCGGAAGCAACGCGGAAGCAATGCGGAAGCAACGCAGAAGCAACGCAGAAGCAACACAAGCAATGCGGAATGGTGAGGATCAAATGGCCAAATGGCAAAGTTAACATCATGAATCAATATGAACATACAATAGTTAGTTGAAAGCGTAAATGAACCAAAATTCCAAAAAATGCCTAAAATCATACACAATAATCAATATGTTTAATAATAGAAACAAAATTTCAGCACTTTGTTGTTGAAGCATATGCTTGAAATATCAAGGTTACCAACAAATAAGATTAAACTTTCAATGTCTCAGTTGAAAGATCAGAAAGAGGCCTAGTTTATAAATCTCTTTCAATAAATTTGATCTCATTCCAATTCATGTTTTTACAGAGAACTCAGAAACAGTGGGTATTAACTTATTAACCATGCTACTAAAAATTTCATGGGTAACTGTTGCATATTGGAAACAATCTGTAATATTAATACTGTGTACAATTGGGAAAGTGGAAATGTTGCAATGAAAATAACACCAGACCCACTAGAGATTCAAATTTTCAAATAAATAAAGATATCAAGCTTCAGTTTAAACTGCTTTTTGTGTAGAACAAAATTGGTGTGTAACATACGGCTTTTTGGCTTTTGTTTCACTAGAATCAGCATTCTCTTCTTCATCTTGATTCGGCATATCTGCTATGTTTGAGACTAAATCTTTTAAAAAGTCAAACTGATTCTCAGATTCTATACATTGTTTCCTAAAAGATAAAATATATGGATGCAAATCAAAAGCATTCTTGTTACACACAAATATACATGTTATATTTGTTTTGCAGGTTATCTGATCAGCTCTAAGGAGCTGATGTGGACCTAGATTTGAAATCTAGTTATGAAAAAACTTAATAACAATTGGCATCTAAAATATGGAAACATAACTCAAAAGTAATAGTATATAGTCATCCATTTTATTAAGAATAGTAATGTTTCCTTTCGTAAAATTAAAATTTCTTTGTTTTGTGATATGTTGAAGCAGCGGACATTAGAAGGCAATGACATGTAATGATTGCATTTTAGCTCATTGAGAAATACAGCAAATGAATATACATACAGATGGCCAGTTGTCATTGTTTTTGCCCTTTTAGCTTTTGTTAAATTGGATGTTTTAATGACCAACTGCTGCAAAAATATTTCCAATGCCCGAGCTAAGTATCTGTCAAGGATAAAATTTGCAAAATCCTACAAGACATTGTTGGTAGCCTTGCATGTTGTAAAATCAAAACAGCAGAAAAAATGTAAAAGTTAATACTGCTGTCATAAAGAGACACCCCCTTTTGAAATACTTGAATTCAACTATTTTATTTTAATCAACCTTCTCACTGCCAAGGCAGCTGGAACCAGATATTGCTATAGAGTGTGGGCGTAAAATGAAACTTTTGTCATCATGATAGGCAAGGCATTTTTTCACTTTGCTAGATATCTTCCCAAGAACCAATCTAGAAAACTAACAATCCAAAGAAAGTATAATATAAATATCTTGGGCAGATTTGCTGACAAAAGCATGAACACTAATGATTTGCTAGCAGTTATTTGTTCCATAGGAGTGTGATGCCTCCAATTGCTTCCTGTAATAGCTTAGTGTTGCAATATTATAAAACTATAATGGTTGCTAGTTGCTGTGCCATTCCATCATTCATATCATATTCAAACGTTTTCTGCAAAAATTTCTTTAGAAAATGCTCCTAATTGATGCTGTTATTAGAATATTTGTAGATACTAAGTCTGGAAATGGATACAAATTATAACAGGTACTGCAGCAGCTACTTTTCCAATTTCTTCATCAGTCTGCATAATTTTCTTTATTCTTGCCTGGGAAGATAAGATAGTGATTGTGAAGCCTTTGTTTGAAAATTTACCACTTAAATGAATGCATAGATACCCCTAAAATGTCAGAGGGGATCCACGCACAAAGGCCTGAAGATCATATATTTGCACTAGTGTTTGGCATAGAAAACCAACAAAAATGTTTTCATGTGCTTAAGTTTTAAAGTTGTTTTAATAACTATTCCTATTTTCAGCATTTCAGGCTACTTCTCCCAAACCACATTTGACATGGGGATTGCATCAATTGCACCCTGGATAATAGGATAATTCTATTTGCACAAAAAAAGAAACAATTCACAAAAAACTGTCTTGTTCAATTTAAACAATTAGAAAGTTTGTGGAAGTTTATGCACATTTTTCTTGATCATCTGTGCATATTAAGAGGTGGCAATATTTGCTTATGACCTATCACAAAACCTGCTATATCAGCTTGGTGCACCTGAGAGAATCAGATGTGCAAGCATGCCATGCATGCACCCCCATTTTTATCTAGCATGAGCAAGATCTAATTGACTGGCCCTGCAGTTTGGCTGAAGAAATTTATGGTTGCAGTAAAATCCATTATATTGTATGCCTTATAATCGTTTTGTTAATTACTATTACTATTATGGTAATAAGGGCTATATTAGTCTATGGACTAATCTTAACTGGGCTTAGTAGATTAGGCTACATAAAGTTCAAAAATGGAAGGTTAAAATGGCTAGGGCTGGAATCCTGAAGCAACCATCTTTTGCTTTCGCCTAGATGCAAGCAAAGATAATAACACAATGGATTAATTTATAAAAGGACGGGAACACCACTGAGAAAGTGCGAAAGCGAGTCTCAAGAATTTCATTTGTCTAGTTATCTCGGTAGTTTGCACAACTAACAACAATATTCATAATCTATTATACTTACAGTTGGGAATCTAGCTTCATATTTCCTCTTTTTAGTTGGCATTATGAATATTTCCTCTATCTACACCTAACGAGCAGGTTGCAAAATTCCTCCATACACCTGCCACTGTGGCCTAAGTTTCACTCTCTCACAAGTTTTGAAGCAGGTACTTCATGTACGTGCAACATTCCTGCGCAGAGACAACAACTCGAAAAAGATGGCTGCCAAATCGCTGCAACTTGGATGGCAACGTCTTCTACTAGGTTGCCGTACGCACTTGTATGCAGACAGAGTTTGTAGGATGGTACCAGCACATTTAGAAAGACGTAAAATACACAGTACACATAAGTTACTAAATGATAATGAAATCAACATCACGCAAAATTGTATAAAGGTAAACAAATGCTTTGCGCAAATGCAAGAGGTGCCATTGCGCCTGGCTTTACCCAACATTGAAAGATTAAGTTTAATTTGAAGTTATACTCAAAAAATACTCGAAACTGAAAATATTTACAATCAGAAAATCCCATGCAGCTCATTTCAACAGCTATACAGAATAAGGCCCAAGCCTTGTGTTATGTAACATGATTCGTAATACAGTAATATGTTATGCTTGTTTTAGTTTAATTTGATTTGATTTAAATTAGTTCCGTTTAATTGTAGCTGCCATACCTCATATGAGACGGTTTCTTAAGCGATGCAGATTGCAATTTATCTAAGTGAAATCAACAGGGTTGTACAGATGTACATTAAGGGGGTGGTGTTCGGGAGTGTCTCATTTTTCTGGGTTGGCCTAAATATTTCATATATACAAAAGTTGGTCTACAAGCCTACAGAAAACCTCACCAAAACACGTCAGATAAAAAACTTATTTACTATTGCTATGCATATTTAGCTCTATAATTTGGATGCAAAATTCCCTATCTACTCTCCCTTGGCCAATCCTTAGACTCTTCAACCTCTAGAGATATGTGTTGTGTGCAGGTGATTGCAGTCATAACTACCAATCTTTAGCTAACCTAACCATGTACGTTTTTTGAGGAGTTTTGAATGAAAGAAAACTTTTAGTAGAATACTTCATTTCTCTGGTATTATTGTGAAAATTTAAGGCTTTGTAACATGAAGCAGATATTCTTTTTTTTATTTTAGCAACTTAAAAAGATTCTTGATGGAGATGAATTTCTTAGAATAATGATTGAAGGTGGAGGCTGTTCTGGTTTCCAGTATAAGTTTGAGATTGATACGTCATTGCAAGAGGATGATAAGTATGTTGATTTAGGCTGCAAAATTTGTTGCTGTTATGTTGTTAAATGATGACTACTTATAAATAAAGATAATCCACTTTTCAATTTAATCCCAGCAACAGAACTTGATAATAATAATTATTATTATTATAATAAGCAGACTGTCCCCTCTGCCTCCTTGCACCAGCATCCAGGTAGGCTATCTTGGAGATGATTTTTTAGATTATGCACAATCTTGAGCGAAAATTCATAATATGTTAATTTTTTTGAAAAATAACACGCTTTTTTCTGATTTGCAGCACTTGGCACCTGTTTTCAAAGCTCCCACTGCCTAACAAGCCCCTTTGCAGTCCTCTCCCTCCTGCACAATTATTTTAATCCATTGTTATATGTGAGGGCTTTGTGTCATAGTGTATTCTAAAATCAAATGAATTTAGGATTGTTTATTCAGTAGATGTGCTGCCTTTTTCTGCTGCTAAGGAAGCCTCAGGCTGCATAAGTCTCTGCAACTGAAGATGTAATTTTTCTTTATTTGTCCATTTTAGAACATTCAGTACAGAAGGAGGGAAAATTGTCATTGACATAGACTCTTTAAAACTCATAGAAGGATCAACTGTAGACTTTCAAGAAGAACTAATGAAAGCTAGTTTTATTGTGAGGAAAAATCCAAATGCTGAAAAAGGATGTTCATGTGGTTCTTCATTTTCTATTAAAATTTGATTTTTACTTTTACATTTAGAAATGTATTGTATAATATAGAGAAAAAATTTGCCATGCACAATATAATGAAAAAGCAATTGATTTTGATATTTAGCGTTTCACTGATTTTGTGGTAGACAATAATTTGAAGATGCTACACTCTGCTGACAGTATACTCTGAATATGCTGAAAAAGGCCTTTATACCGAAGCGAAATCCCAGTTGGCACAGGCCAAACTGCACGGAAGATATGGTAATGGAAAGGGCATACATGCCTTTGAAAAACATTGCATAAGCCTTTCGCCTTATATCCTTATAGAATCCTGCTGAAGACGTTCTTTCTCTCGAAAGCATCCGTAGAAAAGCAATAAAATTAGCGCCATCGCTGAAAAACTTAACTTGTAAGTAACGTCTTACTGCTCTTGATCTCCCAACTCTTGCGTAAAGACGAGCGCATCAAGGGTTTTTTTGAAATAATGAGAGGTAATCGTACAATCGTAGAATCAATTGCCTGAAAAATTTAAACAGTAAACAATATTGGGTTAAAGAAATTCACGACAGACTCCGCTGCGAACGAAAACTAGCTTCCCTGATAAGAGACACATATTTTCATTGATTAACAAAATATGGTTAACAAGATATGATTAGTCCTTGAAAAATTGAGTAATTTAGTAATTATATTTAACGAGTTTCTTCAAACAATATTGCTGATGGTGCCCGTGCGTGTGTTGTTAAGTTTCTCAAAATTGACGCATTTGTAAAATTTCATTGTCATTTTACTAATTCGCCCCAAATTTTGATCTTTTTAGAGGCTGTGCTTTTAACGGGCAGAATTTTTACCACAAGGGACCGAATATTGCGAAATAGCAGTTGTTGTAACCTAATGGGAATATAACATGATAACAATTAATTGGAACAGGATCGAATCTGCCAATTTATAGCACGATGTTGCAACTCTGTTTATTACTGTAAAAAACAAAAATATTTCACAAATTATTCGGGGTGTCACACCCATGCAACCCCTTAATTCGAGCCCTTTCTCTGCACATCCTGAAGATAATGGTTGCGTGAAAACCACAGTCATTGCTCTGTGACTGCATGAATTGCTGAAGTATTGTACATGTATGCGTGAATGGTACCCTCTGGGACATAGATGAATTCATTCAGTCTGAAACAATGCTACCAAAGTTTGGATATGTTTCAAAATGTTCGATCATTAACACGATGCAATGATTTGTTTTCGAATTCGCTCGTGCGGACAGCTGGCCTCCACTTTGTCTTGCTGATAACATTCACAAAATAGTGAAAATTCTATCAAAATGTTTGTTGCAACAAATTAAATGTTTTGGATAATTATCCACCTAGATTGAGGTGTTTATCATCAGCGTTGATTGTGTTCCAGCGCACATGCCCAAACAAGCATCCGCACGTTAGGGCCCCATCCAAAAAAAATGTGGACTTGCTCTTTCCGAGCTCATGGTGTTGACAAGATATTTTATAAGAAACAGGTAAATAAGAAATCTAAGGGTCGAGAAATTCTCTCATTAATGCAACGAAATGGTTCGGAAAACTAAGAAGTTTTTGCACCAAGATACACACTTTCTGAATTATATTTGCACAGAGCAGCGAGTAAATCAAGTAGACAAGGTGCTACTATATCCTTCTTTCAACAATGATATTCTAAACCTACAAAATCGGATTTTGTTAGCTTTCATTTTTGTGTTGACTTGCTCCATGAAATTAAAACATTTTTCAAAAAACGTTGGTACTAAAGTAGGATCAAATTTTTATTATTGAACCTCGAGTAAGGTTTCTTATGAAAAATAGGTAGACTTTTTATAACTAACGTAACCTTCCAAAACGACTTGAAATCCTGGTAGGTAACATGGAATTCATCGAACGATTCTTACATGAGCTTTACATATTTTCCTTGCAGCATCAATTAAGCAATTGCAATCTGAAAGGTGCCAAATAATGTATTTTTTATTACGTTGGCAGCAAAATTGCCATTAAAATTCTTAAAGAGAAGCAATGTGCAACAAAAGGTATATAAATGACAATTCTAACCTCTTTTGAGCCACATTGGGGTCTTCAAAGAAAGGGAGAGAAAAGAGAGGGATTGATGATAAGCTGACTTCTTCGATCTGAAAAGTTTTGAGGTAAGTCAACTTTATTTGTTGTTTGCTTGACTTTCCTATAAGAACTCTGATTGCAGTATTGATTCATATTTCATCACTGCATCTTTCCACACAGCTTTATTGCTGCTTGAAGTGCACCGGGAGGCAGCGCGGGAAAAATATCTCGAAATTCGGTCAGTTTTATGTCACACCATTATAAACAGTCGCCTTTCCAATTTTCGAAAAATATCAAAACCGGAATGGAAAGGTTTGCGTCTGCAAATTATGTAGACGTTTTGCAGTGTTGATTGGGTTTCTTCAATTGACCATTCACTGTCCTGTGTAAACTCATTTTGTTAATACTGAGAAAAAACATTTAAAAATCGATGAATTTATGTATTTGTGGTTAAATTCTGTGCTAAGAATTACTTTTTTAGACAGTAGCCTACATTAGCTCTTATTTTGTGATTAGCTTGATCTGTATGCTTCATCAAATAAAATTGTCAAATACCAAATGCTAATAATTCTGCAATGACTTAGATCAAACATGCTGCTAAATTTACTCAAACCAACAGAAATATTAATACAACAATGTTAATGACCCAAAATTTGTGAACTGCTACAAGCAGCAAAACATGCAGTGGACTGATGTTTAGGAAATCTCACATCGAAAATCCACTGATAAGGACTGTACATGCTGCTATTGATAATAATTAATCACTTCACCCACTGCCATCCGCTAAAACGCAGATTTTAAATATTAATAGACCCCTTTGCTTCATTTAGTCGACCAAGAGATGTTGCGCCTCTTCCTCATCCTATTGCTGGCGGCTTCCTGCCTCGCTTTCACTCGCGGGAGAACACGGGGTAAGATCTTGGATAAAGCTCGCATTACTTCATTTTACACGTTTCAATACACGTCATTTCAATTGTCTAGCCGAATTTCACTAACTTTATTTCAGCCCGTTACCATTGCTGGTATTGTGTAGGAAGTAGCCTACTTACAGCCTTTATAAGCAAATTTCATATCCCATGCATTTGAATCAGGGGAATCTTCTGGGAAGATCTCTTGGCGCACATTGTCATAACTGGTTATTTGTATATTGTTCTTTTAATCGTTCACATTGAATTAAATTAAATATTTTGTTAAGTTATTGTTTTAAAATTTTACTTGTTATGTTGGCGATGGGCATTTCGGCCAACATGCCTACGTTTAAAAAAACAGGTAGTGTCTGCGAGCTGGCGAGTAACGAGTGAATCGTATGTAACGTGCCTTTATTCTTATAATGCAAATGTATTATTTCTCGAAACGTTTTCAATATCCAATCCTTCATTAGGCTCTACCTTATTAGAAGATACTCATGACGACTATGCAGTAGGTCGGAGTAAGGGTAAGATTTAATGTATATTCTAGAATTAGTAAATCAAATAGCATTTGGTATGGATTCGTAGCACTGGGGCATGAAGGGCATGACAACACCCTGGAGTGAAGTTTCTTTAAAAACAAGGAGTCTCTTTCCCTGTCGCAGTGGAGAGACCCCATCCTCAAGTGTTTAGATGGTACCTTCGTATTAAAAATTCCTCTATGTAAAGGCAGTATGCCATTCAGCTTTCGTGGTGTTAGAAATGCACTGAAGCTTTTTTTACTATCTTATCTTACGCATTGTTTCAACATTGCTAGATCTTCTGCAATCTGGTGAGAGTGAAGATGCAGTGGGTTCTGGAGAGGGTAAGATTTATCTACGTGTTACGTTACAGCAAGGGGGAATCTTGCAGAGGTTTTTGGGCACCAAACACAAAACTCTGAAGAATTTGCTTTTTGGAGGGTATCCTTACGACTAGCCAAAAGCCGTTTTAGACAGCTTTCGAAGACTGGAATTCATTTACAAACCTCGCACAGAGTAAAAGTTAGGGTGGAAGGCTAATTATAGTACCATTGGCAGAGCGAGTCTTTGCACGTTCCAATTCAAAAACTTGCGGTTAAGGCCTGTTCCTCTCTTCTTAATCAAGACAAAAATGACCTATTACCTAAGGCGTAGAGAGAAGGGAGATCAGGGTTGAAAAACATACAGTTATCTGAGACAATACTTCAGCTTCAGCTTGGTTTCTTTTTTTCTTAACCTCCGATACGCTTCAGGCCCATGCTCTTTTAACATTGTTCTAATAAGCCTTCTAATAAACCTATAAATCTCACAAGCCTTCTGGTGTGTGTAAAGTCAAGTTAATAAAGAGAATCTCTTTGTAGATTCCACCTTAACCGACGAGGGTGTTACTGAAAATGGAAAGGAAGACATCGCAACTCGGTATCGTCAAGACACAAGCAAACGAGGGGGTGAGCTATCGATTCGATAATTTTCTTCGATTCGCAAGGCATGAGCATGCGGAGGACAAAAGGGCAGTAGATGCTTGCAATACCGCTAGAAACGGTCAGAGTTTTTTTAAGAGTGGCTAGGCTATGAAACGCTTTTACAGGTAGCTGGTAAAAAAATGAGATTATGGGCAGAAATGGAGTTTATATGTTCAACAAACTCTCTAGTTCATTTTAGTTAAGAACTGTTCAATTTTAGTTTATAATTTTCGTTGAATTGTTTCAAATGTTCTTTCTCAAATTATTGCTCTCAGCAAAGGCGATGAAGGGCTTCCTACTATCACATTGTGGTTACTAGACCGAGGCTCCTAGCGTTGCGCAGTCTTCAGGAACACATTTGATGCGCCATAACCACGAAACTGCCCATTTAATCCCAAAATGGGGTGTTATCTGATGTAGATGGCGAACTGGTTAAAAGATGTAGATGGCGAAATTTCGTGTCGTATAGGCAGTTAGAGCCTCTTCTAATTATTCTTCTTTGATAGATGAGGAGAATGACCCAGACCGATGGAGGGGCAGAGGACGATACGGCAGATGGCGTTACGGCAAATGGCGTTACGGCAGAGGACGATACGGCAGATGGCGTTACGGCAGAGGGCGATACGGCAGAGGGCGTTACGGCAGATGGCGTTACGGTAGAGGTCGATACTGGAGAGATCGGTAGAGATGGCGCTATGGCTAGAACTGAACCAGTTGATATGGCTGAAGAACTGTTGTTATTGCTGCCATAAGGAAATTAAGCTATTTACGTGTTAAGCTATTTACGTGTTTGGCATGAAATTGTAGTGCTTTAAACATAACAGACTCGCATATTCTAACAAGCCAATTAATAAGTTAATGTTGTAGTAGTCAATGGCTGTAAAATTCAAGACGCTTTTCTTTTTCAATTTTGTTCGTCTTTGAAACCCTGCTCAAAATGAAATAATTGAGCAACTAATCTGACATTGGTTTAGTTTGAAATCTAAATAAATGAAATTATTTTTTAAGAGGGGTTATCAATTTTCGCTTTTGAATTGCGATTTTTTTGTCCGGCACCCCTAATGATAATGACCATGTTTGTGGGAAATATCACGTGAAAAGACGAAACAGAGCACGCGGTTTTTGCCGCCCCTTTCATCAATGCAAATTAGCATCAAAGGAGTGCCTTTTGTAGCCTGTGTACTGGCTTTGCGGGAGCTGGAGAGAAAACAGGGTTGGAAACTGGGGAGGAGAAATAGATGAGATCGGGTAGAGTTAACAGGCTAAGTTTGTTGTCCATTCGTCAAAATGAAAATGTATGTTCATGCATGCAACGACTGAGCGGGGAGGGGGGGGGGTGTGTGGTAACAGCCTGATGTGGGGCTGCTTTTTTAACACACACATCCTCATATCACCTGATATTCCTGGGCCACCATCTTTCAGCGTTTCAAGCAAAGAATACAAATCAAATCATTGAATTTCACTATTGCGAATGAATCCAAATTTTACCTTGACGTTTAAAACACACGTAAGCAATAAAAATAAATTTGAAAAGAAAATACTGACATTTCAATTTCAGTTCCTATACTTAAGTTACTTCAGACAAACAACAAACATACACCGATGTCAAATGACAGAGGAACACGGTTATGTTATGGCTACAGTGAGGTGAATTTGGAGGGGGGGGGGGCTTGGCTCTAAAGGAGTATTTCTGAGACAAACTTGCTACCTTTTCGGCAAATAAAGGATTTTACGCCCACTTGGTTGGTAGGGTAGTCCTGGCCACCCCTCTAGAACATGACATCTAGCTGCGATCTAGCAGAGGAGGAAATTTTTCAATCGTTCATATGATGTTAAGCACGAATTCTAGGGGGTCACACTATTATCAGCGCAATGACGGAGGAAGCTATATAATCGCATAAAAAGTACGGAAATTAATACCCATGCCTGCACCTTTTTTGGAAACAAGAGGGACATTTGGTAAGGCAACCCTGTATATTGGTCTATACTCCTCTGTCGAATGCCAACGGGGGTATAAACTATAAAAATGAACATAATACATTCTATGAAGAATTTAATAATTCTATCAACTAAGCTTTTTAAAATTGGAAGATCTTCTAACAAATAATATATTTTAGAACTCTTCAATCAAACTTCTCTTTAAGTTCTGGTCCTTTGAACTCAAATCTAAAAATTTTAGGATAAAGTGCAGAAAGGGAATCATGAAGTTTGGGGTAAAGTGCAAATAGGGAATTACTAAGTTAAGGGTGGATGGTCATAGATGGAAGCAATGAAATTCGACAAAAACTGCATAAAGTCCTCTTTCTTCCGTTTCTAGCACCTGCATTTTTGCCTGTAGAAATAGTCTTTTCAACGATGGAATATCTAAGGCTTTTGAGTTAAAAGGGAAGCAAGTTCACAATTCAAGTAATAATACCGATTTCCGCAGCTTGAACTTTCCCGACAAGATCGTGGTTAAGGGAGGGGGGATCGAGCCCCCTAAGGCTCCTATAATTTCCGCCACTGTTTAACAGTTTCCATCAATATCCCATAATTAACGGTTCTCCCAACACAAAACATGAATGGAGAGCATATGCCTTAATTGGCCTAAAACTCTTCACGTACGAAGCACGGTTCTGACAATTAATTGAACTAGCTTGTTAGAGACAATCGATTGTCACGTGCCACTGGTTGTAAATCTAACTACGAAACATTATAATTCTACGATATATACTCAATTAAATCGAGCAGATCACGGTAATGCTAAATATTGAACTAGGAAAAACAATATCTTATTTTAAACATATACTAACTGAAGAACATTATAGGATTGAAATAGAAATGTCTTACAGACCCTAATCGCTCTTTGTATGACTGATAACCGGCTTTGCGTGTCCGTTCATTTCCTTGATACAGTCAACATGACCGTTGACCGGTTTGGCGTGACCGTTCGCTACATTCTTGTGACCATCTGCAGGTTGAACGTGTCCGTTGCTTGGTGTTTTTGTACCGCTACTGACTGCGTGACCATTACTTTCTTTTGCGTTACCATTCACCTTCAAGTTACCGGTGTTGAAATTCTTGCCCAAGGTATTCTTACGCTTCATACGTGCATATGGGCCGACAGCAGGGTCAATGATGAAGTCCAAAAGAACTTTTGTCCAAGAGTTGTGCGAAGGCAGGTTATTGTAATACTCTGGGGCGATTTCACGGACCTTGGGCAGAAGCGAGCCAGGGATGTTTGGGAAATCATGATGCTCATTGTGATAGCCTACGTTGAAAGTGAGCATGTTCAATGGACCATAGTATGAGAATGTCTCAAAGCCATTCTTGAACATGTAATGCTCTGAGATGAAATGCCCAGCAACTGGATGGAGACCCATGCCCATGAAAGATCCGGCAATCATGTAGACCAATGATTTTGGACCCAGGAGCATGAGGACGACAGCATCAAAGGAAAGCTGTGTGATGACGTTTAAGGCTTCAAACGGCTGCATTGGTAATGGGCGCACAAACAGGGGGCGAAGACTGTAAAACAGGCCTTGGAATACAACCCAGATAAATTTTGAGAAGTAATTGGTGAAAAGACGGGCCTCAAACTCTGTCGGTAGGTCGACATCGATTTCTTCATTGCCCATGTACTTGTGATGGTCCAGGTGGTATTTCTTAAATGAAATGGCACATGGTACTCCGATTGGAAGATTCGCTAAGATACTAAACAGCTTGTTTTTTATTGGCTTTCCGTGTCCATAAGCAGCGTTATGGGCCGTTTCGTGTATTGCAAGTAACAAGGCATGATTGACTACTCCAGCTACTGTATATGCTAATAGGAGCGTCAGCCCCCATGACAAGTCTTTTACGAGGTACATGACAAAGAACTGAAACAGCACAAGAACCAGCACCTTGTACTTGAACACGTGATCTACCACCATCAGTTTCTTAAGTTCTGGGTATTTTTCTATAAAAGAAGGAATTTGGATTGATAAAGCGGTCTACATAGAAAGTAGCTTGGCACATACAAAACAGTGGAATAGCTCTAAGAGGAATGCAAAGAATTAGTGATATGTATAGGTAATAATTGCTTTCAAATCTAGAGAGGGATCTAATTTCATCATGATCCAAGACCCACATGAGATAAAAGTTGGCCACCAAAGTCGTAGCGTCCCAATCTCTCAACTACCGGGATATATTAGTTTAAAAACATATATGCACTAGAGGCCGAATCAGGATACCTTTGCACCTGGGCATGGAGGGCTGAATATGCTGTCAGATGACATGATTGTCCTGCTGATCATGGCAGACCCATCCGTCCTTACAAAGCCCTCTAATTAACGGCTTTGAAACTGTTATGAAACAAATTATAAAGCTGAAAATTGCACAAGTGAAGTCTTTGTGGTTCAACAATGACGTAAAACGGGATGAAGCAATGGGCATTTCTCCATGAACTGGAGGTTCGTTTTATCAAAGGATCGGGATTTATAAGGATATCGAGTAATCACATTGAAACAAGAGAAAGATCAATAAACCGGTGTGGAATATAGTGAACGAAAGCATTAAATTACACAAATCCACATCAATTATAGTTGCTACAAGAACAGGCCCATTGCGAGCTATCACGGTTTGCAGGTCAAAGGCAGGGAAAAAATTATTTTGAAGCTTCTCCTTTTTGAAGCTCTAGCTACCTAGGGATTAAATTAAATGGAAAATAAAATGGTATTTGGTCGGCATCTTGAGCATGAAACGGCACACATGAAACGAAGCCCTGTAAAAGATTCTACGTTTTTTACTCGGGGGGGGGGGTACTTAGTATATTTTGCTGACGGGATGTGCACTCCTTTCCTGGAATCGATTTCGCCTCTTTTTTCTAACACCGAGTATCAAATTAGAGCACTTTTTCTAAAGCCGGTTGCTAAAAAAGAAATGTTGCAAAGTGGGGGTGTCTTTTACGTTTTAGATTATACTTTTCGCCGATTTTTTCTTAGTTTTCGGGGTTTTTTACAAGAAAACTTTTCCGAGGGATCTTAATCTCCACATGCCTCATCAATTGCCAAGACCATTATATCAATATTGCCAAAGGCCGATAAAAATCCGTCGGCTTTCTCATCATTATACTACATTAATGCAAAAGAATCGATATTTGTTTTTTATCCATTTAAAACTTTCTATTGATTATGTTAAAGAGGTGACCGATGGTTGAAACCGCAGTTTGCAACTAGGCAACCTGAAGTGGAAGCAAGGTATATTCCTTTTGTTATGTCCTGCTGGTGGTTAGCTAGATTCAAGTATAAAAACAATGTGGTCATAAGCAAAGTTTGCAATAACAACCACATCCGCTTTTCAAGGCCGAACCATGAACGTTTCTCTCATGAGATAGGAAGTGATTTAAAAGGTAGTGGTAAAAAAGCCTTAAAAAAGTTAAGAAAGATCCAAGAATTATGTAGTACTTTTGAAAATACTTAACGTTGCTGGGGAAAAACAGTATTTAAAAATGCTAAAATTTTGAATTGATCGATAGAAAGTTTGGGTATAGTATTCATTCCGAATTTTCTTATAAAAACATGTTCTTAAGTGTAGTCAAATGAATGAGGTAAAAGAAATACGGTTAAGTTAAATTTAAATTTAATGCTTTCTGCAAATTTACGACCAGGCCCTCCGTAAAGGATGGGGGGGGGTTGTTTAGCATTAATTGACCACCATCTGTATTACCAAAAGAATCGTTTTAAGTTTGTTAGACTGAACTCGAACACATATTCATGAAAACAACGGTTTTTACAGAACTTATGAAAAGAAACTCATCATCTTCCACCATGATAGAGTTTGTATTTCAAAGTTTGCCCCCCCCCCCCCCTCACTTATCTGGCCTCGTCTATAAGTTGAGAAACTCAGGGAGTTAAGCTGGTTGCTGCTGTTGTTTATCCAAGGGCATGCAAGAAAGCTTGCAGTCCAATATGATCTGTTAAATCCAGCATGACGTAAATGACTCAATTTGCATTTATTGCGAAACTCTTTATATTCAGAAACCAAACAAAATTTCTTAACTGCCCAGACAGGTCTTACAAAACGGGCTAGACTTATTCCGAGCTAAAGCACTCTGAAGGAAAACATTTTCTGACATAAAAATAAAAGTATGGCGTCGTGTGGTCTAGTGCGTCAGTCTATTGAGCCGTTTTCTGCTTTGAAACCCTTATTATCTCTTTTCCCCTTTCAAGACACCTGTCAGGGTGTAAGCCACGAATCAGCTTATGCAGATACCGTCCATGCATGTATATGTTCATAAGACGAATATGTGTAAGTGAATTGTAAAGACAATTAATTTTTGTCAATTGGCGAGTCTGCTTCATTAGTCGAGACGAAAGGCCTTTTGTGCTCTCAGACAAAAAAGGCAGTACATTGCCCCCTGGTTCTAGTCCATGTAAAAAAGGGCCTGAATTGCATGAAAAATATCCATGAAAAATTAAATTTCTATACTATCGTCACGTATAGAAGCTAGGAGTGGTGAAACATTGTGCTTGAATTAAAATAATGCCTGTAAATTTTCATGTTTAGCATTTAAGCAATCTTCAAAGTGCAAAATTTGGAAAAATTTCTAGGACAACGCCCATTCAAATCTCACACACGCCCAAAGTGGTTGTAATTTGATGCTACACCCCCCAGGGCAAGCTAATAAAGCATTTGTGTATATTTTATTGTTGAAGGGTTGAAAGGAACATTGACTGTTTAAATGAAGTGTTCGCCACAAAAATTAAAAATTATGTAAGTTGTGCCGCGACCCTTGTAAATCCTAAATCGAAAGTAAACAAAAGAAGATAACAATAAAACACATTTTTAATCCAGACATTAAACAATTAAAAGTGATTCGGATGAAATGTTCTTAAAAATTACTGTAAAAAGCGTGCAATAATACAATAAATGAATCAACTAAACAATAAGTATTTGCATCTGAGAATGTGCAGGAAACAAGATGTCTGGCCGGAAATGGCTGTTAGGATAATGTGCAAAATGCAAAAACATCAGTTGTCCAACCCAAAAACATCGATAAATTAAAAACCAAATTTCAAAGGCCTTTTGAGAAAATTTTTAAAGGGTTCGTCTGGTTAGCCATACATCATTTGACTGAAAAAAATTTTTGCCCGGCTTTTCTAACTTTTCTAACAAAGATAGTTAAACATCAATCCCATGCTCAATACCGAGCATAAAATAATTCAATAACTAGGATCAATTATTTGCAAGTGTGTATAACATTAGTTGTGATTTTTCGTGAATAGGCAGTACATTTTGCTCAGCTTTGACAGTAACAGCTGTCGTAAAACCGGCCTAACCTCAACACGAAACTGCATCAGTGTAATCAGAAGCTTAAAACAAGCACAATTTACTTACTTAGCATTTCAGCTCGTCTTGAAGCGTGTGGTTCTTCGGTATATGACCATTCAAAGTCTGTCCTTGAAACGTGGCCGCCCATTTTTTTTGTATTTTGTTGGCAGCACTGTTGCAGTTTAAATTCAGTACCTGCACATGGGCAAACGACGTCTAGAAATCCTCCAAGCACCTGCCCTATCCTTTCATCATATACGAGGTTAAGGAACAATGGTCATGCCTTATTTGATCGGCTATTGTTTGCTTAAGCCAATCAAGTTACAAATATCAATTGACAAACCAATCACAGCGCACTTACACAACAATCATAGAAGACAATCCTGCATATCAAGATATCCTGTTCGCACACTGAACACAATTGTAAACCGGACAATACACTTTGCACTCAGAAGTGAGGTTCTTTATTTCCCAACACAACGGCGTTCGCGGAAATCAGGAAAAATTTATTTAGAGAATGGACTTTGATACCGGTGGGGAGATCATGGATCTCGTATGATGATAGACTCATTTCTACCATACTGATGCAATTCCATAAGGGGATTACAAACTGCTTTTGAGAAGCAGTAAACTAAGAAGCGCTGAAATAAACAACACCCTTTGAAAAGATCCAAGGCGTAGAATTCTATTAGAAACAGCTGAAAGGCTGGCTAAGCATTTTTGAAAAACTAAATAAAAAATAGGATTCTTTTCTATGATCTATTGACAAAAAAGATACCCTTTTTGTGATTTTGATATATTTAATTTTTCTTTATTTTTGCTTTGGGAAAGTGGTTTTTGCCTAAAATGTCTAGTTTTTTATCACATGGCAGGTTTCTGTAGAAATCTGATACATACTGTGATTGTTCAAATAAAGAGAATTTATTTTCTTTCATTAATAGAATTTTATGAACTTTCTCTTGCCTGAACGAAAATATGTGGCTGAATCCAGATTATCATATCGAGTGTTGAAAACTACCCTTTTCTAGAAATTAGTCAAAAAATATTTAAAATAATCCCTTTTCTGTTTTCTTTGCCCTGTCATTTCAGAAATTTCTTGCCCTAGGCTCTCATGAGTTCCGGACCAAGGAGGGAAACAGCGTAAAATCAGGGGCGAAAAATAGCAAAGCAAAGATTAAGCTCTTTTCTGAGAGTAGAAGTGGCAATTACCCCCCCCCCTGCTTCCTGCTCTAGGCACCCCTGTTAATGGTTGGGGATGCGCAGCTATGCCGAAAGAGGGGGCAAGGCGGGCAGCTGCTCTCCTTGCCCTTTTCCAAGGGGGGCAGAGGGGGGCAAGAGGTGCCCTCCTCAATCCCATAAATTCTTTTCAACAAGCTATGGTAGCAGTCTACCATTACCATATCTTGATAAGACGCAAGTGTTGTTTGACTTTCTAAAATTTTGCTGGATGTGGTTTTTCGTAAAGTGCCCTACAAAGAATGTCTGCCCCCCTGTGCCCCTCAATGCTTCTGGCATCCCTGGGGACGCGGAGACATATGTTACCATAAAACCTGATTAATTCAATAAAACCTCTTTCGATTTCATTCTTGCAAAAACCTTGATTCAAGGATTTTATGCTTTGTTTGTAAACTTTTCATAATTTGCATAACGTTGCAGGGAGATTGTCCTTTTGTGAAGGTACCTACTAGTTAATTGACAATTTTGAAAGCGTTAACATAATTAAGTTAAGCATTCAGTTGATCTGATTAGGATTCTTAAAAACATGGAAGCAACCAGTTCGGAGAAGGGTAATGTCGAAATATCCCATCAATAATTACAAATCACATAGGGACCGGGGGAGACATTGTGACGAATCCTGGCGGTAAAAAAAGATGGTTAAGTAATATGAATAATCAGTGGGAGTTAAAGGAGAGGAATGATCCCACACGCATCTGCATCTGCTATGACAATTCTAAAACAGGTGCGTGATATGAAAGATTGGATGTGAAACATATCACATTTACAATTCTATAAACAGCTTCAGTTTTCAAGTGTCCTTTTCATTGTGATATAATCACCTAGTGCGGACTCTGGAAAGAGGGATAAATGTCCACCTAAACACGTGGTCAGTTCGTTCCATCTTCCAGCATATTTGCGTGGGTAAGCTTCCTTAAACATTTAAACACTGTCACTAAGGCTTTCATATATACCACAAAAATCAACCTCACTTTTCAGCCCTATGGCTAATAGTTACGGTGGACATTAACTGTTGTCTGTATGCCATTTAACTCCACTTATCTAACCCGGTGGGACAACATTCATTGAAAAATAAAAAAAAACCAGAAAAAGCAGAGAGGTCCTTAGAAATTGTTGGGAGATAAGTAAGCTGAGTCCGAAGATAAGAATAAGCTGAGTCCGAAGCAATGTCGTAAAATGTAATTTAGGACAAAAGGTTTCCCATTGTAAATTGTTAGAGCATTGTTACAAGGATACGTATATACATCATCTTCTGCTACTGTTCAATTCAACCACGATTGCTGCTCCATATATATCCAATCGTTTTTCTTTTTTCTTTGACGGTATTACTTACATCTTATTTATTTAAAAAGAAACAGCTCATCTTCAAAATTTTGAACAATTAGCACGAGCCTAATTTTTACTGATTTTTACTGATGAAAATAAGAGTTTTATGGAAAGTTTTGCAAAATAGCGCTTAGAATACTGGATGAAATGCTTTCCCCTCATATGGACAGGCCTCAATCAAATGCGAGCCTTGCTTTTGGAATAAAATCTAAAAGTAGAAGTAAGAATATAAACCAGTAAATTAACTGTAATATTTAACAAATTAAGATAGCTTTGCTATTGCAAATAATGTTATAAGAAACTTCTGAGACTCGTGCGAATTGTGTTTTTAGGAAAGAGGGAGCGGACATTGTCTAAAATAGCAACCTAATTTACGAACTTGCCAGAAAATCAGAACCTTTCTTTCGAAGAGGAAAAAGAAAAAGATGAACTCCAATTAATAAAGCTTTTATTGGATAAACAAAAAAGCGATATAGAAACCAATACCACATATCACCAAACAAGGAATTGTCCTTAACAATCCATCATCGAAACCGGAAAAAATTACCATCATTTTTAATCATTCAATCATTACAAAGAAGAATTGTTGCTTTGAAGCAGGGTCTCTTTAACCTATGATGCATGTTATTCATTTTCCTAATTCAATAATGAATTAAAGCGTACCTCCCCACACTATTTACGAAAAACACAATTATATTTTAGTTTGAGAAATACAAATGAGACTAATTTGCTCTTCACACGAATGAGAGAGCAATGGCCAAAAAACACTTTCGTTCCGAGGATCAGAAGTCTGGAATGAACTTAAACAGGGGGTCAAGCCAGCGTCGCTACTGTCTAAATTTTTGCGTAGACATTAAGTAAACAATCTTTTTGAAATTTTTTTCACAATTGACCCTAATTTTAATATTGTAAACAACTAATTTTCTAAAATCGTTATCTAGTTTTGCTTCGATCACCTGAAAACAGCCGCTTTAAGCTGATGGGGCAACCGTGTTTAAAGAATCTAAAATGAGAAATGGAAATGTAATGAGGGTGTCATGAATAAAACCTCTTCTTGGGAGCATCATGATTTCAACCTCTTCCTCAGCTAAATCAACTCGAGCATATTCAAAACAATTTATCAAAACATTGCTGTTACAGTAGGTCCACGTTTCTTACGTTGACCCGCGTACCGGAGCTTTCTTTGCTATCGGAAAATTTCAGTATTCAACTTCGCAACAAACGTCAACTATTTAATCCTTGCTATTATTGCAATTTAAAGGCTTAACTCTTGCTCGGTAGTTCTTTGTAGCATGAAATTCTGGAAAAAATTTTGCCTTGAGTACACAGAGTCTCCACTTAAACAATAAAAATTTTTCAGGCAGATTTGTCTGAATGGAATGAGAAGTTATTTTTGATGACAAGACATAGATGCATACTTCCCTAGGTTAAAGGAACATGTGCGGAACTTTTTAACTTTTCATAAACCGAGCGTATTTGTACTTGCAGAGTAAAACACACGAAAAATTCGATCAGCAGCTTTTAGTATCATGCTTTTTTAGCTTCTTAAATCGTACAAAAAGGTGGCATCGTTTAAAAGTTCTTTAATTAATATGCAATTAAGCCCCCAACGAGAATCAGTCATTATAACTGTTTGGAGGGGGGGGGGATGGCTCAATCTCCCAACTATGAAAATATGGTCTTCTTGCAGGACAAAAATAGGCACTGCATGACACATTTTAGCCAAAAATGGGTATTTTTTTATCGTTTTGGCAGCGAAAGGGTGATGTTTGTAGGCTAAAATTGGCATCGCCCTCCCAAAATAGAGCATAAATTGGCGCCCTAGATTTTAAGGATTCTAAAATCCCTGAAGTTTGAACACTAACGCTTAGTGGAAAATAAGCCCTCCTCAAGGAAATAACTGGCTACTGGCGTCTCCTATGGGCCACATGTATAATCTGACCGTTTCAGCAGCATCACTCTCCTTGCTTTTGAATCCCTCGAACCAATAAACCAGGTCTTGATTACTCAGTTTAGTGCTGCGGTTCTTTAATAACCAAATTTTTCATTCAGATGGGTCCTGCCATCACCACTTTGATCTAAAATGGTAAAAAGCAACACTTCTTAATTTAGAACCAAGTTATTCCTGGAGTACCGTTCCATCACAACAAAGACAATTGCCATGCTTTTGCCATTCCTACAATGACGAATTTAATAACCTTGTTCTGAAGTTGTAGGAAAGCGAGGCAGCATTACGTACCATATCAATCTTTTAATCAACGGAGAGACCATTTGAGCCCAATGCACTTCAACTAGAATTGATTTTTTCAAAGAAGGGGGAGTCCCATTCCTTTGATATTTGGATACAAGCTTCTAAACACATGTAAAGATTCTTCGCTCAAATATTATAAATTCTTGTACCCCCTTGCAATCTGAGCAATCGGTGCTAAATGTGGTATTTTATATCAAAATTGCGAACAGAGTTAACTTCTCTTGCCATAATAACTCCCATAGAGATTGTTTCTTTACAAAAAGAAATCGATGGTGATAAGATCAAATAGTTCAAAGCAGATTTTTACTTTCAGGTGGAACCCAATCAGTAAACTTTGAATCAGTTGTAGGGCCACTCTGAGGTCCATAAACCTTCTTCTTTTGTTGCTGAAAATGAGAAAAAGTTATGATTATACACCATTATATAAGGGGAAGGATTAACATTGACAGACAAGATGTTAAAGAGAAAGCAAGAGACAGGCATAAGTAGCTTCCTTGTTTTGCAAAGAGTGTCCAATAAAAGGTTTTTGATAACTTTTGAAGGACAATCCGAAAATGAATTTCCCTTTTCCCCCTATCAACACCAACATTTTCCTTATTGTCAGTATAGCAAATACATTGTGCACATGCACCTGTTATTTGCCATGAAATAAAAAAATCCAGACTAATAGTAATATTTTAATCCATTTCACTGCGAAGATATACCCGTTCCAATCCATGTACGCCTGCTTACGATACTATAGTATTTCTTGGGAACAGTTTGAATACGACGCCATAATTTAAAACTCACTTTTTTCCGTATAGCAGTGTCACCTGCCTGCTCTATTTGCTCTTTTCTTTTTGCGTTGGGATCAATTCTTGAAACTACCTCAGCTACAGAACTTTCTATTGCTATTTTCGACTTCTTTGCTACAGTTGTTGAGACAGGTTCTTCACTTTTGATATCAGAACTGCGTGATTTCACATCTTTAGCCCCGTCTGCACTATCACCTGTTTCGTTTTGTTTTCCTATTAGAAATTGCAAGAGTAAAAACAAAATTTGGTAAAGCTGTATGTTACTGAAAGGACCAGAAGGATCCACTTCTCATTATCGATAAGGTAATGGTTGGATGGGCTGACAAAACATAACGAAAAATGGCCAATAAGTGTAGCAATATGGTGATGAAAGGCACCCTTAAACTCATTTTTGTGTCCCAATTTAACGGGCCAGCTACATATTCTTTGCTACAATAATAACGTTTTGGATTGATTTGACATTTTGGTATAAGAAGGTTCTTTCCTGAGACTCGTAACATAACATGGGGACCAATGAAGAAACGGTATGCAAGATAATTAGAAGACATGCTACACGGTTTTTGTGCCCCACAGCCCCATCGCCCCATTACTATGGTTACTTTTTTCCTGGTATTCAAGGCCGTCAAGTTGTGCATGGGTGCGTGATAAGAAGACTAATACATGCAAAAAAAATTCAAGACAATGAAGTGTTTCTAGCCATAACGAGGTAAACAAAGCTAATTTGCACCTTGGCCAGAGGCGGAGTAGCCCGGGTGACAAATTGGTAATCGCCACACTAGTGAGCCCTTTCCGCGTTGGAGAAATTTTTATACACCAATAGATGATTTAATAGCTTTCGGTGTGGCTCGGGTAATATTCTGCTTCGTCCTAACCAAGAGCCTTTTGAGTTTGCTTGCCATTCTGCGGTTATTACACCACCCCGCCCCTGACCTTGCCTAGTTATCATGATAGTGGTCTTCAGTTGGTTGCACAGAAACAATCAAAAGGACAGGCTACCAGATCAAGCAGGTAAAAACACTTAGTGCCTTAATGAGCAAATTTAAGGACATGTTTGATTAAACAGACGATTTGCTTGTTTGAACTTCGCTTTTGAATGTTATTTGACAACAGTCAACAATCAAATGTTGGTTTTCTGTAAAGTTTATTGCTGGGAAATCATTTCCAAACAACAAGATGTATTCGAAAAAATACATTACATACCACCGACTTCAGACTGAGACAGAAATTTTGGGGATTGAAAAGAAATTAAAAGACAACTGAGTCTTTAGATCAATTTACTCGATTTTAATTGTGGACAGGTTTCTGTGATTTGATAAGTCACACCAATAAGACAAATTGTAAATTAAGTCTGTTGTAAAGTATTAAAAATCTGTCTTGGGATTCTCTGTACTTATAGGATTTTATGTGTGATTGAGATAATTAAGTGAAATCTGCAAAATACGATAGAACTGATGTTTGAAATACGTACACGGAATCTAAGCATTTAAGGCTTTTTTGGCGTATGTTGCGAACTAAATTGTCAAAGACACTCAGAGCCAACAATATTATAATTAAAAGTGTTCATTGTAATTGACCTTCACCTAAAGAGCAATTTTAGTAAGCATATTGAATTTATGCGCCTGTCATCGCAACCCCTTATTTGGTTTGTGGTTCGCAAGAGATAAAAAATTTCAAATTTAATTGTGGTCTATTGGGGTCCTTGGATTTCTATCTATAGGTAACAGAAGTTCGCTAAGCTATCACATGCAAACAGCATCGCAGGACTGACTGTATTAAATAAAAACGTGTCTTACCAGATTTTTTTCCAGACAAAGATTCAGAGATCAGAGATTCAGAGGTCCTAGAAACATGAATAGGATGTCAGTTAGATATAAGTCGTCTGAGTATATATTACACAAATGAGCAAGTAAGATTATTCTTCCATTGACCTTTGCATACCATAAGAAAATAACCAAAACGAATTGCCACAGGGGTCATTTTAGCTGGCGACTTTAAGGTAGAATCGTGGCAAGTTGAAGTAAATTGAAATCACAACACATTTTGTACTATTTATTGTAGTCAGAGACCAACAGTGTTTTTCTTACGTTAAATTGCTCTTGGCGACAACCCATAACCTCCCTGGGGGCACACTATAGCCATTCGATCTTCAGCGAGATTTGGTTACTTCTTAGCAGGAAGGGCTAATGCTTCAATAACTTGATATCATTTTTGGATCGTTATATGATGATATTATTTGTATGGTATATTTACACCTACATCATGAATGATGGTACCCCCTTGTAATCTGACAAAACACATTAGTTGATACTGTACAACTGTACTAAAACCGGGAGTAAAATGGCTGATGAGAGAACAATATCCTTAGTAGGGAGATCATCTTATTGAATTTTACCAATGAGCCTTGACCTTCCAAGCTAGTCCCAAGCCATTTCTCTTTTTCTTCAAATGGGGAACAGTTAAAAAGAAATAAAAAATTTATCCTTTGAGTAAGGATAAAAAGATAATAAACTAAGCACGACTCTTTGAAAGAACAGTTCTTATTTTTTGCAAACTTAACAATATAAAGGTATTTTTTCTATATTTTACAAAGCTATTTGATCTTTGGCAAGAATTGATTACTTCTTAGGTAGAGGGGGCGCATGCTTCAATAGTTTGATTCATTTTCAGTTCAACATTTTTTACGTTCCTATGCTTCAACATAAATGTTTACCTTGAATCAGTCTGGGGTGGTATCAAAGCTGGCAGTTCTGCTGGTTTGACTATTTCTATCAGTCTTTCAACTCGGCGTTGCTCCTGCCAAAAACAAGAAATCAAAATCAAATAATACCAAACGCAACTTTCGTTTTACATAATCAAAACAAATGCATGAAAAATGGGCAAATATTCGAGTTTTCATCCGTTGATAACACTAAGTTATAATCCGATACTTCCAAAAGTTCGTCGGCCTCGGATAATATCAAAGAGATGACTTGAAGCGTATTCCTGACTAAATAAGAATCTGCCTTGTGGAAATAACTCGCAGTGGTCTGCAAGCAAGCCTGGTCGTTGACTTAGTTTTGTAAGCTATCGATAGGACAATAAGAAATGGGGCTACGGATACTAAATATGGCTTTATTGCATGCCACGAATCAACTGTCGATTCAGATCTTTCTTGAAAGATGCTCGAAGATCCTCGAAATGCGAGTTCAGCAATACCAAGGATGCCTGCTACACACCAGGAATGTGGGGGGGGGGGTAGGGGTGAAAATCAGGGCAAAACAAAAGCAAAAAGGCATATTTTCTGTAGGCAGTAGGGGCGTATTCCTCTGCTGTCGGCTTCCCTGAGCAATTTCAATTCAAAAGCAACTCATAGCACATTTCTAGCTTCGCGGGTCTAGGCGGAGGATTAAATAAATTACACCCCGACATACCTTTTTCAATAGAGCAAGTCTGTGCTTTAAACTGACTCGGGTTTTTTTGTCCAAACGCTTTGAGACCAGCATCATGTAATCATCTAGGTCACTTTCTTCATTTGTAAGTTGTTCAGCTGTTAAAAACATTTGCAAATGTTCAAATACGATGTGATGATGATAATGACGATGATGGTTATGATGATTACGATGATGATAATGATGATGTTAATGATGATGATGAAGATGATAATGATGATGATGGTGGTAATAATAATGATAATGATGATTATGACGATCATAATTATTATGATGATGATGCTTTTCGCGATTGGGATGATATGGAAGATTTAAAAAAGGACAAAAATATACAAAATTCAAAAGCTGAAAATTTTGCAATTAATAAGTAACAGCTGAAACTGCCAAAAATTGCTTACCGCGTCTGTCATTTTCCAACGAATTTTCTATGGTGTTTATTTCATTTCCACAGTTTTCAAGTGCTTCTTTCTAAAAAACAATCACAAAATCTCAACATATGCTCCAATCATCATGCACAATAGCATATGGCATACGCAAGATGCAGTTACAAACAGCATTTGCTAGCATAAGCAAGGTACCGGCTCATACTAGAGGGAAGTGGGTGCCACAACCAAGGCTGGTGTCCCCATAAATGATAAGGGTGAGCCCTCTTATATCAAACAATGAAAAGCGAAAGAAGCAAATTGCAAATACCACAATATCATAATTCATAATTTGTTGCTAATATTCAAACCCGACATAGGAGCCTTCTGCAGAGTATTGCATCTGAGCCTTCGAAATCGACTTTTCTGCTCTACCATAAGGCTCTTTCATTGAAATTTGCACATTTAAAAATTAATTTTATAACGAAAATAAACATACCAAGCTGTCGTATGTCTCAACAGGTTCGTCGGCTGTTTTCCCAGCTTTTTTCATTCGTTTGTTTCGCTTTGACTCGACTGTGAAAAGAAATCGAACAGCAATGAATATCGTGCTATGCAAAGGATTTAATGAAAATTGAAATATGGTCACACAGTCTTCAAGCGCATTGTGAAATATGATGACACGTAGAAGAGTCTAGTGTATTGAAAAAAGGCGAGGTATGGCTTTTTCAGAGACAAAATACGTTGCAGAATTGCAAGGTTTTGGCTACTTTACAGGTTTAAGAACCACAAAAACTGGCAGATTCAGCTAATAATAGTCATTTCGTGGCTATTTGATGACGCTCTTTCAATAATTTTATTAGCCATACATAACTCGTTTCTGACGGCATCATAGTAATACTTTTAATTCTAAAACTACATTAAGTGGCAGAAACACATCTGTGCAAATTAAAATAGCTTTTCTTGTCCGACTCTGGTCTAAGTATGATAGTCGGATAACTACGGAAAGGAGAACGAAAGGTCAAGGCCTTGGCGAGTGGTTAGGTCGCAGGCCTACGAATCTTTGAACCGAGAGGCTCGCGGTTCGAGACCACAGTCAGAACCTTTCTCCACCAGTTGTCCAGATGACCCGGCTGCCCATGTCTTTGAGGTCGGTTTATGGGTACTCTCAGGAGAAATCCAGAGGGTACGGCCTTAACACACCCAGCCTACGTCAGCTTAATCGCTGCCAGAATTTAAAAATAAATAGGGGAAACAAACAAACAAGGTTATTGGCAGACACGGATCGAGAATATCAAGAGGAACTGCAAGGCGAGAACTTACCAGCGCCTGTTCTGTCTAGAAATGAATCATCATCACTGTCATAAAAGTCATTCTCTGCTAACCGCTTTGCTCTCTTTGATCGTTCGCTTTCTATAAAATGCGTTAGAGAACAGTTAATAAAAACTCAGCTCAAATAGCTAAAATCAAAGGAAATGTTGCAAAACAATACTTTAGCTCCAATAGACCCGTCAAGAAAATTTCACCTCTCGTCTTGTCCATACTTCCAAGCGTAGAGCACCTTTCTGAATTAAGCATTCTGATAAGTTGTTGGATGCGATTAAGTCAGATGCTTCTGATTGGTCATATCGGGTCGAGGTGCAGTATTTTTGCAGAAATCTAGACTTTGTTAAAACATACAAATTCGATATGTTGAACTTGAATCTCTAGCAGTTCTAGCACCTTATCAGCATTTTAGACATAATTGTAACGTTCAAAACTAAAACCAGGCCTTAATTTGCCCCAACTCTTTTCATTTTATCTTTATGTTCGTGTCTTTCTTTTTCGATCAATCAATCTAGATCCGATAAATTCCAAGCATTCCACGCAAAAGTTTAAGTTTCAATTCGCTAATAAATGATCAAAAAATGGGATGATATAAAGTTACATCTTTGGGCTCAAAATTTCCCAAAAATCGATAGCTCTGGGTCCAATTAGAGATGCGCGGGAAAACCATCCTTTTGAATTTTTTTCTAATACTAAATTTTCTTTAAATTAATATTAATATCATAAAAATCAACTTCTTATGCTTGTTTCTCTTCTCTCGCGTTTCAGCATTCTTGTATAAGTTTTTACAAAAATTAACCAATATAGACCCAATTGAAAAGGAAAGCATTCTCAAAAACAATTGATGAAAAAATGACAATACAACAATAGCCCTTACCATGCATAGCATTTCTCAACATGCCATGTGCATCAATGATTCTACAAGCCTCGTATGCACATGCCACAACAGCATCCTTCTTTTTTGTTGATGATCCTTCAGCAACGATTTCTTCACCAGTTGCATCTTCAATCGGTAACCTATAAGAAAGTTTCATTAATGTTAAAAACTATATGTTTCAAAATACTCGATACTTCATACTTTCGTATTTTTTCCAAATAACAGTGTAATTACGGCTTAAGTTTTGAATAAATTTTGCTAATTCACAACTAGCGATCCTGAAAATATTAACCAATGGAAGAGTTGCATCTTTTTCTAGATATTGCAAGGCAGCTTCGAGAAAAGGTTGAAGGTGCAAAATTTGATATGTAGCTTGTTTTCGACGTAGCCAAATTGAGCATCAAATAGCACATTGCCTTGGAATCTTGGTAGAATTCTTTGATGGTGCGGTAGTGTAATATTTCTCATATTGAATGTCGTGCTGCCCATTTCACAGAATGATTTCCTTTCTTGCCATCCAATTTTGAACAACTGTGGAATAGTTACACAGAGTGATAAGAACAAAATTTCTTGAAGCTTTTATCCTGTTAAAATAATAATTTTACTTATATCTTATTAATATCGACATTATAGGCATACCTAACTCTAATGACAAATACTTTGCTGTTTCCAGTTCCTCTCTCATCTGCTTCATACTCTAAATCCAGCCCTGAAAATCAATTCAAAAGCAAAGTCAGGATGTCAAATAAACTTTCTAAACTCATTTACGTAATCCACCCCTGTAGGTGAGGGTATGTATATGGAGCTCGCTAAAGAGGATGCAATAGGCCAAAAGGATTGTAGTCGTGGGTGGCAAATTCCTTTCATCGCTATCTTCAAAGTAGCCTTTACTTTCAGACGGAGGGAAAGGTAAATGAACATGAGGCTGCGTTATCAAAGTCCAGATGCAGTCATGTGACCGCAAACATAATGGGTTTGTCCAACGAGAAAGCAAGCAAACTTTTCAATGGAATCCAAATAAGAACAGACCCAAAATGATCTACTCTCTTTTTCAAATAGTATTTAAAAGTAGGTTGATGACACCTCAGGAATAATTTCCCCACGATTAAGCATGATTTGAAAACCTACCAGTTTATCAAGGCAATTGCTATTCAAATTTACAAGAAGATGCACATTGATTTGAAGTCTTTTCGCAAGAAAGCTGTTTCCCATAATTTACCACAAGTATAATCGAAACAATTTAGCAGAAATTTGTATCTTAGTCTCTCATTCTTCTCATATTCCTTGAATTTCAGTTTTTTTCATTAAAATATCTGTTTGTAACCTTAAGTGTTGAAAGACAACAGGTTTACCTTCTCTTTCAAAGAAGCCCCTCAGAGTCTTTTTTGGATCTTTCAATTCTAATGGTTTTCTACTTGCCAAGAGCTTTTCCAAGTCAATCTCTTCTTCTACTGCATCTTCAGCTTTGAAAAAAAAATTGATCATTTTTATCTTAATGGAGTGCTTATTATCATCACAAGTCTTTAATAAAAAACTCAAAGTACCAGGCCAAAAACACAGTAAAGGTGAGTTGCAAAAAATCTTGCATATAATGATCAAGGTTGTAAACTTAGGGTATCCATGAAGTCCACATATTGTGCTTGGCCTTTGATGATCTTTTTGCTGTGACTTCAAATTGACTGTTAACTGAGTTCATGATTGTTAATGTAGTTCATATTTACCACCTTTGTATTGCTGCAGATTTCTACATACATTAAAAATATCTGCAGATTTCTACATACATAATCTGCAGAATATCCATACCCATTCCCCAAGTGATGCCATCATCCTCATCATCTTTAACATTCTCATCTCTCCCATGACTTTCCTCTTCCTCTTCACTTCTTGTAGCTGTTTGCTGCTTAATAATTTCCATTTCTGTTTCCTCATCTTGATCATCTTGAGGCCCCTTTAGGGAATCAATTTAACAAACATTAAATCAAGGAGCCAGGGTTACATTTTATATATTCTTATAATCTTTAAGGAAAATATCACTGGCTTTAGCTGAAATTATTATGATTGAAATACTTAAAAAATTTTGCAACCACAGGCCTTAAGCCTGTTTCTGAATACTTGTCAGAACGTTTTTAAGGAATTATAATCAATGCCACAAAGATTGATTACATGGAACAGGTGATTAGGATCATCCAAAAGTTGATGATGTTGGTCCAATAGATCTGTATGCCACTGTTGGTGTCAGTTCTACTGCCAAATAAATACACCTGCAAAAGATATGCCTTGGAATGGGACACCTATTTTCCTTTTGATTAAACAGAGGCCTGATTGGTGCTTCTACAAAAAGAAAAGGTCAAAAAACCCAGCAACTACAGATCTTTGGTTGAGCATGACCCACCATAGCCCCCAGGCTGATAAGATCACGCCATTCAACTCTGTTGATTGCTAGGTGAATGGGGTTTGGAAACTTCCACACAGCATCTTGATGTTGTCAGAGTACTGAGTTTTGGGTCTTCAACAGCCTCTAGGCCTGTAAAGTGGACTGATCAGAAGGTTCCGATCTAGTCTGTTGGATCTTAGTGTGTGCCCAACAAAACTCATTTTTCCTTCTTGAATCTTATAACTAGTAGATAATATCTAGTAGCCTCTTGTCCAGTAGCCTGGGTTAAAAAACAAACTAACTTTCCAATTTATTTAATGAAATGACCGCAGAGGTGTTTTACATACCTGAAGAATATGTAGACGGGTACTACCACCAAACTTGATAACATACCCAACTCTTAACCTGTGATAAACTTTTGGCTTAAGCTCAACCTTATTGACAACAGTGCCATGTGTACTGCCAAGGTCGATTATGTAGAATCCTTCTTCTACTTTTGAATCTTGATTCCCGCTCTCATCAGGTCCTTTATAGACTATAGCTGCATGATACCTAGATATTGAAGGATGCTCCATTACAACATCACAACCTTCTAGCCTCCCAAAGATATAAAAAGGTTTTTCAGTCAAATCGATTTCTCCTTTCATAACTCCATTCTTAAGAATTTCAAGCGAATAGCTCTTGGCGCAAATAGTGCACCAGTTTGGAGGTTTAAAAGGGAGCAGTGGTACTTTTGAAGCAAAGTCTTCTCTTTGCTTTGAACCTTCACTTGTTATTTTTGGCTGTTCATTTCCACCATCACTTTTCATCGATGAAATATCTTCCTTTTTATTTGGTTCTGGTAACGGTTTTTTTTCACTTTTCTCGTTCACTGCTTTCTGTAGCTTACTAGTTGTTCTTTTTGGTGCAACAAATGTTGGAGAAACAAATACTGCTTCTTGTTTCATGATATTCTCTGTCGCTGCAAGTTTAGGGTCTCCTGATTCTGCTCCTTCATACCTTGTAACTTCAATTGCTATGTACAAAACAAGAATGAGTTACTTTATCTTTTAGCAACCTTTGTATTGTTTAGAGAAGCATTACACTGGTGAATTTCATTTTGTACTTTTGTCAAAAATAAGATAACAACACAATAATGTAAGATATCAAGCCACATTAAAAAATTGGAAATTGCTACATTTTGAGTGGTCTGAGCTTTTAATGCTAAAGTTTCTAGGACAAAGGGCCAAGTGAAGCTTTTTAAAAGATGGGATAAGATGCGGGAATTTAAATTTAAAAAATAAATTATTTAAAGATTTAATCATAATGAAAGGGTCTGTTCAAGTAAAATTAATAGGCTTGCTTATTGGGTTTCAACTTAGAATGTTTATTTTTCATGATTTCAAACAGCAACAACTAATTTTCATCTTCTCTACAATATTCAACCTCAGTCTTCTCTTTTACTCGTGCGGGCCCTCCTTTGTTGGGTTTTCCTCAAGGCTACGAGCCTATGCAAAAATTTGTAAATTACAAGTATAAGTAATATTGGCAAAAATGAGGTGAGATCGAAAGGCTTTCCGTTTGCATCTGAAATTGAATTCCAATTGGCAACGTTATGATGTGAAGACATCACAAGTTATATAGGCCTAGCTATATGACTTTTCTTCCTAGGCATCCTTTATTCTTCAGCCATACCTCTCAATTATGAATGTGCGGCGCCAAATGTCTAATCGCAAAATAACTACTATCATGTTGCTACATTCAGTCCATTATCATAAAGATTCTTGGCAAGGTCGGAGAATACTGAGCTATCCTAAAAAGTTTTGCTTACCACCATCTTCCACTTTCTTCTCATCTTCTGTTGATGCTAAACGTTCTTGATTATCCTCATCCATGGTACTATAATCAATAAACCCCCCCTTGTTAATTATTGATGGCTCAGCAGCAATCCAGGCTTGCCTTAATACAAAATCTCAAATAAAACATTGCCTAACATGCGTTTGGATTTCCTTAGCAGCCATTGCAGCTCTTCTCTGCACCATTTTGGACACTCAGTCTCATTTTCATGAAGAGATTGTTATAGACAATGATTTCCATATCACAGATAATATTTTTGTTCAAATTTCACAACATACAATCCTATACATAACAATATTAGCAAGTACTTAAACTACAGTATACAACACAACTAAGAGAATAACACCGTAAATCGTATACCTTAAGAGCAAGATAAACCAAACGTAGACTTTCTTTGAGTTTTTATAACAAAATGTTAAACCTTTAATATGGATGATTAGTTATCAGACACCGCAGCTATAGCCCCCCAATTCTTTTTCAAATGTAGGAAAAATTGTTACCAAGATATAAAATGTCTCCAGCAAGGACACAAACTTATATTTTTAGCAATTTCTATATTATGAATTTTTCCAGCTTTAACTTCGATCTCTTCTGATTTTTAACCTTTAATCACAAACCTTACTTTTACGATCTTTCTATGGGTGCTCTTGGTATTCTTGAAACTTCCTTTCTAAACTTTCACACAATGTTCGAGGAAAGTGGCATGGACAGTTCAAAGAAAACTTACAATGAAATTGAATAACATCGCCATCAGATGCTCTTATTACATTTTCTGCAAACGGAACAAAGAATGGACCTCCCCAGATTTGATTGACTTTTAAATTAAGTAGACTATGTATTTTAACAGACAAGCCAATTATACGCTGTTGTATGATTGTATGATAAATTTCATACGAAATAACATGGACGTTATCATTTTTATTATTATCATTATTATCATTATCATTTGACCAATAGTTCCAATACACCTGCCGCTAAAGACAACATTAGATAATAGCAGCCAAAAACTGGAAGCAAGCAGTTTTGTATTTTTCAAAATATATAACATGTTGTTCAACTTTTACGAATATTCCACATGGTCTGCTTCGTTTAACTTGTACTTGGAATTTCGACTACTAATATAAAATGCACATGAGGGTATGGCTTCCAAAATAGCCATGTCCTTGCTTCTAAACGGTGCGTGAATTCAACAAGTCGTTCCCAAAAATGTATGTAATGAAGGTTGGCCAAGCTAGGGTACACGCCCCGACTAAAAATTGAATTTGCGCTCCTGTCCCTTGCATCAAGTGAGATCACGTTGGTAAAAAATTTGAAGCATCATTTGAATTTCAATTAAACTAAATCATGTCCTGTTCTTAATTCGTGGTTCTTTTTTCTGTATAAGTAGCAACTCAAAAGGTGTTGGTTATCGGTTTATAATACGTTTTTGAGATCTAAAACGGTTTGTGCTAAAAGGGTTTCGAACCATTTGCTTGACGCTCCTTTGACGTAACAATAACACTAATTCCATCGGTTTTTAAATATTTGGGATTTGAAATGACGCAAATGTAACCAGTCTCATGACTCGCTCTCGTAGGATCTTTGACTGTTGAGAAATTTAAATAAACATTTAATTTATTCAAATCAAATTCACCTGCGAATTGCGTTTTATCATGTACTGAGTCGCTAAGTACATAATGTTTTGATTTACATAAGACCCGAGCTGGTACTCAATAATCACATGTTAGCTGCATGGGAAATGTATGCAAAATGATGCCCTGTTGCGTCAGATAACTTCAACCAATGAGAATCAAGGTATCTGAATACTAGCCAATCAAATTAGGCTTGGGACGTTGCCCTATTTGTTTTGATCTTGAAATACAGGTTCTTGGCTTTTAAAAGCAACAGTCAGCTGATTCACCACAAATTTAGTTGGGAAGCTTACACGCCGGATTGCACCGGATTCTCTTCTCTTCATAAACGAGTATAAAACTCGTCGTTACGAACGTGGACTAAGAAAATGCAAACGTTTGAAAACAGCATGAACACACAGAAATCGCTCCAAGATTACATATGGGTTTTCGGATATGGCTCCTTGATTTGGCGACCAAATTTCACATATGAAGAGAGAGTGGTTGGATATGTTGAAGGATTTAAGAGAAGATTTTGGCAAGGAAGCGAGTATCACAGAGGAACGAAAGAACAGGTAACAAATTCATTTTGACAACAGTACCGAGAAGGAAGAGGATAAAGGGGCTGTTATCTAAAGAACTGGATTTTGTAAAAATGAGATCATTAAGTCTTCAATACAAAAACCGAGGGAGCGTCTGTAGTAGTGAGAGCAATCATAGGAACGTCAAATATTTCTATCGCTGACGTTTTGCCATTAATTTTCATCGTCTGGCCCATTTTCACTTCGTTTCTTATACGGAAACTTAAGATCTCTTAGACCCACAGCAGCCTCCGATGGAAATGTGCAAGTCCATGCTTTTATAAGAAATCAATTAGATTGATCAGTAACCATAGTTTCACTTCTGTCGATATATACTGCATATACTTCTAAACCAAAAATGTACCTTAGTGTATTCAAATTGACTCGCAAATGTGTGTAAGTTGTCAGCTTCAGGACTACAGAAGCTGAAACGGAGAAATCTATAAAAATGGTTACCGGGGCTAGCAATTAGCTAAGATAATGGTTTTAATTATTACAAATTTTTTCACACAAGTATTTAACATTTTGCTGAGCCTCAATATTGTTATTATTTCTGTCTTCACATACATGACCATCTTTTTTTGTTATGTGGTCAGACTGTGGTGGATCCTTTCATTTTTCTCCACCCCAGATGGACAGTGTCACGCAGTCTGTCTGAAAATGAGGCAAGGGGAATAAATGAATTGCTTTAATGAATGAATGAATGAATGAATGAGTGAATGAATGAATTAACGAATTAATGAATGAATTAATGAATTGCTTTAATGAATGAATGAATGAATGAGTGAATGAATGAATTAACGAATTAATGAATGAATTAATGAATTAATTAATGAATGAATGAATGAATGAATGAATGAATGAGTGAATGAATGAATTAACGAATTAATGAATGAATTAATGAATTAATTAATGAATGAATGAATGAATGAGTGAATGAATGAATTAACGAATTAATGAATGAATTAATGAATTAATTAATGAATGAATTAATGAATTAATGAATGAATTAATGAATTAACGAATTAATGAATGAATTAATGAATTAATTAATGAATGAATTAATGAATTAATGAATTAATTAATGAATTAATTAATGATGGAATGAAAGATGGAATGAATGAATAGATGAATAAATGACTGAATGATTGAATCAGATGAATGGGTTAATAAATCAATGTATTTGTGAATCTTTAAATCTATTCATCTATGGATGAATTGACCATTAAACTGTTTAATTCATTGAAGCATGACGATTGAGAATGAAAAAGAGGAAAATAAATGAAACAATGATTCAATTAATTGAATTTGAAATTTAGTGAAGAGATGAATGCAAGAAGTGCTACGTACAAACTAAACTATGTACAGCCAATAAGAAGCTGAATGAAAGAATGAAAACTAGACGAACAAGTAAGCGAGTGTACGAACGAATCAACAAAATAACAAATGTAAGGTTATACCAAAAAATAAGTTGAACAATCGAATGAAGGAAGCGAAACCAGCGAAAAAATGAACCAAACAACAGACAATACAGAAAGGAAAAGTAAACCAGTGAATTTATTTGAACAGAGGGCTTGTGAGCAATTCATGAAATATGCATTAAAATTACCAGGAAATCGTTAACTGTGATAGAATCTAAGCGCTTTCTATTTGCCTTTTCAAATCTGGTACCACCCTAAGCCTTAGAGAAACCTAGGTGACCACTACAAAGAAAATGATAGGTTAACACTAATCTTCCAAGAGCGATTTGGTTTCGAAACATGATAATAACTGTAAATCTACTGTAAAGTGTAAACTGTAATCCAAAAGTTATGCGAGCTGAAAGCAAGCCCGAGGCGTGATAAAATTTCTGGGCTGGAAGCTAATTTCCAAAATTGATACAAAATTTGCCTTTCTTTCTTATATTTTTTTTATCAACATTCTGTTTTCGCTAAGCCCCTCCCCAAGCCCTGATGGGGCAGTATTTTTGTGACTTACAAACCAGCCAGAACTCTCAATGTAATAAAAATATAAATTCTGAATGTTTGAATATTTTCAAAATCAATTCATTTTCTCTAGCTTTTGCCTCGGATACTGCATTCTTGTACCCTTTTTTTGCTTTTTGACTACTGGTTTCCTATTGACGATTTCTTTGCTGTAATTTCGGTCATGCATGATTTGACTCGATAATTTAAAAATCTTTCACAATATCTCCGATGAGGATCTCTGTTTTTTTGCCTTTAAATACTGTCTGTCTGTCTGTCTGCCTATCTGCCTAGCTTGTCTGTCTGTCTGTCTTGTCTCTAACCTCTTAGAGTTATTTCCCCCCTTATATGACATGTTTTCAGCATTTCTGTCTTTGAGTATGACATGTTTTGTGCATTTTTGGATCATTCGCAAAATCCTTTACCTTTCAGCCTGGAAGAGTCGTGACGCTGGTTCCAAAGCTGAATGTAAGTCAGTTTTATTAAACTCTATCCCTAAAATTATCTTACTCCTTTTTATAGCTACGTTTCATATCAATTTCTAATAATCAATGATTTGATGCAAAAAATCCCAGATCCTGAACATTCATTTCGTACTCAACCAACGATAAAAGGATGCAGGGCAAGAGAGTAGAACAATCGAATTAACAGGCAAGAATGTAATCGGGCAGTGAAGCTGCATTTCCTATGCAGATGCAGCATTTTGTGCCGCTCATTCGTTAACTAAGTGGTCCAGAAAAAGTTCGAAATAAGTTTAAATGTTACACAACAACCTTGAATCAGGCGACCCATCCTATATGAAATTAAACACCACCTCTGTCAACCTCCCAATCGCTATGAGCGCTGTCGTTTCATTTTCATTTGCAATTCACCTTTGCCGTCTGTTTTCTTTTTAGAGAAAAGTATGGGGAGTTGCATACCGAGTAAACGGTGCCGAGAATATCAGGAAGGCCCTTGGTCATCTGACGAACCGAGAGCAGGCACTTGGTGGCTATCAAACAAAATTAATCGATTTCAAACCAGGCAGCATAACGTATCCTACAGGCACTATTATTCCGGTTATAGTATATTACGCCAATGTCGACAACTGCTATTTTCTTGGATCAGCCAGTTACAAAGATATTTCAACTGACATTTATCTATCATACGGAACAAGTGGATCAAACATTGAGTATTTGCTTCGCCTGGCAGATTTTATGAGAAGTGAAGTAGCAGGTGAAAAGGACGAGCACCTCTTCTCCGTCGAAACACTGGTCAGACTGCAATTGAACCTTTGTACAACAAACATTTTATCATGGCTTGAACTAGTAAAAAGTACCCAATTTCTAAAACAACTTAGAATGTTTAGTCAAGACAATTCCGAAAATTTACTGAATTGTTAAGATGATGGTAATATCGTTTGCAGTATGTAAATACAAGAATATTACTTGTCTTTTAGGTAATTATAGTAACAGCCCCTTTAGGCGTAGATATTTAACGTTGGGCTGGTGCTGCTATTAAAATGCACCAGTTCTTTGACAATCCAAAAATTAGGAATGTATGAAACGAAGATACTCTTATCATCAATATCGTATGTACATTGTTGTAGACTTATTTATTGAAATCCAACTGATCCTTATAAGAAGCATAGATAAAATTCTACCAGAAACACAGATAAATTTTATAGCTAAAGTCATGCGATCATCTTTTGTGTCACAGGATTGCAAGAGCACATGATGATTTAGGAACCAAAAGAGGTTTTCATAAATTTTGAAGTGCTTAAAAAAAATTGCTAATGACATTGAAAAATCTAGAATGGAACAAAAGCAGGCAATTTATGAACACAGATTCGTGTTTTTTAAATTCGTGATTATCGAAGTCTGCAAGACTACAGGACAGGGACAGCTCATAAAAAGAATTATCTTTAACCCTTTCATCCCTGGACGGGCCATATGGCCCAATGACAAACACTGGAAAAGATGATTTTTCATGGGGTTAAGTACAAAATATTGTAAATGTTCTGATGGCAGTTTTCTATAATAGTTTACGCTTTCACCTAAGTAATTTGACCATGCTACCCCCTGCAAAGCGTAAAATTATATGGGTTGTAACATTTAACTGAAAATTAATCCGGGTGCAAAAGGGTTAACCTTGGCAAAGACCTACTTGCTCTGTTTAGACCCATATCATATCAATAGCTGTGTTATAGATTGATGAAAATTTCTAGGTAAAGTTATGCAATTAGTCAAGTATCTATGACCTTGACCTTGAAGCATCATGTTCATGTCGGGCAACTGACAACATAAGAACAACAAAAAGGAGGGTGAAAAAAGTTTTCCCACGGAAGCACATGGTATACCTCATTCTAGGCTTTAATAATGGAAATTTTCTTCTTTATCTAACATTGACCATTCCACTAAATTGTTGCTGTGTCATTCGTAAATGTCGCATGATAATCTTTTGTCCATTCTTGCTCTGATTGGAATAATTTATTTATCATCATTCTTATTCTAGCTCAACACCTGTTTCTATTCATTTTATTCTATATTAATGACTGTATTTACTATTATTTTTAGCTGATTAGATGTTTATTCAAGTTCATCCTCTCATAAACACATCACGTTTTCATTCGCTGGGAATTAATTAAAAACAAACAAGTGCTTTCAGTAAACTAGACTATGTCTCCGTTTTTAGTGCAATCTTAAAGTTCTACATTACTGAACAGTAATTTAAGTTAATAGTCGCTTTGCCTCTTCATCCGGCTATGGAAGCCACAGTCTGAATGCCAGACGAGTTGGGCCGTTTCCTCTCTTTGCAGTCTTCTCAGCAAACCATGATGGCTTTGGCACCCCTTTTGCAGTTACAATAGCCAAAGTATCTCTATAACCCAGGGTAGCCACATATCTTGAACCAAGGCTCGCAATGTAATTTCGTGCCGATTGCTTCAAATATCTGGTACCTTCATCTCTGACAGCAATAACAATGACACTACCATCTGGAGAACTCTCGATGAAGTCGACCATATTGCTGCTTGCAGTGCTGGACCCATACGTATCGAAGGTCTTTTTCTTTAAAATGTCTCCGTCTACTGCTGATAACACAACCACATTGAAACCTCTTGCTTTTAATCCAGAATCGACCCCATCAATTATGATTGGTGTGTAGGTTCCTTTTCCTGGATCGCCAAAGCTAGCTGTAGTGATGTTGATGTCCACTGAAAGATGCAATTGATGTCTAACAAGTGTGCCTTAAACTCCGATAATTCCTTTGATTTTAATATGCCACTTGGTTAGCACCATCCAAATCGATGGAAGTTCTTTGTTGCATTTTATGGCGAGATAAGACCTCCACATGTATTTATGATTTTAGCAGAGCTTATTCTATATATATATATATAAGTAATACAATAAGTATTATTAATTTCTATAACGTTGTTGCGTTTTTTTGGTATATGAATATATATATATATATATATAATTGGGTTTAAACTTAATAAATGAACACAATGGTTGAAGTTGTAACTTAAAGTTTCACGCTTGATGCGGTCTTCAGACACCTTTAAGGGCATCAAACGTGAAACTTTAAGCTACAACTTTAACCGTCGTGTTCAGTTATTAAGTTTAGTATAGCTCTGCTTATTTGGCATCGAGCACTATTGTCAGCAGACCGGTAAACAGTAATTCTCATTATAATTGGGTTTATGTTGTATTTTTTGTAACTGTTTTAAATGCAATCAAATCAAAATCAAACTTTAAGAAGACTGATATCATGGTATCAAAGTGTCAAAAATGATATAACTTACATGATATGTCCATTTTTCCCCAAATTCTCAGTAAATGTTTGTCAAAAGGAAGCTCATCTTCTTCTGCATACATTAGGAATTGATTGTTTTTGAGATCTTTCACCAAATACTTACTGCTTTGGTTCATCGCAAAAAGATGCATGTTGATGCTTTCCAATACATCCCATTCGACTGCCGATTCTTTCGGGGCAAACAATTCCATAATGTTCCTCCCTTGCGTTGACAGAATTGCAGTAACTGCCTTTGTAAGGAGCATTAAAATGTGTCCTTCAAAAATAAGCAATTGCAAGGAAAATTTCATTGTTTCTATTGCAAATAGCGTCACAAGTATAAGATATGGAGCATATGGAACCCAAGACAACAACCTCGCACCTTAAGTCATATCATCAAAGCTTGTGGTACATGTATCTTTGTAATGCAGTTGCTATTGGATGACGGAATAACATTCAGGGATTTTCTGTAGCAGAATAAAGGGGGCCATTCATTAGACTATATAGTTTCAAAGCTAATGAATAAAACACCTGCACATTCTGAATCTAGAAAAGTAGCAATGAATATTTATAGGGCTTGCTGACATTAGTAAGTGTCAGAACGCCCTGCCTCCAAATTCAATCAACCAGTATTCTATTCAAATCATTCTGTTTGCATTTTAATGCCGATACATTGGTTTACCACAACTGAATGATTGTCTTCATGACTCTAGGTCACACGGCCACCCCAAAACCTTTACGACTCGGTAATGTTGACACAGTGAGTTTTTTGATCGAAGCATGTAGCTCACGTTATTTTCGCTTCAATAATGTAAATTTATCTTCTTAGGGGCAACACGACAATAAACCGCCCTACTCTGAGTGAAATCATTCATGTATTCATACCTAAATCTTACTTTATCTCAATATCTGTTTCTATTTTCTCATTCTTTGTTTAATTACTATATTTACTAATTTCTTTAGGTGACAAGGTATCCATTGAAGGAAGCTTAAAGTACATAATTTCAATTGACGTTTTCATATGCTGGGGACTATTCAAAAAAACCACGTGCTCTTCTCTAAGCTAGATTTTGCTTAATATAAATGTTCTACATTAAATAGTCGCTTTGCCTTTGAATCAGGCTATGGAAGCCATAATCTGTATGCCAGACGAGTTGGGCCTTTTCCCTTCTTTGCAGTTTTCTCAGCAAACCATGATGGCTTTGGCACCCCTTTTGCAGTTACAATAGCCAAAGTATCTCTAAAACCCAGGGTAGCCACATATCTTGAACCAAGGCTCGCAATGTAATTTCGTGCCGATTGCTTCAAATATCTGGTACCTTCATCTCTGACAGCAATAACAATGACACTACCATCTGGAGAACTCTCGATGAAGTCGACCATATTGCTGCTTGCAGTGCTGGACCCATACGTATCGAAGGTCTTTTTCTTTAAAATGTCTCCGTCTACTGCTGATAACACAACCACATTGAAACCTCTTGCTTTTAATCCAGAATCGACCCCATCAATTATGATTGGTGTGTAGGTTCCTTTTCCTGGATCGTCAAAGCTAGCTGTAGTGATGTTGATGTCCACTGAAAGATGCAATTGATGTCTAACAAGTGTGCCTTAAACTCCGATAATTCCTTTGATTTTAATATGCCACTTGGTTAGCACCATCCAAATCGATGGAAGTTCTTTGTTGCATTTTATGGCGAGATAAGACCTCCACATGTATTTATGATTTTAGCAGAGCTTATTCTATATATATATATATATATAAGCAATACAATAAGTATTATTTCTATAACGTTGTTGCATTTTTTTGGTATATGAATATATATATATATATATATATATATATATATATATATATATATATAATTGGGTTTAAACTTAATAAATGAACACAATGGTTGAAGTTGTAACTTAAAGTTTCACGCTTGATGCGGTCTTCAGACACCTTTAAGGGCATCAAACGTGAAACTTTAAGCTACAACTTTAACCGTCGTGTTCAGTTATTAAGTTTAGTATAGCTCTGCTTTTTTGGCATCGAGCACTATTGTCAGCAGACCGGTAAACAGTAATTCTCATTATAATTGGGTTTATGTTGTATTTTTTGTAACAGTTTTAAATGCAATCAAATCAAAATCAAACTTTAAGAAGACTGATATCATGGTATCAAAGTGTCAAAAATGATATAACTTACATGATATGTCCATTTTTCCCCAAATTCTCAGTAAATGTTTGTCAAAAGGAAGCTCATCTTCTTCTGCATACATTAGGAATTGATTGTTTTTGAGATCTTTCACCAAATACTTACTGCTTTGGTTCATCGCAAAAAGATGCATGTTGATGCTTTCCAATACATCCCATTCGACTGCCGATTCTTTCGGGGCAAACAATTCCATAATGTCCCTCCCTTGCGTTGACAGAATTGCAGTAACTGCCTTTGTAAGGAGCATTAAAATGTGTCCTTCAAAAATAAGCAATTGCAAGGAAAATTTCATTGTTTCTATTGCAAATAGCGTCACAAGTATAAGATATGGAGCATATGGAACCCAAGACAACAACCTCGCACCTTAAGTCATATCATCAAAGCTTGTGGTACATGTATCTTTGTAATGCAGTTGCTATTGGATGACGGAATAACATTCAGGGATTTTCTGTAGCAGAATAAAGGGGGCCATTCATTAGACTATATAGTTTCAAAGCTAATGAATAAAACACCTGCACATTCTGAATCTAGAAAAGTAGCAATGAATATTTATAGGGCTTGCTGACATTAGTAAGTGTCAGAACGCCCTGCCTCCAAATTTAATCAACCAGTATTCTATTCAAATCATTCTGTTTGCATTTTAATGCCGATACATTGGTTTACCACAACTGAATGATTGTCTTCATGACTCTAGGTCACACGGCCACCCAAAAACCTTTACGACTCGGTATGTAATGTTTTACAGTCATATATAAAAAATAGTTTACTGATCTCCAGAAAACCTCACTATCCCTAGAAATATAGATAAAAATTTTGAAAAGTCTGTACAGAACACATCAGGCAAATAACTCACTTACTTGCTACTTTCATTTGCTTCACCCAGTAAGTCCCAGATATAAGATAGAATGAAAGTCGGTCCGCCTAACGTACAACCCCACCCGAAAATTGGTTGTGCACCCCCTACTTTAGAGGGGTAAACCCGATTGATAAATATCAACCATTCTTTAGTGACTTGACCAAAAGGTATGCTTTCAAAGCCGTTTCTGCAAAGAGATGTAGGGGTGTTGCCATAAAGAAAACGCTATTTTTACCATAAATATTTGCTGATAAACTATTAAATATACGTCAGCAAAAACTAACAAGCAAATGAATGCTTACAAAAATCATATCGGAAAATAAATCCCTAGCTTGCATAATTCCCTTAAAAAATTGTGTAGACCAAGAAGTGTGAACTCCAGACTGATAAGGCTAGAATTCATAATCCAAAATGACCATTTCCTTTATCTTTTTCAAACACAAGGGCATAACTGCGCATCTATTTAAGAAAATGTGTGTTAAAAGGATTGAAGTTTGGCAATTAGTGATAGAGTGTTTGCCACAATGGACCGATTCTCAGCAAATAACAGTTGTTGTCAATTGTACCTTAATGAATAATAAACTATTCGCAGAGCTAGAACAGGACCGCTTATTTTGAACTCCAATAACAATTGGGACCCAACAGCTACATAATTGAGGGCGTATCCATCACCCTTCACCAAATCCTACCCTCATTTCATTTCAGTTGATCAAGCAGCGTTCAACTCTTTTTTCAACAAAAAAATGTTGACACAGTGAGTTTTTTGATCGAAGCATGTAGCTCACGTTATTTTCGCTTCAATAATGTAAATTTATCTTCTTAGGGGCAACACGACAATAAACCGCCCTACTCTGAGTGAAATCATTCATGTATTCATACCTAAATCTTACTTTATCTCAATATCTGTTTCTATTTTCTCATTCTTTGTTTAATTACTATATTTACTAATTTCTTTAGGTGACAAGGTATCCATTGAAGGAAGCTTAAAGTACATAATTTCAATTGACGTTTTCATATGCTGGGGACTATTAAAAAAAACCACGTGCTCTTCTCTAAGCTAGATTTTGCTTAATATAAATGTTCTACATTAAATAGTCGCTTTGCCTTTGAATCAGGCTATGGAAGCCATAATCTGTATGCCAGACGAGTTGGGCCTTTTCCCTTCTTTGCAGTTTCCTCAGCAAACCATGATGGCTTTGGCACCCCTTTTGCAGTTACAAGAGCCAAAGTATCTCTAAAACCCAGGGTAGCCACATATCTTGAACCAAGGCTCGCAATGTAATTTCGTGCCGATTGCTTCAAATATCTGGTACCTTCATCTCTGACAGCAATAACAATGACACTACCATCTGGAGAACTCTCGATGAAGTCGACCATATTGCTGCTTGCAGTGCTGGACCCATACGTATCGAAGGTCTTTTTCTTTAAAATGTCTCCGTCTACTGCTGATAACACAACCACATTGAAACCTCTTGCTTTTAATCCAGAATCGACCCCATCAATTATGATTGGTGTGTAGGTTCCTTTTCCTGGATCGTCAAAGCTAGCTGTAGTGATGTTGATGTCCACTGAAAGATGCAATTGATAAATAATTTTCAAGGTAGAAAGCCAAAACAACTGAAGTAGCCAAGCAAAAACGTAGTGGTAAATTCCAGCAAAGATTACTTTTTGAAGGTACAAAAGAAACTCGAAATTTTTATGCAATTCAAGCCATGGGGAATATAAACAGTCAATAAAATTCAAAAAGCTAAACAATTCAAATTCTGATTAAAACTTGGTTCCATGAAAACAAATGTACGTGTTCTCTATGCAGCAAATGAAGTGCCTTACAATACAATACAATACAATACAATACAATACAATACAATACAATACAATACAATACAATACAATACAATACAATACAATACAATACAATACAATACAATACAATACAATACAATACAATGCATTTGACTGAAAGAAATGGAAGAAAAATGTAAGCCTGTTGACAGGAATCATTTACCTAGAGGAATGTACAGGGGAATGCGAGTCTTATAGTTATGAGGAAGCTCGCATGGCTATACCTTGGAAGGTGATCGTTTGATCATAAAATAAATCGATGTACTCAGTGCATTTTTTTCTCTTAAGCAATCATTTCACGTGCTATAAAAGTTTCGGCTAGCCGGGACTAGTTTCTCTATATAAACAGCCTCTGAGCCTAGGGCTTACATTTGAGAGGTTTTTGGCCGCCACAGTGCTACTGGCTCTGTCCCAAGTGACATATGTTGCAAGAAACATAAAAATGCAAGACCCTTAACTAGGAAGGACTCCAACTTGCATTTTTGGATGGTAAATAGATATTAAATTGTCTCTAAATTTACTTAGATAAAAGCAATTGTTATGTGAATGATTAGAATATTATAGTCAAGTATCCATTTCGGAGCAGTATCAAATTCATCCATTCGAATAACACAGACCAACATCAATATGGTTTTTACAGGTGGTCTCAAACATATCTGCTGATTCCAGCTAGTTACTGTGTTTGCGTTTCATTATTTATTAATAACAAAAAAGGTCTACTATATTCATTTTGGTTTCCTCTGCATTGAGAAAATAATCTCGGATAACCGAAACTATTTCAAGACCCTACGAAGAGTACGCGCCTTTGATTCAACCATGTTTATCTTAAATTTAAGTAGCATCGGCCTATCTTTACATTGCACATCTTTTTTTCATTCCAAACGTACCTTGATTATCTCCCATGCATATCTTATATATCGCTTATCTTGCACAGCAGACATTACAAAGAATGGATTTTTAGAATTACAAATTCTATGTAAAGTCAATTGCGCTTAGCTTTGGTCTTCCCTTATTATTATATTCTGATCATTGCCTTAGATGCAGAAAACTTCACCTGCAAACCTGCATTTTATAGTTGCCGATCAAACCTCAAAATTTCTTTGGAGTTGAGTTCTCTGATGCCAGTTTTTCGAGTGAGATATAAGACAACACCACTAATTAATTTGCCAAGTTAGCAGTAGAAACTGCTGATTCTGCCGAGTGAAATGAAAGTTAATTTCTCTTGAGATGGGGTGCAATACCCTCTCCCCTATACCTCAATAGCATCAACTCTAATGACGATATATCAATTAGGAATCAAATTTTGTATTCTATACCAAACACACTAGCATGAAGTTGCGTCTTCAAACTCGCCGAGTGTGTTCTCTAAGAGTCATATATAAAGAGAGACAATACGTACTCTTGTTCCTATGTGCATAACATACTACAGAAGCAGCAAAACAAAAGGGAAAAGATAATTAGAATAAATGAATCATTATCTTTTAACACGCAGATATCACGGTATACATGTTGAAAGCAATCTTATCGCACAAGCCATATCATCAAAAGTCAATAGAATACACCTAAACATTTTTAGCACCAATGACGCCTTTTTATGCTGATATTTTTCATTGCCACTTTCATAGATCCAGCTTAGTTCAAACGTTTTAAGATTTTATAGAACTTTGCACTTTTTTGAAGAATGATATTATTTGACAAAAATGCAAAAACAAAGATAATATGACTTACATGATATGTCCATTTTCCCCCAAATCTTCAGTAAATGTTTGTCAAAAGGAAGCTCATCTTCTTCTGCATACATCAGGAATTGATTGTTTTTGAGATCTTTCACCAAATACTTACTGCTTTGGTTCATCGCAAAAAGATGCATGTTGATGCTTTCCATTACATCCCATTCGACTGCCGACTCTTTCGGGGCAGACAATTCCATGATGTTCCTCCCTTGCGTTGACAGAATTGCACTCACTGCCTTTGTGAGGAGCATCAAAATGCATGAAAATTTCATTGTTTTTATTGAAAATATCGCCAACAAAGACAAAAAACCCGTATAGTCAAGTCGAACGATAAATGTACTGTTGTAGTTGCTATCGAAAGCCGCACTTTCAAATCTAATAGTTTTGCGCATGTGAATAGAGAAATTTTGTCATTTGGTTATAAACTAACTTCAAGGCCGATGAATAAAATACCTGCATAATCTGAAATTGGCATCTCATCAGATGAGTACCAACACATCTGCCCTTATCTACAAATTGAATTAAATTTTAATATCAGTCATGCGATTGCTGATTGGATCCCACAAACTGGATTAAAACCTTTTTAATAATTATAAAGGTTGTAAGATTATTAAAACAAGAGTTTCTCAATTTGTCATTGACTCCTTATCTTGTCGTGGCAAGTAGTCTTGCCAGGGCCGAAGTCAGGGGGCTGGGGGCAGAGCGCCCCCCAAAGGACCTCAAATTGCCATTTTGTCGGAAATTTGACCTGAACAATAGATTAAACAATTAGTCTTGGCGCTTGTTAGAAAATTGGTCAAACGCTGTTGTGCCACTATATCCCTTAGATTTTGCTTAATAAGCCAAAGAACAGCTCTCAAGATATTTCACAATGGAACGTACAAACTAAACTATGTACAGCCAATAAGAAGCTGAATGAAAGAATGAGAACTAGACGAACAAGTAAACGAGTGTACGAACGAATCAACAAACTAACAAATGTAAGGTTATACCAAAAAATAAGTTGAACAATCGAATGAAGGAAGCGAAACCAGCGAAAAAATGAACCAAACAAAAGACAATACAGAAAGGAAAAGTCAACCAGTGAATTTATTTGAACAGAGGGCTTGTGAGCAATTCATGAAATATGCATTAAAATTACCAGGAAATCGTTTACTGTGATAGAATCTAAGCGCTTTCTATTTGCCTTTTCAAATCTGGTACCACCCTAAGCCTTAGAGAAACCTAGGTGACCACTACAAAGAAAATGATAGGTCAACACTAATCTTCTAAGAGCGATTTGGTTTCGAAACATGATAATAACTGTAAATCTACTGTAAAGTGTAAACTGTAATCCAAAAGTTATGCGAGCTGAAAGCAAGCCCGAGGCGTGATAAAATTTCTGGGCTGGAAGCTAATTTCCAAAATTGATACAAAATTTGCCTTTCTTTCTTATATTTTTTTTATCAACATTCTGTTTTCGCTAAGCCCCTCCCCAAGCCCTGATGGGGCAGTATTTTTGTGACTTACAAACCAGCCAGAACTCTCAATGAAATAAAAATATAAATTCTGAATGTTTGAATATTTTCAAAATCAATTCATTTTCTCTAGCTTTTGCCTCGGATACTGCATTCTTGTACCCTTGTTTTGCTTTTTGACTACTGGTTTCCTATTGACGATTTCTTTGCTGTAATTTCGGTCATGCATGATTTGGCTCGATAATTTAAAAATCTTTCACAATATCTCCGATGAGAATCTCTGTTTTTTGCCTTTAAATACTGTCTGTCTGTCTGTCTGTCTATCTGCCTAGCTTGTCTGTCTGTCTGTCTTGTCTCTAACCCCTTAGAGTTATTTCCCCCCTTATATGACATGTTTTCGGCATTTCTGTCTTTGAGTATGACATGTTTTGTGCATTTTTGGATCATTCGCAAAATCCTTTACCTTTCAGCCTGGAAGAGTCGTGACGCTGGTTCCAAAGCTGAATGTAAGTCAGTTTTATTAAACTCTATCCCTAAAATTATCTTACTCCTTTTTATAGCTACGTTTCATATCAATTTCTAATAATCAATGATTTGATGCAAAAAATCCCAGATCCTGAACATTCATTTCGTACTCAACCAACGATAAAAGGATGCAGGGCAAGAGAGTAGAACAATCGAATTAACAGGCAAGAATGTAATCGGGCAGTGAAGCTGCATTTCCTATGCAGATGCAGCATTTTGTGCCGCTCATTCGTTAACTAAGTGGTCCAGAAAAAGTTCGAAATAAGTTTAAATGTTACACAACAACACAACAACCTTGAATCAGGCGACCCATCCTATATGAAATTAAACACCACCTCTGTCAACCTCCCAATCGCTATGAGCGCTGTCGTTTCATTTTCATTTGCAATTCACCTTTGCCGTCTGTTTTCTTTTTAGAGAAAAGTATGGGGAGTTGCATACCGAGTAAACGGTGCCGAGAATATCAGGAAGGCCCTTGGTCATCTGACGAACCGAGAGCAGGCACTTGGTGGCTATCAAACAAAATTAATCGATTTCAAACCAGGCAGCATAACGTATCCTACAGGCACTATTATTCCGGTTATAGTATATTACGCCAATGTCGACAACTGCTATTTTCTTGGATCAGCCAGTTACAAAGATATTTCAACTGACATTTATCTATCATACGGAACAAGTGGATCAAACATTGAGTATTTGCTTCGCCTGGCAGATTTTATGAGAAGTGAAGTAGCAGGTGAAAAGGACGAGCACCTCTTCTCCGTCGAAACACTGGTCAGACTGCAATTGAACCTTTGTACAACAAACATTTTATCATGGCTTGAACTAGTAAAAAGTACCCAATTTCTAAAACAACTTAGAATGTTTAGTCAAGACAATTCCGAAAATTTACTGAATTGTTAAGATGATGGTAATATCGTTTGCAGTATGTAAATACAAGAATATTACTTGTCTTTTAGGTAATTATAGTAACAGCCCCTTTTGGCGTAGATATTTAACGTTGGGCTGGTGCTGCTATTAAAATGCACCAGTTCTTTGACAATCCAAAAATTAGGAATGTATGAAACGAAGATATTTTTATCATCAATATCGTATGTACATTGTTGTAGACTTATTTATTGAAATCCAACTGATCCTTGTAAGAAGCATAGATAAAATTCTACCAGAAACACAGATAAATTTCATAGCTAAAGTCATGCGATCATCTTTTGTGTCACAGGATTACAAGAGCACATGATGATTTAGGAACCAAAAGAGGTTTTCATAAATTTTGAAGTGCTTAAAAAAAATTGCTAATGACATTGAAAAATCTAGAATGGAACAAAAGCAGGCAATTTATGAACACAGATTCGTGTTTTTTAAATTCGTGATTATCGAAGTCTGCAAGACTTCAGGACAGGGACAGCTCATAAAAAGAATTATCTTTAACCCTTTCATCCCTGGACGGGCCATATGGCCCAATGACAAACACTGGAAAAGATGATTTTTCATGGGGTTAAGTACAAAATATTGTAAATGTTCTGATGGCAGTTTTCTATAATAGTTTACGCTTTCACCTAAGTAATTTGACCATGCTACCCCCTGCAAAGCGTAAAATTATATGGGTTGTAACATTTAACTGAAAATTAATCCGGGTGCAAAAGGGTTAACCTTGGCAAAGACCTACTTGCTCTGTTTAGACCCATATCATATCAATAGCTGTGTTATAGTTTGATGAAAATTTCTAGGTAAAGTTATGCAATTAGTCAAGTATCTATGACCTTGACCTTGAAGCATCATGTTCATGTCGGGCAACTGACAACATAAGAACAACAAAAAGGAGGGTGAAAAAAGTTTTCCCACGGAAGCACATGGTATACCTCATTCTAGGCTTTAATAATGGAAATTTTCTTCTTTATCTAACATTGACCATTCCACTAAATTGTTGCTGTGTCATTCGTAAATGTCGCATGATAATCTTTTGTCCATTCTTGCTCTGATTGGAATAATTTATTTATCATTCTTATTCTAGCTCAACACCTGTTTCTATTCATTTTATTCTATATTAATGACTGTATTTACTATTATTTTTAGCTGATTAGATGTTTATTCAAGTTCATCCTCTCATAAACACATCACGTTGTCATTTTCTGGGAATTAATCAAAAACAAACAAGTGCTTTCAGTAAACTAGATTATGTCTCCGTTTTTAGTGCAATCTTAAAGTTCTGCATTACTGAACAGTAATTTAAGTTAATAGTCGCTTTGCCTCTTCACCCGGCTATGGAAGCCACAGTCTGCATGCCAGACGAGTTGGGCCGTTTCCACTCTTTGCAGTCTTCTCAGCAAACCATGATGGCTTTGGCACCCCTTTTGCAGTTACAATAGCCAAAGTATCTCTATAACCCAGGGTAGCAACATGTCTTGAACCAAGGCTGGCAATGTAATTTCGTGCCGATTGCTTCAAATATCTGGTACCTTCAATTCTGACAGCAATAACAATGACGCTACCCGTGGGAGAACTCTCGATGAAGTCAACCATATTGCTGCTTGCAGTACCGGACAGATACGTATCGAAGATATTTTTCTTTAAAATATTTCCATCCACTGCTGATATCACAACCACGTGGAAACCTCTTGCTTTTAATCCAGACTTGACCCCATCAGTCATGATTGTTATGTAAGTTCCTTTTCCTGGATCGTCAAAGCTAGCTGCAGTGATGTTGATGTCCACTGAAAGATGCAATTGATAAATAATTTTCAAGGTAGAAAGCCAAAACAACTGAAGTAGCCAAGCAAAAACGTAGTGGTAAATTCCAGCAAAGATTACTTTTTGAAGGTACAAAAGAAACTCGAAATTTTTATGCAATTCAAGCCATGGGGAATATAAACAATAAAATTCAAAAAGCTAAACAATTCAAATTCTGATTAAAACTTGGTTCTATGAAAACAAATGTACGTGTTCTCTATGCAGCAAATGAAGTGCCTTACAATACAATACAATACAATACAATACAATACAATACAATACAATACAATACAATACAATACAATACAATACAATACAATACAATACAATACAATGCAATACAATACAATACAATACAATACAATACAATACAATACAATTCAATACAATACAATACAATACAATACAATTCAATACAATACAATACAATACAATACAATACAATACAATACAATACAATACAATACAATACAGTACAATACAATACAATACAGTACAATACAATGCATTTGACTGAAAGAAATGGAAGAAAAATGTAAGCCTGTTGACAGGAATCATTTACCTAGAGGAATGTGCAGGGGAATGCGAGTCTTATAGTTATGAGGAAGCTCGCATGGCTATACCTTGGAAGGTGATCGTTTGATCATAAAATAAATCGATGTACTCAGTGCATTTTTTTCTCTTAAGCAATCATTTCACGTGCTATAAAAGTTTCGGCTAGCCGGGACTAGTTTCTCTATATAAACAGCCTCTGAGCCTAGGGCTTACATTTGAGAGGTTTTTGGCCGCCACAGTGCTACTGGCTCTGTCCCACGTGACATATGTTGCAAGAAACATAAAAATGCAAGACCCTTAACTAGGAAGGACTCCAACTTGCATTTTTGGATGGTAAATAGATATTAAATTGTCTCTAAATTTACTTAGATAAAAGCAATTGTTATGTGAATGATTAGAATATTATAGCCAAGTATCCATTTCGGAGCAGTATCAAATTCATCCATTCGAATAACACAGACCAACATCAATATGGTTTTTACAGATGGTCTCAAACATATCTGCTGATTCCAGCTAGTTACTGTGTTTGCGTTTCATTATTTATTAATAACAAAAAAGGTCTACTATATTCATTTTGGTTTCCTCTGCATTGAGAAAATAATCTCGGATAACCGAAACTATTTCAAGACCCTACGAAGAGTACGCGCCTTTGATTCAACCATGTTTATCTTAAATTTAAGTAGCATCGGCCTATCTTTACATTGCACATCTTTTTTTCATTCCAAACGTACCTTGATTATCTCCCATGCATATCTTATATATCGCTTATCTTGCACAGCAGACATTACAAAGAATGGATTTTTAGAATTACAAATTCTATGTAAAGTCAATTGCGCTTAGCTTTGGTCTTCCCTTATTATTATATTCTGATCATTGCCTTAGATGCAGAAAACTTCACCTGCAAACCTGCATTTTATAGTTGCCGATCAAACCTCAAAATTTCTTTGGAGTTGAGTTCTCTGATGCCAGTTTTTCGAGTGAGATATAAGACAACACCACTAATTAATTTGCCAAGTTAGCAGTAGAAACTGCTGATTCTGCCGAGTGAAATGAAAGTTAATTTCTCTTGAGATGGGGTGCAATACCCTCTCCCCTATACCTCAATAGCATCAACTCTAATGACGATATATCAATTAGGAATCAAATTTTGTATTCTATACCAAACACACTAGCATGAAGTTGCGTCTTCAAACTCGCCGAGTGTGTTCTCTAAGAGTCATATATAAAGAGAGACAATACGTACTCTTGTTCCTATGTGCATAACATACTACAGAAGCAGCAAAACAAAAGGGAAAAGATAATTAGAATAAATGAATCATTATCTTTTAACACGCAGATATCACGGTATACATGTTGAAAGCAATCTTATCGCACAAGCCATATCATCAAAAGTCAATAGAATACACCTAAACATTTTTAGCACCAATGACGCCTTTTTATGCTGATATTTTTCATTGCCACTTTCATAGATCCAGCTTAGTTCAAACGTTTTAAGATTTTATAGAACTTTGCACTTTTTTGAAGAATGATATTATTTGACAAAAATGCAAAAACAAAGATAATATGACTTACATGATATGTCCATTTTCCCCCAAATCTTCAGTAAATGTTTGTCAAAAGGAAGCTCATCTTCTTCTGCATACATCAGGAATTGATTGTTTTTGAGATCTTTCACCAAATACTTACTGCTTTGGTTCATCGCAAAAAGATGCATGTTGATGCTTTCCATTACATCCCATTCGACTGCCGACTCTTTCGGGGCAGACAATTCCATGATGTTCCTCCCTTGCGTTGACAGAATTGCACTCACTGCCTTTGTGAGGAGCATCAAAATGCATGAAAATTTCATTGTTTTTATTGAAAATATCGCCAACAAAGACAAAAAACCCGTATAGTCAAGTCGAACGATAAATGTACTGTTGTAGTTGCTATCGAAAGCCGCACTTTCAAATTTAATAGTTTTGCGCATGTGAATAGAGAAATTTTGTCATTTGGTTATAAACTAACTTCAAGGCCGATGAATAAAATACCTGCATAATCTGAAATTGGCATCTCATCAGATGAGTACCAACACATCTGCCCTTATCTACAAATTGAATTAAATTTTAATATCAGTCATGCGATTGCTGATTGGATCCCACAAACTGGATTAAAACCTTTTTAATAATTATAAAGGTTGTAAGATTATTAAAACAAGAGTTTCTCAATTTGTCATTGACTCCTTATCTTGTCGTGGCAAGTAGTCTTGCCAGGGCCGAAGTCAGGGGGCTGGGGGCAGAGCGCCCCCCAAAGGACCTCAAATTGCCATTTTGTCGGAAATTTGACCTGAACAATAGATTAAACAATTAGTCTTGGCGCTTGTTAGAAAATTGGTCAAACGCTGTTGTGCCACTATATCCCTTAGATTTTGCTTAATAAGCCAAAGAACAGCTCTCAAGATATTTCACAATGGAACGTACAAACTAAACTATGTACAGCCAATAAGAAGCTGAATGAAAGAATGAGAACTAGACGAACAAGTAAACGAGTGTACGAACGAATCAACAAACTAACAAATGTAAGGTTATACCAAAAAATAAGTTGAACAATCGAATGAAGGAAGCGAAACCAGCGAAAAAATGAACCAAACAAAAGACAATAAAGAAAGGAAAAGTCAACCAGTGAATTTATTTGAACAGAGGGCTTGTGAGCAATTCATGAAATATGCATTAAAATTACCAGGAAATCGTTTACTGTGATAGAATCTAAGCGCTTTCTATTTGCCTTTTCAAATCTGGTACCACCCTAAGCCTTAGAGAAACCTAGGTGACCACTACAAAGAAAATGATAGGTCAACACTAATCTTCTAAGAGCGATTTGGTTTCGAAACATGATAATAACTGTAAATCTACTGTAAAGTGTAAACTGTAATCCAAAAGTTATGCGAGCTGAAAGCAAGCCCGAGGCGTGATAAAATTTCTGGGCTGGAAGCTAATTTCCAAAATTGATACAAAATTTGCCTTTCTTTCTTATATTTTTTTTATCAACATTCTGTTTTCGCTAAGCCCCTCCCCAAGCCCTGATGGGGCAGTATTTTTGTGACTTACAAACCAGCCAGAACTCTCAATGAAATAAAAATATAAATTCTGAATGTTTGAATATTTTCAAAATCAATTCATTTTCTCTAGCTTTTGCCTCGGATACTGCATTCTTGTACCCTTGTTTTGCTTTTTGACTACTGGTTTCCTATTGACGATTTCTTTGCTGTAATTTCGGTCATGCATGATTTGGCTCGATAATTTAAAAATCTTTCACAATATCTCCGATGAGAATCTCTGTTTTTTGCCTTTAAATACTGTCTGTCTGTCTGTCTGTCTATCTGCCTAGCTTGTCTGTCTGTCTGTCTTGTCTCTAACCCCTTAGAGTTATTTCCCCCCTTATATGACATGTTTTCGGCATTTCTGTCTTTGAGTATGACATGTTTTGTGCATTTTTGGATCATTCGCAAAATCCTTTACCTTTCAGCCTGGAAGAGTCGTGACGCTGGTTCCAAAGCTGAATGTAAGTCAGTTTTATTAAACTCTATCCCTAAAATTATCTTACTCCTTTTTATAGCTACGTTTCATATCAATTTCTAATAATCAATGATTTGATGCAAAAAATCCCAGATCCTGAACATTCATTTCGTACTCAACCAACGATAAAAGGATGCAGGGCAAGAGAGTAGAACAATCGAATTAACAGGCAAGAATGTAATCGGGCAGTGAAGCTGCATTTCCTATGCAGATGCAGCATTTTGTGCCGCTCATTCGTTAACTAAGTGGTCCAGAAAAAGTTCGAAATAAGTTTAAATGTTACACAACAACACAACAACCTTGAATCAGGCGACCCATCCTATATGAAATTAAACACCACCTCTGTCAACCTCCCAATCGCTATGAGCGCTGTCGTTTCATTTTCATTTGCAATTCACCTTTGCCGTCTGTTTTCTTTTTAGAGAAAAGTATGGGGAGTTGCATACCGAGTAAACGGTGCCGAGAATATCAGGAAGGCCCTTGGTCATCTGACGAACCGAGAGCAGGCACTTGGTGGCTATCAAACAAAATTAATCGATTTCAAACCAGGCAGCATAACGTATCCTACAGGCACTATTATTCCGGTTATAGTATATTACGCCAATGTCGACAACTGCTATTTTCTTGGATCAGCCAGTTACAAAGATATTTCAACTGACATTTATCTATCATACGGAACAAGTGGATCAAACATTGAGTATTTGCTTCGCCTGGCAGATTTTATGAGAAGTGAAGTAGCAGGTGAAAAGGACGAGCACCTCTTCTCCGTCGAAACACTGGTCAGACTGCAATTGAACCTTTGTACAACAAACATTTTATCATGGCTTGAACTAGTAAAAAGTACCCAATTTCTAAAACAACTTAGAATGTTTAGTCAAGACAATTCCGAAAATTTACTGAATTGTTAAGATGATGGTAATATCGTTTGCAGTATGTAAATACAAGAATATTACTTGTCTTTTAGGTAATTATAGTAACAGCCCCTTTTGGCGTAGATATTTAACGTTGGGCTGGTGCTGCTATTAAAATGCACCAGTTCTTTGACAATCCAAAAATTAGGAATGTATGAAACGAAGATATTTTTATCATCAATATCGTATGTACATTGTTGTAGACTTATTTATTGAAATCCAACTGATCCTTGTAAGAAGCATAGATAAAATTCTACCAGAAACACAGATAAATTTCATAGCTAAAGTCATGCGATCATCTTTTGTGTCACAGGATTACAAGAGCACATGATGATTTAGGAACCAAAAGAGGTTTTCATAAATTTTGAAGTGCTTAAAAAAAATTGCTAATGACATTGAAAAATCTAGAATGGAACAAAAGCAGGCAATTTATGAACACAGATTCGTGTTTTTTAAATTCGTGATTATCGAAGTCTGCAAGACTTCAGGACAGGGACAGCTCATAAAAAGAATTATCTTTAACCCTTTCATCCCTGGACGGGCCATATGGCCCAATGACAAACACTGGAAAAGATGATTTTTCATGGGGTTAAGTACAAAATATTGTAAATGTTCTGATGGCAGTTTTCTATAATAGTTTACGCTTTCACCTAAGTAATTTGACCATGCTACCCCCTGCAAAGCGTAAAATTATATGGGTTGTAACATTTAACTGAAAATTAATCCGGGTGCAAAAGGGTTAACCTTGGCAAAGACCTACTTGCTCTGTTTAGACCCATATCATATCAATAGCTGTGTTATAGTTTGATGAAAATTTCTAGGTAAAGTTATGCAATTAGTCAAGTATCTATGACCTTGACCTTGAAGCATCATGTTCATGTCGGGCAACTGACAACATAAGAACAACAAAAAGGAGGGTGAAAAAAGTTTTCCCACGGAAGCACATGGTATACCTCATTCTAGGCTTTAATAATGGAAATTTTCTTCTTTATCTAACATTGACCATTCCACTAAATTGTTGCTGTGTCATTCGTAAATGTCGCATGATAATCTTTTGTCCATTCTTGCTCTGATTGGAATAATTTATTTATCATTCTTATTCTAGCTCAACACCTGTTTCTATTCATTTTATTCTATATTAATGACTGTATTTACTATTATTTTTAGCTGATTAGATGTTTATTCAAGTTCATCCTCTCATAAACACATCACGTTGTCATTTTCTGGGAATTAATCAAAAACAAACAAGTGCTTTCAGTAAACTAGATTATGTCTCCGTTTTTAGTGCAATCTTAAAGTTCTGCATTACTGAACAGTAATTTAAGTTAATAGTCGCTTTGCCTCTTCACCCGGCTATGGAAGCCACAGTCTGCATGCCAGACGAGTTGGGCCGTTTCCACTCTTTGCAGTCTTCTCAGCAAACCATGATGGCTTTGGCACCCCTTTTGCAGTTACAATAGCCAAAGTATCTCTATAACCCAGGGTAGCAACATGTCTTGAACCAAGGCTGGCAATGTAATTTCGTGCCGATTGCTTCAAATATCTGGTACCTTCAATTCTGACAGCAATAACAATGACGCTACCCGTGGGAGAACTCTCGATGAAGTCAACCATATTGCTGCTTGCAGTACCGGACAGATACGTATCGAAGATATTTTTCTTTAAAATATTTCCATCCACTGCTGATATCACAACCACGTGGAAACCTCTTGCTTTTAATCCAGACTTGACCCCATCAGTCATGATTGTTATGTAAGTTCCTTTTCCTGGATCGTCAAAGCTAGCTGCAGTGATGTTGATGTCCACTGAAAGATGCAATTGATAAATAATTTTCAAGGTAGAAAGCCAAAACAACTGAAGTAGCCAAGCAAAAACGTAGTGGTAAATTCCAGCAAAGATTACTTTTTGAAGGTACAAAAGAAACTCGAAATTTTTATGCAATTCAAGCCATGGGGAATATAAACAATAAAATTCAAAAAGCTAAACAATTCAAATTCTGATTAAAACTTGGTTCTATGAAAACAAATGTACGTGTTCTCTATGCAGCAAATGAAGTGCCTTACAATACAATACAATACAATACAATACAATACAATACAATACAATACAATACAATACAATACAATACAATACAATGCAATACAATACAATACAATACAATACAATACAATACAATACAATTCAATACAATACAATACAATACAATACAATACAATACAATACAATACAATACAATACAATACAGTACAATACAATACAATACAGTACAATACAATGCATTTGACTGAAAGAAATGGAAGAAAAATGTAAGCCTGTTGACAGGAATCAGTTACCTAGAGGAATGTGCAGGGGTATGCGAGTCTTATAGTTATGAGGAAGCTCGCATGGCTATACCTTGGAAGGTGATCGTTTGATCATAAAATAAATCGATGTACTCAGTGCATTTTTTTCTCTTAAGCAATCATTTCACGTGCTATAAAAGTTTCGGCTAGCCGGGACTAGTTTCTCTATATAAACAGCCTCTGAGCCTAGGGCTTACATTTGAGAGGTTTTTGGCCGCCACAGTGCTACTGGCTCTGTCCCACGTGACATATGTTGCAAGAAACATAAAAATGCAAGACCCTTAACTAGGAAGGACTCCAACTTGCATTTTTGGATGGTAAATAGATATTAAATTGTCTCTAAATTTACTTAGATAAAAGCAATTGTTATGTGAATGATTAGAATATTATAGCCAAGTATCCATTTCGGAGCAGTATCAAATTCATCCATTCGAATAACACAGACCAACATCAATATGGTTTTTACAGATGGTCTCAAACATATCTGCTGATTCCAGCTAGTTACTGTGTTTGCGTTTCATTATTTATTAATAACAAAAAAGGTCTACTATATTCATTTTGGTTTCCTCTGCATTGAGAAAATAATCTCGGATAACCGAAACTATTTCAAGACCCTACGAAGAGTACGCGCCTTTGATTCAACCATGTTTATCTTAAATTTAAGTAGCATCGGCCTATCTTTACATTGCACATCTTTTTTTCATTCCAAACGTACCTTGATTATCTCCCATGCATATCTTATATATCGCTTATCTTGCACAGCAGACATTACAAAGAATGGATTTTTAGAATTACAAATTCTATGTAAAGTCAATTGCGCTTAGCTTTGGTCTTCCCTTATTATTATATTCTGATCATTGCCTTAGATGCAGAAAACTTCACCTGCAAACCTGCATTTTATAGTTGCCGATCAAACCTCAAAATTTCTTTGGAGTTGAGTTCTCTGATGCCAGTTTTTCGAGTGAGATATAAGACAACACCACTAATTAATTTGCCAAGTTAGCAGTAGAAACTGCTGATTCTGCCGAGTGAAATGAAAGTTAATTTCTCTTGAGATGGGGTGCAATACCCTCTCCCCTATACCTCAATAGCATCAACTCTAATGACGATATATCAATTAGGAATCAAATTTTGTATTCTATACCAAACACACTAGCATGAAGTTGCGTCTTCAAACTCGCCGAGTGTGTTCTCTAAGAGTCATATATAAAGAGAGACAATACGTACTCTTGTTCCTATGTGCATAACATACTACAGAAGCAGCAAAACAAAAGGGAAAAGATAATTAGAATAAATGAATCATTATCTTTTAACACGCAGATATCACGGTATACATGTTGAAAGCAATCTTATCGCACAAGCCATATCATCAAAAGTCAATAGAATACACCTAAACATTTTTAGCACCAATGACGCCTTTTTATGCTGATATTTTTCATTGCCACTTTCATAGATCCAGCTTAGTTCAAACGTTTTAAGATTTTATAGAACTTTGCACTTTTTTGAAGAATGATATTATTTGACAAAAATGCAAAAACAAAGATAATATGACTTACATGATATGTCCATTTTCCCCCAAATCTTCAGTAAATGTTTGTCAAAAGGAAGCTCATCTTCTTCTGCATACATCAGGAATTGATTGTTTTTGAGATCTTTCACCAAATACTTACTGCTTTGCTTCATCGCAAAAAGATGCATGTTGATGCTTTCCATTACATCCCATTCGACTGCCGACTCTTTCGGGGCAGACAATTCCATGATGTTCCTCCCTTGCGTTGACAGAATTGCACTCACTGCCTTCGTGAGGAGCATCAAAATGCATGAAAATTTCATTGTTTTTATTGAAAATATCGCCAACAAAGACAAAAAACCCGTATAGTCAAGTCGAACGATAAATGTACTGTTGTAGTTGCTATCGAAAGCCGCACTTTCAAATCTAATAGTTTTGCGCATGTGAATAGAGAAATTTTGTCATTTGGTTATAAACTAACTTCAAGGCCGATGAATAAAATACCTGCATAATCTGAAATTGGCATCTCATCAGATGAGTACCAACACATCTGCCCTTATCTACAAATTGAATTAAATTTTAATATCAGTCATGCGATTGCTGATTGGATCCCACAAACTGGATTAAAACCTTTTTAATAATTATAAAGGTTGTAAGATTATTAAAACAAGAGTTTCTCAATTTGTCATTGACTCCTTATCTTGTCGTGGCAAGTAGTCTTGCCAGGGCCGAAGTCAAGGGGCTGGGGGCAGAGCGCCCCCCAAAGGACCTCAAATTGCCATTTTGTCGGAAATTTGACCTGAACAATAGATTAAACAATTAGTCTTGGCGCTTGTTAGAAAATTGGTCAAACGCTGTTGTGCCACTATATCCCTTAGATTTTGGTTAATAAGCCAAAGAACAGCTCTCAAGATATTTCACAATGGAACAGTAGGGGAACCCCTCCTTCATTTTGAAGGGCCCTAGTAATTTTCGATTTCTGGTCCAATCCAAAGTCATCATCCGTTGTATTCACACCTTGCATTATCATTTTGCTAAATTTTTCTTGAGTTAATGAAGGGCACAAATCGAGTCGAACAATAATTTTTATCATATTCCACTGCCAATTATGCATTTATACAAAGTTATGTACACATTTCAACTTGCTATAAATCCATGGAATTTCAAACGCTCCCTCTCGCTGTACATTTACAGCTATAATAACCCCGGGTTTCTAGAATTAGGTATAGAAGTCATTACGTCTTTCAAAGTCATTCCACTCATCTCACTAGTCAGTCGCGACTCTCCAAAATGAAAACAAAAGCAAAGGATTTCCCAAAAAAAAAACAAGTTCTGAACATGCTCAGCCGCGGATGAGAAATTAAAAAAGGAACAAGAAAAAACAAACTGATTTTTGAATTTTTTCACTTCAACAAACCAAAACCATGCAATTCCTAAACAAAAGTCATTCATAAAACAACGTGTTATGCCGTAGTAAAGTAGCTGAGTAAATGTATAGCATATGGTGAAAATGTGAATTTGATAATGCTGTACTGTACTGTACTGTATATTATACTGCATGTAGTTTCCATCATATTTTAGGAAAAAATCGCTCCTCAAGTAAGAACACTTTTAAGAACATTCGAGCCTCATATTAGAAAAAAAAATGAAGAACGTCGAGCCTCGGCAAAAATCATCTGGTTCTTGTAAAAAAAGAGTGTAAACGATGGGTCGCATTGTTTGTTGCTGATTCTTTCAAAAATAAAATATCTCATCGCTAGAACTAAATTATGAGAATAACAAATGAGTTGTTTCCAAATTAGGTATTAGTGAAGCAATAGCCCAAGCATTATTCATGAATTCTAGACCATGAATCAACAGCAAACAGATAGAGAACAAACAATAAAAACTTTGATAATAACCCTTTCATTCCTGGAGGGGCCATATGGCCAATTGACAAACACCGGAAAAGATCATTTTTCAGGGGGTTGAGTACGAAATATTGTAAATGGTCTAATGGCAGCTTTTACACTTTCACCTAAGTTATTTGACTATGCTACCCCCTGAAAAGCGTAGAATTATATAAGTTTTACCAGTTAAATGAAAATAAAACCGGGTCCGAAAGGGTTAACTTTTTTCCACCTCAAAATGCAGATACAAGCAACCCAATCAGCAAAGCTATCTGCAAAGTTTTGTTTAGCGAATAGACACCACACCACTGATGTAACTTTCCGCGGATTCTTTACAAAGAACTGTTGTTTTGAGAAATGAGCATTTACCTTCATCCTTTTCTTCAAATCGCACAACATTTCTTTGTAGGGGGAGGGGCAAAATCAACGTAGTCTCACATTCCTTGTGAACTGCTGCAGATGCTACACTATGTAGATTTAGATTAAACGGAAATTAAATTTAAGTTCGAAGCATTGAAGCACAACACAGTGTTCTCGTTGTCATCTGCAATCTACCCGTTTAAACTGCGGATATATAAACATAAATCTATTGATACAGAAATCCGCTTAAAGCATTTGAAAGTGAAGATAAAAAACCTAAATTGCAAGACAAAACAATGAAAATACGAGAGTAGGGCCTATTCTGTTTCAGAAAAGAAGGGGGGCGGAGGGAAAATTGCATATGTGGCCAGCATAAATTTTTCCAAGCAGCAGCACTTCACCAAGCATACCTTCTCTTGGTGCTTCTAACTACTGGAGCTAATATTATTCTTCTAACTACTGGATGTTAAAATCATCTACTTCGAAGCCGATCGATCTGGCTGTTGTTGCGAGAAGAGACCATTGTGCCTCTCACTGACATTTGTTCTCATATTTTGTTAAAAAAATTTAAAAACCAAACTTATGGCGGATGATGACTGAGGCTGTTGATTGTCGATTAATTGATTATTAACATTGCTATGGCATAGATCATCAACCTAATTCTTGCCTGTGCTCCAAACCCCTTATTCAAAAGTAATCAGATTGGATGGAAACCCGTAACCCGTCAGATATTTAAAACCCGAAAACCCGCACAATTTGAAAGTAAAACTCGAAAACGCGAGGGTAAAATGTGGCCAAATCCGCAAATCGCGAATTCTAAAGCCCCACTTTGAACGAGTAAACCCCAGAGGACAGAATGTTATTCCCGCAATATTGCATTCTGTTGCTTGTTAAATGAGATAAAACCATGCATTATCAGGGCCGATGACATCACTCTTTCACAGTTTTTTAAAGTAGATTTTCATGATCTCCGGGGTCAAATGCTGAAAAATCTCCACCTGCGTTTGCAGTCTCTCAGAAAATCTACGCTGGCATTACTACATGACGAAAATGCACCATTACGGGAAAGACAGCTTCTGATTTGTGTGAACGTATTGGATAGACAATGCCGAGGATTCACTATGAAAAAATTTGATTAAGTCTTTAAATGTTTAATAATGAATGTGTTAATTTGTAGTTACTAGGAAACATAACCCTCTAATGATTTAGCAATGAGCGTCGTTCAGTGCAGACTCCATCGCAGCGGCACCGTCATCGAAGGACCGTTGGAGAAATTTCGATGCACATTTTGTAGTCAAAATCAAAGTGGAATTTGAACTCCACGTTATACACTTTGGCTATTGCTTCAACAAGTCGCCTTCTACTAGCCACATGGAGAATTTCTGGAGTAATTTGCTGAAGAATTGTCGTTAAGTGGTAAAGCTAATGTTAGCTCCAACATAGGAAGGGCCTAGCCCAACCTGGACTACCTAGTTTTGTATTTTGATTCATCAAATCTACTGTCGGAAATAACATCCTCCAAAGAATTGTCTGAAGAATTTATGATCCATGTTTACTTACAAAAAACCGTTGAAATAGAATAGGATTGTGTTCCCTCGCGCCACAAAACAGAAAGAATGAAATTATTGGCAATAATATATATGCTGAAATTGAGCCCGGTAGGCCTACCTAGAGATGTCAGTGATAGATTGACCGTTGAGAAGAATTATTGAATGGCATACATTTGATAACGACTACCTTCTACCTAGAGGAATGCTCTGTTGGAAGCGGAGCATCGATGTTATTTTTTAGAAAACTTTCAGCAATTTTTTAGTACACATTCAGTGCATAAGGACCAATAAATAAATTGGTTCATACACCAAAGAAAAATGAACGCGGCAAAACCACCAATATATAAAAGTAAAGATAAAGGTGGAGGTAACTATGACTCAAAAATCATTGGCGACAAAAGGGTGTTGGGCACCTTGAAAAGGAATCTTAGTATCCCCAATGTTAATGTGAATAAAAACAGGCAAGAACTGAATGTCCCTGGCGTCCTTGAAAGATCAAGCAGCTTGTCATCATTAAGCAATGTTATAGAAGCAAAGTTATCCACAAAGAGTTTGAGTGCTAGTAATTTGCTTGCTCTTTCCGACCCAAACCTTTCTATTCAAGAAGCAAAACCGAAAAGATTCTACGATTCCCCAACAAATAATTGGGCAAAACAGAAATCAGAATACACTGCTCATGCACAAATGTACTTTTATCAGCTCACAGAAGGCTGTGGGATTAATGAATGCAGAAACATCTTTTGCAAGTCATGCAAGGATAACTTCATGCAAAAGTATTCCTATGATGTAAGCATAGCTGTAATGTTCAGCATTGAGCTTGCTAAAAATAGACACAAATATTTATGCAAAAGCTGCAAAAAGAGAGGAAAAGTTTTTCCTGAGGACTTACTAAATAATGAAAGAAAAAAAAACCTACCATTTCTTTGTTTAGAATCAACTACAACTCCTTTCAGAAGTCTTTTCTTGCTAAGCCCATTGGTATCATCTAAATTTTCTGATGATATTATTTCAATGCATAAATCTGTAAGCCATGGCGATTTGAGACTTGGTATTAGGCAAAAGAAAACATACAAGGATGCATTCATGAATGGTATTTCACATATGGCTGGAGCATTATCAACTAGCATTTCATCTTTGCTTACTTTTCAACAGAATCCAATAATCACACTTTCAGAGAATGCACAAGATCATGTTGATGGAGGCATTAAACATATGTCAAATGGGAGGAAAATCTCCAATTCTCAAACAATAAGGGTTTTTGGCAGTGATAACTATATAGCAGATGAGTTTGATGAATTGAAGGATTTTGAAAATGCTGTTGCATCAGAAATGGTTAACTCCCAATACAACCCAAGTGCAAGTGAATTTTCACTTACGCATTTGACGCTAGAAATGGTAGAGCACATTCTTGAGGATTTTTTAGAATGTGGAGATTCATCTTTCATTGTGAATACTTTTCGAACTGTGTTTTCATCCATTGAATCACTCAATATGAGTTTCTTGAATAATAATTCCTCAAATTATACATCAGAAAATCATAACAAAGAAGTCAATTTAAAAGATTTAAGGCTTGCTTATGAGAGGATAGAGTCATGCAATAATGGGACTTTTGTGGCCACAATTTTGGATTCCTTTAGAGTACTTGGCTCAGAGATGGCTGATGATAGCAAATCAATTGAATCAGTGAATCAGTTTGTTATAATCCTGGAGCTGCCAATGTTTTTTGAAACTGAGCTGCCTTACATAATAGTTGACATATTGAAATCATTGTCACCTATTACAAGGAGTAATATTATGAAAACTTTATCAAAATATGACGAACCTGGTTTTCACAGGATCTTAAAGGTAATCTTGCGTTTTTGATTTTTAATTATTCTATTTGCAACCTAAGATTTAGAATGGAAGGTATCGTGTGAGCACTGCATTGTTATCTTAGCATATTAAAAGAAAAAAGTTTCTATTCATCCATGGTTGCATTTGCCCCAATCCTACAATGGCAATCTTCTAGGTAAACAGTCACAAAATATTTCTTTTGCATTCAATAAGAAAATTGCAGGTTAAAATTGTTGAAACTTTAACCTGACTTGCTTAATTGTGATAATCGGGCGCCAATTTTATCATGCAGCATTTTCACTTTTCATTTATCGAGATTTTTTGAGGTAGTGTGACAATCATGTCTTTCCACTTTTATCAAATTTCTATCAAACAATTTTGATGGACCTAGTTGGGTTTTGGAATATCTAAATGATGAATTTCTTGAAAAATATCTATTGGGTAATTATAAAATATTTCAACTTTTTCATGATCAAAATATTAAACTCCAAGAATGTATATAAAGACCCTGCAAAAATTTACACATTCATAAAGTCATTATTTGAATGGATTGAATAGAAACAAAAAAGTATACATCTAAAAACTTCTCTCAATTCTTTTTAAAGGGATTTCAATCACTTCTTACGTCTTTGGTGATGGACAAAGTGGTAGCAGATGAAAATATTCTAAGTCTTTGTAATACCATTGGAATTCTTTATGATGCCAATTATTGGCCTAGTGGCTTTGCACACATCGTAGCAGATTCTGAATTCTATAATGAGAAATTGTCAAAATGTCTTGATATAAAGAAAGAATATCAGCATTGGCAAAGTGTCATTCATCCTGAGAGTGAAAGGTACATTGTTTGCCAAGTTATATTTTGTAGTTTTACTTTAAGGTTTTTATGGCATATTATGAAATACTTCCAGATGCTCGCTCTATTTTTGGCCCGTTTTACTAAGGAAGCTCCACTTCAAAGATCTAGTTTGTGTCACAGACAGTGAAAGCATGACCTAAAAGTTTTTTTACCCTTAATTTTACAATGATGGTTTCATGTTTAATCTTCTAGCTTGTATTACTCATTCTCCTAACATTCAGATATTAGTTGGGAAGCAAAGTTCTACGATAAATCGCAGAGAAAGAACGATGAAATGTTGTTCTTGATGAAAACGTTTTTCTTGATTATCATAACGTAGCCATAGTTGAAAAAGACGAGTCCAGATGCGACTGAAGACGTAAAGTTGAGCTCAGACATAATCAGTATTCACGTAACACTACTTGAATATTTCTTTTTCACTCATTGTGATCATCTTTTAGCAACTTTCCACAAAATGGCAGCTGGTCAAATAGTGAGGTCTCATCATCAATTTTGCAGTATTCATTTCTTCTTAAACCTGAGACAAAAGTAAGTAAATTGATTGCGCATTTTTGAAGGGAGTGAACAGAGTGTAGAGTTTAGTATGTGCCGGGAATGCACAAAAATAATTGATTTAGATTCCGCCCACGAAAAATGTTCTGGAATTTAGCAAACATCTAGAAGTTTCTCAATCACATCTACAAGTCTTGACTTATATTTCAAAACGCATCTTCCTTGCAAAACTTTCTTGTAATAATAATAGTCGTTAACATCATTTGACGCAGATTCCCTTCTGTTTATGCCTCTAATGTTGCTTCCACTTGAAACTCGGCACACACAGAACTACTTTTCTGCGTTTTCCTGCATACTGTAACGATTATCCATTATTCACAGGTACACTTAATTCATTTCGAGGCCATCAACGAAATGCGAAAGGAATATCAAAGAGCGATTGTTCATCAAGCCAAAATCCAAACTGTTGAGCGTGTTTTGAACGTAGCCACCGATTACTCAACCTATCCTAAAGATGTATGGTCAGCCATGTGTCCTTATTTGGTACTTGAAGTCCGGAGAGAGTTTCTTGTTGAGGATGCACTAGAGCAACTACAGAAAAAGGTGAATAGGAAAGAAAAAGAAACTTTTTATAGTTATTTATCTCGAGCCTTCCTCTGGTCAGGGAAAAGGGACCTAATGATAATTTGATGATGATCATTAATTTTACTTATAGTTGGTGCTACAATAGTTTATAAGTAAATTTGAGCTAATCTTTGTCATAGGCTAAAACTAATACACATAAATAAATTTTGACAATTAGAAAGCATAAAAGAATTCAATTATATAAAAAATATCTTAAAGAATGAAAAATGCAGAATGACGAAAGCCCATCCATATATATCGCCATGAATAATCCAAGTTTAGGTACTAATCTCCTGCATAATCTGCAAGTGAAGTCAGTGCTTTTCCAATTTTATTTTGTCATAGACAGATTGGCAGACACTTAGGTTAACTTTGTATGGTCCGTTTCAAAGTTTACTTCAGACGTTTTTTGTATTCTTCGATCAAGGGCTGTGTCAGGGCTCAATACAAACTTGTTAGTAGAGAATATTCAGGTGCAGAAAGTTGTTGCATGAAAGTATCTAATATCCAATTTATTTTCCAACGTAATAGTAACTAGTTAAATACTGCAATGATTACAAAAGTAAAGCTTCCATAAACTATCATTTATCTTATAGATGAGAGACTTAAAGAAGCCTTTGAAAATTAAATACATTGGTGGAGGTGAGCAAGGTCTGGACATGGGTGGACTTCAAAAAGAATTCTTCCAGCTTGGTGTTGAAAAGTTGTTTGATCCAGGTAGATGTCATTTATTCTAGTATTTACTCATTTCAACATTTAATTTGTCATGTATCATTTATTTTTATCTGTGCGACCGGCGATAAAAGTAGAAAATGTCATACATGTGCACTTGGATATAAAATGCTGGTAAATTTAGATAGAATTACCATTGAAGACCACCTGCTGAAATGCCATTAAAGATTAATAAAATAGGGATATGAAATTCGCTTTTTAAATCTATCAGTCCTTATCTTCTCTGAGAGATCTTATCTGTCTCAACAACCAGATGAATTTGTCACGAAAGTGAAGGCATGAAACTCTGGGAAATTTTAAGTAAATCTTAGGTACTACCTAGCATTCTGATAATGAGGACAAACCATTAAAAAAAAGATTTCATCTTTAGTTGCAGTTATATTTAAAGAATGGCAAAAGGGACAAATTCTATCAGCCATAGGAGTAGGATTGTTCCCAAATCTTCCAGTTTCAATAGCTAGGTTGTGGGCACTGTTGTGAAAATTGAATTTTAGCTTGACTAATGCAAATATATTGAACATGATATACAAATTTATAAGAATACATTCTGGTGCATAAAGACCTAAGCAGTGCAAAATATAAACCAAGGTCTGCAAAATATATTCCAACTTTTGGAACGCTCCTTTCATCATCAAAATCATTATTTTTTTTTAATTTTCTAGCATACGGGATGTTTTCGAGGTGCGGTGAAACAAGGTGTGTTTGGTTCAATCCACAGTCATTTGAATCTGATGCTATTTTTGAGCTCACTGGAATGATTCTCGGTCTTGCTATTTATAATGGTATCATCTTAGACGTGCCGCTTCCTGGTGTTCTGTATTCAAAGCTGAAGGGACGAAAGCCAACTCTTAAAGACCTTTGGGATATTGAACCAACCATTTCAAGAAGTCTTAAGGATTTACTCGATTATGAGGGAAATATTGAAGAAGATCTATGCTTGGATTTTCAAGTAGGTTTTATAGCTTTTCTCACGATCAAATAATGACTAAAATTTCTCCCTTTGAACGTCTTTACAAAAGATAAATTTGTCAGTCTTTGTTGGGGATCTGAGCAGAAATGCAAGTATTAAAAAGTGCATGAAACATGGAAACAGGACTCATTTTTTTTCATATAACTCTCGTCAGGGCATCGATAAAGCATTGTTTAACAACACATCATAGTGCGAGAAAGACCCCTACGGCCAAAAAAGCACGTTTATTTCCTTTTTAACTTTTTGCAATTTTGCGGATCTTTCGATGTATTTGTTAATAATTTTAGCCGCGTTCCCCTGAAAAGCATAACACATAAACTGATGAAATGAAAATTGCAATGATTATATTTTTTGTGTTTCTCATTCGCATTTAGATTGCCGAAAGTTACCTTGGTTCAGTTCAAATGATTGATCTCTTGCCTGGTGGAAAGAATGTAACAGTAACTCGAAAAAACAGACAGTTATATGTTGACTTGTACATTCACTATTTGCTCAATGAGAAAGTTTCCAAGCAATTTGATTCCTTCGCTTTTGGATTCTCCAAGGTATTCGATTTTTATCTGATCCACAAACAAGTCTACTTTCTTTATAGTGTGTACTACTGCAGTTCTGTTACACGGTTGCAGGGTTCTATCTTCAATACGTTATTTGTATTGTTTCTATCAATACTTTTTATGCAGCGTGTTTCAATGAGGCGCTTTAATATGAGATAAAACCTCAATAAACAGTGCCACACAAAAAGCGTTGGTCAAGCGTTTTGAAAAATGGCCACTTTTTGCTAGTCACTTTCAGGCTTCGTAAAATATGTCCAGATCTATGCAGTGCGCTGGAGAAAATGATAAACACAGTTCCGACAATTGCCTGAAAATCGCATGTAAAGTGCCATGTTACTCATTAAAACTTTGATTTGGTATCATGATTCTTATTATAGACTGCAGCTTTCTTTAAGCTGTTAACGTCGTTTAAGATGACTGAATCGTGATAAACTAAAAAAGATAACTTATTTTACTTCTTGCTCTTCTTATTTTGTTTTCGTAGAAAGAATATGCTTTAATGTTCTTTAATCATATCCATTCTCCTCAAAAAGGTTTGCAATGGTGATGCCATCAAATTGTTCAGACCAGACGAGTTGGAATTACTGATTTGTGGCAGTCCAGAAATAGATTTTTCTCAACTTGAAAAAGTAACGACGTACGTTGATGGTTTCACTGAGGAGCATCCTTTGATTAAGCAGTTTTGGTCTGTTGTCAGTGAGTTTAGTCATGAGCAAAAGAAGCATTTGTTATCATTTGTAACCGGAAGTGATCGTGTGCCTCTAGCTGGCCTGACCTCAATTTCATTCATAATTCAAAGAAATGGACCCGATACTGAGAATCTGCCAACTTCAATGACTTGCTTCAATCGGCTGCTATTGCCTGAGTATACTGCTGAAAAGCTGAAAGAAAAACTGTTAATAGCAATCGAGAATGGTAAAGGATTTGGACTAACGTAGAAACAAATGCAGAATATACAGGTTCCTAATTAACAACGTTCGATTTTGCTCTAGAATGAAAACATCCCACTGCGATGCATATGTTGCTCACCTTTTGTAGCGCAGAGGCTAAATTAGTGAAGCTAGCAAAAAAACTTGCTAATATTAATTTTTTTCAAATTTTTAAATTGTACCTCATTAGGTTTTTAGGATATTTAACCAATCTAAATTGACACTGAAAAAGAAGCGAATCTAGTTTGACAGTCTTCTAGAGCTCATTCAAGCTAAACCTCTGGCAGTCATAATACAGAGACACTAAAAACTTACATATATACTATCGGAGACCTATGCGAAATAATTTACTAGATAATAAACCAAGATAGCCCCAGCCCATGTGTCATTCTGCCACAGGCTGTCCAATGTTTCGCCCTGAAACTGTAGTTGTATTGGAAATTGGTCGTTATCTTGGGTACGCATTAATCTAATAGGTTGCCTGGTAATCTGTACCATTTTTCTATCTATTGCTTAAAGCATCTATTGTCTGATATGCAGTGGCTAAATACCTATTTGCTTATTCGACCAAAGCCAACAGTTTGGGTGCTTAAATGATTCTGTCTGGCTTACTGTAGAACCCTAGCACGTTTACTATTTTACTCCTTTCATAAGCCTGTTTACTGAAGGGATTCGTTTTGATGTATTAGCCAAATAAAATTTTATTCAATGAGAATATTGTTTGCACACTGGGGCCAGGTGCAATGAAATACCCCGTGGCCCGCATTGGCTCTCGACGGCCCTGGCAATAATTGCATTTTTCGCCAATAGGAAAGGTTCAAATTAGCATAATGCCCTGTTTGTCAGCATTTTTATGCTCCCCAATGGAAAAATTTCAACAACTGGTAGAATCAACCATGTGCTTCAAGCGCCTCAAACTACTATTAGGAATTAGTTTAAATACGCTTATTGCATGCAATTTGTCGTTTCGATAAAAATGTATTTAGAAGCTGATCATTCTTGAAAGGGGGGGGGGGTAGAATATTGTGGAACTCAAAATTTGATAGCAAATAGATTTTGGCCGAAGATATCTGGTTTGCTGCTATGCTTGTTCCATAATTATATTCCCGTGGTCTATTTTGTAAGAGAACTATCTTATTTATTGTTTTCTGCCGTATTTTTACCGGCACCCTTACCCGCTGCCAAAATGACTAGCCTCCAATGCTGTTGTAGACAGACTATTCGCATATTCCTAACTTGAGAGTTCTTATTTTAAGATTTGTATAGAGATCTGAAAATATCTTGTGTTTATAGTTTACACTAATTGCTCATGTCTTTGCGTTTTAACCTTTTTATTGGGAACTTTGTGTGGTGACTTTTTATCATGTAGGGAATCCAAAGGTTTGAAGCACATGCATCCAATAAGAAGGAAGCTTAAATACAAATAATTCAGCTCCCCTGTGCATTTGATTTATGGAACCAAGTGTTTATCAGATTATTGAATTGTTTTGTTTTTTGGGCTGTTTAAATTGCATCAGGAACCATGTTCCAGATTTTAGCTTCTCATATGAGGATGAAAAATCAGAGTACGCTAATCGTATTGCTTTCTCTTTTATTTTCTTCAGCTTATCTTGGCTTTCCTTGTTGCATAACATTCATATCGAAAGGCAATTTTTAAAGTGATAAAGTAAGCTAATGAAAAATATTATTTATAAGAATATTTAATTTCAGAGGGCCAAGTATTGATCCTTGTGGTGGTTCTTGTCCAAGCATACCCCCATGTGCTGCTATGTCTCTTCACTTTGACTCTTTGCTTTTTGTCAGTAAGATAATCTTACATAAGCAAGAGAGACTTAATTTCTACTCCGTAGGCATGTAATTTTGCTAAAAGAAGATTTTAGGCAGACAGTCAAAGGCTGTCGATAAATCCATGATAATAGCACAAATATATGTTGCTTTCTAGCCCCTTTTTCCAATCCTCAATAAGCTTAAAAGTGCATTTTATATGCATAGTCTATGGTTCGAGTGGGTCACTTTCGAACATCGTGTACCTTTGAAACTTTGACTGGCACATTTGGCTTAAATGTAATTTTTTAATGGTTTGCTTGGATTCATTGAAAAGCTGTGTGGGCATGGTGAGGTGACGACCACCAAATTGATGACGTTCATCCCCCCCCCCCCCGTTGTATGTCACTGCTTGTGCCAGCCCTGACCTCAAGCTGGGCACTTTCTTTTGCTGCCCTCTTTTCTTAGCAAATCGAGCCTCGCTGATATTTCTAAGGCCTTTTTTTAGAATTAGAGTTCACTTCTGATACCTTGAAGTTGAGAGGCAAGTAGCACCTGTTACCTTCGCTATCTTTGAGTTATTGCTTTGTCAAATTACCGCTGACACCTGACATCGCGTGCATTTTATTATTCTTTAGATAATAGAAAATCGTGGTTTGTTGATTGATGCAGCCAATCACGATAGAGTATTCAAATCAATTGTGCTTTATACAATAGAACCACAAAATTCAGCCAATCGCACCACGTGTTTATTCGAATAAGCCAATCAAAATGTAGTATTTTGCGCGGGCTCTCTTTGCAACGGTTACTGGTAATGTCCGAGGACAACAAAGAGGACCGAGTTAGGCCTTTAGAACAAACATTTTATTTGGGAAAAAATACTGCTTTTAGACACTTTCTAACCTACATATTAGTTCAAGGACATCTCCATCTCATAAATTATGGCCCGTAAGACCATTTACGACGTTGGAGCAGAGATTTTTGCAAAGTGGCCAGGCAGCCAGATGTACTATCCCGGCACCGTTGTTGAGGGCTACGACGAGAGCAACGATTCTTACAAAGTGAAATTTGATAATGAAGGCGAGCCAGTTGCAGTGTTAGCACGAAATATAACGGTATGGCATTTAACAGTTGTAGCTGTAAATTTAATTTTTGCTGTTTTTGATGAAAGCAAATAGTTTAAAGCAATCTAGGCCTAGTCCTATCTGCACAAGCTTTTGCTAAATTTCAAAAAAGGCATTACATTAGGCTGAGATAACGCCTCGGGGCTATTGTCTTTTGCATGTAGGCAAAAAAGGATCAATGTGAACATATATGGCTCCAAAGTAGCGTTTTCGTTGATATAGATCTAATGGATGTTCTCATGACATTGATTTATTGCTGTGACCGTTCAACCTCCGCCCCCAATTCATGGTTTCGAGCGCAAATTGAAAGTGGTTACTGATCATTGGACATTGATCACTATGAATGTTGCCGAGACAACGTTGATTTAGTCTGTGGAAAGTTTAAGATATGGTTCACATTCAGGCTCTATGATAACAAATTTTCTCACTACTTGTAATCTTGGCTCTGCTGATTTATGACAAATGTTCACAACTTATGCCTTTTTGCGTCCCTCCACCCCAAGGTATTTGATGGTGCACTTCCAGCTAACTAGCTGCTGCACATTTTGAACTGTAAATCATTGACACAAAAACTGCTGTCTATGAGCTTGATTTCTTTGCAACATGTTTTGCACACATCAATTTTCCTTTTCCCCTTTCAATTTAATCATATTTTTTTTATTCTGATTTGATACTCAAGACAAAAGATGACCTAATCGCTTTTAATTTATAGAATCCCAGGCAAGCAAAATCATGGAGAAGTAGATCAGCATCACCAGCAAGAACCCCAGGAAGAAGGAGCAGAAGAAGGTCACAATCAAAGTCACCAACTCGTGCCTCTAGACGAAGATCACCAGCAAGGCAGAGATCCAGTGGGCGCAAACAGAAAAAGTCCCTAGAAGAGCAAAGTCCAGTTAAAAATGAAGAAGAAACACAACAGGTATTGCATGGTCATTAGCAATTGAAAAACATTTTATGGGTTGATGGCCAAGTGGGAAGTTTATCCAGTCACAAAAAGTGCTGTTTTCAAAGTTTATAAACAAAAAATTGTTTAATAAGCCAAAAATGGAAACCTTTTGTGACCTTGTTAACGGTGGTTGCCAATTAATAAGAGCATTGAACTGAAAACAAATTTATCCTATTTATGCTGCTTTAATAAGATTTCTTGACCAATTCTTTCATTGTAGAATCAATCACAGAGCGATCAAGTTGATAATGTTGTCAATGTGGAGGAAAAGCAAGAAGTTATATCTCAAAGTCAGCATGTGAGTCAAGAGGAAACATCAACTACTGTTGTAACAAAGCGCGTAACACGATCAGTGGCAAGGATCCAACAGCAAGCAATACAACAACAAGCAGCCGGCATTAAACAATCAGCTGATGCAAAAGAGGAGAAGAAAAAGGACGAAGAACTGCCAGTGCATGGGTGGTCCTGTCAAATTGTAGCTTTGCTAACTATCATTCTGGTGCCTCTTGGTTTTATGGCATTGTACTTTGTTTTTGGCGATAAGCAGCAAGCATTCTCATTCACAAAATGGCCTAAAATTCCTCAAGTCAGTGCTTTTTTGAACTGGAGAGCCTTCTTGTTACTTGGTATTTGGTATGACTTTCAGTTCATCTTAACAAGAGTTCCTCTTGGCAAGGTAATCTTGAAGAACTTTGTTTTTGTCAATAATGCAATTTCAAATGAAAAAATAGAAATTTTAAAACACATCCATCAAATGAATCTGTAAGTTTTGTTTGGGCAACCAATATGGGCTATATTATAGGTTTAGAACATTTTTGCTACCCATGATGCTGCCTTGTGTTAGTTTTGCATGCAGTAAGTCTTCTTTCCTTATGTCAAAATTGCATTAAAACTGAACTGAATTGAAAAAATTGAATAGAGTGTGAAATATGTTTGTTTTGTCGAATGGTCCTCTAAAATAGCCAGTTGGTCACTTTCCAACATTTTATACTTTCTGGAGTGTGAGACAAAATTTTAAATTTTAATTAAATTTTTAAGGATGCAGTCATTCAAAGATAACTTCCCCTTATTAATTGTATTCTATATGTTAATAAGTCAAATTTTGATTTGATTTTATTAGATTGAAGAAGGGCGAGTTGCACCAGATGGTGAACAAAAAAATTACAGATTGAATGGTAAGTATGAAGTTTTTGTCATCCCAAAATCAAGTTACAGGGGCCATGAAACAAGACTCTCAAATTTTGAGCACTAAATCGAGTTCCAGCTTATTGTTGTTGGTAGATATTAGACAAAAGACTTATAAACATTCATTGGTGATTTTTAAGGAAGCAGGGCTGAAGCCAATAGGGGGCCAGGGGGCAGAGCGACAGGACCACAAACTGTCATTTCGTCGGAAATTTGACCTTATTTAAACAATAGATAAAGCAATGGATCTATTGTTTTGCAGTCAATTGTCGGAAATTTCGTCTTGCCCCTTGGTTGGAGATGTCTGGATTCGGCCCTGGAAGGAAGGAAGACAGACATATGTGTTACTAGTCATATAGGCCACGTTTGCTGCCCATAGTTTTCATAATTTGGTCCTGCACTTTGTCCTGCCTAGTGATTGGCAGTTCGTACTTCGTTATTGTGCAAAAAACAATCTTGCAGGTAGAAAGCAAAGTTTTCAAAGAATGTCTACATTAACTATAAATCATTAGATAGAACATACAGAAGCCCTTATGTGCTAAAATTTCCGTCTTTCAGTCCTTCGAATTGTTTTCCCTGTTCTTTAGTCTGCCGTGCAGACCTTGTTAGGAAGCAAGTATGAGGAAGATAAATAACTTTCTTTCCTTTCCGTTTCTCCTCCTTCATCGCGCTCTCTTCAACTCAAGGTCTGCACCGTAGACTACATTTGCTTATGCTCTCCAAGTAACTGAATGTCCCTCTTTCTTAATTGTTCCATCAGTAACAAGTTTGTTACCATTAGTTATTTTGTTCCAGTAGTAAAATATTCTTAAAAGATGCTAACTTTTTCTTCTGTTTGACAGGAGCCATTCATCTGTTTATACACGCTATCATTGTCGCAATCGGAGTATACACAAAGTTCGCATTCAAAGTTGCTGCATTGGTTGATGAATATTACCTAAGCATTGCGGCATCGAGCATCTTAGCAGCTTTCCTAACTGCTGTTCTTGTTTACGTCAAAGCATTATTAGACAAAAATGTTGCAGATAAAAGTTAGTATCCTGTTCTTACTATAAGCTTTAATATCGCAATAAATCAACATTAAGGCTTGTGTAACATTTATCTCATTGCAATCGCGAAGACCATTGATTTTTTTATATCCATATATAACCTTAAAATACATTATTACAGGCTACTATGTGCTTAAACTACTTACAAAACTCTACATGAGCGGGACCACATGAAGTTAGAGACAATCACTACTCTGATTTAAAGTGGCAGCTTTCTTTACCACCAATCCTCGTTTTTCAAAATCAATTTATAATTCTACAGCCTATAATCAACTTGATGTGCTTGACATAGTGCTTTTGTTCTGTACAATATAGGTATTACACCGGAAAGTTTTCTCTCTGGCAAAGAGCTGAACGCAACTATATTTGGTTTTGATGTAAAGTGGTGCTCTGCAAGAGCCGGCTTCATTGGATGGGTGGGTTATCATCCTTCAAATAGTATATATTGTTCATATTATTTCCATTTAAATTATGTTTTCGTCGAATTACAATCCATGCCTTAAGCCGCATTGTTGGTAGCCAGGTTTTTGGCAGATGCAAGCCAATAATTTATTTTAAAAAAGTATATAATTATGATAATAATACTATAGTTTAACACGGTGATTCACTCAGCGAAGATAGACCTTGCCAAAAAATGAAAATTTAAACCATTTAACTTAAAGAAACTGAAATGTAAATATGTATTCCAAAGTGCATCTAACGTTAATTACTCCTTTAGTTGAGTCCTTAATGCATTCTTAAAGTGAATGAAATACTTCTGAATTTTTTCGTATTTTTCATTGTTATTACTGCAACGATGCGAAAGTCTTTCAGTACACCATGCATCATGCATCAGTACGTCGTTCAATGCAGCTGTCGTAGCTACGTCATATCGACGATACGTCATAAACCATAGCTGCGTCATTTGCTCAATACGTCATGCACCATAGCTATACATATGCTCACGTAATAGCCACTTCATATCCTTAATACGTCATGCGCCACAAGCTACGTCATATTTTCAATACGTCATGCGTTTACACGGCCTTTGTAATTTGATGGTCCGGTTTTAACTAAATTCTTTCGTTGCAGGTTTTCCTTGACTGCTTGTTCCTCATAAATCATTATGCTGATGTGAAAGGCAACGTAAATTGTGCTGCTGTTTATGTTGCAATTGCTCATCTTTTGTATTTGCTTACATCTTTATCGATGGAAGTAAGTATTTTACAACTACAGTTTTGTTTAACCTGAGACATAAGCGAGCTCACTTTTGGTAAGGTTCATGCATATGTGGGAATGATATTTTTTATTTAAAATGTTCAGCACAAATGTTCGCCGAAGATTCTTAAAGTTTCGCATCAAAAATGTCAACTTTATGAACTATAATTACTTTGTGACATTAATGAAAAGGAAAACACGGGATCACTTACATGCAGATTAAAGCTGCATCATATAGAAAAGTTGCATACAAAAAAGCAGATGATCTAGCCTTTTTTGTTCAATATTAATTAAACCTTGCTGAGGCTATTTACCAATACAATAGTTGCTTCTGAAATGATTTCGTTTGTAGCAACATTTTGAAGTATTTCGTCAATAACACAGACAACATGATGTTTTTGAATTGTTGCAGTGTGTTTTATCCTGGCTAAACCATCGCAATACATTCAAATTACAACCAAGCTAATGTATCATTCTTTTTAGAATGTCATGGCCAAGACTCCACTTTTAAATGACATGGCAACTGGATTCGGCTTAACGCTGATGTCTCTTTCGTTCACTCCTTTATTCTACTCAGCACAAGTGCTCTATCTTGTGAGGTTCAAGCCTGTCCCAACCCATTTTCAATGGGCCGCTTCCATAGTCTTTCAACGTGAGTATGAGACCATTTTCCAAGGCTTATTTACTTTTTGATGAGTTTAATTTGTAATTGAAACATACGCCACCTAGGCACAATTTTTGGTGAAATAGCGACATTAGTCCCTACTCTATTTGTTCCATGGTATTTAAAGCGGTTCAATCGTATTGCCCCCAATGTTAAATAACCTTTTCATTTTTCAATAACCATTCGATTTTAGTATTGATTCCACTTTTGATCATTGCCTCTTCTTGCCCAATGATGGCCCCTTCGTTGTAAACATGCCCAACTCTGCTGTTGTTTTGACGTAACCAGCCTTATATTTCCGTTCAATTTGCCCCAGTTAATAATCTGTGCATGTTATTTGGTTTTGGTCTCTTTGTTAGAGATGATGATTAATTATTTACTTTCATTCAGACCAAACCTCTTTGGGATTATTTTTTGTCGTTTTACATACAAATTAAACATTTAAACGGGAAGTCATTTTCCTAAAAATGGTATTGATCTTGATACGAGACATTTAAATAACAATTTTTTATTTCTTTAGTTTGTGGCACTTACATATTCCTAAAATCGAACCTGGAGAAAGCGGAGTTCAGATCAGATCCAAAGAAAGCTATGAAAAGAGGTATGTTTTACTATAAATTGGCAGTGTTATGATTTAATTTATTTTCCTTGTTTCAGGTTCAAAAAACACTGTGGAGCTGTATTAAGCCCTCCCCCTCCCCGCTCCATTAGGCTCCCTCTTTCATAAGACCCTTGCTGAAACATCTCTAAGCTCCCCCGTGGTGTAGATAGTTGATGTGAAGACCTTGATTATACCTAGCAGCTCTAGGCATTTTGATTCTGTAGAAGCTATCCTAGAGCCAGACGCTCCAGGTCAAAGAGCCTAGGATGGTAAAAGCAATAAAAAAAGAGGACCCTGTCTTTCTCTTTGATTTTCTGTAAATTGGATATTAAATTGAACGATTAAGCAAAAATTATTTGCCTGTGCTTGAATTATGCTTTTGAGAAACCCTAGTCTGATTTTAACCAGGTACCTCAAATTGCAGCTTATTTTCTACTTTATAAGGGCTTTTCCCGAAGCTCATGCCTTGCAAATGACTAACAAAAGTATAAAGTTTTGTAAATTCCCCTTGCTAGCTGCAAGACTCCGATTGCTCTTAAAACGCATAGGTATCATTCACGATGCAATTACTTAAATCTGTCGCAAAATCTTGACTTCAGTACATATGTTCATGACAAAAAAGATCATTCGAATCATTAAAATAGGATTCTAATGTTTCATCGCACCATTGCAATGGCAGATTCTTAAGGGCGTAGATTTTTGTTAAAAGCCGAGGTATGAAAAGCGCTGAGCATTGGAATCATAATATTTAATAGCAGGGGGAGACGAGACTAAATGCGTTCTTTTAAATTATAAATGATTGGGAGAACAGTGAAAAGACAGATCTAAGGACGCAATGCCAAAGAATCGAAGTTCCAGAAGTGAATTTGCACCAGGCCACGGTTATACGTGTAAAAGGAGAGCCTGCAGGAACGATGAATTTTAACTAGTTTCAGAAATTAGGGATAGCAAAACATTGCAGAAATTGCTGCACCGTTTCTTTGATGATGCGTGTTTTTTTCGCAGATGTCAAAGTCGTGTTTACGGCTAACGGGAATAACCTATTGGCAGATGGATGGTGGGGCAGATTGAGGCACCCAAACTATTTGGGTGACATTCTTATGGGGCTGTCGTGGGCAATCCCAGCAGGTTTGTTTCAATTTTTCATTTCGGTAACTAGCATTTGCCATCAAAACCGTAAATATGGTTTCACTCTTGTGGCTTGAAAGCGTAGCGGACGTAGCAATACATTTGATAAAATGCCATCCGTTGGTCGTCCGCAAATTTAATTTTCATCAAAATTATGTGGAGCACTTAATAGGGATATTCATGCGAAGATTTTGAGAACATTTTACGGAGATTGTTTCAAGTGTCTCACGGATGGGTTCTTTTTCGGGACATTTCTCGAAAATAGTTTGTCAAATGGTGGTTAATAAGTTAATCATACATAAGTCAAATCTAAGATATATACTTTTCTTTACCGTCAACCCTTGGTTTCTAGGTTTTTGATGGTCTGTGCTCCTTTGTGTTTAGATTTTTACCGATAAATTTCTTTGCAATATTTCTAACTGAGCTCGAAAGATTTAAAAAAAACTTTAATGAAGGAAGAGACCAGAATAACCCAATGGATTAGAGATTTGGCCTTCCAAGTGGATTGATCGTATAAAGCGTAAAAGCGCTATCGGTTCGGTGGCAAAAAATTGGATAAAATTAATTGCAAATTTACCTATAAACACCTATAAACATAACAGTGCAATGTTTTGCGGGTTGTTTCGAAACTTGAAATTCTTCCAACATCAATTCCCCCTAACCCTACATCAACCAGCCCTCATTTTTTTTATTTCAACGAACATAATTTCGCATGTACATCAAAGGGTGTTAGGTGGAAGTCTGATTGTCTGCAAAAAGGTTGCTTCGAAGAGATGGAGTCTTCGACAGTATACAGCTTTTCCATAATCAATTCACTTCTCTTTCAGGCTGCTCTCATATCGCCCCATGGCTGCATTTCATTTTCCTGGTAACGATGCTAGTATTCCTTGCGGTGAAGGACGAGAAACGCTGTGCAAAGAAATATGGGCTGAGCTGGGATGAGTATAAATCACGTGTCAAGTATGTTATCTTCCCTTATGTGTATTGAGGCAGCACGATGGTACTAGTATCTAGCATTCAACTTTGCACGATTGGTTAACGGTCATCATGAAATAATATGTATATTACACTGAAAATAAACTACTGAGTCATATACGAAAGAGTGACAGATTTTCTATTAATGCATTGCGAAACAAATCCTCGTTATAATAGGCCAATGTGAAATAATTTATGTACAATAATATCAATCTTAGTTAGCAACCTCATCCATGCATCAGTCGTAGGATGACCAGTGAGAAGCACCCCGCTGCCACAAAATTTGCCAATAAAAATATAGACGATTCAGTTATTGTCTCATTGTCAACCGTGAACTTTAAAAAGCGAGTCTTAAAAAATGGAAAAAATTCATTGGTGGCCATGTAGTCGAGTACCTCGAAACAAGTATCCTTGCTACGGCGGCAGGCAGTGACCAAGACAAGGCCCTCTTATCGCCATGTTTTAACAAGATGCTTCGCAGCAACCAGGAAATGCTTTATGTATATATCAAAGGGTTTTTGATTATGATAAGAATCTAATTTTTAAATGGTTATTTTGGGGAATAAGCTGAAAGATAATGTACAGCTTTACTGTTGAATTTACCCATAAATTCCTTCATCACCTCAATTTGTCAAGTTCTACCAAAGAAGCTTTTGAGTTCTAAAACGAAGTGTATTCTGTTGGCATTTATCCCATTCTGTGTTCCAAATTCTTGATTTCATGACCGGTCATTTATCTAGCAACGTAGCCTAGATAAGGGAGAAGGGACTAGTAAAGCTTCCCTAAGAAATAAATCCAAAGCTGCAGTTTTCTCCCGGAGAACAAGTAGCGATGCTATGGTTCTTCACGATAGTAGTAAGAAGGTTGTAATATATGTTTTTAAGGTTATTTTATATTGTTACTAAGTTATAAGGGTTTCACAGAGGATTGTGTTTTGAAATATAGCTGCTGTCGCTATTCATTAATTTTTCAAAGGCATTTGTACAGTATTCTTTATCTAGGGTGATATCATATTTTCAAATTTAAACCATTTCGATGTTGACATCTGGGCCACCTGAATGTATATGCGGTTATTCGTATGAGTTGGTTGGCTTGTGAATTTTCTTCTACTTAACTTCATAGGTTTTTCTTATTGCAGAAATGTTTTATGTCTTAGGACACTAAGCCCATAGCAAGCATAAATACAGTCCAGAAACGTTTCTCCTTCAAGCAGGTAGCGACAGATCCCCTGCTGCTAATTCTGGGCCGACTCGAATTCATCGTATGATATTCGCTTGTCAAGCAAGATAAATTCATTTCAATTATGCGAAATGTACCTTGAGCTCAAATCGGTTTCTGCCCTTAAATCGCTCTTAATGTTGTGTGACAATTCGAGTTTGGTGACAAACAAAATGTAATGCAACACGATAGAACGTGATCCTTCTCACACTGTTGAGCTCCAAATTTGAAAATTTTCATTCTCGTTCGCTATTTACTGCTTTCCACTGGTTTCTGGTAAAAAGGCACGTTATATTGCTGTTCTTTCATGCGACTGTTTCCGACCTAGGATGTATGTTTACCAGTTGAGATATGATCTTTAGCTAAATTATGGCAACAAAACTTTCCATTCTGAAACAAAAATGTTGACATATAATTATAAAACATTATTGATCTGCACTTGAAATAACTTGCTGTATTATTGCCGAAAAGGTAATCTTTTGTCAAGTCAGCTTCTAGAACATTTTTCTTTATCTTTCAAAAATTTATTGAATAAAATTCAAAATTTTTGCTTGTGTAAACAATTGTCTCGCATTGAAAAATTTCTCCTTGTAATTTTTTTAAATATTTTGAAATTATTTCATCTCATGTCCGGGACTTGCAAATTTTATCAAATGGGCTTGGACAAATGCATTTATCCTTGAGAAGATATCCTCTTCAAATGAAAACCTCTTTTAACTTGTGTTCTCTGCAACTCCCTACTGTATTGTGAAAACTATTTACGCTATCCATTACAGTGGCTTATTAGTTAATCACTTTTGAAGTCCAGACATGATCGAGTGAATCAAAATGTTATGCTTATCGGCTTTCCTCACAACGCTTCACGAAACCAGGTTCAGCTGTTAAAAATAGAAAACTCGTTCTTACTTTTTTAATCTATCTCATCTATAATTTAAATAGTTTTAAGTGTAAATTAAGCCATCCGTTTTAAAGATTAAAGTGTATGCCTATTATTCCTCTTCTGTAAATATAAAGCTATTAACATGATTGTGTTTGTAGCGTCATAAAAAGCTATTAACTATTCGAGTGTTTGTAGCATCATAACTAATCTGCCTTTGGAGTTTTGTCTTCCTTTACTGTTTGACTTTTAACTGCAGAATCAATAGGTTGTGGGGGTAGGGCTGCCTTTTGTATGTTATCATAGCCCTTTCACAAAATTGGATGGGCACTATCTCTACGGGGCGCCTTGAATCGTAGAAATTTAGAGAATGGATTGTCATCATGCAGACTATATGAAAAATTATGTTACTCTAATGTGTGCAGACTGAACTCGTGTAGAAGACAGAAAAATTGGTGCATCATTGAAACCTAATACATTTGGAATCTTGAAAGGCCTCGGGGGGGGGGGGGGGACTTTCAAAACCGCGGCACAACATGGTACTTTGTTCCATGCATCTTGCTCGCCCCCCCCCCTCCGAGTATTTGAAAACAGAGCAGGTCGAAAGAAACAAGAAAGATTATCGAGGCGACCTGTTGCAATGCAGAGGTAAATTGACAATTTAACAGAATACAAATTGATCCTCTTGATTTTGATGGTAATTTTAGAGCGTGTTCCATTGTCGCTTCTTGGAATAGGAAAGATCATGGTTTCTAACTCTGATAACAGCAAAGATAACAAACGAACTCAGCTGTACTCCTTGGCAATGCAGCGTTTATGGTTTTGAAGGAGATGATCTTTTCAAACAAAATGAAGCCATTGAGTCCTTCGTTCGATCTGTTTCTGAATTCTAAATTTCATCATCTTCGAAAGTTTCTTCAGGAAAATCGCCGACAGTAACTTGACTCGGGCGAACAAAGCCTCCGTATTTTGAGGGGCATTGGAAGTACCTTTTGCCAGCAACACTGAAAAACAAACATTTCAACCTCATTAACTACGAAAAACAGCAAGAACACTGTAGTATGAAGTGGTTATGACTCACAAGATAACAATGTGGCACATAAACCAGATAACAGCAGAGGGCTGGGCAACCATGGAAATAGTATCTAAACCAAGGTAGTAAAAGTTGTGAAAGCAAGTAAATAAAATTAAAATCTGAAAAGACCATGCAAATATCCAACCTTCCGTCATTCTTCCCAAGTGGTTCGTCATATTTCACACCAATCCAGACACCGGGCTTGAATTCAGTTTGACCTAGAACAATAAAGATAGTAAAACAAAATCTATGAGCGCTTAAAACATTGCACAGGGTACCATTAAGATTTGCACAAAATATTGCCATCATAATCATAATCAATGCTATCATCTTCATCATAATCATCTTCATTATCATCATCATTATTATCATCATTAATAATGCTATAATCGGTATTTTTCCAGCAGCAATCAATAAACTTTATAGATAGGTTAGTTATCAGAATGAAAATCATTGATTCAAGATGAACTTAAATTGTGGTTTTGAGTCAAAAGAATAAAACAGTACACAATATTGTTGGCATTCAGTGCTAATTGTAAAAATAAAACATTTTTATGTTCAATGGCAACAAAATGGAGATAATTATACAGTTGCAAATTTACCTATATACATAACACTGCCAAGTTTTGCAGGTTGTTTCGGAACTTGAACTTCACATCGATCTCCGATTTTCATTTGTTTACTTTTTTCTTCCTCTTCTATTTCTTTTTGCTTTGCCCGTTCCTCTGCATTGTGTGCTTCCTCTGAAAACCTCCCAAGTTTATTTTGCTTCAGGAAATTCCTTACAGAATCTGAAAGTTAAGATAACAGAAAAGTTAAGATATTCAAGTTATTTCTGCAGCACTGGCGTAATATAATTTTTTATGATACTGTTGTGAAGCACTCTGGTGCAAACTGCAGACAGTAATTAAGCAGTCTTTTCAAACAATAAAAGATATATATAAGGAACAATAAAAAAGGCAGCAAGAATACAAGGAAAAGGCGATGAGATGTAGATAATAATTTTACTGTATTTAGTAGGTATTCTGCTGCTATGGGTTTTGCTTTATATCAATAATCTACCTCCATCGTTGCAACATTCCATGAAAACTCCTGTACACAGCCTGATACTTTGTTGCTCTTTTACTTGCTACTTTTCAAACCATACTTTGATTTTAATGCGCAATTTTTACTCACAATTTATTCAAAATTATTTAAGTCATTCTTCTGTGCTTTTTCTCACTTTGAATATAGAGGGATTGGTAGTTCACACAAATTGGATGTTTGTACACGAATAACACTATATATTGTCCTAAGAAATATATATACCTGTCTTTTTATCATACTCTTCACTTGTTATTTCATATTTTTCAACTTTGGAAACATCTTCAAATTCACCAGCCTTTTTTGATGGGTCAGTATCTAGCACCTGGAACAAAAATATAAAAAATATATATAATTAGTTAATCAGTGTTGTCTGAAGATCACATCAGGTGTGAAACTAAGTCTCAACTTTAACTGTCCTGTTCTGTTATTAAGTTTAATTAGTTAATCAAGTAATCTATGAACATTTTACAAAAAGAGATTAACAATTTATGTAGAAATATTTTTATCTGGTGTACACAGCCCAATACAAACGTAAATTGGAGCAAAGTACAGTGGGTATTGTTGGGTATCTTTAATAGCTTACAGAGAGGCATCTCCTCTCAAAAATATTGATTAATAAATCTCTTCTCTTTAATGGGAATCATATGCTCCTCATTCGAATAGTACAAAAACAGTGTTGCTAAATTAAGCAAGTTCTGCCATCATTTTGCCTAGGAGAGTTTGAGGTTGGAAAGCAGAAAATCAATTTTGTCTTTGTTAGAAAGCTTTGGCCTTTGCAGTGAAAGATAACAGGAGAGATTTGAGCAATTCAATCCAAACCATTCCTTTCCTTGGGAAAATTTCCACAAATATGATTCATGATTCAATCATAGTGAGTTCATGAATGAACATTACTTACATGTATCCGCATACCACTTTCAATGTCATACAATCTAAGTGTTTTGTCATCATCATCTAATTTGGATATTAATTTATCATTTTTATCGTAAGCCTCTAGCTGCATGAATTGTGAAACAGACCCAGTTATAAGTTCCAATTTTCCCTGCAAAAAGTAATTCATCTATCTACAAGAACACAGAAAAGTTTACAGTTTGCAAACTTCTTTATCACAAATTATAGTAAATTAGCTGAAAAAGTTAATAAAAATTGACAAATGGTAAAATTTTGCAATAGGAATGAAATACAATGTTAAATTATCCTGTTAAATGAAATTAACAAACAGCATAACTTAATTCAGCCATAATCTAGAGAGGAAATTTTTGTTCTGATGGAGTGGTGCCATGATACTTAAAGTGCAGAGTCTTAAAAGATCATTGCTTAGAAGATTTTAAAATATTGTTCATGGCTTAAACATGATAACATCACATTCAATTTCACTGTGGGCAGTGCAGAATATTTTCTTATTTCAGGTTGAAGATGAAAAAAAATGAGCTATACCTATGTTCCAATTACAAATTAAAGAACAAAAAATAATTCTTGGCAGCAAAAATGAATAAAAATGTTTCTTATTGCTACCTTCAGACTATGAATGGTTGAATCAATAGGAAATCTCCTCTGAGCTCCAAATAATGATACTGTACTTGATATTTGGATATCTACCATTTCTGCCATTTTTTAAATGTTTTTTTTTGTCTTCCCACACAGTAAATCTAAAACCAAAAAATAATATTTGTACCAGGTTCTTGTATACTGCAAATTAATTTCAAAATTGTTTTGAATATTTTGGAGGTCTCATGGTCATGACATACCCAGCGTTGGAAACAAAAATTATTCAGGATGATCGAAAGATTCCATAGTTGGGTGATTTTAATCTTATATTTTTGTAATTTTTTGTTACGGCCAGTTTGCAGAGTATGGCCGAACTTGACAAGATCTTGGGTGTGCCAACAGCCCTGCACCTCAGGTGCGGGTGCGCTAACACCGTCCAGAAATCGTAAGGTGCGCCACTATCCTATGGGTACCACTGTACAAACATAAAAACTTCAAAATCTGAGGGGCGCCTAGGTGCGCTATCTTAGACACTTGATAATTATCTTGGGTGCGCCATTGCCATACTCTGCAATCTGGTGTTACAGAAGGTTCTAATTAGTGCACTGAAGAACTTCAGTAGAAAAAGTGTGCAAGCCAATTGGCCAGCCTAGGTTAGTTTCCTTATCATTAATCTAACTAATTTTACAACGTTTTGGCCACATCCCTGAATCTATTTGCACAGCACTAACAATTTTCATGCTTTAAAATTCCCTGTCCAAGCCACCATATGAAATAGTCTATATTCATTGCAGACCAGGCAACTTCGCAAATTTTTTAACCTCCATGAATCTTTATTGATTATAATAAGCAGCTAAAAATTTTATAAGTCGGAATAACTACATCGTAAATGTGGATGGTTTCAAGTATCTTAAGACATGAGTTTGAGATTTAAGGTATATAATCTACCTGATCTACATCGACCTAGACAAGGGTGTGGCCTGAAATGCATTTCATGGCAGCTCAAGACCTACTCTGTAAACACACCCAACTCTGATGCCCGAAAATTGTGCTTGTAGGAGATGAGGGCATTATCATAATTTTCAAAATTCTTTTGTAAACAGTTTCGGACGGTGGTGGGGAGAATACAAATTGTGGTGCAGGACCACCTTAAAAAGCATAGAACATTTTGAATTACGTAAAACTGAAGAATTTTCTTACTATTCGAGGTAAAACAGTGAATTCAACAAGAAAATGGTTTACATACAGTACAAAATATCTTCGAAAAGGTTACCTTCTTGCAGTGTAACAAATAAACTCTTTTTGAATTTCCAATGGACCAGTTGGGTTGCCTCGATTTCATCGTAAACCTCGAGTTCGTCCGCTGATAGCATCTGCTAGCAATTGCAAATCTTCTGTAGGCAGGAGGGGTAATAGGCAACCACCCATGCCCCCCTTCCCGTACTGAAGACGTCTCAGTTGAAATTAAGAAAGGATTATCATAGTAATTGTATATTAGTCCTAAAAATCAAATATAAGGACCCTGTGAGGCTAGACCCTCAGTGCTATTTCCAAGGACCTTGAAAGTGTTTACTTTACTTTTACTCAATTAATTTTTAGGTTTTCGTTTATTAAACACAAAAGCTCATGTGAAGATTGTATTACGATGCAAGAGAATAATAAAAAGGCTTTTTGGCTAAATCTTGGACAGCATTTAAGCGAGAGAATTAAAACTTCATCAGTTCATTCGACCAATATTTGAAAAAGTTGCGATAATCGACATCAATATTGTTATAATTGTTATAATCATCAACATCAGCATTTTCATTATAACTATCGTAGTAAATATTGGACTAACGCAAAGTCATCACATTTTAAAAAAAGATAAGCTCAACGGCATCCAAAATATCTGTGTGAACAATGAAATATGGTTTTAAGAAATTTCGATATCCATTGAGTAGCAAAATTCTATGTTCCGAAAATGCAAAGAAAGCATTACATTCTATAACCAGGTTTCTATGACCAATGTATCAGTGGTTGACAGAAATGCAAAAATTTATTGTAAATTGCAATGTAATAAAACATATCGCCAGCGATTTAACAAACAAAGAGATGCATTTATGCACAGCAAAGTTATTTACATATCTTCACTAACTGTACTGATTTAATCTAAATTCGCAGGGTTTAGCATTTAGAAAGTGTCTTTCAAATCAAATGTCTTTTAAACCAAACCAATGCTTGCAATCACGATTATTTATTCTCAACCATTTCCATTGCTTCAAACTTTATTGCTTTGCATTTAAAAACAATCTGCAAAAATGAATGAAAATCATTTAGTCCTCAAATCTACAAAGTTTCTTTGAATTGGACCTCATTAATGTATTTCCAGCTAGAGCTAGGATATTACTGAAAATAATTCTTCTTAATATGTCGATAAAACTCGGGGTAGCAACGGCGATGTATGTATGTTATATGTTAAAAACGATAAGAAGTGCTTACATTTCGAATAGAAGATTGTGGATGATATGTCACTGATCTCGAGCATGTTGTTCCACGCATACAAGGGCATTGTGTATTTGATGCTGATAATCCACATGCATCATCAATGTTAGGCCTTTTGCGACAAACACCAACAGAAACTTCCACTCCACCTTCAGAAGAAACGCAACATTCATTTTGTGCACAATCACTGTATTTAGTGCAATACTTGTCAACAGAACGTCGAAAAACATCTCCAAATTTATGATGCACGCTGTTCTGCCGTGAGCTCTCGATGCATAATATAAAAACCAAGATTGATATGAAAACTTTAGTTGTCTTGAACAATGAGGCCATATTTGTTTCTGATGAATCTCTCGGTGATGATACAATGGACGTCTTTCCTTCAACTTGCTTCTCGTCAAGTGACTTGAGGATCAATCTTTACCACATTTTATACACAAAAAGGTGTAGATTTCCTTGTGAAGAACTCTGCAGATGATAAAAATAGATACTAGACATATAGCCTTTAAAAATATTGTTTAATCTAAGTGATTGAGTGGAAAATATTATCATAAAATGCAAATTTCACTTTATACAAATCCACTCTTATTACATAATTCAATCCCAGACTAAAGTTTGTGCAATGCATCTATTTCATGTAGGAAAGTTATACAAAATTAGGATTGATGTTTGGGTCAATCCAAACAAAGTTTCGTTGATTGTATAACAATCTTCTACATGAACAGAAAAAATTTTTAATTTTGGTTATTTTGCACATCAAATGCTTTAGCTCGGGAGGGAAGGTTCTATAGCTGGACCGGTTTTCATTATATATTTTATTCGGGACCGACTTGGTGTAAAAAATTAAAAGAACAAATAGGGGAATGTTTTGTTTGATATGCTCCGGACTTATTTTTCAAAATTTTTGTGTTTTGCTTGTCTTGTATTTTTTTTAAATTATGCAAAAACTAGACACATTTATGTCCTTCTATTTGAATGCGGGATTTTCTGAAATCGTCATTTGACTAACGTCGTAGAAATAAATAGAAAATTTAATTATGATAATGCGCTTTATCGAAAAGATGGTAGAAATGATGTGAAATATAACTTTCCTCCAAGAAATAGATGTATTGCATAAGCGATAAGTCTGGGATTGAATTATGTAATCAAGAGTGAAATTGAATAAAGTGAAATTGGCATTTTATAATAATGTTTTTAGATCATTCACTCAAATCAAACAATATTTTGACAGCCATTTTTTATCAATTGTATCTATTTTTATCATTTGCAGAGTTTTTCACAAGGAAATCTACAAGTTTTTGTGTATAAAATGTTGTAAAGATTGATTTTACAAGTCACTTTACAAGAAGCAAGTTGAAGGAAAGACGTCCATTGTATCATCATCGAGAGATTCATCTGTAACAAATATGGCCTCATTGTTCCAGACAGCCAAATTTTTCATATCAATCTTCGTTTTAATATTATGCATTGAGAGCTCACGTCAGAACAGTGTGCATCATAAATTTGGAGATGTTTTTCGACGTTCTGTTGACAAGTATTGCACTACATACAGTGATTGTGCACAAAATGAATGTTGCGTTTCTTCAGAAGATGGAGTGGAAGTTTCTGTTGGTGTTTGTCGCAAAAGGCCTAACATTGATGATGCATGTGGATTATCAGCATCAAATACACAATGCCCTTGCATGCGTGGAACAACATGCTCGAGATCAGTGACATATCATCCACAATCTTCTATTCGAAATGTAAGCACTTCTTATCGTTTATAACTATTGCTTTAGTTTTACGCTGCCATGTCTATCTTTCAAATATTGGCTTTCCAATTACACTTTAGTAATTGAAACTCATAAGGAAACCCTTCATTTAATAAGCTGCACCTTTTTTAGAAATAAAGCAACGGAGGCTATTTTTTATTGAGTTGCAAGCAACTATATATGCATCGCCATTGCTATCTTGAGTTTTATAGACATATTAAGGAGAATTATTTTCAGTTATACCCTAGTTTAAGCTGGAAATTCATTAATGTGATCCAATTTAGAGGAATTTTTTAGATTTGAGGACTAAATGATTTTCATTCATTTTTACAGATAGTTTTCAAATGCAAAGCAATACAGTTTGAAGCAATGGAAATTGTTGAGAATAAATAATCGTGATGGCAAGCATTGGTTTGGTTTCAAGACATTTAATTTGAAAGACACTGTCTAAATGCTAAACTCTGTGAATTTTGATTCAATTCATCTTAGTAAGACAGTTAATTAATGTAAATATCTTCGTTGTGCATAAATGCATTCTTTTATTTGTCATATCGCAGGCGATTTTTTAAATTATATTGCAATTTACCAGAAATATGCGCATTTCTTTCAACTACTGATACATTTGTCTTAGAAAGTAATGCTTTCTGCACCTTTTTGTAACATGGAATTGTGCCCCTCAATGGAGTTCGATATTTCTTAAAACTATATTTCACTGTTCACACAAGTATTTTTGGATGCCGTTGAGCTTATCTTCTTCTAGTAAGCGCCTGTTTCTCCCAATCTCAGTCTACGGTGTGTGGTCACTTCATCTAAGCTTACTCATTGCTTTTCTATGTTCATAGGTAACGTCCTTAGACAGAAATTTATCTAGTTAAAATTTGATTTGAACGAAACATGAACTCGAAACTACTTTCCCGATTGGAGTTGAAACAGGCTAGGAATACTCTGAAGGACCAAAATTTGATTATAAAAAGTTATTGATTCGTTCTGTAATTTTGTACATATTTCTTATTAAGAGGGTCTGGAAAAGATTTTCAAAATTGCCAACAGTTCAAAAAGATTAAGAATAGTTTAGAAAGAGTTTAACTAACTTAATAATTCATTCGATAGGGAATTGGACTAAAGGAATGAATTTTTATCTTAGGCATTGTCATCAATTTGTGCGAGTCTGTGGCAATATTTTATGACTTTTAAAGTACTACACAAACTGAAATGGACGACACCTTAATCACCGCACACAGTTGAGGTTGGAATATCTCGTTGTAAAGCTATACTAAACTTAGAAAATTTTGATTTACGTTCTTCAATAGCCGAAACGAGCAATTATTTGCAAAAAGATTAGAGTATTCTGCAATAGAGTTTAACAGGAGATGAGAAAATTTCCCCAATACATCCCCTCCGTAGAGTACGTTAGGTTGTTTATGTTTGTCGTGAAGATTCATAGCTGCTGGTACTCCCAGACCAAATAAAACACTTGTGACTACAAATGGATCAATCGCTTTATCCTTGTGTGACTGGGTGGCGTTAGAGAAAGAATCAATTGCAGAAAATGTATTGGCAAGATAAGTGCATTTCTTTATTACTTCAAATGGATGGTCAAGGTATGACAATTTGTCTATTGTTATCAGTTTTCCACCTTGGTTAATGATCATTGTCTTACTTTTAATACCAACGGTTAGGCCCCAATGCTGAGAATACGTTTCCAGGGCGGTTGAATAATTTTGAGGACCTTCTGGTGACGTAGAAAAGGCAACTATTATCATTAAAGTTACTCATTCCAGGTTTTTGAAATAAATGCAACAGTAGTTGAAAGGAATGCAACAATTTTTGGTCAAATTGCAATGTAATAAAACATATCGCCAGCGATTTAACAAATAAAAAGATGCATTCATGCACAGCAAAGTCATTTACGTATCTTCACTAACTGTACTGATTTAATCTAAATTCGCAGGGTTTAACATTTTAAAAGTGTCTTTCAAATCAAATGTCTTTTAAACCAAACCAATGCTTGCAATCACGATCATTTATTCTCAACCATTTCCATTGCTTCAAACTGTATTGCCTTGCATTTGAAAACTATCTGTAAAAATGAATGAAAATCATTTAGTCCTCAAATCTACAAAATTCCTCTAAATTGGATCTCATTGATGAATTTCCAGCTTAAGCTAGGGTATTACTGAAAATAATTCTCCTTAATATGTCTATTTAACTCAAGATAGCAATGGCGATGTATATAGTTGCTTGCAACTCAATAAAAAATAGCCTCCGTTGCTTTATTTCTAAAAAAGTTGCAGCTTATCAAATGAAGGGTTTCCTTATGAATTTCAATTAGTAAAGTGTAATTGGAAAGCCAATATTGAAAAGATAGACATGGCAGCGTAAAACTAAAGCAATAGTTATAAACGATAAGAAGTGCTTACATTTCGAATAGAAGATTGTGGATGATATGTCACTGATCTCGAGCATGTTGTTCCACGCATACAAGGGCATTGTGTATTTGATGCTGATAATCCACATGCATCATCAATGTTAGGCCTTTTGCGACAAACACCAACAGAAACTTCCACTGCATCTTCAGAAGAAACGCAACATTCATTTTGTGCACAATCACTGTATTTAGTGCAATACTTGTCAACAGAACGTCGAAAAACATCTCCAAATTTATGATGCACGCTGTTCTGCCGTGAGCTCTCGATGCATAATATAAAAACCAAGATTGATATGAAAACTTTGGTTGTCTTGAACAATGAGGCCATATTTGTTTCTGATGAATCTCTCTGTGATGATACAATGGACGTCTTTCCTTCAACTTGCTTCTCGTCAAGTGACTTGAGGATCAATCTTTACCACATTTTATACACAAAAACTTGTAGATTTCCTTGTAAACAACTCTGCGGATGATAAATATAGATACTAGACATATAGTCTTTAAAAATATTGTTTAATCTAAGTGATTGAGTGGAAAAATATTATCATAAAATGCAAATTTCACTTTATACAAGTCCACTCTTATTACATAATTCAATCCCAGACTAAAGTTTGTGCAATGCAACTATTTCATGTAGGAAAGTTATACAAAATTAGGATTGATGTTTGCGTCAGTCCAAACAAAGGGTCGTTGATTGTATAACAATCTTCTACATGAACAGAAAAAATTTTTAATTTTGGTTATTTTGCACATTCAATGCTTTAGCTCGGGAGGGAAGGTTCTATAGCTGGACCGGTTTTCATTATATATTTTATTCGGGACCGACTTGGTGTAAAAAATTAAAAGAACAAATAGGGGAATGTTTTGTTTGATATGCTCCGGACTCATATTTTAAAATTTTTGTGTTTTGCTTGTCTTGTATTTTTATATATTATGCAAAAATTAGACACATTTATTTCCTTCTATTTGAATGCGGGATTTTCTGAAATCGTCATTTGACTAACGTCGTAGAAATAGATAGAAAATTTAGTTAAGAAAATGCGCTTTTTCGAAAAGATGGTAGAAATGATGTGTAATATAACTTTCCTACAAGAAATAGATGCATTGAATAAGCGATTAGTCTGGGTTTGAATTATGTAATCAATAGATAAATTGCGTAAAGTGAAATTGGCATTTTATAATAATGTTTTTAGCTCATTCACTCAAATCAAACAATATTTTGACAGCTATTTTTCATCGATTGTATCTATTTTTATCATCTGCAGAGTTTTTCACAAGGAAATCTACAAGTTTTTGTGCATAAAATGTGGTAAAGATTGATTTACAAGTCACTTTACGAAAAGCAAGTTGAAGGAAAGACGTCCATTGTTTCATCACCGAGAGATTCATCAGTAGCAAATATGGCCACATTGTTCAAGACAACTAAAGTTTTTATATCAATCTTCGTTTTAATATTATGCATTGAGAGCTCACGGCAGAACAGCGTGCATCATAAATTTGGAGATGTTTTTCGACGTTCTGTTGACAAGTATTGCACTAAATACAGTGATTGTGCACAAAATGAATGTTGCGTTTCTTCTGAAGATGGAGTGGAAGTTTCTGTTGGTGTTTGTCGCAAAAGGCCTAACATTGATGATACATGTGGATTATCAGCATCAAATACACAATGCCCTTGTATGCGTGGAACAACATGCTCGAGATCAGTGACATATCATCCACAATCTTCTATTCGAAATGTAAGCACTTCTTATCGTTTATAACTATTGCTTTAGTTTTACGCTGCCATGTCTATCTTTCAAATATTGGCTTTCCAATTACACTTTAGTAATTGAAACTCATAAGGAAACCCTTCATTTAATAAGCTGCACCTTTTTTAGAAATAAAGCAACGGAGGCTATTTTTTATTGAGTTGCAAGCAACTATATATGCATCGCCATTGCTATCTTGAGTTTTATAGACATATTAAGGAGAATTATTTTCAGTTATACCCTAGTTTAAGCTGGAAATTCATTAATGTGATCCAATTTAGAGGAATTTTTTAGATTTGAGGACTAAATGATTTTCATTCATTTTTACAGATAGTTTTCAAATGCAAAGCAATACAGTTTGAAGCAATGGAAATTGTTGAGAATAAATAATCGTGATGGCAAGCATTGGTTTGGTTTCAAGACATTTAATTTGAAAGACACTGTCTAAATGCTAAACTCTGTGAATTTTGATTCAATTCATCTTAGTAAGACAGTTAATTAATGTAAATATCTTCGTTGTGCATAAATGCATTCTTTTATTTGTCATATCGCAGGCGATTTTTTAAATTATATTGCAATTTACCAGAAATATGCGCATTTCTTTCAACTACTGATACATTTGTCTTAGAAAGTAATGCTTTCTGCACCTTTTTGTAACATGGAATTGTGCCCCTCAATGGAGTTCGATATTTCTTAAAACTATATTTCACTGTTCACACAAGTATTTTTGGATGCCGTTGAGCTTATCTTCTTCTAGTAAACGCCTGTTTCTCCCAATCTCAGTCTACGGTGTGTGGTCACTTCATCTAAGCTTACTCATTGCTTTTCTATGTTCATAGGTAACGTCCTTAGACAGAAATTTATCTAGTTAAAATTTGATTTGAACGAAACATGAACTCGAAACTACTTTCCCGATTGGAGTTGAAACAGGCTAGGAATACTCTGAAGGACCAAAATTTGATTATAAAAAGTTATTGATTCGTTCTGTAATTTTGTACATATTTCTTATTAAGAGGGTCTGGAAAAGATTTTCAAAATTGCCAACAGTTCAAAAAGATTAAGAATAGTTTAGAAAGAGTTTAACTAACTTAATAATTCATTCGATAGGGAATTGGACTAAAGGAATGAATTTTTATCTTAGGCATTGTCATCAATTTGTGCGAGTCTGTGGCAATATTTTATGACTTTTAAAGTACTACACAAACTGAAATGGACGACACCTTAATCACCGCACACAGTTGAGGTTGGAATATCTCGTTGTAAAGCTATACTAAACTTAGAAAATTTTGATTTACGTTCTTCAATAGCCGAAACGAGCAATTATTTGCAAAAAGATTAGAGTATTCTGCAATAGAGTTTAACAGGAGATGAGAAAATTTCCCCAATACATCCCCTCCGTAGAGTACGTTAGGTTGTTTATGTTTGTCGTGAAGATTCATAGCTGCTGGTACTCCCAGACCAAATAAAACACTTGTGACTACAAATGGATCAATCGCTTTATCCTTGTGTGACTGGGTGGCGTTAGAGAAAGAATCAATTGCAGAAAATGTATTGGCAAGATAAGTGCATTTCTTTATTACTTCAAATGGATGGTCAAGGTATGACAATTTGTCTATTGTTATCAGTTTTCCACCTTGGTTAATGATCATTGTCTTACTTTTAATACCAACGGTTAGGCCCCAATGCTGAGAATACGTTTCCAGGGCGGTTGAATAATTTTGAGGACCTTCTGGTGACGTAGAAAAGGCAACTATTATCATTAAAGTTACTCATTCCAGGTTTTTGAAATAAATGCAACAGTAGTTGAAAGGAATGCAACAATTTTTGGTCAAATTGCAATGTAATAAAACATATCGCCAGCGATTTAACAAATAAAAAGATGCATTCATGCACAGCAAAGTCATTTACGTATCTTCACTAACTGTACTGATTTAATCTAAATTCGCAGGGTTTAACATTTTAAAAGTGTCTTTCAAATCAAATGTCTTTTAAACCAAACCAATGCTTGCAATCACGATCATTTATTCTCAACCATTTCCATTGCTTCAAACTGTATTGCCTTGCATTTGAAAACTATCTGTAAAAATGAATGAAAATCATTTAGTCCTCAAATCTACAAAATTCCTCTAAATTGGATCTCATTGATGAATTTCCAGCTTAAGCTAGGGTATTACTGAAAATAATTCTCCTTAATATGTCTATTTAACTCAAGATAGCAATGGCGATGTATATAGTTGCTTGCAACTCAATAAAAAATAGCCTCCGTTGCTTTATTTCTAAAAAAGTTGCAGCTTATCAAATGAAGGGTTTCCTTATGAATTTCAATTAGTAAAGTGTAATTGGAAAGCCAATATTGAAAAGATAGACATGGCAGCGTAAAACTAAAGCAATAGTTATAAACGATAAGAAGTGCTTACATTTCGAATAGAAGATTGTGGATGATATGTCACTGATCTCGAGCATGTTGTTCCACGCATACAAGGGCATTGTGTATTTGATGCTGATAATCCACATGCATCATCAATGTTAGGCCTTTTGCGACAAACACCAACAGAAACTTCCACTGCATCTTCAGAAGAAACGCAACATTCATTTTGTGCACAATCACTGTATTTAGTGCAATACTTGTCAACAGAACGTCGAAAAACATCTCCAAATTTATGATGCACGCTGTTCTGCCGTGAGCTCTCGATGCATAATATAAAAACCAAGATTGATATGAAAACTTTGGTTGTCTTGAACAATGAGGCCATATTTGTTTCTGATGAATCTCTCTGTGATGATACAATGGACGTCTTTCCTTCAACTTGCTTCTCGTCAAGTGACTTGAGGATCAATCTTTACCACATTTTATACACAAAAACTTGTAGATTTCCTTGTAAACAACTCTGCGGATGATAAATATAGATACTAGACATATAGTCTTTAAAAATATTGTTTAATCTAAGTGATTGAGTGGAAAAATATTATCATAAAATGCAAATTTCACTTTATACAAGTCCACTCTTATTACATAATTCAATCCCAGACTAAAGTTTGTGCAATGCAACTATTTCATGTAGGAAAGTTATACAAAATTAGGATTGATGTTTGCGTCAGTCCAAACAAAGGGTCGTTGATTGTATAACAATCTTCTACATGAACAGAAAAAATTTTTAATTTTGGTTATTTTGCACATTCAATGCTTTAGCTCGGGAGGGAAGGTTCTATAGCTGGACCGGTTTTCATTATATATTTTATTCGGGACCGACTTGGTGTAAAAAATTAAAAGAACAAATAGGGGAATGTTTTGTTTGATATGCTCCGGACTCATATTTTAAAATTTTTGTGTTTTGCTTGTCTTGTATTTTTATATATTATGCAAAAATTAGACACATTTATTTCCTTCTATTTGAATGCGGGATTTTCTGAAATCGTCATTTGACTAACGTCGTAGAAATAGATAGAAAATTTAGTTAAGAAAATGCGCTTTTTCGAAAAGATGGTAGAAATGATGTGTAATATAACTTTCCTACAAGAAATAGATGCATTGAATAAGCGATTAGTCTGGGTTTGAATTATGTAATCAATAGATAAATTGCGTAAAGTGAAATTGGCATTTTATAATAATGTTTTTAGCTCATTCACTCAAATCAAACAATATTTTGACAGCTATTTTTCATCGATTGTATCTATTTTTATCATCTGCAGAGTTTTTCACAAGGAAATCTACAAGTTTTTGTGCATAAAATGTGGTAAAGATTGATTTACAAGTCACTTTACGAAAAGCAAGTTGAAGGAAAGACGTCCATTGTTTCATCACCGAGAGATTCATCAGTAGCAAATATGGCCACATTGTTCAAGACAACTAAAGTTTTTATATCAATCTTCGTTTTAATATTATGCATTGAGAGCTCACGGCAGAACAGCGTGCATCATAAATTTGGAGATGTTTTTCGACGTTCTGTTGACAAGTATTGCACTAAATACAGTGATTGTGCACAAAATGAATGTTGCGTTTCTTCTGAAGATGGAGTGGAAGTTTCTGTTGGTGTTTGTCGCAAAAGGCCTAACATTGATGATACATGTGGATTATCAGCATCAAATACACAATGCCCTTGTATGCGTGGAACAACATGCTCGAGATCAGTGACATATCATCCACAATCTTCTATTCGAAATGTAAGCACTTCTTATCGTTTATAACTATTGCTTTAGTTTTACGCTGCCATGTCTATCTTTCAATTGTTGGCTTTCCAATTACACTTTACTAATTGAAATTCATGAGAAAAACCCTTCCTTTAATAAGCTGCAACTTTTTTAGAAATAAAGCAACGGAGGCTATTTTTTATTGAGTTGCAAGCAACTATATACATCGCCATTGCTATCTTGAGTTTTATAGACATATTAAGGAGAATTATTTTCAGTAATATCCTAGCTTAAGCTGGAAATTCATTAATGAGATCCAATTTAGAGGAATTTTGTAGATTTGAGGACTAAATGATTTTCATTCATTTTTACAGATAGTTTTCAAATGCAAAGCAATACAGTTTGAAGCAATGGAAATGGTTGAGAATAAATAATCGTGATTGAAGCATTGGTTTGGTTTCAAGACATTTAATTTGAAAGAAACTTTCTAAATGTTAAACCATGTGAATTTTGATTTAATTTCTCAGAGTAAGACAGTTAATTAATGTAAATATCTTCGTTGTGCATAAATGCATTCTTTTATTTGTCATATCGCAGGCGATTTTTTAAATTATATTGCAATTTACCAGAAATATGCGCATTTCTTTCAACTACTGATACATTTGTCTTCGAAAGTTGGTCTTAGAAAGTAATGCTTTCTGCACCTTTTTGTAACATGGAATGGTGCCCCTCAATGGAGTTCGATATTTCTTGAAACCATATTTCACTGTTCACACAAGTATTTTTGGATGCCGTTGAGCTTATCTTTTTCTAGTAAGCGTCTGTTTCTCCCGATTTCAGTCTACGGTGTGTGGTCACTTCATCTAAGCTTACTCATTGCTTTTCTGTGTTCATAGGTAACGTCCTTAGACAGCAATTTATCTAGTTAAAATTTGATTTGAACGAAACATGAACCCGAAACTACTTTCCCGATTGGAGTTGAAACAGGCTAGGAATACTCTGAAGGACCAAAATTTGTTTATAAAAAGTTATTGATTCGTTCTGTAATTTTGTACATATTTCTTATTAAGATGGTCTGGAAAAGATTTTCAAAATTGCCAACCGTTCAAAAAGATTAAGAATAGTTTTTAAAGTGTTTAACCAACTTAATAATTCATTCGATAGGGAATTTAACAATAGGAATGATTTTTTATCTTAGGCATTGTCATCAATTTGTGCGAGTCTGTGGCAATATTTTATGACTTTTAAAGTACTACTCAAACTGAAATGGACGACACCTTAATCACCGCACACAGTTGAGGTTGGAATATCTCGTTGTAAAGCTATACTAAACTTAGAAAATTTTGATTTACGTTCTTCAATAGCCGAAACGAGCAATTATTTGCAGAAAGGATTAGAGTATTCTGCAATAGAGTTTAACAGGAGATGAGAAAATTTCCCCAATACATCCCCTCCGTAGAGTAATTTAGGTTGCTTATGTTTGTCGTGAAGATTCATAGCTGCTGGTACTCCCAGACCAAATAAAACACTTGTGACTACAAATGGATCAATCGCTTTATCCTTGTGTGACTGGGTGGCGTTAGAGAAAGAATAAATTGCAGAAAATGTATTGCCAAGATAATTGCATTTCTTTATTACTTCAAATGGATGGTCAAGGTATGACAATTTGTCTATTGTTATGAGTTTTCCACCTTGGTTAATGATCATTGTCTTACTTTTTAATACCAACGGTTAGGCCCCAATGCTGAGAATACGTTTCCAGGGCGGTTGAATAATTTTGGAGACCTTCTGGTGACGTAGAAAAGGCAACTATTATTATTATAGTTACTCATTCCAGGTTTTTGAAATAAATGCAACAGTAGTTGAAAGAAATGGAAATATTTTTGTTTAAGTTGCAATGTAATAAAACATATCGCCAGCGATTTAACAAATAAAAAGATGCATTCATGCACAGCAAAGTTATTTACGTATCTTCACTAACTGTACTGATTTAATCTAAATTCGCAGGGTTTAACATTTTAGAAGTGTCTTTCAAATCAAATGTCTTTTAAACCAAACCAATGCTTGCAATCACGATCATTTATTCTCAACCATTTCCATTGCTTCAAACTGTATTACCTTGCATTTGAAAACTATCTGTAAAAATGAATGAAAATCATTTAGTCCTCAAATCTACAAAATTCCTCTAAATTGGACCTCATCAATGTATTTCCAGCTAGAGCTAGGATATTACTGAAAATAATTCTTCTTGATATGTCTATAAAACTCAGGGTAGCAATGGCGATGTATCTAATTGCTTACAGCTCAATAATCAAACGCCGCTGTTACTTTATGTTAAAAAATACAGCTTATTAAACAATGGGTTCGTTTATGAACTTTGGTCTTTAAAGTGTAAGTGGAAAGCCAACATTGAAAAGATAGACACAGCAGCGTAAAACTAAAGTAATAGTTATAAACGATAAGAAGTGCTCACATTTCTAAAAGAAGATTGTGGATGATATGTGACTGATCTCGAGCATGTTGTTCCACGCATACAAGGGCATTGTGTATTTGATGCTGATAATCCACATGCATCATCAATGTTAGGCCTTTTGCGACAAACACCAACAGAAACATCCACTCCATCTTCAGAGAAAACGCAACATTCATTTTGTGCACAATCACTGTATTTAGTGCAATACTTGTCAACAGAACGTCGAAAAACATCTCCAAATTTATGATGCACGCTGTTCTGCCGTGAGCTCTCGATGCTTAATATTAAAACGAAGAATGATATGAAATCTTTAGTTATCTTGAACAATGAGGCCATATTCGTTTCTAATGAATCTCTCGGTGATGATACAATGGACGTCTTCCCTTCAACTTGCTTCTCGTCAAGTGACTTGTAAATCAATCTTTACCACATTTTATACACAAAAACTTGTAGATTTCCTTGTGAAAAGCTCTGCAGATGATAAAAATAGATACTAGACATATAGTCTTTAAAAATATTGTTTAATCTAAGTGATTGAGTGGAAAATATTATCATAAAATGCAAATTTCACTTTATACAAGTCCACTCTTATTACATAATTCAATCCCAGACTAAAGTTTGTGCAATGCATCTATTTCATGTAGGAAAGTTATACAATATTAGGATTGATGTTTGCGTCAGTCCAAACAAAGTTTCGTTGATTGTATAACAATCTTCTACATGAACAGAAAAAATTTTTAATTTTGGTTATTTTGCACATCCAATGCTTTAGCTAGGGAGGGAAGGTTCTATAGCTGGACCGGTTTTCATTATATATTTTATTCGGGACCGACTTGGTGTAAAAAATTAAAATAACAAATAGGGGAATGTTTTGTTTGATATGCTCCGGACTCATTTTTTAAAATTTTTGTGTTTTGCTTATCTTGTTTTTTTATAAATTATGCAAAAACTAGACACATTTATGTCCTTCTATTTGAATGCGGGATTTTCTGAAATGGTCATTTGACCAACGTCGTAGAAATAGATAGAAAATTTAATTATGATAATGCGCTTTATCGAAAAGTTGGTAGAAATGATGTGTAATATAACTTTCCTACATGAAATAGATGCATTGCATAAGCGATTAGTCTGGGAATGAATTATATAATCAAGAGATAAATTGCATAAAGTGAAATTGGCATTTTATAATAATGTTTTCAGCTCATTCACTCAAATCAAACAATATTTTGACAGCTATTTTTTATCAATTGTATCTATTTTTATCATCTGCAGAGTTGTTCACAAGGAAATCTGCAGGTTTTTGTGTATAAAATGTGGTAAAGATTGATCCACAAGTCACTTTACGAAAAGCAAGTTGAAGGAAAGACGTCCATTGTATCATCACCGAGAGATTCATCAGAAACAATTATGGCCTCATTGTTGCAGACAACTAAAGTTTTCATATCAATCTTCGTTTTAATATTATGCATTGAGAGCTCACGTCAGAACAGCGTGCATCATAAATTTGGAGATGTTTTTCGACGTTCTGTTGACAAGTATTGCACTAAATACAGTGATTGTGCACAAAATGAATGTTGTGTTTCTTCCGAAGATGGAGTGGAAGTTTCTGTTGGTGTTTGTCGCAAAAGGCCTAACATTGATGATGCATGTGGATTATCAGCATCAAATACACAATGCCCTTGTATGCGTGGAACAACATGCTCGAGATCAGTAGCATATCATCCACAATCTTCTATTAGAAATGTAAGCACTTCTTATCGTTTATAACTAATGCTTTGATTTTACGCTGCCATGTCTATCTTTTCAATATTTGCTTTCCACTTACACTTTACTAATTGAAATTCATAAGGAAACCCTTTATTTGATAAGCTGCAACTTTTTTAGAAATAAAGCAACGGAGGCTATTTTTTATTGAGTTGCAAGCAATTATATACATCGCCATTGCTATCTTGAGTTTTATAGACATATTAAGGAGAATTATTTTCAGTAATACCCTAGCTTAAGCTGGAAATTCATTAATGTGATCCAATTTAGAGGAATTTTGTAGATTTGAGGACTAAATGATTTTCATTCATTTTTGCAGATTGTTTTTAAATGCAAAGCAATAAAGTTTGAAGCAATGGAAATGGTTGAGAATAAATAATCGTGATTGCAAGCATTGGTTTAGTTTAAAAGGCATTTGATTTGAAAGACACTTTTAAAATGCTAAACCCTGCGAATTGTGATTTATTCAGTACAGTTAGTGAAGATATGTAAATAACTTTGCTGTGCATAAATGCATCTTTTTATTTGTTAAATCGCTGGCGATATGTTTTATTACATTGCAATTTGAACAAAAATTGTTGCATTCCTTTCAACTACTGTTGCATTTATTTCAAAAACCTGGAATGAGTAACTATAACAATAATAGTTGCCTTTTCTACGTCACCAGAAGGTCTCCAAAATTATTCAAGTGCCCTGGAAACGTATTCTCAGCATTGGGGCCTAACCGTTGGTATTAAAAAGTAAGACAATGATCATTAACCAAGGTGGAAAACTGATAACAATAGACAAATTGTCATACCTTGACCATCCATTTGAAGTAATAAAGAAATGCAATTATCTTGGCACTACATTTTCTGCAATTGATTCTTTCTCTAACGCCACCCAGTCACACAAGGATAAAGCGATTCATCCATTTGTAGTCACAAGTGTTTTATTTGGTCTGGGAGTACCAGCAGCTATGGATCTTCACGACAAACATACACAACCTAAAGTACTCTACGGAGGGGATGTATTGGGGAAATTTTCTCATCTCCAGTTAAACTCTATTGCAGAATAACCTAATATTTTCTGCAAATAATTGCTCGTTTCGGCTATTGAAGAACGTAAATCAAAATTTTCTAAGTTTAGTATAGCTTTACAACGAGATATTCCAACCTCAACTGTGTGCGGTGATTAAGGTGTCGTCCATTTCAGTTTGAGTAGTACTTTAAAAGTCATAAATTTCTTCCACAGACTCGCACAAATTGATGACAATACCGTACATAAAAAATCATTCCTATAGTCAAATTCCCTATCGAATGAATTATTAAGTTGGTTAAACACTTTCAAAACTATTCTCAATCTTTTTGAACTGTTGGCAATTTTGAAAATCTTTTCCAGACCCTCTTAACAAGAAATATGTACAAAATTAAAGAACGAATGAATAACTTTTTATAAACAAATTTTGGTGCTCTAGAGTATTCTTAGCCTGTATCAACTCCAATCGGGAAAGTAGTTTCGAATTCATGTTTCGTTCAAATCAAATTTAAACTAGATAAATTGCTGTCTAAAGACCTTACCTATGAACACAGAAAAGCAATGAGTAAGCTTAGATGAAGTGACCACACACCGTGGACTGAAATCGGGAGAAACAGACGCTTACTAGAAAAAGATAAGCTCAACGGCATCCAAAAATACTTATGTGAACAGTGAAATATAGTTTTAAGAAATATCGAACTCCATTGAGGGGCAAAATTCCATGTTACGAAAAGGTGCAGAAAGCATTACTTTCTAAGACCAACTTTCGAAGACAAATGTATCAGTAGTTGAAAGAAATGCGCATATTTCTGGTAAATTGCAATATAATTTAAAAAATCGCCTGCGATATGACAAGTAAAAGAATGCATTTATGCACAACAAAGATATTTACATTAATTAACTGTCTTACTCTGAGGAATTAAATCAAAATTCACAAGGTTTAGCATTCAGAAAGTGTCTTTCAAATTAATATCTTGAAACCAAACCAATGCTTGCAATCACGATTATTTATTCTCAACCATTTCCATTGCTTCAAACTTTATTGCTTTGCATTTGAAAAATATCTGTAAAAATGAATGAAAATCATTTAGTCCTCAAATCTACAAAATTCCTCTAAATTGGATCACATTAATGAATTTCCAGCTTAAGCTAGGGTATTACTAAAAATAATTCTTCTTAATATATCTATAAAACTCAAGATAGCAATGGCGATGTATATAGTTGCTTGCAACTCAATAAAAAATAGCCTCCGTTGCTTTATTTCTAAAAAAGTTGCAGCTTATTAAATGAAGGGTTTCCTTATGAATTTCAATTAGTAAAGTGGAGTTGGAAAGCCAACATTGCAAAGATAGACATGGCAGCGTAAAACTAAAGCAATAGTTATAAACGATAAGATGTGCTCACATTTCTAATAGAAGATTGTGGATGATATGTCACTGATCTCGAGCATGTTGTTCCACGCATACAAGGGCATTGTGTATTTGAAGCTGATAATCCACATGCATCATCAATGTTAGGCCTTTTGCGACAAACACCAACAGAAACTTCCACTCCATCTTCAGAAGAAACACAACATTCATTTTGTGCACAATCACTGTATTTAGTGCAATACTTGTCAACAGAACGTCGAAAAACATCTCCAAATTTATGATGCACGCTGTTCTGCCGTGAGCTCTCAATGCATAATATTAAAACGAAGATTGATATGAAAACTTTAGTTGTCTGCAACAATGAGGCCATAATTGTTACTGATGAATCTCTCGATGATGATACAATGGATGTCTTTCCTTTAACTTGCTTTTTGTAAAGTGACTTTTAGTTCAAGCTTTACCACATTTTATACACAAAAAGGTGTAGATTTAGCGGCGTTTGATGATTGAGCTTTAAGCAATTATATACATCGCCATTGCTACCCTGAGTTTTATAGACATATCAAGAAGAATTATTTTCAGTAATATCCTAGCTCTAGCTGGAAATACATTAATGAGGTCCAATTTAGAGAAATTTTGTAGATTTGAGGACTAAATGATTTTCATTCATTTTTGCAGATTGTTTTTAAATGCAAAGCAATACAGTTTGAAGCAATGGAAATGGTTGAGAATAAATAATCGTGATTGGAAGCATTGATTTTGTTTAAGAAAAATTGAATTTGAAAGACGCTTTTTAAATGCAAAACACTATTGATTGTGATTAATTCAGTACAGTTAGACAGTGCAGAAATGTAAATAACTATGCTCTCCATAAATGTACATTTTTATTTGTTAAATCGATGGCAATATGTATCATTATATTACAATTTAAAAAAAAATGGTTGCATTTCTTTCAATTACATTTCTATTTCAAAAATCTGGCTTTAGTAGCAATGATAAAGATTTTTTCTGGAGATGTTTTCGACGTTCTGTTGACAAGTATTGCACTAAATGCAGTGATTGTGCACAAAATGAATGTTGGGTTTTTTCTGAAGATGGAGTAAATAATGTTTGAAAACGTAATGAAAAACTTAATTCAAAAATTCACATAAAGTGACGAGATACCCAGGCAAAAGGCAGTTCACAAAGGAATAATGCTAGAACGATTTCCCAAAGAGATGCATCACGTTGAAAATTTTAGAAAATATCACACTGCTACGTTCATAGGCGCCGACTTTTGATTTTAACAGGGGGGGCTGAAACTAGAAATGTAAAATAATTACATACCAAATTCTCTAAATTATCAGTTATGAAGGCACAGTTTGGTTCTTTGATTAACGATGCATTGTATCCTATTCATTAAAAATAGATGAAGATACTATGCCTACTCGAGAAATTAAGCTAAAAAGCGATAAAGAGCAAATTTTTGAACATTTCTCAGAGGGGGCTCAGCCCCCCCGTAGCAGTTTCCAGGGGTGGCTCGAGCCCCTAAGCCCCCACGTAGTCGGCGCCTATGGCTACGTTGATACTGCCAAGTTTTATTTATCTCACTAGCAAAGAAATTTTTTTTTTCAACAGTGGATTTGAAGAAATACAAGAAATTTTATCCCCACTTAAAGTCACTTAACTTTTTTGTATCCTCTTTTTGTTTTGGATAAATTTTTTGCATCCCCTCCCCAAAACAACTTTCCCCTCAGGTTATACCTAACAAAAGTAGCCTAGGTGGAACTACATGAAATGGACCATTTAAAGCTTGAATCTGCAATCTGGAGAAGCGTCGGTGAAACTTGAAATAAAATGCTCACTCGGCCGTAAACTTTGGACTCGAGGCTACTAAAAGATGCTTCAAAACTGTCACGCAGCACTGTTTATGAGTGGAGTTCGACTCTTCCATCCGAAATGTGAAACGGGAAGAAACGATATTTACAGGCGAATAAAAATGATCGTAGAACTATACAGTTCATCTTGTACAGTGGCAGTGCAAATCAAACGGTATGGCTTTCGCATTCAATTCACAAGCGATTTCAACGGTTAATAGCGGCAGCTAGGGTTGCGTTCTCCTGAACATTACTTTTACACAGCTCGCAGAGAGCTCGATGAAGGAGCTGCAAGCATTTATCCAATATGGTATCCTACGTGTTGCGTTTTAACCCGCAGCAGGAAGATTGGTGGTTGCGTGATGTTTTTGCCTCGGCAAAGTTGTTTAGGCCCTATTTCTATAGATCTTCGCCCATTTCTGGTAAAGTTCAATGTGCCTGTCCCTGTTCTCTCAATTAGCAAATGAGCAGTGACTCTTTCACAATGAGCTTCGCCTTTGCTACAGGGCCCAAGTTAAATTTTGCAAAGAAAAGTGTGTTTGAAGCTCAGTTTTAGTCAGTTCAGTTTATTGCAATTAAAAATCTAGATAAATCAATAGTATTGATGAAGGCATAATACTTAATAATACCAATAAAAAATAATCCACCTATTATAAAAAGATGGAAGTGTAAGATTCAAATACTGATTAAAAGGTTGTTCTAGATTTCAGTTTCATTTTCTCAACAATCAATCTTAGATACAATTCCATAATTATAACTTTACAGCTACTTATTTACAAAATGATATACAATGCTAAAGAAGATACACTATTACAATAAATAGCTGGAAACACATCTTACTACAACAAAAAACTATTCAAGATTGGATTTAAGATTGATAGATTCAGGAGGAGCTCTCTAAATATGTCTACTTATCAAGAAAGGGCCCCAGAATGCAGAGTATGGCAATTGTCCACCCAAGTTAATTTTTAAATGCCTTGGCTAGCCCATCTTGTCACCCCTCAGATTTTCAAGTTTTCATGTTTGTGCAGTGGTACCCATAGTGTAGTGGTGCACCTGACAATTTTTGTATGGTTTTAGCACACTGGCACCTGAGGTGCAGGATAGTTGGCTCACCCACGATCTTGTCAAGATCAGCCATACTCTGCAAACTGGAAAGAGCCCACTTCAATAAAAATCAAAGAAACTAAAAACAATAACCAGGGCCAATATTCATTTGGGATATTGTTTGGTGGGAAGTAAAGTTGATTACTTAGAAAAGTTAGGAATAGGAATTGATGAATTTTGTCTTCGGCCTTAATCGAAAAAATATGAAACAAAGCTAGCAACAAATTGAAGTTCATGCGTTGCTCAGTAACAGTGGCATTAGTGGCGACATTAAATTCAATGCTGCTCCAAAATTTAACTTTTGTTGAACTTTATTCTGTTTGATTTAGCATATGAGAAGAGAAATCTAAAGCATAATTATTGTCTGGGAATAGTTTTAAGAAAGTTATCAATTAGCTAATCTTTTTGGATTATAGCAATCTTGGCTGTCTCAGCATAGCAGATCCGACAATAAGATAGGCTGCTTTAACTTGGCAATCTTGCAAGAAGAATGTAATCTGTCAACTTTGGTTACTCAAATTCTAGTGAATTATTGAGTATGGTTGTGAATTTTTTGTTGTCAAGCAATAATTCTCATCATTATTCTAGGATTTGATCCAGTGAACATTTGTAAAATGCAAGACAGGAATATGGCCGATATCCAAGAAGACTATGCTGGTAGAGTTTTTCTTTTAATGGGAAAAGAATATCGTATATCAAGAAGCATCAGAGCACAGTGGTTCTTCCAGCATATAAATTCACTTGTTTTCCCCAAAAGCAATCAAGATCTGGTATATGTCTTGAAATATTGTGTACTATTTTTATCATTATTCTCATTAGATAATCGGTTCTCATATTCTCTTATTCTCATTTAGTGCAATACTTGTCAACAGAACGTCAAAAATAAGAATCATTTCAAAAAGGAAGGTCATTCTGAATATCTGCCTATGCTATGTTCTGAAACAGATACATCTCATGTTAGCAAAAATTGCATAGTCAAAAGGAGAGATATGGGTTCATTCTAACTGCAGATTGCAGGATAATTTGTAAAATTTTCATGTTCAATCCTTACAACATTCCATAGATTTAATTCTGTCTCATGTGGTTTTTGGAGATAGAATGAAATCTCAATTTTTCCCACAATCCTTTCACCTACAACTCTATAAGGAGCGCCCCTTGAAAAACATCTTCTGTTTAAGGGCCACCCTCGCTAAAAAATATGAAGTTTGACTATGAAACATGAAATATATTAATGTTGATGCTCATCTTATAGTTGTCCTCTCGGGAAGAGCTTGAAGTGTTGTCTGTGCTACCAGAGGTCACCAACATTCACAGTGCTCACTCATTTCGACTTGCACCATCAACAAGAATAACCTTTATTGGTCGTCAGTACAGATTTGTGTTTTGCCTAGATATAAGTCCATCAGAAGGAACTGTGGTAAGTGTTTATCTTAAGTTATTATTGCAAAGGCTGGCCTATTAACAACATTACTATTTATCTTTTTTTGAGTCAAGATTGTTAATAGTTTGTCGTATTATCTCATAACCACATCTGTTGCCTCTTATCTAGTCCAAAGGTAGCAAACTTATACGAGACCACACTTGAATGAGCATGCCAATGTTATTATAAAAGATATCATTTTTAATAAATAGATTCACTACATTTCAAAGTCTTGAATACAAAAAGCAATAGTCATTCTGACAAGATTTTCCTATTTCATTGAATACTCATAATTTTAATTGCAGGAGCAAGGATAAACTTCATACTTTCAGAAATTCATAGGTTTTCCCAGAAATTTTTAGCTGCAGAAAGGCAAAAAACACCCAAAATAGCTATTCAAGCTCAAAAGAGCAATTATATCCAAAACTATCAAAATTTTACATATGCAAGGTTGATTGTTATGAAGTGAATCAAATCTGGTTAAATTTTCTACCCAAATGTTGTTATCTTTGTCTTACAATTGGTACAAAGTCAGCATAAGTTCTATTAACACAAGCTAAGTAATTCACTGTTTTTATTATACGGGAAAGGACTTTTCATCTCAAGAAATTTCTTTGATTAATTTTGTGGTCGTGAGTCTAACAGAAAGTCGCTTGTTTGTTAGAATGTTGTAACAGGAAAAACACTGTTGGAAGAAGTTTTTGATAATTTCATGAACTGCATTTTGGGTCTGATTGAGCCTGTGAGTAACTTACTAGCACCAGACATTTATATTTCTTTCCTTGTTATTCAAAACACATTGTTATTTTATTGTAATCCTGTAAATTAAGACCCGAATGTGATGTTAGAAGGTTGGTTCCACAAAACTGATATTAGAATTGGTATCAACAAAATCTTTTTTGAATGTGTGGCAACTCATAATTGGAGTTTGATCCCAAAACCCCTTTTGATCTTTTCAGCTTGCTTTCTAAACAAAAACTTCATAATTTGTTGTCTGCCCGACCCTGATTCATTCTGATATTTCCCCAGTCATGCAGGACCAAAGACAAGTATTTTATAGCATCAATGTCATGATACCATGAAACAGAAGATCTCAGTGAATATTTGTTATATGCTTAAGTATAGAGATTAATGTTTCTGACGAAATTTGTGGTGAAAAAGCCATCGGGTCCTATTAGGTATCTTCAGTATATTAGAAACAAGGATTTAACGAGGCTGGGGTTTAATTGTGTATCTAGTTCATTTAGTAGTCATTTGAAACTCATTTTGTGCAGAGTTATGTCTATGTTTGAACACATTTGCATTTTCCTTCTCAATATGCTTGCCCTAGAAAACCAATTAACTTTAGTCTTCAAATCAATAGCTGGTAGGATGGGGCAAATGTTCACTGAAAAATTGATATTTCTTATTTTTTGATTTAGTTCTCAGTTCCTGGAAGCAGTTTGGTCCTTGCACCTGAACTAGTGGTTACTGTGTTGGCACATACACCATTAGCCCACAAAACATGCCAGGTATTACAGTCCTCTTACACAATCCATACACTTGTACTTATAAATGTCAGTTGCGTTATTCGAAGCCAACAGTTCACTCACCTAACAGCTGACTTGTGATCAGGCTCCTTTGTGCAAACAAAAGTAAGGATTTGGCCGTAATATGGCTTGATGGTTTCTTACTTGCTGAATGATCTTCACTCTGCTCACCAGTTACAGCTAGCTGCACAGTATACTACCTTAGAGACAGCGTCTTGTTTGAAACGTTGATCTTCTTTATAGGTTTTGGTACAAGGCTTGACTATTTCTCGCCATAATATTTATGATGTTTTGTATGAAGTCAAGAGCAAGTTACAAACTTTAGAGGATTTATTGTCGAATGAGATGACAAAAAAATACGAGCAGGTATGGGGACTCTTTTTTATTTAGTTTTGCTGTGCTTGTATATATTGCCGTATATTACACTGGGCTTTATCGAGTATTATGTAAAGACCATCCGCCTTATCATTGCACAAAATGTTTATGGTTGTATCGAGGTCTGCAATCTGAAATTTTTTTCCAAATGCCTAGTCGCCAGAGTTTTTTCCTGAAACAATGAAACCTAATTTTTAGGAAATTAAAAGCAACTGCTTACAGACTTAAGACCGAAGATTATACAGGCCCCTCCAGGCATAAACAATCAATTCATTCATTAAAATTATCGCAAAAAGAAAATAAAATTTTACAAAAAAATGAATAAAGCAAAAGAAGGCATGAGAGCAAAACCAATGAAACATGTATTAGCTGAATGCCTATAATAACAGGAGATATCCGACAACAACCCATTGCCTATGCTCGGAAGATTGAAAAGGCTGCTTTGTCTTCTCTTAAAGATGACAGCTTGTAGTTCTGTTTGAGACAACGACTAATGTTGCCGTTTATTTTTACTCTACGAAACAATAGCGGGATGTAATTGACATGATATAATTGCAACTATTCATAACCATGAAGCAGTACAAAAATAGAAGTCAGTTTTCTCTCACATTCAATAAAAACATACACATGGGAATTAACCAATTTAGTTTTATCTGAAAAGTATCAATTTACATTTTTAATTTCTAGTATTCTCACCAACAGTTCTTAATTTCTGGAATTAGATACATTCCGCATCCATGCTTAATTTAGTATGCTAAACCATGCTGTGCTTAGTTGTTATTCTCGTTTCCTTGCAGTGTTTGAATGTTGTTTTGTTAAATGTTTTTGCAGAGTCTGGCATCAGAAGCAGACGCAGGTGAAAATGGAAATATCTTAAACAGCGCTGAAGCAATACTTCATAATATGGTGCGCGATGCCCTTCTTGCTCTTCAGCTATTACCGGATAATGCCAGTGCAGGTATTTTATCAACTTATTCTAAAGCTGGGATAATTTTCACTTATATTCAATTTATTTCAGGGCCTATCGCGTATTTTTGCATGTAGCCTTAAAACAATGCAAGCATACACCTCACTGCTAGAAGGCAGTATATCAATGATTTGTTTTAAGAATTTACAGAAAATCCTTCATGCAACGGAAAAAAGTTCACAGAAAAACGTTAACCTTTTTTTACATATTTTGTAATCTCGTACTAATGAAGTTTCAGTCTTGACATCATCTGTTAATTTGCATCCGTTTTAGAAAATATTGACTGAACTATCACAAGAAACCACGAGCACAATATCCACTAAAGGGCGATTACAATAATGATAATGATTTCTATTTAAAGTCGGAAATATACAATAATGAACAATAGGCGTTAATTTTTTACAGCAGGGGCTTCTAAGCGATGTTAATCCCCGAACAAAGATATTATGTCATGTAGCTGCGTTCAGGATATAGTGATATCTATTTGTAGTTATAGGATGTATCTTTCATATCTTTTTTTCTCTAGGCCTTGTAATTGTCACCGACGGCGTATTTAACTTGAATGATGCTTCTGTTGTTGACGCCATCTTGGCACAAATGCGAACAAGCACTGTTGTCTGCTCCTTCCTTCATGTTGGTGGTGGAGCAAGTTGTGGGTAAGTTCTTATTACCGTTTTGAAAAACATGACAAGCCTCTAATCGTTGACTGTAGTATACACCTCAGCAGAACTACTAAGAATGAATGTGCTTTTAGTGCTTGTAACACGCTGTAAAAGTAATTGATTCTCTGAAGATGAGTCGAAAATTTATCCTACAAAATACTACTGCTTAATCCTATTTTCCTGTCCTCCATATGAGTTTTTTTATCCCCTAAAATACTAATGTTCAATGCTTTACCCCTGGCCTATTCTGAGTATCTTGTTCCTTAAAATACTTATACTTTATCTTATCTCGAAAATCTCCATTTTTTTCGCTTCCTCCCCTTTGCTATCATTCTTCTATTTTCTTTGATTTCTGTACTTTATAGGCTTCTCTTAAACCAGCTCTGCAAAAAATTATTTGCGGCATGGGATGACATAGGATAGTGGTAAAAGAAACGAAGCAAAAATTCTCAAAATGGCCTCAATTGTGAATGTGGCATATATTTGTTGTTTGGAAATTTCCCAATAGGGTTTGGAGACCTACTGACCAAAGAAAACTAGAGCTAAAATGCAGAAATTTTATAGCAAGCACAGTTTAAAAGCTATCATGCTCTCCAGATACTACATTCCGAATGTGCCAAGGTATTTTAGTATAAATGTATCGACTTGATATCCTGTTTTCTAGGTTTGGTTACATTCCACACACCTCTTTGATGCAGTTCATCGCCACTGCTACATCAGGAGCCTACATGTGCTCATGTCCGAGGGTGAGTTTCGTATCGGAAGAGAGTCTTCGTGTCACAATGGGCAACTTTTCACTTTTCAGTGGTCATACTTAGGTCTCATTAAACTGTATCTTACAATTAGAGCATGCGACATTATTTTAAAGATGTAGCTTTGTTGGTACAGCCACTCATGCTGGCTGCCTGTCGGGAAGTTTTTATTCTTAAATAATCGACCTAAGCTGTAAAAGCTCATGTATTCAAATGTTCTGCCTTTTAATTTAAACTAAGAGATTTGTATATTTACGGAGTCCCAACATTGAGTCAATATTGTGAAATACGGTTCCTATTGATCAGAAAAAAATGCATTTTTATTTCTTTACATTTTTCCCATTCTTTGCTCCTTTTCCTTTGTTTATGCTTCTCCTGTTTTTTCCCCTGCCATTTCATCCCTAGTTAACGCATGCTCTAAATCGAGTATTTATTGTTTCTTTAGTACAAACTGTAACATCTAAGGCCCGTACTCTACGGTTTGTTATGCCTGCCTGATACAGGGCTGTAACCCAAACGTTGTTGTTGTTTATTCTTCTGAAAATGGAATGTTCCTTTTTTTAGGTAAATACCACGGATCTCAAGCAAGAAGTAACTGCCAATGAGATTCATGGTAAGAAGAATGAAAATGGACACAGAGAATTAAAACCTAACAAACATTACCTTTGTCCCCTTTTCTTCTTCTCCTTCTCCTTCTTCTTCTCTTTCCTTTTTCAGCCTCAATGGAGTTGGGCACGTTTTCCTCATTCATCCCAGTCCCTTTCCAATAAGCTTTTGGCCTTATTTGTGATGGCTCGAACGTTTTCAAAATTTTTTCATGCATTCAGTAGGTCTCCAAGGTCCTGCCTGACAATACTTTTGTTACTCATTCCCCAAGAAAAACCTCACCACTGCAGCCAGGCTCTGTTAATCCTATTGCTCACTTCTTTCCCATTTTAACTGTATTTCTTGTAATACCATTTTTTCATCTTTTTATTCTTGCTTTAGCCATCAGCTATAATTACCTAAATATCAGCACCCTAATGATAGAAGTTGGGAACAGATAGTCTGCTATCCATTTTTTTTTCAATTGCGTTGAGCAAGGATGTGTCGATTTTATTGCTTTCGATATTAATCCTTCACCCTTGCTACTGTAAAGCTCGCTCAGGTTTGCATCAAAACTGTAAAGCCCGCCAGTTCTGCTTGGGCGAAATGAGATTTGATTCAGGATAAGTAGCCGTGGTGTATCTCAAGCTAGTTTGTGTTCTGTTGGCTACTCCTACGCCCTGTTAATATCTCTTAACAGTCAAACTGTATTTACGTTTTGTTTTATCAACTTTATCATTTTAGAGGCTCAGCCGATGAACCTCTACCACGAGGCTTTCCTTTGTTGGAACTTCCACACCGGTGCTGATCGAGGCAAAATTGCACATGGTAGCGCAATCGAGAAAGTTTGGCCGAGTAAGAGTCATGTTTCAAAAGAGAAATACAAGTAATATACTGTTGTTAAAATCTTTCATTAACTAGTAATATTGTAATACCTCTCAGAGAACCTTACATTTACAGAGGTATGCGAGCAGGACATCTGCAGAGCAATGTGTTGATTTTCCTGTTGCGTCTGTATTTAAATTATTTTTCTTGACTGTGATCAAATTCATAGGTCATTATTTTGATAGCCAATAAAAGCGCTTTTCGAGATACAATGGAACGAATCACAATGCTGATTAAGGCCAATTGACTTTTGCATTGGCTGTAAGCTACACGCTGTATGATCCAGTCTGGTTGATTTGATTGTGTAGGTATAAAGACCTGAAGAAAGATAAGGGCCATGCTTGTATAATTTTAATTGACAGAGTAGGTCCCATCGCCAATAGAATTCTGGTCTATTGGGCAACAATGTATGCCCAAGACTGTGCCAGGCGTATGTGTATAATGATACGCTATATCCAATGCCAAATACATTTTTAATCACATTAATTGGCTGTGTTTGCAAGCCACGTGAAGTATTGTGGTTAATGACAGCACATATGTTTCTCGATCGTACATTCATGCCTGCCGTCTTTTGTATACTGAAATGAGATTCGAGTGCTATCAACCATTCAGTTGCGGTATCTCATATTTCAGAGACAGGAATAAGAAAAAAGGTGAGGCCGTGAGAACAGAAAAACTGTTGTTCAATTGATATTTTGTCTCGGTTTACGAGGCTTCTTTAAAATGGCATCCCGTCTAATATGATATATCTTGTATTTAAGGTCACTATTGTTTCAACCACAACAGAAGATAAAACATTCAGAATACAAACATTCAACAAGAATATCTAGGTTTGTTATCTGCTACTGTTTGAGAGATGTGATACTTCCTACTTCTTCAAATTATTTTATTTCACATTTCCCAACAACCTACATACTACTCTCGGTGGCCCCTTCGTATGGTTTTGAAATTTCTGCAAACATAGTAGTTGCAAATTGATCAACATAATTTTTTGCGTGATTTATGAAAATAGAAAACTTAATTAGCATTGTTTTAACGAGAAATCTCCATTTTATTCCCAATTTTTATATGAAGCATTTTTCTACGCCCATAAATCACTTAGACTACACATAGATACCACACGACGCTTAGGTATACATTACAACCATCAAATAACATGACAGCCTTGTTTTTTTACAGTGTGTTAAGCGTACGTCTGCGTGAAGGGTATTCAATAGAGAATGTTGCTATATCAAGAGGTTTGTCTATTGTTTGGTAACTTACCAATTTTAAGTGCATTTCATAGCGTTAAAGTTATAGAAGGTGGTTAAAAAAGATATACTGTAACTAACAACGTGTTTGCTTGTAAAAAAGCATTTGGAGTTTTAAATTTGCCCATATTACTGCACTGTTTCTTCTATTTTCTATTTTATGTGTTTATATGTATGATTTTTGTACGGATGTATTTGAATATTCTAAAAGGATATGTATAGTTTAATTTATTTAAAGACCTGTTTACAAAGGAGCCATGTATTAATAAGTATTCAGCCGCTTTAAAGTTTTATGTTCATTTTGTCTGTAGATGGCACGGAATTACAGGTGAAGCTGACCCTCCCTTGGAAGGAACACGTTCTACTTGAATACACTGCCAAAGCAGTAAGTAATTCTAGATATAAGTAATTAAAAAATGTATACATGGTGAATCTAGAGTCAAGGAAAGATCTACTTGCTTCATGTGCTGGCTAAATTTCTTTGGAAAAATGGGTTAGTTGCTCTTCTGCGCGGTATGAAAATACTCCAAAATAGCATTTTGAGGTGTCATTTGGAAAGCTAGTTAACTGCTGGGCGCCAAATGCTTAACTCAGTTTACAGAAATAACAATTTATTAGCAGACTGAACCTACATCAACTGTGAGGGTGATCGAATTCTATTGTGTTTTTTTTAAAACGGCGTATCAGTAACATTATTCTGATTATACATTTCTCAATGGTGGTTATAGGCTTCCAATTCCATTCTTTAGGTATCAATATCCTTAGTTATATATTTTTTCCATTCATGTTCATCCATATTTTTTGTCGCTTTTTTCCAGGCTTGGCCTCTTGACCAGCTGAAGTAAGTAAACGGATCAATGAATTAGATATAAGTCATGAATTGATAATGAAAGTTTACATCAGGAAATAACAGGCATATCATTCAGCAACCATTGTGAATCGAATATAGGAGCAGCAACCGTAATAAAACTATATAGAATCCCAATTAGAATAAACTACAAGTAAATATGAATTAAAGAAGAAATAAAGTGATATTGATAATTATCGCCTTTTATTTCAATTCCTATTGATCGCGAAAGAGTTATTGCACAGAGAACGATAAACGACTGGCTTTATCACGTGTCAATTTTGACCATTAAATAATGTTATTGCAACTTTGGTATCAAATATCAAGACTACAGTCTGTTTAACGATAACGAATTTTTGAAAATTGTAATATATATGTAATATATGAAAAGGACCACAATCAATGCAACCATTCCACTGGAAACAAGTTATCTTTGCTCCCTTTCTTTTCAATTTTTCAAACAACAATTTTTATTTGTATTTGGGAGCTCAAGTCTCTTCTGTACCAGTTAGGTGCCAAATCGAAATAATGTTGAAGAAAACATTTTACGTTGCTATTTGGAGATCAAGTTTTTATTGTTAGGAGTAATAGGATTCTAGAATGCTTTTCAACCAGCATGATCAATATCTATTTTATTCTAGCCGTTCTACTCACGTGGATGTAATTGTTCAAGGTTCATACGAGTTCCTTGTTGATATCACATCAAAGCAGAAATGTAAAAGCTCGTATCGGTAGGCAATTATCAGTGATTGTGCTTATGCAGTATAATTGTTTTCTCAAGTTTTTTAAGATGCTGGAGGTATCTTGTTAGTTTATTTCAAAGCAGCCTAGGGTAGTTAAGGAACGTTGCTAAAGTCAGAGACATAACGAACCCCTCCTAGATGACGCACCTTTCCCATAGTACGCAGTAGAACGACCTAGACTCATGTATAACTTCAGTATATAGAAGGAACTAGGCCTTAAATCATAAGATGAAAAGTATACGTTAAGGGAAGGTAAACGTCACATGTAATGTACATACAACACTCGTACATACAATCTAATGCTCGTAGATTGATAGGTAAGCTATAATTGCCTAGATTTTTGAGGGAAAATATAATGTAAATCATTTCTCAGGTTCGTTCGGGGGGGGGGGGGTCATCAGCGAGGAGGCACAAGAGATATGAAGCACGTAGACGATATCACTCCTCAAGAAAAAATAACTCTTATTGTCTTCTAATAATTCCTCTCTTCGACTTCCTGAAGATATTACAAATTGTATCGTCCTTTGTTTTTAGGGAAACAGTTGTCGAGAAGTTTGAGCAGACTATGAGAAGGTACTTGTATTGAAAATATGATATTTGAATGCATTTCAACAATGTAGTTAGATATAGAGATGAATCTCTGCGCTTTTAGTTAAAATCAAATCTCACTGACCTAAGACAAAACTATAAAATATTAGAAAACAGAAATAATTTTGACTTTGGTTACTCTGTTGGTTATGTGTGTGTAACTTCTTTTAGCTGCATCAATGTGCTCGCCCCAGATTGGCTCTAGTTCTAATGACCGCCCCTTCATATAAAGTTCATGACGATATGCATTTGGTATGCAGTAAGACCAGTAGTGAAAACAAGCTGTGGTAACTGTGTAGTCGTATGTTGGTTGACCGTTGGCCTCGCAGGAATTTTTTTAACTTTTTGTGCTGGCAAATGCAAAGTTGCAACCAAATACATAGTTGTTTGGTACTACAATAGAAACTAAAATTCTTTGTTTTTTAGATTAGATTTTTTTTCAGTATTGAATTAATTTTAATTAGATTAAATTCTAACCTGGAGGATTTTTATAATATCAAAAAATGTTTAAATGAAATAGAATTAATAAAAAACATTCCGGTCGCATATTTTTAGATTTTTGTCTTCTGTTTTAGTTTGCAAGCAACTGATGAATCACTTGTTCGTTTACAATCGTTTTCCAATAACCCATCGTACACAACCATTCCAGATAGCGCTAAAGATGGAGTACCTCTGTTCCATTTACCTCAGAGCTCAAAAACACCGGTAACGACTTTTATTTGCTTTGTATTAGCTATTTTTGTCGTTATTTGCTCGATTTTTAATGCTGTCACTTTGGTTTGTTTCTAAGCTCTTTTACTCTCCTTTTTACCCTTTCACCCCTAAACAGGCCATATGGCCCAATGACAAACACCGTAAAAGATAATTTTTCAGGGGGTTAATTACAGAATATTGTAAATGTTATGATGGCAGTTTCCTATAATAGTTTACGCTTTCACCTAAGCTTTTTGGCTATACTCCCCCCTGAAAAGTTATATTTATATGGATTTTAACAGTTAAATGAAAATAAATGTGGGCGCAAAAGGGTTAACACGTGTGTTTTTAATTTCCTCACTTTAGTGTTGCACTTCCCATTTTGCAAAACTTTTGTAGATTACTATATTATTTTCGCTATTTCAACCCTAACTCGAATCCACGGGACCGTCTTTTTTCTGGCGATCTCTCCAAAATCTCGGAAATTAGGACGACTCATATCATTCTGAAAAATATCATTTCGATAAATGTGATATAATTTTTAGATAGACTTAAATCAATATAATTGGAAAATGGACATAAACTCATAGAACAGGCCAAAGAAGACCTCATAGACCAGGCGATACTTGAGCTATCATCAGCAGAAATATGAAATTATGAAAAACCAGAGTTTATGGAACATTAGTTATGATTTTAATGAATTCGGGCTTTTTGTAGGCCTAATTCTCCGAGTTTCAATCAGACTGCGAGTTCCTAAAGACTTGAAATTATTGTCTGAGTTTGTGTATTGCTTTCGTCTAATACTAGCCAATGTAATCCTTTCCCTAGGTTTTGTCATTACAACAAGGAAAATCAAAGTAAGTCTGTTTTATGATAATTATTGGGAATGACTCACACACCGAATATGGTCTACGCGAAATGACTTTTATCTTCTTATTCGAGAACATTAAGAGGGGGAAATGCTGGTGCAGAATTTCTACCAAGCTTTACCTTTTGTTTTGATCTTAGCAAGTTGTCTTAATTTTTGGATTATGAGGGACACCCATCGAAGAGTCAAGGACTTAAATAATTGGTTAAAATTTTTTTAATAGAGTTATTTGAATTTTTTTTAAGGAAATCAGCTAAGTCACATGAAGCCCAGTTTGCAGAGTATTGGAAACCGATTCTCTATCTTGATACAAAAACATGGTATGTGAATTAACATGTTCGCTCTCCATTCCCTTTCCTTATGATAAATTGGATAACTGTGGATAATTTGGTTCCTTAGTTTTTTCATTTGGAGTTGCTAGGCTACGTTCATATCATAGTTATTTACATGTGCTTGAACTAGTGTGTTTTGTTTAAAATTTATAGTGCTATTTCATCGATGAAAGAGGAGGCGTGTGCTGTTAGGTTGCAACCCAAATTCGCAGCCTCTTACCTTAGGGCGTCGCTACTTTAACCTATTATATTTTTGCTTTACGCATCTGAGCACCTCATCCACTATATTTTCCCGTTAATCATCACTGCCTAGCGCATAAAACGTTTCTCGTATGATCGCTGACAGAAACACTCCTCTAAGCTTTCTTATAGAGAAGAAATGGATGTGCTTTTGAGATATTTATTGGCTTCTACAAATGGACGGGAGTGATTGATGTTAGGGAGCCTGATAAGCGTCAATTCCGCCCCTTTTGAGGCCTATTTATCCTGTATAAATCGACAAAAATATTCCTTTACCTAACAACAAGACTTTTAATGTTATAAGCGTCAGATATTCTTTCCTATTGTGCTTTGTCATGTAGATCTCTTACCAAGCAATCTGGTAACCATTTTAGGCAAAAGTGGTTTCATTGTCATCGTGTTAGTATACTTCTTGAAAATGACAGGTGAGAACATTTGCTTTAACCTTCTTGATATTGTTATTTACACCCCTTATTTGCATTTACTTCTGTGAAATTTAATGTGTGGGCCCGTCTCAGAATTGGGTCTGTTTAAAATTACGGAATTTATTTCATTAGTTTTATTTCTATTATCAAGTCTCACGAAATTTTTAAAGCATATCAATGGTAGGTTTATCCTCTGTGTTAATTTTCCTTTTTTCACTTGGTACATTGCCATCGATAAATACACTATCTTCCTTTGTATTGCATTGCATAAATAAGGTATGTAGATATTCACAACCTCTTGAGTTTTGCTTTGTTATGTAACACTTGAATTCCTTCTCTTCAGAAACGATCCACTGAACATGATACAAAGTTTGGTTTCTCTCTTCTGAGTTTTTGATGACGTATTTGAGGAAAACAAAGATAACTTTATGGAATATTTTGTTGAATTCTAATTGTTTGATTTTCATTGACTTGTAGGCCAATCTCAAAGAGCATGTTCATGCCCTCATCAGCTGATCGTTTTCATACAGTGCACTATAGAACTGCGACGAATGCATTGAACAGGATGCTTAGAGACTGGGCATCTTTTGTACTCCTTGAGAATCATTCTTACATACGATTTCTAGAGAGGTATCTCAAGATCGGTGCTAATTTATATCTGTTTGTATTTTCCAATACATATACATTTTGAATTTGCTATAAAAGTAGAGTAAAAACTCTCAGAAGTAATGTGAAACCAACTGGATAAAGATTAAAGTTTGAAATCAGACCAAGATCTCTCGTGTCAAGGAGCAATTCAATAACTACAACAAAACCCCAGAAAGAGTTTTATTAATTTTTAGGATGGCTCGAGAATCTGAAGCATCATCTAGCTTATTAATAAATCCTCAAATAAAATTTAAGTCCAAATCAAGATTAAGCTCTTCCTTCATGAGTAAAAGTTTTCATGCTGTTTTATTTCCATGCATCACTTATGCTTTCCAATTTACTCTTCCCGATTAATTTTCAGACAATCAACACATTTTTGTTTTTTACAGTTCAAATCAAAAAGCACCATACTCTTTCTGTTTGCTCCGTCTTGTGTTCAAGGGCCTGTGCGTTGTTATCAGACTCGCATTTCTAGGTGGAACTGCGGGAACTGAAAGACACAGGGTTTGTATTCATAAACATATTGCTATTTTGCGTGTCTCGGCCAATCCTTTAATTAACATTACTATAAACTTTCTCTACAAAGCTTTCTCTTTTATATGGATAGATCGTAAATCTCCTAAATAAAAGGCGATCTTGCTTGCCCAATAATCTTAGAATTGTTTTCATTTTGCCAGAAAAGTAAAGGCATAAGGAATTCGTTACGTGTCCGTCGATTGAACAAGACTAGTAGCATGTCAAGAACCCTGTTCTTTTCACGTGTTTTTCCATAAGTGTTTCATTTTGAGTTTGCCATCATAGTTCGGTCATAATCCTATATTTTGTAGGTTTCGGATATAAAGGTGACAAAATTCAGATATATTGCAATAAAGAAGAGTGGGAAAGATATAGTGAAGAGATAAGATAGATGAAGAAACGAAAATAAGAAAATAAGAAAATAAGAAAAAAGAACAATGCAATATGTCTAAGCCTGAAAGAAAGTTGAAGGCGTAGATGGACAAATAAAATAGAAAATAAATAATCGTAAAGACGTCTTTTGTGAGAAGTTACTCTTACTGAGCACATACTTACCTGTTATTGTATTGTTTATAGATTGTATCTGAACTGAAAGAGCTACTCAACAACATCAAAGCACCTTTGAAGAAACCTCTTTTTTCTCCTGAACATACGCTGTCATCAAGTTCACCTAGCAAGTCCGTTACTCTGCAAACAAAAGAGAAGAGATGTTTCATATTTCTCGAGAAGCCTCTTGAACGAATACTAGTAAAGTATGTTTTTTTAATGGTAATGTGTCGTCAGTGGATTTTATCTTTATAATATCTTGTTTATCGTTTGTTTCCTTACACTAGCTTTTGCCATTATGTGATTTCGCAGTATTGCAGACGGATAAAATTGCTTTTTATTGAACAATATCTTAGATCTCTTTTATTTTTAACCTTTTACTTTACAAACTTTAATTTTAACAGGACCCTTAGCGATAGCAGTAATATCTTTACTCAAAAGGTTATCCTGTATAAATATGGTAGATTATTATTATTATTATCATTATTATCTATCTTGGTTTGAATAGGTATGAATGTATACCGGATGATTTAAAATCTGTGGAGTACAAATCATCTGATGATGATGAACAGGAATCACTGGACATCACTCGATCAAGCAGCAGAATGTCGCCAGTTCGAAACACAAATGGCATGAGTACCTCGAGAACCAATGCTGTCTTAAGAGCCCTGTCAAGGTACATGTACAATCAAAGGTGGATATGGAAAATGTCATGTCAAACAAAGGCACTTCCAACTGGAGCAGTAGCTGGTGTTCTTTATGCACTTACAAAGTGAGCGTCCATTTAATTTCTTTTTTCCCACAATAAGTTGTAAAAATGTTTGACACGTAGCGGTAAAATTTAAATTAGGGCCTAACCTCCTCCTTACCCCCGCTGTAAATGTTGGTCTTACTTAAAATTATGTTTATCGTAGGCTTACACAAAAAGTGCGTTCCCTCCAATCAAAATTGATACGGGAGAGAGGGGTTGTAAACTCTGTTTTTGCCGTGGAGGTCCAACAATTTTGCAACTAATTGTAGTTTGTCGTTCCTGCAGTGAGGTATACAGATATGCTATATCACAGATAATGCTTTGCATTGCTATACCATGATACTGTAACACAAACTGTGATACACACGACGCAGGAAAGGTATTTCAAGTGTATAGGCTGGGCCCCGTATTCCATCTAAACAATGTATCCAGTATTAACGAGGCTTTCTACAGATTTAGTAGGGTAAGCGTCAATAACAAAGGCTTGTAATAGTACTATTATGGCACTTTGTTTTTCAGTGTTATAAATGACTATGGACCTGTTTTTAATTACACCTACTTTAGACTATCCGCATTAAAAAAACTCTTCAATTCCGTTTCTTAGCTCCTGTTATGTTTTATCGCAAAATTTGGCAACATATTGCCTCTAGCATTGTTTTAGACAAAACCAGATTGGTTTTAGACAATACCAAATCTCTATTCTTCATCTTGAACAGCCTCAGTCACAACACGTCATATTTTTGTATCGACGAAGAGCTACCATAAATCTTCTCCCTTCAGAGTCTTCCACGTTCCTTCCCATGGTTTCCTTGCTTGGCTTTTTCTACGTTCCTCCGTTGTATCTCAATGTAGGCGCCTGTAATAGAGGTTTTCATATAATTTTACATCTCGTTTTCACCTATTTGTAAACAGACAAGGATACTCTCTCATTATTTGTCGCTTTTTCATGAAGTTTGTGAAACACAGCACTTTTGAGGCAGACAAACTTACACATATGCTTACAAAGCAGGTACCTAGTTTTGCAATGCTTGAAAGCGAGTGCCTCTCTGATAGATACTGTTTCTTATCCAGACGCCGTCTACTTGAAGGGTTTCACTTCTGTAGCAGTAATCAAAATGGCATTATAACGATGGTTAAGGAAGTACCTATGCAGGTATGCTGTTCTTTTCTAATTGTTCTGATTCTTTGTCCTGAATATAAAGGGGATTGCCATATCAAAAAACCTGGTATTCCGTACTCCATTTGCTTCTTAAAGCGATCATGCTGAATTTACTTGTATGAGACATTTAAGCCTAATTCGCAAAGCTACTAAAATTACAGAATTACACTTTATTCCTTCGTAAGATTTTTTTGATTGTCATTTATCTTGCACGTTAAAGAACTATGGCTAAGCTCTCCCTAGATGTGGGGCTTTTGAATTGACGGCTAGAATAACTGGGCCAGTGTAGAATCGGAAAATCTTCGGTTAAGAGGATCAAGTTCTTAATGATATGACCCAACAGATTTGAAATCTTTGAAAACGGTTTTGACAGATCGCTCCTAGTTTTGCAGTTTTGCAGTCTCATACTTTGGGAAAGTTACTTATGGTACTAAAATCTATTGAAATCATGCAACTGGCCCTCCGTGTTGAAAACTGCCGTAGTAACTTTGTTTTTTATAGCATTGGACTGTTTAAGAATCAGCAATTTATGTTAAAATCTAGAAACGTTGGAGTACAGCTAGAAGATAAAACAAAACTATGTTTAATCAAATTATTGCTACATACATGACCTTATCTTAAAGTGAATGCGCAAGGTTAAAAGTGGTGATCGCACAGATTCTATAAATAGTTTATTGTATTTTGCAATTCGACACATGCCGAAAGAATGCAAAGTGACAGTAAACAATGGCGTCTGTCAGTTTCTCTTGGTTCTATTTATAGACGGACCTTATTTAGATTGGTTCCTTCCCTTTAAAGAGGCTATGTTGATGATGTTATGTCAATTCTTATTTTCGGCTTTTTTTATCAGCGACACACATCCAATGAGCCTGAGTCTGGAAATGTGTGCGTGCTTCAATTTGTGCTTTTCCCACCTCATCGATGCACTCAGACCAGAGATGGATTTCACGATGAATCCGTTGAAAGTGATGCAATACGTGATGTCAAAAGCGAGTTGCAGTTTGCAACAGAGATATGGGTTGAACCGCAATCTGGTGTTGTCAGAGGGTCAGGCAATGGATTCAAATACATTGAAGGGCTGAAGTATAATGAAATCCCCCAAAAGGTGCGTTTTGTTTGTTCTTTGTAGCAGCAGCCTCCAGCTTTTTCAAACGTTTTCACGCATATATCAAACTCCATTGAACTTGTAGGCCAAACTGATGTTTAAATGATAAATTCTCAGCGAGGCATATCAACCTACTTTAAGGCTATTCTTGCACTTCATAAACGCCATTTTCGGCAAAAATTTGATAGGACCAGAGTTAGCATGCTTTAGTTTAGTACACCCTATGTGTTCAAGAACTGCAATACAGTCTCTGCTTATGGCAAAAAGAGAAAGTACTTGATGATGAGGGCTGCAATCGCAAAATTTGTATAGAGTTTTCATTGTAAATGATTTTAAGTTTGCTAGTTGGTATGCATTGGTTTTTTTACTGAAAAGCAAAAATCTTAGTTACAAACCATAAATAAATTGATTATTGTGATATTTAAATTATACCGTAAATTATCAATTGCATTCGTAAATTCTTCGATGGTTTTTAAACTCAGCATTTTGTTCTTTCCTCTTAGTTATCTAAAGTTTTGATAAAAAACATCTCCATTGCTTGCCCATTAAACTTTCCTCCATAATTATACTCACAACTTACTTTATCTTTTTTGCCGCAGAAATAAGAAATAGAATGATTCCGACCTTCTTTTATAGTAATTTGATTAAATTTTGTTTTAGAAATACTCATTCCTATTCTCTGTAACTAGGTAGGCCATTCCAAACTACCTAAATAGTGAGGTTTGTGTTGTAGTCGTTAGAATATAAATCAATTATTCCCAATATTTTATTCATTGACTTGATCTTCCGCCACGGATGGAAATGCAAGGAATGTCTAAGAACTTGCAACTTTCAATGAAGCCGTGTTTTATATTCCTCCTAGATTTTCTTAAGCGATCTCCAAACAGTCAAGGAAATGGTGACATACTCTCATCTAGAAGGCATGTGCATTGATAGCCTTTTGACGACGGTACCACCGTCACTATCAGGTGAAATCAGACCACCTTTTGATTGGTTCAAGAACTCGGCCGTCGTAGATGTCCCCTTCCTGTTTGATATTGTCTCATTGCTGGAAAAATCGAAGCAAATCTGCATGATGCTGCCTCTGCTGAAGAATGTTGAAGATGGTGAGTAGACGAAATTCGTTCTTTACAGCTTACTGTGTCAGAGCATTTATCAAGTCTAGTTCATTTTAACACATACAGGGAATACTGTTATTACCATTGTGTTCACTTGGCTTCCTCGTGAAATCAAATGCCCACCAACTCTTTGGCATGTTGCGTTATTTCACGATGTTGCGTTATTTGGTATCAACGACATATATTGATTTCCTTTATTGTAAATAGCTATACTATATTTTATGGATTTCTGATATTAGATCTTTGTACTAGGCTATGTATAATGATTTATTGAATTGAATTGAACAATGTACTTGAAATATGGTTTTGGTACTTAAAATAAGTTCTCAAAAGGAGGGTCTTCTAAAAACAACCATTGCTAAAGAGCTACCCTTCTTAAACATTTAAGAATGAAATAGGATGTAATGAATGAACTGGAAGAACGCGGTATCAGTTTCCTAAAAGTCACAAATTTTAATGATTTTGAAAATAGCCATGTTTTTTTAGAATTTTTATTTCCTCTTAGAAATCACGTGCGGCGAACAACGTCCAAACGATACCCTCCTTTCGCTGTTTTTCAGTTCCGTGACTGATTTGATTGATTGCGAGGTCCCGCTGACGTCATCTAATTGCGAGGCTTTCTCCTCGTTAATCAATGAAAACTGTAACGAGGACCAAGGCAGTGGTCCTGAAACCAAGCCTCGCATTCAGCTGCGTGATCAGCCCGCTTGGAAGTGCTACGCAGGAGCCTCAAGGAGATCTATTATCATCCTGTTCATACCAGCTACCCTTGATGACGTTGAGAAAGTCCATATACAGAGGCGAACTAAGTTGTCATCTATTGTTGAAGAAGTTTCAGTTAAAAATGTCAATACAGAAGCAGACTTGAATGAGCAAGCAGCGATGGACGGTAACAAAGAAACGAATGCTAGCGTAACTATAACTGAGTCCGAGGCAGAAGGGGAAGGAGATGATGTGACTGCAGAGAACGATAGCGTAAAAGAGCTGAGAGACTCAGTTTATGGGGAGGAAAATGATTTGCCGACGTCAAGCAAGAGACCATACTTACCAATATTTATATATGAATGCAAATTTTCTACAATTTCTGATATAAGATCGGAACCCGGAGAACTTCAAAGCATGTTTATGGATTACACAACAAAGCTAGGCGCTTATCACGCAGAGAATACCAATGAAAAAGCAAGAACAGCCTCTGAAGATACCAGCGAGAGATCGACTGAATTATCAGTATTCTGTAAGACCTTGTCTGATAGGTTTTTCCAGACATTTGTGAATGGAGTATTTAGGAATTTGCAGCTTGGTTTCGTTTTGAACAGCGATGATGTGGAGTCATCTGTTGAGATGATTTGCGAAGAATCGTGTTTGGAAATTGATATAACCAGCTTTATACGCATTATCTGCATGCATTTTAGAAGAGAACAAATTGACGATGATGTTTTTGAGTCCATACTCGAGAGCAATTTAGTTATTAAACGACCTGGGAAGCATAGCTCAGGTAGCACATCAAAGTCAACACCACGAACGCCAATCACAACTATGCCCAAATGCGGAAGTGAAACTGTGCATAAGTTTGTGCAGAATTCATTCTTGGAAATTCTTCAAACCAAATTCAGTCGAGTGCCACAAAATGGTGAATTGTTTTACTACAATGCTAGTGATGACCAGGTAATAATTACAACATAAATCTAACCAAATCATCATAAGAAATGATTAGAGAACATGCGTTATCAGATAAAATGAAGTCACATTTCAAATGCAGTAAATTTTAAACAATGATGATTAAGAAAAGAAGAAGTGAAAAATTTTGATTGAGTTCAAAGTGAATGGTTTAGCTAATAAATTAAAAATCGTTGATTTTTTGTTTACCAGTTTTTGGTTGACGAATCACCGATAGAATGGTGAATACATTATATACTGAATGAATATGTAAATGATTAAATTGATAACTCGTTATTTCTCTTTTCGTTTGATCCGGCAGCAAAATGAAAAAGATGATGAAAGCATTTCTGAAGCAGAAAGTGATATTCAAGAAGCTGATTTGCAAGTTGCCAATGATATATTTGGTTCCACTGAAAACCTTCCCACAGATGCGAAGGAAGATGACGATGACGTAATTGATGAGCATGATGATAATATAGTGAGTAGTGTCTTCTTATTTCATTAATTGTGATGCAAATGGTGCAAAAAACTGTTTAAATGATTCTTACAATAATGAAGAAGAAGTAATGTAATGTAATGTAATGTAATATAATGTAATGTAATGTAATGTAATGTAATGTAATGTAATTGTAATGTAATGTAATGTAATGTAATGTAATGTAATGTAATGTTAATTTAATGCAATGCAATGCAATGCAATGTAATGTAATGTAATATAATGTAATGTTAATTTAATGTAATGAAATATAATTTTAATGTAATGCAATGCAATGCAATGTAATGTAATGTAATGTAATGTAATGTAATGTAATGTAATGTAATGTAATGTAATGTAATGTAATGCTATGTAATGTAATGTAATCACGAAACAGGCTTGTAGGGATAACAAACATAGTTTGATTTTTCACCTTCTCACAAAATGTATCGCTTTCTACTTTCACACGTATTGACCACTGTGCAACGGACGTATCAAACTTTAATGTTTCTAATTTATAAAGATATCTGTATTTCTGTTTTTCAGTCAAACCTCAGTCGAGTCAGTGTTAAAGGAAGTACGAATTCGTTGTCAGCAATTGAGACAGCAGATGAATTATCAGATGTTGAAAGCGTTGCATTTGAAGAGGCCGATACTGCATCTAGCCAGCACCCATTGTTCTTACATTTAATGTGCTCGATACGAGACAGAAGCCTGACTGGAAGTGAAATTGGTTTGATACATGTTAATACGCTGCCCACGTGTCTCGGTACGTAGCATTAAACGTATAATTTTGACTACTAGCCGCATTTAACGTATACTAACGTTTTTAAAATGTCTTAACCCTTTCGCGCCCGGATTTATTTTTAGTTAGCTGTTAAAACCCATATAATTCTACGCTTTTCAGGGGGTAGCATAGTCACAGAACTTAGGTGAAAAAGTAAACTATTATAGAAAACTGACGTCAGAACATTTTAGATATTTTATACCTAACCCCCTGAAAAATCATCTTTTCCGGTGTTTGTCATTGGGCCATATGGCCCGTCTAGGGGTGAAAGGGCTAAGTCCAATCATTAATTTAGATAGCCACTGGTTTGATATAAAATAAAAGTTGCATCTTTACCGTTCTAACTTACATGCTTACAAAATTCATTCAGGCAATGGTACAATGACTTTTATCATTTATTTTCTCACAGATGTAGAGTATATTTTCTTATTATGTCTTTCTTTATAGCTGAAATTGTCAGGACGCTTGAAGACGGTGGGAATCTAATTAGTCCCGCTAGCTCGTCATTAAAGGTCACACTCGATCTGATTTGTCTCACTTTGCCACCTGAGATGGATTCTGCAAAAAGCTGGAAGGTAGTCGACGAAGGCACATTGGCGCAAGATGCGTCTGAAATGGAGGAGGGGTTCCTTGTTGATGAGCATGGTAGCATAGCTGATGACCAGTTTAAACAAGGTGTTTTTGAACTGAACGAGGATAAGGAGATTGTATCAGCCCCAAGAGAGAAGGCAAGGTTAGATGGCATCATTACTTTACTGCTTAACTCTTGCTAGCTTTTATTCATTTCTTAAGCAAAATGCCTATATTAATATGAACTAATGCCACATGCTAAGAAATTTGGACGTTACTCTTACCAGTACAAGTTTAAAAGGCTTACTATGACACAGAAGAAGTGTATAGGAATGTTTCTCTAATCTTTCTTTGCCTGAAAATTTGTAATATGATTAATTTACAATATTCTTTTTACTTTTTCAGCACATTGATTGACAACACCTTGACTGATCCACTGAAAACTCTGCCCAAGGCTCAGCTCAACGCTTTTAAAGTCATTGTCAAAAGAATCGAATGGCTGCTCAAAGATGAAATCGCTTCAGCGTTGATCAATGTTTCGCCTGTTACCGAAGCTACGCTTGATAACGTCGCAGATCATGTTAAAAACTCCACAACTGATAATTGCCAATTCCGTCGCATCTCTTTGCGCTTTGTTTGCGGTTTGGAAAAAAGCCTGCAATTGTTTTTGGTTGAACTGAGCGAAGCTAGGATAAATAATTATCGTCTTGTAAGCAAAGGAAAGTATTTTTATCTGTCCGGCGGTGACTCGGATGTTCATGATACTGCTGTAGATATTTCAAAGAGTAATGAATTGAATAGTGACCTTCTGCATGAAACTGCAATCGGCGAGAGAGTCGAAGATGCGGATGTTACTGGTGTACAGCAGAATGAGGAGCAGGAAGACCAAGCTGGTATTCACGAAACTGATATGGAATCAGGGGAGCTGTTAGCCGACGTTGATACCGCTGAAGTAATAAAAGCGGCTGATGACTTTTCAGTTTGTAGTGATGAGGATGACACATACCACTTTTGCAAGCAAATTATAGTAGATGCCATTGAGCTGTCGCTGCCAAGCCGAAGGGAATGCTTATGGGATGACAGCGCAAGGTCACGAAGTGGGAGTCTACCATTGCCAGTGAGGGGAAATGGTGATATTGTTAGACGCAGATTCAGTGATACTGGGATTTCGTACACCAAAAGTGAAGATTTATCGCTTAATTTCGAAGATTTTACAGTGGAATTACAGGAATTTCAACAGCGTGATACTCCAAGAAAAATAGGCCCAGACTTTTGGTTGTTTGCAAGTGTACAGGGAAGCGAAGTTATCGTTTTTCATCACAAAAGGTATTTGTCCCTATTTTCAAGTGTCTCCTATTTTTGCAATATATGTAAGGAATAAAATACTCCTATCTCTTGTATCAGAAACTATGCTTTATATATTTTTTATAAGAAAGTCGCTGTATAGTAATTAATGTAATTTAAATCACCTAGAAACCAATTAGAATGGCTATAAAGAATTTTTTTGTGAAACAAAATACAGCTACCTTATTTGTCTTGTACATATCAGCAAAATAATATAGCAATTAGTCGATATTGTAATACAGTATGCCACTATAACTTTGTATCACTGACTTTTAGATCTTTCCATCGAGTGTGCATTCTCAACATTCTTAACTCTAATAAAATTGATAACTGCATGATAATGTAAATAACATTACCACTTAATGTGTCTACGAAGAGCATGCATACAAATATGAATGGGCTTTCTTAGGAGCTTTGCATTTTCTGTGCAAATTCGAGTGAGGGGCTAATCGACAGATCCTTTTTGGGTGAAAAAATTTTATTTCTTTCATTAAATTTCTTATACTTAATTTTTTAGGCTCATACGCATATGTCAGGCTCTAAGGAGGCTCCTTTCAAGCTAATTAACTTATCTTCAATATTTTTGGTCAATTTGCTGTTCAGATTACGTATATCGATTCTCAAAAACATTTTTCATTGCAGAAGAGAAGCTGTCGATTCAAGTGATATTCAGAGCGAAAAATGTTACATAGATCTTCTTGGCATGATTAACACAATTGGGAGATTGGTTAATCAGGTTCGTTGATCTTTCTTTTTTCATGGTAACGTCCTATTCCCTATCCAAAACATAACCGACATATTATTGGGTTACACAAATCTAGCTATTTTTGTCATATTTTTTTGCGGTACTTTTTGGTTCTTTATGTCAATAGAGGGCTTGGGTTTGCTATGTATTGGCCTTTTCTCTTTCTCCATCGATTTCAAATGTTTATTAGTGTACCTTTTATGAGAATATAAAAATATCGCATTCACCTGGCCAATCGCTCTTTACGAAATTTTACTGCCATGTCTACTAAGGTTTTCCGTGAGAGCTGGAATATTGACAGATAAATTGTAAAACTGGAACGAAGCACTCTATTACGAAATGCATTGCGTAGGAGTAGGAACGTTGCTTTGCATTATAGTATTTCCCAGATATCTACCCGTCTGCCGAAGTTATCATATCTATCGAGGGTACACCTTAACCCCCCATAGATTCTGCGTCATGTTTTCACTGCGTCAATATTGCCCTAGTCCGCCTTTAAATCATTTCATTTCAGCATGTTTTGCCTTTCAGAAAATGCTGTTGGACGACCTTTATGAAACATTCACATGTCACAATTTACTCGTCGCTGAAGAGGATGAGCAGATTTGGTCAAGACGAGAATCAAGCCCAGCAAAACAATTATTTGTCACTGGAAAGTCAGAAATGGGAATGTCATTTGAAATCGTGAAAGTTGTGCACGGCGAGTTTGAATTCCACCCAGGATATTTTGAATGTGATAAGGTTTGGGAAACGTTTTTGCCAGTGCATTATCGACTGAAGTCCAGCCCTGGTCAACCAAAGGGTACATCTAGAGGAATTCAAGCAGTTCGTGCCGTGCTTGAAAAGTTTGCTGTGTTAAATCGCTCAAATCTGTTCGTTTACAGAGAAAGTTCAGGCAGCGTTTTCTATTTCAGGTAAATTAAACAAAATTATGATACAAGAATCGATGAAAAGTGGCTGGAACATGAAAAGAAGGGTGGCAAAAGCTTTGTGTTTTAAATGATTTTTCACTCTAGCAGAAAGCGGCTCTTCAGCGTAATGAAATGCTTTGGGTGCCGGATACACCCTTCTAAAGAAGTCCCTTATGATCTGGCTAAATCTAATTTAAAATGGCATTAATTTTTTTGTCTTTCTTTTTGTGCTCGTTTCACCTTGTGTTGTTTCATATACTTCCCGTATTCCCTCGTCGCCTTTGCATATTAGAAACAGAAAACATCCATCTCTATATTGTGGAAAAGTATTTGTATAGAGTGTGGAATATTAACCTAATGGTCAGCGGAGATAAATTCCCTGATAATGATGAAAATAACTATCTGGACTGATGCTCCATACCCTAAAGAATGTCAGAGGAAAGAGTACCATACATTGCCTTTAACTATGTATGATTTCTTGTAATTCTAAATACAGATCATGGAATAAATTCTCGATAATAGCGTAATTCCTATTTGCGTCTATCATATACTTGCATTTTTCATTCATTGCCACACAGCCTTATCATCTTTACCAAGTTTTTCCTTGACTTTGCCCGGTTCATCCAGACCTTATCGCTTTAGTTGTCCTCATTAAGCATCCAGATTAATCGAAATTTTGCCCTTTCATATAGGATCCATGAGATGTTATCAGAAGCCGAAGCTACGCCGCTGACAAACGTAGCAAAAATAAATGATGAAGAGATACAGTTGAAAGAAGACAACTTTTCATATCATTCTGCTGCTTCATCCAGTTGGTCACTTGCGGGTAGAGTGCAACAGGAAGAGAAACAAGACCTCCAAGACGACTCAGATGCCAAGGTGCGTTCATCTCAAGGAATCAAAATCTTGTAGAGGGGTTTCACATGAAGGGACCAAAGGGCCCTATCTGGAATGGTTTTTTGACCAAGTCCCAACAATATTATGAAATAACATAAGCATAGCATTTTAACTTTTCTGCGCCATTTTTCGTTGGCAAATTTTTCCTTTTCAGGCTGTATCCTCTTGCTATTTGTATAACAAGTAAAATTTCTCACCTGCAACCTTCAATTATTCAAAATTTTGAAAGCTTTCATTATTGGGTATCATAAATGGAATTATATTAGATAGGGAATGAAAGTAATGTGTTATAGTTTGTGACCAATTCAACAAACAATAGTTTTGTTTCAATATTAGGGGGGTTAAAACCCCCTAGCTCTGCAAATCGGTTTTTCATATTAACTTTTGTTTTTTAGGAGCCTGAAGGGAAATTTCAACGGGGAAACTCATTACTGACTCAAGTAGAAAAAGATTCAGTTTCAGAGCTGTCGTTTTCAACAGTCATGTCAGTTCAGAGAATTCAGTTTTGTGTTCATGGAATTTGCGAACCCGGAAGTGAAATCAAAGATGAATTGGTGAGAGTTCTCAAAAACAAACTTAACGATGCTGTATTTGAGCAGCTAAATCTGTTGATAGCACGAAACCCGAAATGCAGATTGGCACCATCCGATGTCCAGGTAAGAAAGTCAAGCCCAGAAGTATCTATAACTAAAACATGTGATCAGTTGACATCTATCATCCAATTATCATCGTTCTTATCCATCTAAGTCTATAATCCGCAACATTCAATCAATGAATCTATTAGATAGCTGGTACAATAACAGATGTGATCGGAGGTCTAAACTAAACTACGTTAAAGATTGTTAATAACCTTCCCAATAACTTGCGGATAGAGAAATCACTTTTGAGATTTAAAGCGCTCATCAAGGATACAACTTTGAGTTTTATTTTACAATTGGTAGTTTTTAAATCCTCTATGCCAAACTTAAATCAAGCTTAAGTGCTTAAATCCTCTTGTAAATGCTAAACTTTCATTTTGTAAACTTAACCTTGTAATATACAGGTTTTTGGTTAATAAAAGTAGTTTGATTACTCAGCAAATTTGATTGTATAAATATTAAAGAATATCAGTAGTTTCACTAAACAATTTTGATTATCAAAGCCTTAAATGTAATTTTCTCGTTGCAGTTCATTCAGCCACCTGGCCAAGCACCAGCAACAAAAATCCACATTGCCATACCAAAGATTGCACTTCCTTATACACATTCAACCATATATTACTTGAGGCAATATCTTCTGCAAAGGTTTCACACCCCAAGATTCACAGAAAACAGTCCTGAATTTCATTTCAAAAATTACTGTGGCAATGTGTCAAGTTTCGCTTCTGATGAACCTCTTCCTCTGAATGACGTGTATTTGTATAACAGGAGAGAAAAAAAGGGATTTGGTGAGTATTGATCAGTGCGATCATCATCATCATCATCATCATCATCATCATCATCATCATCATCATCATCATCATCATCATCATCATCATCATCATCATCATCATCATCATCATCAGCATCATCATCATCATCATCATCATCATCATCATCATCATCATCATCATCATCATCATCATCATCATCATCATCATCAGCATCATCATCATCATCATCATCATCATCATCATCATCATCATCATCATCATCATCATCATCATCATCATCATCATCATCATCATCATCATCATCATCATCATCATCATCATCATCATCATCATCATCATCATCATCATCGTCATCATCAACATTTTGCTGACGTTCAAATGCCCTATCATTTATAAAGCAACTCTAACGAAACCTTATTTCCTCCACTAAACTTAATAACTTTGTTGCATGCAAATCATGATAATGCACCTGTCACATTACTTGATAACTTCCTTATGTTCTTACCTTTTACCTGCAATAGCATCAAATCCCATCGGGTTGCCCCATATTGCAGACTTTTTCGTGTAACCAAGTCGTTTTAGTTTCCAGCTATTATTTAAATATAACATGTTAAGAAATAAAATATCATCTCTTAGTTATTTTGAATAACAGAACCCAATAATTCTCATCTCCTATTAAATGGATATAGTTTAATTGTTGTGATAAGATTTGTGTTAAAGGCCAGGGGGTAGTCATGATATCTTTCTTTCCCTAGTATAGTCTTCGTAGTTTGTAAAATAGACCTTTAGTATGTAATTCGTGAATTTAACGTTTTATGTGCATAGGAAAAATAACATACACTTATTGCGTTTCAATTCTTAGTGAAAACAAACGTACAAATCATCGTATAAATGCGTGTTTCGTTTTAGGTATTGGTTGCATACACATGTCTCTAATCGACTCTGACCACAAGCCTGTTCATATTTTTCCAACCAATCACAGAGTTAGACCAGACGTTTTTGAAGCCGAATTCTATCTGCATACTTTCCAAGAGTTTAATAACGTTAAAACAGTGGAAGAAATCAAACCAGATCAAGCAGGTTAGTTGTGAAGTATTGAGAGCAACCAGTAACATTCATTCTGCCCCAAACAGGTAAAAGACTTCCAACACAAAAAACAAGCTATTTACTATATCAGTACAAATCAACAGCTAAGAGAAGCTAAATTTCATACCCATCAAATCCACACCTCTAACATTTGGCAGATAAGCAAAAGAAACGTTTAATTCATTATTGTCGTTAGGAATAGGCAAGGGAACCCCTCGAACCGTCGATAATGAGCCTCGCATCACCTTAGTACTAAACCCTGGACGTTTCAAGAGTATTCTTTATTTTGCAGATGATGATCTATACCTTGAGTTTAAAGTCTGGGAAAGAGGAAGCATTGGCATTGAAGAGCTTCAACAGTTCCTTGTATCGGATGTCCGTAAAGCACTGAGTGACATTTTCCTAGAGTTTATCATTCTATTCACTCCAATATCCGAAGTGCCATCAAATCTTCAGTCGTTTTATTTCTCGAAAATCCATTCGCGCAGTAGTCAGACGACCACACCTACGTCGTTGAAAAATAACTCCCGTTCGACCACGCCTGTATCTAGCACCCCATACCCGAGGCTTGTCATGAAGAAGTTTCTGTCAGAGCCAGCTACACCTGCTGAACTGAGAGCTCGTTCGCCTGTTGTGTTCCTACGAAACAGATCATTAAACGAGATACCAGTCAAAGAACCGCTTTCCAGAAAATCGTCCAAAGAATCACCAAGAGAAGTTGCTAAGAAAAGTCAGTTAGAGACGATAGATAACATAGAGAGGACATATGAGACCCTTGAAGAGTACTTCCCATTGAACCCTTCTGAGAATCGCTCCTCGTCTACCAGGAAATCAGACAGTGATGAGGCAAGTGTGAGGGAAACTGTGTCGAGTACTTCAGACAGCCATGTGGTATCTGTGAGAGAGGTTGAGCGGCTGCTTCCAGCAGTCGAGAACACATTGAGTTCACCATACGACACGCTAACTGACAAAGAGGTCGAGGAGTCATTTAGTTCTACCGTTACCGAAACCGACGATTCAGGCAAAGATGCAAGTGACAGGAAAGAGCCAACCTGGAAGGAAATCGAACGACGTAAAAGATATGAGAAAGAAGCGAGGAGGGTAAGAAGACGATTTGAAAGAGGAGAAGTTGGGGTTTTGCATCCATGGTAAGTTAGAAGAGCTACAACGAAATCTGCATATAACCAGCTTCCTTTAAAAGAATCTTTTGGTTTAACCCTGTCACCTGTGAGGGACCATATGGCCCAAGGATGTTCAATGCAGTGATAATTGGTTACGTTTTACGAAGGGTTAAAGCTTTCAATAAATTGCTTGCTCTAACAACGTCAATTATAGTACCCCTTTGCTATTTTAATAAACGCATTATATGCTACTGTATATTTGTACTAACAAAGGCGACATTAAGCCAATAAATGAGTCCGTCTTTGATCAGATTGGTAATGTATTGATACTATACATTGCCAGCGCTAACGATAATAAGCTTTGGAGTATGGAGTGTAACGATAAAGCCATGTAGTAACAAAATATAAACGCAGTCTTATAAATATAAGCAGGATGTTTCTGTGACGGCAGTTACACGAGAATACAAAACTAGTTCGATCTCAAAGGAGCTAAATAACTGGATTTCTTTATTCGTATAGTCTCCTATTGCCTACCTTCATGATGATGATGATCATGACAATGAGGATGACGATGGCACTGACGTTGACTTTGATAATGTTAATTCGCTGTTATGATTAGTCCTTGTTTTTTAGTTTCGATGAAGGAATCAGCCTGGTCCTTGACGAATTCATAACACAAGAATCAACATCAGTGCATAAACATACGGGATCACTCAAATGCAAGTATACACCGGACCAAATCCTAAAAGAGATTTTGAAAATATTTAATGACCTTGCATCGGATATCAAACCAAAAATTTTCAAAGAAGCTTCATCGTGAGTATATGAAACGTATTTTGCTAAAAGAAAATATGATAGCATTTAAGCACGACTTTGGTTTGAATCAGAATAGAGCGTGTTTGAGCAATTGCTTGTTTGTTTGTTGAATTTTACCTACATCCCTTAAATTCGCTCTAGTTCTGAACAAAGTTTTGGGATCCTTGATTACTGCTTGAAAATCTTGCTACCACTTTACACCTTTGATCAACAGCATTTCCAAATATATTTTAGTGGAAAGAAGTTTTCAAGTTTTGCTTGCTTTGATTAATTTTCTCGGGAGAAACGTTAGGTGGACTTTCAAGCTTTGCATATGCGAGAAAACTTACGGCGGTTGTTGTGGCTTAGCATACTGAGATGAACCTATTAAACCTTTTCATAATTATTCGTGAAACATATTATTTTTGAAATAGTGTGTCGAAATTTTTGACTGAAATGCTTATATTGGGATAAGCAGGGGCTCATTAACAGTATATCAATTGAGTATATTATTAAGAAGAGTATGCCTAAAGTTAAAGCAAAGGTTTTGCTTTTTTCTGTTCCAGGCCGTTGCGATTTCAGACAAACTGCAAAGAGACAGTAGTTTTCGCTCCATACTCATTTGATAGAAATGCTGTCAAGGTAAGCCATTGTCCTCCCCTTTCTTGCAGTACTAGTAAGATCGCTTAATTAAATGCTCACTCATTTTTGATGCAGTAATGCTTTTGCAGCAAATCTATTTTAATATCAATTTATACCTTACGCAATCTAGATGATGCCAGTTGGTAGCGTACTTTAACGGCGATATCGCCAGTTGAGAGTAAACATGATCTTCCCTTCGTAACATTGAATGAAGAGTTTCTGGCTATCGGCCGATGCAGACCCTTGCAGGCCATCCTTGTTACTTTTGGCACACATGGCTACGTATCTATGAGCTGAGATCGGTTTTTTTCGATCCCATGCTCTGCTCTTTATTTGCCCCATTTTCAGTCCATGAACGATCAGTTTCCTCTTTGCCGCATTGATCTAATGTGGTCGCAACCCTCTGTATTCGCTTGTTATGTATTTTCTTTAATGCTAATACTAGCGCTCATTCTCTCCGCACTACAACTACCTTTGAGCATACAGCCAAACGAATCATGTATTAAGGTACATTTTTTCCTGCATCTTACAGAGTTCATCCTCTTTCATCATCTTGTCATCCATACACGTAATATCGTTAACTACAAACTCAGTGTCTGCAAGGAGAATTGTTATTCGATTTAGTTGCGTTGAAATGCGATGTCACTAAAATGATTGATTCCGTTTAGATTGACGATTATGGCGAATCCTCAACGGATACTTCATCTGTGTCCAATCCTGTGTCAGTTGTTCCGGGATATAAAACAAGTTTCATCGCAGTTGGACGCAATATTAAACAATGGAGGCAGTGTGTCAACTTGAATGAGAGTATGTCTTTTTAGATCAGTCTATAGACTACGTGGACAGTCTTTTTTTACAGCACAGGACAGGGCAGGACGATACATACGGTACAATACGGTGCAGTACGTTGCAGTGCATTGCATTGCAGTGAAGTGCAGTGCAGTGCATTGTGGAAAAGTGCAGCACCTGACATCACAGGAAAGTGCAGGACAGGACAGAATAGTACAGTACAATTAGTTCAGACTCAAATTAAAGCGCTTTTTGAAAAAGGCATAAATATCCTAAAATTTAGTTTTTGAAGAGTAGGAAAAACAATTCACCCGCGATTTTGCCTTGTTCTTTTCAAGGTATCTCCGATGAAGATGAGAAAGGGACAAGTTCAGCAGGTTCGAAATGATTGTTTTTCTTCTCTTACTTTATCTGTGGTATTTGTGCATGAGAAACCTTGTAGAACGTTCACTGTCAACCGTAATTAAAGCATGCCATGGCGGAGCTCTCTCTCTAAGCCATCGATTCGAAGGAATTCGAACTCAATATGAGGGAAATGTGCTTCACAGAGTCTGTTCCTCTCCGCACATTCTTATATTGAACGATATTTACTTTGTTACACGTGGATTGAAATTGTTCATCTTCAAATGTCTTCCAACGCAAGGATAAAACGTTCTAAACAACACCACAAAACTACTATAATCAGCATAAAAGCATCACTATAAACATCAATAAATAAGCATAGATGTTGATTGATCAGAATTTGAATAATAAATACTCGTATTGATTTATCTTTCTACTTCACCTTTACTTCATAGTTTTGTTTAACTCACCAGTTTATTGTTTTTCATGTTATTTTTTTTTGCATCGATAGGTTTCAGCAAGCAAATGTTCAGGCCATTAGACCCTGATGCAAACTATTCTATTGGCAGACCTCTTGAAAGTCTTGCTCCTTCGTGCATAAAATTGTCATTCGTTCCAAGACAGAAATTTTACATCGTCAAATATGTTGATAGAGAGGTATTATTCCTAGTTGGTTTTCATTTTGTTTTGTATCCATTTCAGTTTTATATTAGAGTAGTAGGGATGAATCTTACAATGTACATGGACACTGCAAAGAAATATTTGCGCTCAGACTATATACTACCTTTGGCTTAAATGCCTCTCTTGTTGTGATGTAAGGACTGTTCATCGTACCTATACCCCTGATAGTATTGTTATATTGAACAATACTTGTTTACTTGATGTTTTGTAAATGAGTGTGTGCTTGTACTTCTTCCTGTTCTTTACGATCAAACATAATACCCCTCAATAATCTCACAACGCTTGACATTTTTGATGTGGCTCAAATGCATTCATTATCGTCTTTCAAGGCTGCCTAAGGGTGATTGGATCAAAGAATCTAAAAACCCAAGGCATTCGAAATCACACACAATGAAAAGCGTATCAAGGTAGTGAATCATTAGCCCCCCCCCCTTCGTAAGAAGTGACCAATGCTCGCTGAAGATCAAGGGACCATAAGGTTTCTTAAGGGATAAAAGGGTTAAACTAATTTGAGAAATATATTGGCTGCATGAAACATGACACGTTTAATTTTTTGCAAAGAGATTCCCTTGCTTTTGTTTATTGCACTCTGTAATTAAAAACTAATGTTTTTTATTTCCTACCCTGAATGCTCTATATATATATATATATATATATATATATATATAATGTTTACTTAACATTATTAATATCGCAGAAAGGTTTAAATTTTATCTTAAAATGGAAGGCTAGTTTTTTTTCCCGATATGTATACAATTGGCACAAGGATGTTGGTGAAGTGGTTGAGAAGGAAGGGTTGATAATTTGACTTTAGATCGTATCATATTTTATTCTGCAATTATTCATCTTTTGTTTTTCCCGCTTTCCTTAGATCGTCACCTTTACGTACAACTTTCCAGTGGAAGTTAATGCGATGTTGGATAAGCAATTGAATCGACTGTATGCTTGGCATAATGCAAGGACACATTTAGCATCTTCTCTTGTTGTACAAAAGCTTGGGCTATTTCATCATTTATATTTCACGGAGGAAAAGCAGAAAGATGAGGTAATGATTCATAGGTTACGAAAATATTCCGCAAAAAGCTTGAAAAATACAGTCTTCTAAAGCTAAAGCCATATTATGAACATACTCTGCTATGAAATGGTTTTGTTAATAAACGATGTAGGCCATTAATTGTGATTTTAGAGTAATGGTGCTTGATGCTTGCGAATCTGGAGTTCATGCCGCTATGGCTGCTTCACATAGATAGGGAAGCTCTCTTCTCGATTAGTCTACCTATTGAGAGAGCTCCTGTTTTAAGGAATTCCCCCATGCAAATTACAACTTATCCTGTTTCTCTGTATTTGTATATTGTTTTAATTTTCTGTGTCAGAATATGAATTTTCAGTAAAATTGTAAATTTCCTCGTAAGTAAGTTATTCATTAGTATAATAAATTTCGTATAAACTGTTTGTCATGGAATATGAATCATATGAAACTAAAACTGAACCTGAAATGCATAAATGCACCAGCGGAAACGTCAAAAGTATTAACAAATCAATTGTTTGTCTTGTCTTTGGTTATTAAGAAGTAATTTTTCATTTAGAACTGATCTTATATATTTCTTGCAGGAGATAGCTGCATTCTGCTCCTCAACCAGTCATTCCCATATAATCAGTTTATTAAAGGAAACATTCCCATCGTCAAAAGAGGTATGAGTTTATTTTGCATTGTCAATTACACTTTTAGAGTTTTTTGTGGGTCGTATCAAGGTAAATAGTTCAAGCTGACATCTATGCAGCATAATAAGAAAGATTGAAAGCGTTTTCTAGTCCGAATGTAAATCAGAATTAGGTTTTTGCTGCTCTTAGAGACCTCTTTGTGGCATTCTTTTAAATGTGTACCTGTAACCTTGAAATGTGCTTGTAAAAATAGTCTTACAGTGAAGATTCTGAGGTCTTGATGTTTATTACTTTGATTTGTTCCTAATTTCTGTCGCCAAAAACGAATGAAGTTTCTCCCTGCTCGCAAAAGAATTCATCGCAAACTATTGTATATTTGTTTAACACTTTCAAGCCAAGCGTTCTCTCTTACACCAATGTTTAGGGCTATGTTGTCAAGATCTTTTGTTTGTTATAATTCATGAAATATAATATTAAGTATGATTTGATCGTTTTTATAGAAAACCAAAAGTGGTTCATCAGATGCTAGCAAAATGCCTGGAATTGATTTGCCATCATTAGATGAGACTTTCCGCAATACGTCACCTGCAAAACCATTGCACAAGGAAAACTACAGATTGTCGAATGATCCAGTGAAAAGAATTGGATATCAATATCAGGTTGGCGTTTTGCAAGTTTTTTACCATCAGGAATAATATCATTTCAATTCTTGCGTTATTGACTCTCTAGTCACAAATGTAGTTTTGTGGTGTTTGCACTTATTATTTCTTATATTGATCTTTTTAGCCATGATTCGGTCGAAGCGAAGAAAAATGGTCCAAAAAATTGGCAGAAAATTTTGTGAAAAAATATTATTTAACTGCGCTAGATTGCGGTGCTTCCGTTTTAACTCCTTTTAATTCTAGCGCATGTATAAGAGCATTTTTTGGGCCAATTTTTGTGTTTAAATGATTTCGGAGTTTATCAGTTTATGATGACCGATTTATTGCTTTGGTGCAGCGCAAGGGACTAAGTTGACTATTCAGACTGCAAGTAACTATTTGGTGGTGCAAAGCTTATGAATTCGCAAAAAAGTTAGAGCAACTTCAAACCGTATGAAGCATGGGTAATGACAGATTCAAGAACCGGAATGAATATTAAATGAACGGAAATAGGCCTTATAAGAGCACCAGCATCTCGGTTTTATCTATAGTATACCCATTGTAAAAGATGTGGTCGTCTTTACTTTAACTTCTTTACTCAGATGTCGTTTTTGTTCGTAGGAGATAACAAGGACAAAAATTAACGGTAAGTATATTTTTCACAAATAAGTCTAATTTTTCAATCACATATCCAGTTAAATATGTTACGAGGAGCTCGTCTAGATGTACTGCTAATTCATAGAAGGAGGAGCTAATGCTTCGAAAACTTGATTCATTTTTAGTACAATGTTGAACGTTTTTTTATTCCAACATCATCAATTGTTATTCTCCTTGCAACCTGACCATACGCATTCTTTGCTACTGTACATCGATATTATGCCTGGACTGAAAGATCCAATCAAGGTTTTGTACAAGCTGCTGAAGCAATCATTTGTTAAGCAAAGCATACTTGCTCTTTTTTCATATGAAATATGACAACAATTCTCACATTCCTTTATAACTACCTGGTAACTGTATACCATTACAATGACGATGCCTATGGGAACGGAATACAGTGACTCACCATGGTCAACATAAGGCCCACAATGTTAAACTTAAAGCACCTATACTACAAATGATTTAAACTTAATGGAAACTCTAATATATTCTATATATGTTAGATTTAAGGTCAATGTTGTGTTCAAGTTTGATGTTAATAGCCCCTATATTTACATCCATGGCAGTTTAATTCAGTGCAGTTTTGCTGAAAATGTTTATAAGTAGGCCGTCCTTAATGACGACACTGAGTGGCGCAGAATAGCGTCCCTTTGCGAGAGGTCTTGTTGATCGACGACACAGAATAGCTGAGTTGACCACAGAGACTCGTTGCATTGTGCAAGAACTGATACCGTGTTAACTTATCAGAACCTAATTGAACCTAAGTCCAGTGCATCGCTCACCTAACAGTGCCAGTAATTTGCTTATCATGTTTAGATCTTGTGAACTGTTATAAAGGTAGGTAAGGTAGATTGGCCATTTCCAAGGATCACCGACGCAACCATTTTCTTTCAAACATTTAATACAGAATGTGGAATTGGTCAATTTTTATTTTGTAGTTGAGTCGCAACGTTCAAAGTTGAGGGAAATTTGGGAAACGTGGCATGTTTGCGGACCTCACATGCCGATCTATGTAAGTGTATTGAACTTTACCATGCTGCAAATTCGGAATCAATACAGTATAATTTCCGATTTATTTGTTTCTGCATCGCATACTTTTTCTTGGTCTTAAGAAGCTTTACATGAGGTAGTATGTCAAAGCATTTAAATTTCCACCTTTTTTATCGCATTTAATGTGCTTTTAACCTTCATTTTCTTCACGATGAGAGAGATGGTTGATAACTGCTAATGCTGACCTCTTTCCTCCTATAATCCTGTCTGTTCATACTTATCTTAAATAAGCCTTAGCAGCCAAACAGAAGCAAATGACATTTAAGCAGCGCATCAAAGGCAGTGACGTCCTGTGGAAGGATATATTTCCTTGCAGAAAATGAAAAGTAGGCAAGGAAATGGGAACAAGTGAAGCAATTCAATTCTTATAAAAATAGAAATGAAATCTTGTTAAAGCCGTTCATTTTATGAAGCTAATACAATATGAAGTTTGATTACGGAATCGAAGCTTCGTGATGAATTTCAGGATGAGAACGACGACAAAAAAGGATAACATTATTAATTTATATAATCATGTTATCCTTTTTTGTCGTCGTTATCATCATGAAACTAATACAATATTTATTTTCCCTTCCTATATTGACCTTTCCTTTTTTAGGAAAATCGACTTAGTTTGCTGAAAAGACACAGCCGACTCATTCATTTTTGTCAGACCCCGTTGCTTTTCAACCCCAGTGATAACATACCAACTGAGCAGAAGAGTAAATCAAGTGAATCAGAGCAATCACAGAAATCAAAGGTGAATTGATTGTAATGCTATTAGTGATGTCCCTACTTCTGAACCCTCGTCACATTATATATATCAAAACAGTTATACACCCATATCCAGTTCGTTGTAATAAGGCATTGAAATAGTGAACTGGGAGCGTGAAGCCTTATATTTGCCATCATGTTTCGTTCATCTAGTGTTATTTCGTGGCTCCTGATATAATCCAGAAAACTGTCTAAGCAACGAAATTTAGAATTAAATTACACTGATTAGCCTAATTTTTAACTCGTTAATTGTTTGCTTTAAGTAGGCCATATACCTTTTTTATTAGGCCACATTTACCTTAATTTAGTGTCTTAGACTAAAGACAGACAACTTTCTTATGATTGCGTCCAGCTTAAAATTCTAACAGTCCAGTCCCTGAAGACTGATTGACCCTCTGAATCAAAATGGCTCAGAAAGCAAATCTTTCTCTTGAAACTACCGAAGATGGCCATGTTTTCCAAAGTCAAAGAAATTCCCTATCGTTCTCCGTAGATTTTGCTCCCGTCAAAGACGGTGCAACTTAATGCTTTCTTTACTTAACAACTGCCATACTCGAACTATAAAAATATATCAAAATTTCTAATTTTTCTTCTTGTGTTTATCTTGCAAATATTCGCAATGTGGATAATTCTACATCAACTCTTCCCATAATTTCTTACGCGAATTATCGAACATCATTGTTTCCCATCCTTTAAGTTCCTCTTGGCATTTCAACTTTGTAATGTTTACTATTCCAAAGGTCAATAATACAAGATTTAATTGAGTTTAATTGCAACGACGCAAAGATTTAATCAAATCGGTTTTTTCGATCTCCAAAGCTATGAGAATTTTTGGCTTCTGCTTCTAACAGTCTGTTTGTGATTTCATTTCCAGAAAGCTGATGAGACCGATTCACGTGATACTAAGCAAACAATGACGAAAGATGAGACTTCTGGTGGAGCAAAACATGAATGGTATGGTGAGCTGAAATGGACTGTCATGCAAAAATACATACAGTATTTGCAAACCCTTGGATTTTGTGTTGTTCAGGTTCAGCCCAACACTAAAGGGTATGCTGTCAATTGCTCTCTATTTATGGTTACCTATTAATCTTATTTATCTAAAAAATGCTAGTACGCAAGTATAAAAAAAAACGGTTGTGTATTATAACTTCTTCAAAAGAATTCAATTTTGTTGCAGACTTTCAAATAATGCAATGTTGAGTGCTGCATATGTATTAGTTTTGTGGAAATGTTGATACAAGGAGTTTTCTCCTTGATAGAACATTTGCTTTTAACGTTTATGTTTTCTATGCTGAAATATTTTAAAAGGGGGGCACCCCTTGCACCCCCTGGATTCACCACTGCCATGCATGTATCGTTGTGGACTTGTTCTTAGAAGCTTGGTTTTCGAACTTCTAGCCACATAGGCCTGAGGAGTAGTTTTAGTTGTACAACAGGCTCTGTTCTGACCAGAAATTTTTTGTGTCTTTTCTTTGACAAATGTACAATAGTACAATGTTACTATATATTCTATATATTCATGAACGTGCTCAAAAGACTTGTTTGAGCGTCTGCTAAGTATCATTTTTATCTTATATGCACATGTAACAACGATTCATTGATCTAAAAGTACTGTTTCTTTAAAGGCAACAAGCAAAGTTGCAGAAAGGGTCTTCGATGCGCGCCTCGTCAAAGTCTGTTAATGAGGTGAGCATCCCAGGCTAATGTATAATTTATGTGAAATTCAATATGCTCAGGGCTATTGTCAATTGATAATTATGTTTGTTTTACACCGTGTCTCATTTACTAAGGAGAAACTAAATTTTTGTTACTATAGTTTATTGCCATTTAAGGCGAATTTTTAAAAAAAGAAAAAAATAAAATGCGTATTTCAATAATAAAGATTTTGTTAGTCACTGTTAGTATACAGACCAGTGGACCTAAGTTTGATTAAGCCTAGTTAATCAACAGTCTCTTTCCGATCACCAAAACAATCATGTTTGTTTTTTATTTTCCCTTAATAATCATAATTATTTTCTCACTATAGGCTGTGCTTAGAACACGTCCATCTGTTCAGTACTTACAAAAGAGTTCAAATGCTGGAATTTTGCTGCTAGAACTATCTTACAGGGTACGTTCGAGTCATCTGTATTTAATATTGATTCTAGTTATGTTTTGTACCCAAACATGTTTTCAAATTGATCGATTGCTCGCAATGGTCTCATTGCCGAACAGGGATTTGATCAAGATTTATCTAGAATCGGCCTTCGGATCAAACTATGTTGCGAGGTAATGTTGACCTTGTGTTTCTAACAAATGTCTGGTCATGCTTGAAATAGTCGTGATTTGATAGCATTGCTAGGAAGCAATTGGATTGAAAGTAAATGAGACGAGTTCTAAATTTTGAAAACATTGAAACTGTAATGTTGCAGCAGTGACACTATACCGTGGTGCGAATTTGGAGCTCTTTTAATCCTCAAAACAAGTTGCAAAACAAGTTGCAAAACATCCAATCTGTCTATTACGCACGACATGCTATAAAATGCTATGCCAGTTTTTCCTGTCAGATGCCAGTTGTGAAAATCTTTTTAATGTTCCAGTGATGCAGTTTAATTCCGGTCAGCTCTTGCCTTATGGTTTATTTTTTATTTGGTCATATTTGGTCTTCATTCTTGCCTTCCACTTTTCCGATATGTTGTTCCATGCTTTTTCCTAAAACAATGATAGATCAATAAGTGTTGATAATAGATTAATATATTACAAAGACGTAGAGTAAGGCCAACAATTGTGTCTATCAGGAACCTGTCTTACTTTAAGCTACCAGTTGCATTGCATGCAAATAAGAGGCTTTTATGTGAAAGAAGAAAAATTGCTTGCCAAAATTCCGCTAAGAGCAGGGACACACAAGAAAGCAAATTAAGTAAGGTGTTTTTATTTCACCATTTTTTTAAGTGTATTCTGCGCTTTGCAGCCGTTCTCATGCACGAAAATAATAAAAGATGTTTGTTCACAGAGGGACAATCTATGTTTGAGGATGTTTTCGTACGAAGCTTCAAGACTTAAATTGCTGAATAGATTTGTAACAATGCATGTAAGTTGTCTTTTATAACTTATCTGTCATGAAGTTTGCGATTAAATGGAACAGACAGTTGGTAACTGAGATCAGCCAAATTTAAAGAGGTCACTCCTTTGGCCTCGAGACAAATCATTACCATATAAGACAATAGCTGGCATTTTATTTGTTTTCAGTTTCTAATCGTAAAAACCCCATAACGTAATAATTCAACTCTGCGTAACTTTTGATTATGAATAGGAAAATGCAACCATTTAAGATCTTGATAAATTGTAAAGATGATAACCAATCCTTATTTAATTTATTTCATCTCATCATTGCAAAGAAGATCTTTTTGTTAACAATCTATACTAGATATACCCACTTATATGAAACGACTTAGCCGGTTACGGTGACTTTAAAGGAATGTTTTCGAATTATTCAAAATATTTCTCCTTTGAAATGATGAGATGAAATAAACTAAATGAAGTTGTTTTTATTGGTCGATTTTTATATCATTAAATTTATTCTGTTTTCTCTGTATTGAGATAGTTCCATGTTAGTTTCAACCATATTTTAGCCTCCACCCTGAATACCCTCCACAAAAATGAACAAAGCAAGGAACCTCTTATGTTTAATTCAAGGTTTTATGAGTTTATATAAACGTGGCTGAGTAGCCCTTGGATACGTATAAGACTTGCGAGCAGCTGCACCTTAACCTCTGATGCTTTCTAATGTTTTTTATTAGGATCATTGGCTTTTTCAAGAAGACTGCAACAGATGTAAAGATTTAATGCACATTCATTCATTCTCATACGACTTTCAACTTCGCCAAGCTCAACAGTTCTTATCAGGCAGAAATATGATATTTTATCCTGGTTATCCCGTGCAGCACCTGTTTCAAAGAATGATTGAGATATTTCCATCGCCTCCAAAATTCTCGTGTTGCTATCTTGCTCAAGGTAATAAAAACCTTTGCTGTATTCTCTTATAATGACTTTCCATGCCGTGCATTTCCCAAGCGGTCAAGATTTTCCCAATAATAATGTACATTAATGAGTCAATTTTTGATCCCTATTAATTTTGATTGTTTACAGGGACAGTTAGCATCCCATGCTCAGCAGAACTCGAAACCAAAGAAGTGTTTAAATATTTATCAATCAATGCTGAAAGATACAAAATGGATCCTGCTAAGATCACAAAAGTCGATGATTCAGGAATGAAGTTAGATCCTTCTGTTGGTCAGACAATGCTGAGTTACATGTACTACACGAGCAAGTCACAAAACAAAGGAGAATTCCAGAAGATGACGTCAGGTTCCAGGAGGGATACTGCTGATTTTGATGGTAACGTGATCCTAACGTTAAGTCCATCGCAAGATAAGGAAGTGCTTAATTTGAAATTCTTTCTGGTGCTTACAAACCGAAGAGAGTTCTACCCGAGGAGGTCTTTGAAATGTCAGCTAAGCAGTTTAAGAAGCAGGAGAAAAAGGACCTTCTCTGGAAACGAGAGACCGGCGATTCCTTCTTCATCTGATGAAATCCAAATATTAGGTAAACTCAATTGTATTATAATGTGTTATCAAGCCCTTCAGCATGTAGAAATTAGATAATATGAACAAAGATATTTAACAATTTTGTCAAGCATTTGTATACAGACTGGTTTTGCATCTCAAGCCTTGACCAGTTTTATCGCAGAGAATTAGTGTTTTTTGGAAGACCTGGTAAAAGAAGGAGGACTATTCAACAAGTTTTGTAAATGTGTGACGTGTACTTTGAAAATCTGGTGATTGCGTTTGACTTCGTACCGAACCGGGCCACTTTTTTCTTAATTGGTTTATTTATACTTTATTTGCCTTTTTGCCATCATTCAACGTTCAATACTTTAAGGAATATCAAGCAATGAGATTGCTTTCAGTATTTTTAGCCAAGTTTCCTTATTTCATGTGCATTTTTATATATTTCCATAGGTGCAAAGCCACGCGTGCGGTTTAGTATGAGCACCAATGATTCTTCTGTCTCAGAAGATGTTGACCAGCCTCAAGAGAGACATCTGAAAGTGCCAACATGGCCAGGGACGCTCCCTCCTAACGAGTCCAGCTCTCCTAAAGCAATTGCAAGTCCAAGCTCAGACACTTCTTTGCTTAGAGTCAAAGACATGCAAACTGAATACGGGAAAATCAATGAAGAGAGAATGGCTCGATCGCCTTCTTCTGATCCACATCTTCCCAGATCTAGTTCAAATGACTCAATATCATCATCAGGCAATACCCACACAATGATGAGAAAATCATCCAGTTCTGGCCAGCTTGCAGAAAAGACCGAACTAGCTGATGCAAATTTCTTGGCGACTGAAGTTGCATTTGTACGCAGCAGGCTGTCAAAAGTTGCTGGAACGTGTTTAAGTAATTGCTGGAGGGATTTCATGTGGTACAAATTGTTGCTAATGGATTGCGGTGACGAGGAAACGGCGGCTAGAAGAAATAAAAGAAAACCTGATACAAGAAAAGAAAGTCTTAGGGATGAAGTTCACAATTGGAAATTGGCTGGTGTTCTTAATCAAATAAGAAAGGAAGTAAAGCCGGTAATGATTGCTTTCTTTGTTTTGTGATTAATTTTCTCTATGCTCTCAAAGCTGTAGAATATTTTGGCTCTAAATTACTGTATACTCTTCCGCTTTGCATACGGGTAGCTGGATCCATAACCGATTTCCGTACTGAAGTAAAAGCTTACTTTTAAATTCCGATACCTAATCAGTAAATTTGATGCTAGGCTGACCTAGTTCATTTTTTGTTGTCATTTTTTTGTATAAATTTAAATTTTTTGGGGGGGGGGGGTAATTTGATAAAAATGGAAGATGAAATGAAACGAAATTAAGTGTGTAATACGAAATGATTCTCATTTGGGTATTTGCTGCAAGAGTTCCGGGCACGTTGCCAAGCCGGTCAACTTTGTACAAAGTATTTACCATAGATGTTTGATACTTAGTAGAGGCAAGTCACTTGCATATGAGAGTATTTTATAACCTACCTACCTCTCGCCTTGCTAAATTTTCAAATACTCTTCACTTCCTTTCTCATTCCAACCCCTTCGGCTCATGAAATTGCTTGTTAAGTTTATTGTTTAAGTGGCATAGAAAGCATCATACCCAGTAGAGAAGGGAACAAAATAGCAGGCTGCCTACCGGATTCTTAAGGAATACTTATGGCAATGTATATAAATGACGCTGATAAAAACCAATACAATGCGACTGGATAACACAGCAAATATGACTAAATAATGATTTCTCATTTATATATTATACTTCTAATATTTTGCCACGGTGCACGGAGGACTCTTCAGAGTATGGTAGCTTTGTAATTGAGATTATCTCCTTCTTATTTCATAGAAAATATCAATGTCTGAGATAAAGCTACTCCTTGGACTTGTTGCACTTTTCCCAATATCAGCAATCGACAAACGAATGGACACGCTGCTGACATTACTGGGTAACTCGAAACCACAACCACAAAGACAATCAATATCAAGGTTTTAGCCTTTTTATTCATTCATTCATTCATTCATTCATTCATTCATTCATTCATTCATTCATTCATTCATTCATTCAATTAATCAATCAATCAAGCAATCAAACATTCAATTAATCAATCGATCAATCTATAATTTATTCATTCATTTTGCCGTTCATTGACTCATCCATTCATTCATCCATTTAATTACTTTATAATTCCATTTAATGCAACCTTTGATATATAAGCATATATGAATCAAATTGCAACTATTAGAACTGATAACGTATGTGCATTCAACTGTTAAACAGAAAAGCCGACTTATCAAAACAGAGATGCGAATTAGAAACAACGATCATTGAGATTAGGAAAATATTACCAATATCTACGTATTTGAATACCAGCTGTTCTTTTTCTAACTATCTTTAAAGAGGTACAGGTTTTGTTTAGTTTTTAAACACAATTTTTGCTTTTTATCAAGGGTACTGAGTGGTAGATTCGGCGATGCCTTCAGAGAATTTACATCAGAAGATCTGCCATATCGCTACATATGCCTGTTAAACCAATTTGATCTCGATATGTTTGTTATGGTTACCATTGGAACAGAAGGAAATATCCAAGTAAGTTGATAGTTGCTATTGGTAGACCAACATTGAGAGTAGCCCTCAAGGCACCTACGAACTTCAATAAGTCAGGAATCTGATTGTTAATGAGCAAATTAAATAAGAAACACTGTCTAACAATCAGTAGAACTTTGCATGAAAAATTGCGTCTCCGTTTGGCGCTACGCTATTTAATGGAATAGTGTTATTTTACAGATATCAAAATTTAGTTGTTCGTATTTTAATGAATTGAATTTAGATGGTCCTTGACTTAACTGCTTGTCATTTCTTTGACAGAGCTTAACCTTGCGCTTTTGTGATCTATACAGATAGACCCATAGGAAGCTCATATTAAAAAGTCATATTACCCAACGAGAAAAAGTCATATTACCCAAAGAGAACATCTGTTTTCATAGAATGCAAATATTAAACAAATTACCTGCTTTTGATTTTAATAAATTGAATTTAGATGGTTCACTGGCAACAAACGCACAGTGCCACCTAGTGCAACAGGCCTTAAAGTCATTTGATGAAAACTTGTGTTACTCGAGAGATCTCTGTGTTCATCGTGCAAGTCTCTGAAAGAACTTAACAAACGATTATGAAATTGCATAGTAGTTTATTAGCTTGCCACCAGGCTGCTAGAATTATTAATAGAGATATGACAGAATAGTCACATAAAAATTTATTCTGATAATCTATAATTTAAGCTTTAAGTTAGCCCCCCTTATCTACTAGCCTCCCCCCTGGAACCTGGAAAATTGAATAAGCTCTCCCCGGGGGCCAATATGGTAGGAGAATTCACCTTAATTTCCATTAAATAAATTCGCCGAAAGATACCAAGTTTCTTTCAACTAAGACACTCTCTTACCTTACAAAGTAATTATTTCTTTGCTTATAATGTAATTATTAAAACGTTTTCTGGTAAACAATTCAAAATGGGGTGGTTTGCACAGCAATTATGTTTTCGTTGAAACTTTCTATCCTTAAATGAAAATGAAACTCGCACTTTTCAGTTAAGACATTACTGTTCAAAAATTCGGGTAGCTCAAAGTACCCTAAAGCTCATCACGTTTGTCAATTTGTTTGTTTTTTTCTTAGGACATACAAGCTGTTTACAGAGAAGAGCCACGATGGCCGCCTACCAAAGACGTGACGTTTGCTGAATTGAAGAAAAATGAGTCACATGCAGTAGAACATATTGAGAATGTCATGTCATGTATATGCTACAATGTCTGGAGCCACCTGCTTCCAAATCAATGATTATTTCCTAACGCATTAGAGCCCAGCTCATTCAGGTAGTGCTACAATAATTTATACAGGTTGTTGGTCTATTTTGCTACGGTTTTAGGCCAATTGATAAGCCATAGGCCAGCGGGACACACATGACCTGAAAGCAGAGCATAAGACATCTAGTACCTTGATAACAAGAAGCTCCTTGACTTAACTGCTTGTCATTTCTTTGACAGAGCTTGACCTTGCCCTTTTATGATCTATGCAGATCGACCCATAGGAAGCTCATATTAAAAAGTCATATTACCGAAAGAGAACATTTTTTTTATAGGATTCAAACTTAAAACACATTACTTGCTTTTGAAAACATGTTGAAAATTTTTCCAAAAAATGAATCCTTATCAAGAATTTATAGTTTGAACTGACCATGACTCTTTTTTGCGAGCTGTTTTTCACGCTCGTCAGTCACTCAAGCGTTTTGCAACGATTTTATAACTAGCAAAGCGCAGAAGATATCTTTATCACTGAAAATGCTGTCAAGCGTCAAAACTGCAACGTGTTGTTCGTGTACCAAAATTTTCTTCTTGTAGAACAAAATTAAGAATGGTCAGTTGAAAAGGCCTGAAATGCCGTTTGATCAAACCCAAAGCTAATCAGCTAACACTTTAGTCGAGACCAAGTAAAGTGGGCTGAAATGGAATTATTTTTGGCCAAATCTTGCACCCTATCATAATGATATATACTGTTTTGCATTTTTTTTAACAAACGTTTTGAATATCATTTTATTTCTAGCTAAAAATGCTAATATCTCTAAGTGAAAATGTCGTTAAGTGAATTTTTCGTTTAAACAATTGGCTAACAAGTAATTTATAAACTTTTTTGAGGGAGAATGAAAATTTGTTGCTGATTTATTTATAGTATCAGATTTGCATGAATTTGAGTATGATAAAAAATAAATGAATTTTCTAGTAAAGTAGATAACGCTGTGTTATTCTCGTATCTTTGATTGGCCTCAAAGGGCGAGTTGTTTGATAGTCAAGCTATCTTCACGACTGCTCAAACCACGCACTTTGAAAAACATGGGCTGTACCGCCAAGGCAAAGATAAATACTTTGCCATGATGTGCATCGTTCTGCCTACAGCAACAGCAATAATCGCAACAACAACAATAACAACAAGTACAACAAAAGCAACAACAATTTTGATAAAATGATATGACGTAACGCACCCCTTAATTCACCATGCAATTACATTGGCACTAACAGTCTTTTGGTTTTCATTCATCTTTCTTCCCGGCATGCTTCTTGTATTTTAGCGTGAACCGAGATTTAAGCGACTCCTTCAAAGGGAATTGCAGATAATTTGCTTTGGGAAAAATTGGATCATGCTCGCTTGCAGGCACTTGTAGTAATATATTGACAATAAACAGCTTTACCTGCCTTTTCATTTCTTACTACATAGAAATGGCAAAGTTTACTTATGGAAGAACTGCCCTGCATACGAAAAAAACTGCTAAAGAACTATCCTTTTTCGTATAAAGGTGCAGTTACGCTTTCCATTTTATTTTCAAAAAGTTTAATATCGTATCCCCTAAAACAGAGTAGGCCCCAAATCATATTTCACAGGCAAAATATCTGGCTTTTTGTACTTTGCGGATCCTGAGACACGTTGCCATCATAAAGTCCAGAACAATCGTTAACCTTCCTCCCGACAGTTACATACGGAAGGCAAACCTTCCTCACAAGAAAATATAAAAAAGGCAGGGCTTTGGTGTGTCATGGCTATTTCTATTGTTTTCATGGACCTTGCTCCAGCTAATGACCGTGTGATTGTAATGTTTTCCCAACACTGTGATATCATATGTATGATATTCTAACGACCCTGTAGGCAAATGACTTTGGACTTTTTGAGGTCTTAGCCAAAGGGGTCTTAAAGTCGATATCAGTATTCCTTAACTGCCATGTAATGGTTCTAGAACTTTTGGAATTCAATTGCAAAATTGTTCACGGTTTTGCAAACAGTTTTCGCATTTGATCATACTTTCGGCATTGAGCCTGTAGACTTGTTATTAAAAGCCATGCGCTGGCGGCATTTTAGCACTAGCTAAACAGTTCATAAGCATTTTTACATTACATGACTCTGAAATAAAATTTGGGAATAAAAGATCATGGCATTTGAGCTGCTCTTGGGCCCTAGAAGGGCATCTTGCTAGTCTTCAAAAAAATTACCGAAATACAAAGCCAGTGTCTCACACGGTGGGTGCGTAAGCAACCCCTTTTCGGTTCTGTTTTCTTGATTAGCTTTCTAGTTCAGCCGTTCCTACTGCAATCGTGGACAAAATGGTGACAGAAAATCATAATGGAAAGCCCTTTCGCTTTCTAATGTTTAAAAGACAAGGAGCACCATAGAAGTTAAGACTCAACATTGAAAAAAGGAGGAAAGGGGGTCTTTTGCGACCGAGGAAAGGGCGAGACTTCTAACGGCATCCTCCCAACTATGAAAATATTGGCTTTTTGTTTGACAAAAGTGGTCGCAACAGTGTAGCGTCTCTGTCAAATCGGCACTTTTTTCAAGTTGAAGCAGGACAAGGAGTAATTCTTGCAGGCCAAAGTGCCGTCACCGCCCCAACACAAAAAAATTAGCTTACGCCCCTACCTATAACTATGACTGCCAATTTTACCTTGAAGATATTCACACAGGTTCTTTGCGGCTGTAGTTTTTCCCAACATCTTAAAACCTTTCCATTTACACCTATTGATCACAGAGGAAGCTCCTTCAGGAAGCTGCAAATCTTAGGCACAAATAACGCTTAGGATGTAATTAGAAGAATTATTAGGATTAGAGGCGGGTGATTAGTATCATGATGATTGAGGTTTGAGGTTATAAAACTGCCCCGAAGGAGCGGCCTACACCACTGCCTAAAGCCATTTTGACCCGTTGTGACGTAACTATCTATCTATCTATATAGTCAGCCTTTATTGTATATTATCATAGGATTGTACACTATCTTTCTTCTTAAAGAATGATTTTATAAGAATATGGGCCTCAAAGTTGATCGGAAAGTAAGAACAAATCAAGAACAAATTAAGAATAAATTAAGAGCACATGAAGAATAAATTAAGAATAAATTAAGAGCACATGAAGAATAAATTAAGAATAAATTAAGAATAACTTGAGAATAAATTATGAATAAATTAAGAGCACATGAAGAACAAGCTGGAGCTGAGGCACTATCGTAAAATGTATTTGGACAAAGATTGATCACATTTTTCTCAAAACCGTTACCAAGGGACAGTTCACATTCCAAGGTTATGAATGCATCCCAGCTTACCTATGCTTGCCGGAGGGGAGCTCCCCCCCCCTCTCCTCCTGTTATAGGGTTAGGTATCACCTATAATTTCTGAATAATTAACAGAATGTGACAAAGAATAACGCGTGCGACTCGAAGAGAGATTAGCAATTGACTAATTACAAGATACAACAACAACTACAATTATAACAAAATACATTAGCGTCCAGTGGTACTACACTCCACCTAGAACTCGCTAAGTTTGAACAAGGATGCCGAGTCCCGTACCCCTTCTCCTTCAACCCAACCTTTGCTTCTAAATTAGTTATGAATTATAGCAACAGGACCTGTATTTTTATACGCCTCTTATATGAGCCATGTGGTGAGTGGCGTAGCTACGATTATTTTGGTGAGGTGACGAAACCCCAAAATATTCCTCAATAATACGAAAAACTTTAGAACTTTTGACAAATTATCCGACAAACATCTTTTTGGAAGCTCGGTGGGGGGCCGTTGCCCCCTCTGCTCTCCCCTCTAGGTCCGCCACTGCATGTGGTGAAGAATCATATCGCATTGCCTACTAATGAGTTTTCATTATTGCAAAGTATGAATCCTGTACTTCTTGTGTGCCGCTTGAAACCCTGTTGATAAAATTTTTTACCGGATATCCGCAAAGATTTGAGTTCAGCATGATGTGTTTGAATCATATTTGCCTTTGACACCATGCCGATTGAGTTACCTACCACACAAGTTGTTTATGGATGGTACGTATTTGGTAAAATGAAGCTTTAAATACAACCAATACAGCCACGAATGAATGAATCAGTGAATGATTGTGTCAATGAAAAAATGAATTAAAGAATTATTCAAGTTAATCAATTAATCAATTAATGTGTGAATAAAGTGATGGATTAATATATAATTGAATTAATGTCTTAATGAATAAATCAATTAATGTGCCAATAATTCTTTGAAAAAATGACCTTTTGAGCTAATGTATTAATGAACTAATGAAGTAATGAATTAATGAAATAACGACTTGATGAATTAATGAAGTGAAGTAATGAGTTAATTTAAGCATGAATATAAGGATGACAATAACCATGCTGATCTTGAAATTTGAACCTGAGCCCACATCCCAGTTTGACTGATTTTACACCTTATAAACCTTTTGGTGCATCATGCTATCATGAAATTGTTTTTTACAGTATTTAGTTTTGACTGCTCTGCCAGGGATCAACTTTAAGCAAAAGATTACGATTCACTTAATGACAAACACTCCCAGAGATCTTTATCAAAGGGAAGGGTTCTCTTAACTAACAACAAGAAACACCCTTAGAACGCTGCGTGAAATTCTTAAGCACAAACGGAATCAGGCTGTATTGCTCTCTGTGTCAACTGCACGGCAACTGTGCAATGACAGACATGTGAATACGGGGATAATCCATTCTACAATTGTTACAGTGCTACACACGAGGCATACACTACTCCAGCAGTTCTTAACGGGCGCGTTGAATTCACATCAGCTGATATTGTTGCATATTTCAACCAAGAAACGTTTTGCTTAAATCTAGACGTAAAGTTTCGAAGCAACAATTGCGTCAAGATGAATCCATTTTCAAAAGGCGAGGTAAGTGATACTTGGAACGTTCTCTATAATTCTTGGTACACGGACGAAAAAGGCCTCTACTTCTCGTTTTTTTGTCTAAACTACTATTAGTACTACTACTACAAATACTTATAGCTGTGCTAAAGGCTCAAAGCCTTTCAAGGACCTGTGGACTGTGTGACTCCGGGCAGACCACTGCAATGAATTGCCCATGAAATAATCGAAACCAATTTTAACCACTGAAGATCACTACAGGTTCAATACTGAAGGTTTTTTTTCCATAGCCCCGCTGTTTTATTATAGAACTCTTACGATGATTCCAGCACTGCAATGAGCACTTGAGTGCTGCAATGTTCTCATCCTTGTGTACGAGTTTTCAAAAGTAAGGCCTCGGTCCATAACAATCAATCGAACCATTACAATTATCATCATTACAAAAGTTCTTGGCAATGATTTAGGTACTGGCGCTTTCGTCGCCCCACTTCGTAAGAGATTAGATTATTTTTACCCTCATTGCCTGTACCATTTAAAAATACTCCGAAGGTCCCTGAACCATCAGATCTCCTTGCAGCGTCAAAAGTGAGTCTTAGATGCTTTGTATCTCCACAGATTAAGCAATAATGTTCTTCATAACAGCTATTTTCTGCGAAATAGCAAGTAATTTTTTGAGACAAAACATAGTTGCATACTTTATCAGGTTGGAGAAACTCGATACTTAAATTTCTAACTTTGTAAGGTACTATTTTCCCATCAAAAAAGCTACTGCCGTCATTCCGAACTTTCTTGCAAAAAGCTTCACGTGACTTTACCCTTCTTTTAAATATATATTTTGAAACCTTTCAAAGGGGTCTGCATGCAGTTGTAAAATATCAAAACCATTATCACAAGTCCCTTACTTATTTTAAAGATTTATCATCCATTTTTTACAAACAGAACACTCTTTGTCCATGTATCTACTTTTATTTGTATCCTTGCTTTTCAATCTCTTGAACCAGCAACCCAAGGAACCATGACAATCATTTAATACCTGTAAATGTTAATGAACATGAAAGATCAGACTCCCAAGAACAATTTATAATTAAATGAAGCTAACTAGAGCTGCAAGCTGTTTGTGGGTGCCTACCACAATATTTGCTTACCAAGAATTTTTGCCCCATTATTTTCCAACAACTTTTCAAATTTGCTGTTGAGGCACTATTAGAAGATTTATTTTAAAGAAATATTGTTCACTAGGATTTGACTCCATTCATTCCACGGGGGGGGGGGCAGACTAACGGTGATAGAGGCAGGGACACAGTTTCAAGCAAGGCACCTGTATCAAAATGTAATCGAGTCAATTCCAGAGTATTTTTTGTGAAATTCCTCCTTAACTAGTCTTAGAGTCTAAGTTTGCTCTGACCTCAAAATGGGCATTAAGATGCCATCCGATATCAAACTTTTATTCCTTGTAGGTCAAAGAATTTTGAACATGCCCACTACGCCCCCAGATGTTTCATTTGTATCTCGGAGTATTTTTAAAGCAGTGTGTCTCCCCTTATGCGTGTTCTCTAATTTTCAACTCTCTAGTAATGCCTCAGACATTTTGCGGTGCATTGTACTTACATTGAACATTTTACTCCACTCAGTGTTGAATGAAAGTGCATCTTATTAAGGAGAGACAGTCGTGTTCTAACTAACACTGCCAGTAACCCTTTTGCACTTAGTTTTCCAGCAAAGCTTTATCCGGGTCTTTAAACAGATTATCCGAGTGTCTGTCTTGAGGTTGGAGTGACTCTTCATACCAGCTGGGTTTTGAATTGCTCTGCTGAGAAGTTAAAACTCCAGAAGGGCTGTATGTAAGCATACAATGACAGTTGTAACACCAAGCATACCAGGTTTATTTAGTGTGCATGCAAAGAACAGCATTGATCTTAATTTGATTGCTCTTGATATCACATTGATAATCTTATCAGCTGATTTCGCCACTCAGCTGATCGTCAGTCATAGGTGACTCACTCAGAAATATAAGTATAAGAGATCTTTCAATTTTATGTATCAGCATGTATACTTACATAGCAGGGGGCTGTGTTTCTTTACGGCAGTGACAGGAAAGTTGCTTACATATGGATATTTCATTTTTCCTGTTATGGTGCGGCCCAAAGGTCAGAAGAGTTAAAATGGACAATTCTAAGATCGCCCCCGCCCCATGCTACTTAAACGACAGAAAAGGCTAAATAGGCCAAATTTTAAGAACAGAGGCTACGCATATTTACTTGCCTGTTCCTTTAAGGCCAGGATGAGACTCTAAAACGCGTAATTGTTATGTCAAGCAACCTGGATTTTGATTGGCAAAGAAAAAGAGAGTGTAGCAGAACTGTCAATCAATATCCTCCCATTCTATGGTTTCTGCCCACCAAGATAGCAATCAAAGTCACATGTTTACAATCTCATTGGCCAATGCTAATCGTAGATTAAAATAATTCCCTCTTAATAATAGGCCTAAGTACTTAGAAAATTCTTAGATAAAACATGAAACAAGGAAACAGATGGTTGAAAAGATGTCAGAGAACACAGAACTTATTCTCTAAGTATTTATGCTTCGAGAGTGGAAGATTTGGCAAAATCGATACCAAGTATGTCCCAACATGATTCGTGCTTGAGAGCAATGGCACGAAAACCACTATTTGTCCTGATGTGGCCTGAGAAATGATGCACTTTTGTAGATAAACTGTGTTATAGCGAGCACAATATTTGCAAAGGGGGGACAGTAGAACCCATGTAACGGAAAGTGACAACCCGCATCCCTAACCGCGATGAATGAAACTGTTTTTCATATCCTATCTTTCTTAGAGATCGGGCTATCTAAGATTATGGTCAAACTGCAATATTAATGGAGGATAAAATTGAATTTAAAGTTCTGTATAATCTATTCTCTGGTCAATAGCTATTAGATAAGGCCCTACAATATGAGGCCTGTTTAGGCATCCCACCATTGACAAAGTTCTGGTTTTTATTAGTTTTTTTAAACAACATCTAGCTCTTGAAAATGATAAGATCCTTCGTTACGATGACCTTGTGTCTGTAAGTTGAAAATTAAAATGACAATGTAATGCATTTAATTCACTTTTTTGTAGTTTGTAAACATAATTGTTCGCAATGCACGAACGCACATCGAAGAAGGAAGAGCAAGATTCACAGACTACGAAATTGAACTAAAGGTATGTCTATTTTCATGAATAAAGGATTATGCCCTCCCCTTGATTAGTTTACCCACTGAGAAAGGTAAGAAACCCAGACGTAATCCTGTTGAAAATCTGTCATTTATGTAGTATTTTTGTACGTAGTGGAATTTTAAAATGATGACTTTCAAGAGTATTTTTGTACGTAGTGGAATTTTAAAATGATGACTTTCAAGACTGGTAAACATCTAGAAGTGCAAAATGGCTACTTCATATAGTAGTGCAATATTGTATTTTCTCCTGAGAACTAATTTAATGGCCAAGTCTAACAATCCCGATAAATGCTTCCCCTGTCCACACAAATTGTAAGCATACCCACCTGGGTAGAGTTATTCTGAGTAACAGGTGACCTCCTAAGCTCAATGTTTTCTCCTTTGGCCTTGTTTACATGTTTGCATGCTTATGAGCATTGATAGTATTTCATTGGTCAAAAATTTAGCCATAAGTCAATTGATGATAAGAGTACTTGAGGACTTCCATACACCCAATTAATGCAGAGTTGATTTCTTGGAAATAATTCAAATGCAATCATCTTTATACTGGTTTATCAAATTTCGCTTTCAGTCATCACCACTCGAGGCTATATTTATAGTAATAATGGCTTGAATTTGAATTTTGATATTGACCATACGATATGAAATTATGAACTTTGAACTTTGAACTTTAAACTTTGAACTTGGAGCCTTGAACTTTGAGTAACATTGAATTTAACCTGTCAATTTTCAATTTTTAGTTTCAATTTTAAATTTGAATTTCAAAAGCTCAAGATAATCTCTGCTTAAATACTTGAAGTGTAAGAGATTTATATTAATGATATTTGAATAAAGATTCACTGTTAGCTCTCTTATTTTAGACTAACCATATATCATTTGCTGTCAAGCAGTCAAAAGTTCGAAGAAGATATTCAGATTTTGTATGGCTGCGAGACCGTTTAGCAAGAGATCTTATGACATCGTATGTCCACATCATTTTTATTCTTAATATTTTGAGCCAAAACCATTGTAGAAATCATCAATGTATTGAGCCGTGCCTGGATTGTTTGGCTACAATAGATCTCATTCCTTCGCAATTCCAAGCGAATGATGTGACTTGTATGGGGCTTTCTTTGCGTAACCATGATGTCCTGCTGCCAAGTATCTTCTCTCTCTGTCTACCCCCGGCTTCGTTTTCCATCAATTTTCCCTGTCTTTACTTAATGTTCCATTTCTTTTTTATCATCGCATGTTCAATGAAGTTATGTGCCGCTTTCTTACTTTATCGACTAAACACCTTGTTCTTTCTACCCATTCCACATCTATAATAGAATACTAAATCTGTGAATTATCAACATCATCCTTTTTTATAATTATAAAATTCTGACTTTAGGTGTCACACTCATTGACACCATGGTTCTATTCCTTGTCTCATGGACCAAAACACAACGCAATTTACAATTATCGCTTACTTGCTTCCGATGAGACGAGAAAATTTAGGGGAGGCCACAGCATAACACCATGAGCTACCTTTCATATTTGATGTAAAGAATCTTAGCCCCATGAAAATGCTAATAAATATTGTAATAATGGTTAAGTAACTATCCATTTCAACAGCGATCCACCATCTCTTCCTGGAAGAAGGCTATTTGGTCGATTCAATACTGATTTCATCAAACAAAGGCAACGAAAATTGCAGGATTTTTTGTCAAAGTAAGTTCACTGTTGTTTTTAAGAATAATATCATCTAATTTAACATTTCTCATACACAATACAATTTTAACCATAGCAACAATTAAATGACTTATAAAGCTAAAGAGTCGAAAATGATAAACTGCCCTTCTCAAGGATGCTTGATTTTTCATTTTTTTACCAGCCCAAAAAACGCAATTTCAATTTTCAATCTTTCTTGGAATTAGCTTCAGTTTCAATTGCTGGATTCATGATATTATTTTCTCCATTAGTGAACATGAAGGTTATTGGATATGATCGCTCGTTGAGGGAGGGGAGGGAGTAAACTAGAGAGATGCCTAAAGGGGCCTCTTTTGATTTTCAATTGCAAATGAGGGGGGTGACTCAAATTCTCAAATTTCCAAAAATTTCAGGACATGCTGCCAATGGCTGCCCAATTAACCCCGTGTTAAGGCAGATAGATGAGGTAATGATAAAGCCGCATGAAGAGAATGGGTTTGAAAATAGAGCCATTTAGTATAAAGTAGAAAAAATCTTTGTGGCAAATGTCTTTAATTTGATCACCGAAATATTGCATCGGATGGTGGAAGAGAGAACCGAAGGGGGTTGGATTTAATAGTCTCTGATTATAACAGTCTAAATGAAATATTTTGCATGCCTCGTATTCCTTCGGTTGCGGACCAGAAATTCCTCGTGGTTTCCCATTTCCCAGTTCTTATCTGTAAGCTAAAAATATACGGATACGTTTTCTGAAATGGCGTCAGTATCACTTCTTTTCTAGGAATCGGTCTTCTTTTGATGTCTACATATCTCTGCTTTCAGAGTTGCTTCCTTTTGTTCCCAAGACTGGAACAATTGTGGTAACGATTTCTCCTTGTGATTAAAGTTGCAACTTTGCTACAAAATGCAAAGTATTTCCGAAAAATGACGTCCACTTACAGAAGATCAAATAAGATTGGAAAGTGTGCCAAATTGTTTCAATTTTTGATTGACGCAACTAGTTAATTAGATGCGATAGCCTTCTTCCATTCATTTCTAATCGCATCTAGTTATCTACATTACACCCCTTTTTAACGGGACCTCCAGCTCCGACATTTGAATCTGCTAAGCGTGAGTCTAATGAAGCAGGCTTCTGCCTCGCCAATGGCTGCTTCACCGACTTCATTGATTAGCTATGGGTGAGCTCAATGGGATTGATATGAGCTCAGGCAGGGGGTCGCTTAATTAACAGTTTTGCCGGCACTTAGTCTGATGCCCACTTGATAAGCGTCAGGTGGTCTAACGTCCCAAAACGAAGCACAGAATGTAACCCATAGAATCTGCAAGCCAAAGGCACTCTAGGAGAATCGATAACATACGCTACAAATCTGATGCCTGCGCCAACATAAGCTTTCATTTTTGCATGTCAGCTTCTCGAAGATTTAAACTTGCTGAATTTTGTTATCAATTTTCCTGCCAAGAGCTAAAACAGCTAAATGCACGCTGAAGATCCAAGGGCCGTGCATGTAATGCTCCCTGGAATGTGCCTTACTTTATAAATGAACAGGGGCGGGAGATTTGTAAAATACGAAATTAGCACGCCCTTGATAATATTCATAGGGAGATTACGAAAAATGATTTTCAAATTTGTGTATGATCTGAGCATAGGCCAAGGACGTCCTAGAGGTTTAACCGGTGAGCACTTTGTTTCAGTTTATTTTGAGGCAACTATTTCTTTGCAAACAAATGAAAACAATGGCCAGAAAAGACACATTGCATAGATGTAGAAAAATTGCCCGATGACAACAACAGCGCCAGTGCATGTTAAGGGGAGAAACATCCCATGAAGCCCGGGTAGTATATGTAACATGTGACAATATTACGAAGCCTTTTTACTTTAGGGTGGTCAAAAACAATGTGTTCTTATCTCATGCTGCACTGCATCTTTTTCTGCAAACAAAAATGTCAATTGAAGAGATCGAGACACAAATCGACTCGAAAGACGATGAAGATGCATGTGACAGAATATTATCAGAATCTGCCTTTAAAGAACCCACCAAATCACGTGATCGTCTACCATCGAAACATGACAGTGGAATCGAAAGCTCTGGACATGATGACGTCGATGTTGGAGATTTATCAACAATTGTTGCTGATGCAAGTAAGTTAATTCAACTCAACTGTAAAGTATTGATAAATGCAAATTCAATTGAAAGTGGGAACTAGATGACCCAGTGCATTTTCCCGCTGTGAATGGCATTAGTAATTTATATTGTATATTGTATATTTTAATTTTGGGATGGTCTGTTTGTGTGTAAAAAAATAATCTCAAACTAACCGATTGTTTTTTATTTCTTTTACCTCAAACCTAGGCAAGACACAGCTAGAATGTCCTTTTCGAGTCATATATATCCCATCTTCTATGTTCATCCATGATCTATTTTCGAAGGGCTCCGTTGATGGGCAATGTTTACACCACTGGATGGAAACACCATTTGCGACTGCTAAAGTAATCGTTCTAGCTAATTGTGAAAGACCAATTCTTTTACATCAGATGTTCACATTAGTAGATCAAATTTTTACATTAGACGAAGATTTTTGCATGAGTTCTAAAAGGCAGCTCATCAGGTTTTGTGCCGTGGTATATTTTTGACACCTAAGTACCCCAAATTTTTCTGGCCTTTGTTCAGCCAGCCAAAGCTCCTTGTTCCCTTTGTCTTTCCAATATATTGAGATAGAACCTATCAATTCTATTCTACGATCTTTAATCTAGTACGAGCATGAAACCTTTGGTTTAACAAGGAGTTATTAGAACTTTGAATTAGTGGTGCCCTTAATTGTTTGGCAAATGATATACTATTGAATAAAGCTTACTTTGTTGTACATAAACAAGTACTTGGGCATTATCCACCTCAGCTTTTACATTTGCCATGGTCTATCAGTGTCGATTTGCAATCGAGTGTAATTATCTACATAGGTACATACTTTCCTTATTTATGTGTACAACGCGATTTGGATTTTGTGACATACATTCATCTTTACAGGCGAAGAAGTGGAGAGGCTTGCTGATGGAAACACAGCGGATAGTGAAGACAATGCCGACTACGAAAACGAAGCTTCAGACAACAACAACACTGATGATGACCATCTGGAAAGCACATTTCAGCGAAAACTTTGCCTCTCTTCTTTGGCATCAGCAACTGCAAAGGAAGAGATGAATGAACTGGAGAGCTCTGTTGAATTCTTGCTAGGAAAAACGTCTGAATCAGAATGTGATGATGACGATGTTATCGATGAAGACGAAGAAGTTGAAACTTGCATTACTAAGTCTCCTATTAGGAAATTTTCAACTGGCTCTGACAAGAAACCGCGAAGACGCCGCAGCAGACGAAGAAGAAGAACTTGCATTCCGCAGTTTGATTTGTCAGAGCAAAAGGACTTGAAAGCGGAGGAAGTACAGTCATCAAGCCCTGGTCTTTTCCGCAAACAATCATTTGTACGCCGCTGTCTTTCTTTTGACATGTTCGCTAGATCATTCTCAATGTTTGACATGAAAAAACACGCATCTTCATCATCTTCAAAAAACCTAGACTGTGATTCACACAGCGTTAGGACGAGCAAAAACTCTCTTTGTAGAAGCTCATCATCAAAATTTTCAGAGTCGGAAGATCGGTACAGATGGAGATGTGGGTCAGAGGAGAGGTTCCGCTCTCCTGTTAAAAGGAAGATCAGCTTGAAAGAGTATCATATTGTAAGAAGAGATGCGTGTTTTCATGTCAGCCTGGATGAAAAAGAATTTAACTCTTCATTTTGAAAATCGATTCTTGGACTGAAATTCGCAAAATGCTGTAAATAGAGAAGGGGCTAGACAGAAATAGTGATATAAGATTATGATTTTATTATTTTAATTCAGAACGATTTACTAGAAATGATCAAACATGTAAATAATTTAACGAAATACTAGTGCGTAAACAGTGCATACACGTCTGTATTATAAAACAGAGGTTTATTGGGAGGTAACAGGGATGCCAGATCATAATTTCGAGTGAGGTGGCTTTGAATATTTGGCGTGGTCACTCATGTTTATGTTATGTCGATAAAAAGGTCAAGACATGCCCAAGGTTTGTGATAGGGCTAATGAATAGAAGATCACAAGTGCAATAGGCATTAGTCACATTGCCCTTTATGTAGTGCGATTAGAGACATATGCCCTCAACATAAAATAGCGGCAAAAAAGTGTGGGGGTTACAGCCCCCCCCCCTCCCAGCCCCCTGGCTCCGGCATGCCCGTGTAGCTCCTCATAACGTAAAGAAAGTTCAACGCTGAGATTTTTTTACCCAAGAAAGTATGCAAAAGTCTAGTTTCGAACATGACCTTTATAAACTGAAAACAGATTTATTGAAAATCTTTCTTGTTTAAGAGGCGAATAAAAGCGAAGCCAACACTGTTTTGTCACCTTTTTCTCACGGGCCCGCGCTTAGTATTGACAAAAATGGATATTAGAATTTGAGATCAAACCTGATTTTCGTTGAATCGTTTTAAATGGTTTTTTTAAAAATTAATGTTGTTTGTTTAATGGGCGTTATCACCCACCTGCTTAGGGTAGTGAATAGACAAAGGGCTAGAAGGGGAATCAACTTACCCCTTCATTCCTTTTCTTGCGTCTTTTTTATTTGCTTAAAGATTGAACAGAAAGTCATAGTAAATTTTGTCACTATCCCCAACCCAAAACAACACAAAATAGCCAAATGGTCATTGCATTACACAAGAGACAAGTATAAATGCAAAATGCTGAATACAAATGTAGTTCAGAAAGCAGGGTCAAAATATTTCTGTTGATAGCCTTATGCTAGTTTACTTGATACGTTTCCTTAAGTGGGCATTTAATCTCAGTTTAAAAATAACCAGAAGAGTCAATCTATCTTTTTACGTTACAAATAACATTATTTAATCGCAAATGGTATTAACCGTATTGTCGTCTTGGCTCTACGAACAAGTAGCAAATTTTGAATATTTAATCAAAGATTCGATGAATTGATATACTATTTCTACAGATTTGCCATATCTTTATTCAAAACCATATACGATAACTCAATTTAAAGTTTACTTAACGCCTCTGTTCTTTTGGCGTTCTCTTTATTTTAACGCCCCCTATTCCCTTCAGCTGATTGTAATTAATGCCCCACCTTCTTTCAAACGCATTGGGCGTTATAAAAGAGAACTATATTGACAGCTCCTTTGTCTATATATGCAATGCAGCTCCAAAAGGCGATCAATTTAACATGACCTCTAATTTTATCGCCTGATCTTTTTAGTGTCCCAGCTCTAGAGCAGGGCATATCTTGCCCCCCTCTGCCCCCTTGGAAAAGGGCAAGATATGCCCTGCTCAATTCCATAAATTCTTTTCGACAATCAATCAGAACAAAGCACAAATCGTCTTGGAATGGACATTTGAATGGACAGGGAGGTACCATCACATTACTGCAACACGAGACAAGTTTTTATTTGATTTTCTACAATTTTACAGATTCATTTTGTGGTCAAGTACCTTCAAAGAGTGTCTACCCCCTGCTCCCTTCAATGCTTTCGGTATCCCTGTGTGTCAGAGACAATTCTTTGATTTTTGGCAGATTCACTTCAAACAGATCCTGCTCAAAGTGCTTTCTCGTCCTAAAGTCTGATCTGGTTGCGAGTGGAAATTTATTGAGACCCCTTGCGTGGAGGGTATGTCACCACAGAAACTTAGCATTCAGCAATAATTACATAGCTTAGCATTGTCAATACTTTGTAATTGTTTATTTAAATGTTATCCCATGGCTACCATTATGGCCTTTTATCATAGGATTTCAGAACCAATATTTAAGCCTATACCTTCACCTTATTTCAATACTTGCAGCTAATTATATTTTCATAGATTTGTTTATGCATTTTGATTATCAATTCTCATGTACTAATTGAATACTTTGCTTTTGTACTGAAATTAATTATGTTTTGTTTTACGTTTGGTTTTGAGTCTTGGTATTCACTTCGTTTATTTGTATTAAAAAAGGAACAATGACAGTCAAACCCGAGAACCCTTCATAATCGTACAGAAGAGCCTCCTTTCTCTAAAATGGAAAAAATTGTTGATCTCACGAGCCCTTGAATTAATAAGAAACCCAAGCAGTAAGATTCTTGAATGCAGAATTTTACTTCAACAATAAATCGAGAGAAACACATTTTCATTTTTCCATCAACTATGCTCATGAGGAGCCATTTGAGCCCCTCCCCCCTATTTTTGGACTGGCAAGAAATCATTACCGTCGAAAATTTCAAAAGATTATTACAATTTATGAATACGTTTTTTAACCAATTGGCCCAGTTGCACGACAGTTACCCCCCCTCACTTTTCACCCCTGTGCTATGGTATGGTTTGGTGATTGTCACAGATGGTCAAAATGTAGCGAAGAACGGCCTTTTCTCCCGCCCCGTCTACCACGGTTACTCTAAGCTAGGCTACAATTCTTGAAAGTAAAATTTTATATTGTGTTCAATTGATTTCGGTTCTTTGTATAATAGGGGTTTCATGGGAGCAATGGTTTGCAGGGTGTTTTTATACTCTGAATGATTTGCAGGAGCGACTCAAGATACCCTCTAGGAACCAGAGATTCAGGATAGTTTGGTACAGAGGGCAAGAAAATAGGCAAAGTTACCTGCAGGAAATTTTGATTCAATTGTAAAGCTATTTTGATACCCTCTCTTCATTGGGTGGGAGCCTGAGGAGCTGCTGTAAGGTGTCATGTTTTTCAAGATGTTTTTTGTAGCAAATAAGAAGATGAATGAATCAGCTTGGAAGTCTTTAAGGAAGTACGCATTTGGCAAAATGATTGAATTGATTAATAAACAAAATTATATAGAAATGAATGCGTGGTTGAATGAATACATAAATAAATGAATAAAAGGGTGAATGAACTAAGGCACGAAATGACTATGTGATTCAACAAATTCATCAATTCATAATTAGAAAACAATGAATGAATGAATGAATGAATGAATAAATGAGTGAATGAATAAATGAGTGAATGAAGTAAAAGCTGGATTAACAAGGAAGTTCATCAACGAAAACATGCAATATCACAAGGAATACATAATCCCTTGGAGATGATTCGTGTATACGTCACCTGTTACTTCTTTCAAAGGATACGTTATTTATCGAAACTATTATTCTCATTGTAATACTTCCTTGCATATTGCGTAGATAAAGGTTAAAAATCCTATATAGTTGCCAAAAGGTCTGGAAGACAAGACGTTATTAGTAGTCCATGGTTACTGACGTAGGGACGTCTTAAGTGTAAAGGGTATGTGGTCCGTTATTTGGTTTTAACAGATAAACTAATACAAACCAACACTATGTTTCACCAATTTGATACTTTATATCTACTTAAATGTCTTTCAATGCGCTCCGGCCACCTGCGATTCAGCAATTTACTGACCTGGCGACATCTATCCATAATAACATATCTACATCTAACATATCAAATAACATATCTCCTTTTTCATTTTATTAGTTTCAGCCCTGGGAAACTTTGCTCTTTTTTAATAAAGTTCCTGATTTTTCGACAATTGTTTGGCAGATTGTCAATACGGTTCCTACTTTTGACCCGGGCATTGAAGGAGACACGTAGCTGAAATAGCAGGGAAATTTGAAAAGGCTTAGACACAAGTTGGATTTTCAGTAATGGCGAAGATAACAATATAATAAAGGTTGGCTCTTTGCATACAAGAAACTTTAAACTGTAGAACAAAATAGCAGGCTCTTAATGAACCCTTGAAATAGTAAATATAAAGAATAGTACAAAGTGACATGACCTCATGAAATACTGACAATATAGTGAGTAATATTAATCTCTAAAGATGTATGTCCAAGGGAATAAAAAGCTCAAATCTGCAAGATAGTACCGAATCTGTCTCTTAATTCTTTCGGGCACCATAATGAATTTCATATACTAGTTTAGTTTTATAAATCTTTTTGTCACTTATTTGCTTGCTCCTTTATAAAATAGGTGAAGGAACTCAAACCGGCAGCAGTGTCGTAAAACCAAAGCTACCCGAATGGTAATAAGCCTCATTAGAAATCTGAAAAGATGTGGAGTTTCTGCACCACTTTGAAAAGACTTTGGATTATTTAGATGCATTTTTCAATAAGAAACTAAGCTTGGTGTTAGTTTTTTGATTTTTTGGTTGATTATAGCACTAAGTTTCTTAAATACCTATGTCCAGAACAGGAACCTTTTTATGGAATAACAGGATTTTTCAATTTCAAGCATCTAGTGTTACAATTATGGTTTGTATTACACATCATTCTCATTAAGGTAGCATAGAAAAAACATGGATTTCACAATTTCTTGAAATAAAAAATAACCCTATCAACGGCAATCAAAGAGATTACAACTTTTTAAGAAGTTCCTTAAGTTTCAAAGTGACTAGTACTCTTGTTTCTTAACGTTTTTGCCATCCTAGGGATTGGTTTCTTATAGAGTGTGTCTTATAAAAAATGCGATTATGTATAAATTGATTCACATATTCATTCTATTGGATGCTTTGGTATTTTTTCAAGTAGGGGAAACTGTAACCAACTTTATGAGCTAAGTCTCGCATCATTTATCAAAAAACAATTCACTTTTTAAATATTGAATAAGACTTTATGGCAATAGACTCTCAAAATTAATTGCCTCTGTTACATTTAACAGTCATAGTTATTGGATATTCACTCTCTTCTATGCAAACAATGTTTAAATTTTAATCGGAATCCACCCAGTTCTGAAGTTAAGAGACTTTTGGAATTCTTTAAATCTCACCTTTAACTTAATTAGATTTCAAATATTCTCATATTCATATGGGATATTCGAAACCCCTCTAATCACAGAAATGATGTAGAATCCTTTGCATTCTTCGAATTTCGAAATGTTTCAAAGATCCTGTCATTGTAGCTACGAGGAGCTTTGGCCTGTGTTCATGGCGATCGTGCGAGGAATGTATAAAGCCATGAGTGTGCCCTTTGGTACAGAACGACCACATGCACTACGCATTGCGTTATAGTTCCCCTTTGTAACGCATACACGGGGGGCACAAATGCATATCTATTTCAGGGGGATGCGCTTTCAAAGGAACTTATTTTCGCAACAAGAGAACAATTTTGCGAAGTAGCCGTTGTTTAAAAAATATAAGGTTTTTCAATTAATCGGAGCAATTTTAGGATCGCGTCTGCCCACTTAAAATACTAGATAGCAACTGTGATAAGGATTGAAAAAACAGAAATAATTTAAGTTCAGAGCCTGATTGAAACCAGTAATATAGCAGCTGGGAATGATGTGGTTAAATTATTGGCGATGTGACACCCCCAAAACCCCCCTCCAAATTTGCATCCCTGAACGCATAGTCTGTGACAAGGAAAAATTAAACAATATAGTGTAATGAAGAAGAGAAAGTCTCTGTGCTGACATCGTGCAATTGCTAAAGAGCGTTTGAGTAATTGGTGACATGCAAAAATACTTTTAAAATAGCTCATAATCACATCAGTGTTGTGAATTGTTCTTATCTAGGTAGAAGGTGTAATTCCTTCAAAAACAGTAAGGTACCCTAATCCCTTCAAAATTGTACTACGGGCTGAACATTAACGTTTACGCTTTTTTGTAAGAACTCAAACCTCTCCTGGTTCACTTCAGTTAAGTTTTGATTTTAAAATTCCTATAAACACAAAATACAAGAATCACGAACCCTCGCCCTCTTTTCACATGGTTTCCAGTGCAAATTTGGTTGTTTAGGTAAAATGAAGCTGAACCTGCACCAAGACCAGGGGAGGTGCGAGTGGGCGTTGATTGGTCGAAACAAATAGCCAATCATGCACTCTCTTCTTCTTCTCGCGAGGTTTTCAATATTCATTTAGTTATTTTTAGGTTACACGTATCTTTTGGTCATCGTGCATTAAGGAGTGTCGGAAGAAATAAGCCATTTCCTTATGCTACCATAGTCTTTTTTCTTTTTATGAAATTACTAAGTTCTCTTCTTAAATCGTCACTTTAGCATACAAATAGACCAACATGGTCATTTAATGACGCCAGCTTGTCCTGCAAAAGCGTGAAAATGTACCAATTTGGCAACCATTTAGCCTTTAGTGACCATTCTGGAAGAGGCCAAAATTTCGATTGTTAGATAGAGGGGAGGGGATAATTTTTTTGCTTAATTCTTTTCTACATGATTATCTATATTAAGTAAAGTGATTCTTAGAAAAAGATTATCATTAATATCGGAAAATTAGCTTATTCCTTAAAGGAAACATCTTAAAAAAACTGTAGCTATAATCAGTCTGAAGATACTTTGACACCACAAGATTTTGCCTGGATCGAGAAATTAAAGAAACTCCTACTTTGCCTTTGCCAATGGTAACTGCCCTGCTTTTCAATCTGTCCAGAAATAGCAGTTCCCTTTACATTTCATGAACTTAATTTTTGATTCTCGATGTTCGAAGTTTGCAAAGTATGACTACAAACAAAGACGCCATCACTGAAAAAGAAATTTGAAATCCAAGTGAAATTCATTAGTCTCACCTTCTGCAATGTGGGCATTGGGTATGACTAGAAGAATTGATTGAAGCAGGGGTGATATGGCCCAATGGAATACGGGGAAACTTCCCACTGGCCCCTAAAAAACATGGAGACAAATGCTCTACAAACCTTTTGTGTCAACTTTCGCTTTTTGGATTTACTTGTATTCTCAGTTATTGTAAAGCAAGTTAAATCTTATTCTCAGCAAGAGGTCAGATTATCCTAGAACCTTTTGGAATTAGTTCCCGTGGCATTTATTTTTGTCACACCGCCGGTTGGCAAGTAGAGGTAGTAACATAGCATAGAAAATGGAGGTTTATGTTAAGAAACCTACTGAGAATTGGCGGTAACAGGTAAAGAATCACATGTACAAAAGATTAAGCAAAATGTTTCATGAAGAAAAAAAGATATTCATTATTTCCATACGTATTACTTGTCGTATTACTTGACGGTTAGTTGCTTGTCTTAAGATCCTGTTGCTTAAGAACAACTTGCTTAATTGTGTTAACGTGATTTAATATCATATCAGAAAGATATCATTGTTTAAGAATCATAAAAAGTGCAAAAGCAAATAAACTTAAGCTCAGCTCTCAATAAATCTTTTACAATCTTGTCTATATCTAGAAATTTTGACTTTTCGGTTTGTTAGATTTACGAGGAGCCAGGCCACCTTGGAAACTTCTTTTAATAATGACTATTTCTTTTGTCGAGTATCTTGTCTTATCGATAAACCTATTAGACTAACTAATTATACGGATTACAAACAGTTAAATCAAGCATCCCCCTTGAAAAACTCGTGGGAAAGATTTTTGGATTTCTTTCAGCGGTAAAGTGTAGGCTAACGCCATTAGCCTATGTTTCGCAAGATTTACGACTTATGTCGCGAGGTTAGGCTGGGCATTAATTCACAGAGACAACGGAGCAATCATAGGGTAAACAAGGAGAGCATTGCTGCGAGAGCGATCGAGCTTTTGGGCACTCGGTCGCTAGGATTTTGGCGGACAAGCTAAGTTTCAGCACTATCTTTGAGTATTGTACAGCAAAAAAATCATTTGATTTTGGGGTAAGCTTGTGATTCTGTTGAATTACTTCAGACACATGGCATATTTTTTTCAAGATAGAAAGCGTTTTAATACCTCCCTGCTCCCGTTAAGGAGGAAGGCAAGACCGTCCCCATCAGTTCAATGGGCGTGTTCAGAATGACTTTCTGACACAGTATATGTGTCTTTCTGCAGGTGCATAAAACAAAATACCAATACATGATCCAAACTCACCTTAAAAGAAAATTGTTTCCAGAGAAGAAGTTCTCACGGCCCTTACGATGACATATAATTATTCTGATGCCGATGATGAGGATAATAATAACGATGACGATGATGACGACGGCATTTAACCCACGCCTCTTTCAAGAAACATTATAATGCAAGTGATTGCTGTTACCCAAGACTCACCCTCTCTATCAAAACTTTGGAGCTGCCAAGGCAGAATGATACCCTTCACCCAGACTTTTTGCCCACTGTAAAGGAGAGAAATTGCCGACCGAGAAGAGCAGTCTAACTTAATCAGAACGTTTCAAAATTTAAGCACTCAAAAAGGTGGATTTTAAAGACTGAGTTGCTGTCAACTCCCAAAGCAAACCATAAATCGTTATCCCTGTCCAATAACCCTGGGCAGTTGCCCCCAACTAGGGTGTACACCAATTTTTTTGCTTGAAGATCTTCTACTCTAGATGGACGGACTTCAATTTTTTTATTTGGGATCGACTGGGTGTAACAAAGAAGAGAAGCGAGTATGTGTGTTTTTTGAGCTGAGGAAAAATCTGTTTTATTCATCTTGTATTTTCTGAAGTGGTGAGGCTTTTTTATAGTTTGCAGACCAGATTTTATGTACGAAATATTTTTGGACCGAAACAGAAAATATTTTGGATTTGACAGCCCCCTCTCCTAAACAAACACCCTTGATGCTAGATCAGAATCGCCCATAACTGAAAACTGCATAATGCCGATGCATTGATTCATCTTATGTGCATATTTGAATGGTGATCGAAGAGGATCTGCCGAGAATGCGTTGGCGATAATGATCGACTTATTGCGAGCATTCAAACCAACTGACGATTGGGTAAAATTGCATGGTATTGAGAAAGTGGGAAGAAACGATTGCAATCGAAAGCATGAATCAGGTTTATTGCATATGAATGACTCTAATTTTAAAAAATAATGAGGATGACAACATCAAAATAAGTTGCTAGTGGTTTGAAAGGTGTATTTTGAAAGGAGTGACTCTCTCTGTGCCTTAATGACATTTACGTGAAAACGTCAATATCCGGGGGAGAAGGGAGGGGGGGGGGTGACGCAGGCGCTTATGAATGAACCAGCTCTGACGGATTGGTCAGTTCATCTTGTAGTCAATTAGGGATTTCAAAACAGATGTTTTTGTATAAATCAGTCTGCATAATCAATCTTGTGATCTTGGATTTACGCCATCGCCCCACCTGTCCTTAACGAAAAGCCACAGAGTCTTTTTTCGCTGTAATTTTGCCCCAAATCTTCACTCTTGAACCCCTTTACCTGGACTACAACAAAATTTCTAGATTGCAAATCGATTTTTCTTTGACGTTCTGGCCAATGCATTTGCATTTGTGTTTTGGTTTAATGAAATGTGAAAAGGACATGACAAACATAAAAAGCGTTGTGATCTGTTTTCTTAGCGTATTTTTTGCAAGCGTTTCGCTCATCAAACATTAAGAAATTCTTGTAAAAAATGCATCCGAAAAAATGTAGAATTGAGGCTATTTGAATGTAGGCATTACCAACAGAGAAACAAAACCATCCGTGCCTTTTCGGTGAATAAGGGCTCTTTCGCTATCTGTAATGCAAATAGAATACTCTAATGCACGAAAGATTGAAAAAGTGCCTCTTTAGTTGTTTTTAGTCCCGAAGTAAACTTAATTTTGCATGCTTCCAAAAGCTAAAAATATTAAAGAAACTAATACAAAAAGAACAACTGCTATTTTCAGAAATTCAGAATTCGGAGGCAAATTTCATGCTGAAAAAAGTAGCAAAGTATCACTATTTCAGGAACCGCGGAGCGATCTGAATGTAGATGGCTAAAATCGGGCGAAGGGAAAAAGAATGAGGGTCATGGGGCTTGCTCCTAAAAAAAAAATTTAAGTCACGCCCCTTTTAGAAAAAAGTTAATGACCATTTTGGAAGCAATACCCTAATGTGCATCCAACGTTTGTAGTCAAAATTCTCAGTGCAAGCTGAAACGAAGCAGACCAGGTGAAATATTTGAAGAAATATTAAAGAAAAAATTATATATTTTGAAAAACACGAAGATTGCCTTCAGTTTTTGGCTGTTCTAATGTAACGAATCTTCAAAAGTTTAGGTGCCTGTTGCCTTTTGCGACAGGTGCATTGACACTATTGATCAAAGAAGATGAAATTTTATACCTTTGAAAAATGTTTTCCTTCTTTAAAAAAAAAGAGAGGGGGGACATTGGTCTGGTCCGCAGTGCCTGTTATTACAATGTAATATGTAGTTCGAGTTCGTAACATATAATTTGAAACAGTGGTAATTACTGAAACGGTTTCATATTTCCCCCAAAATCAAGACTACCCGAAATGTCAAAATTTGCACCGCATGACACCAACATTAAGGGGGCAAAAGTGTCAGAAATTTTGCAAAGCTTTTTAGCCAGTGGGCAGTACAAGGTTTGTTGTTCTCGAAGGTTACTTGAACCGGACCGTCCGCTGCACGAGCGAGGGCGCCAAAACCATGATAAATAAGGGCAAACTAATAGTAAAATAGGAAAAGGTTAGCTTTTTAAGAAGGCAGAAGGGGCAAATGTCATCGTTGCCCCACTGCTACCGGTGTCATTCCTGGTCTTGATGACATTTTTGCACCATGTGAGAGAATCCTTGAACAGTTCTAATATTTGTTTGTCTTTTCTGTTAAAATATTATGGAGCTAACTATTGTTTACAGGGTTGGATAAGTAGGCACGTTCATTGGCAAAACGGGATAAACAATCGGGGGAGAGTGATTCACTGAAACGAAACAGAAAATAGATTAATGTTTTCAGAGATTTGAACAATTCAAAGGGGTTTTAAAGTAAAATACTACGGTATAGCAGTAATCTTGAATAGTAGATGATGAAAACAAAGGAATAGTGGGCCGGTTTCAGTATTGTGTATTATTTCCTCTAAGGTCAATCGCCTGTGTTCTGCATTGGCCAATGATCAAATTATCTAAATTTAGTGGTTATCTGCATAACAACAAGCAAACAAAAACCTAATCATTTAATTTCTGTTTTATGACCATAAAACCATGCCCGCACTTGCCCGGCGCATTAGTAGAGCAATGATTGTGTGGTAAGGAGTCGCCGTGAAGAGCGAAGTCAAGGATAACCAAGACTTAACAATATAGCGATTACATTATTGTGGTACAGAGTATAAAGACACTTGAAAATGAAGGAATTCTTGCGAATAAAGATTTTCATTCACACAGGAAATATTTTTTCTGCAATTTCAATAATCGTGGTTTTTTTCTTAACGTGAGTATTGCTTTTAATAAATTCTATTTCTAATGATAGAAAGCTTTACTTTTTTACATAAAAGCCTCTGAGCAATTGAAACTAAGTCTTTCATTGGGCAACAAATAATTCTTATACTAAAAAAGTAAAATTTTCATCATACTTGTTTTTGCATCAGAAAATTTGGGATGACCCTAGTATTTGGGTTTTTTTAGAAATCGCAGGATTTATGTATTTAGACCATCTCAGAACATTCTTAATAAATTTGAGCTACTTTTGCGCTTACTGCCTTAAGCATATTACAGTAGTTCTTTCAAAAATGATATTTTGAAAAAGTATTTTCAGTGTCTTGTTTCACCCGTTGAGGATGAAAATTTTCCAATACAGCTGCTTTCCAGGGAATGTAAACTCCTTTTTTCGGAGAGAGAAATTCAGTACTGAACTCTGTTAACTTTTTAGGACCTGAGTACCCCTTTTTACAAATCACTTTCTTATAGAATACGCAGTTAATATTACTCTCTCAGTGCTAGCGCATGTCCAATAAAATCAAATAAAGATATATGGACTGAATATTATAGATTTTATACTAAACTTCGATATCTAGTTGAAATACTGAAATATGGCATACAATCGTAAAAATGATTGAGGTTTGATTTTGTTCTTGTTTTAATTATGGTTACTCTATAACTGTAATCAGATTTTAATTTAGATTTACAGCTATATAATGAAGTTTTCAACTAGATGACAGGCCCTTTGTGAATCAGCTAAAACGTGAAATCATAAGCTTCTTGAACTCTTCCACATTTCTTATCTAAGTTATAAACTGGGATGCCCAGGGCAGGGGGAGCAGGAACAGTTCCCTTTTTTACCCTTAGAAAATAAGCTTAATTCTTTATTATGCCCTGGTTTTGCCCTGGTTTTATGCTTTGCTTGTTGATATTCCGTAAGGGTCACTGATATTAAACCTCGCTTCAAGATGTAGTGAAGAAAGTGAGGAGGAAATTCTGATTTCGGCAGAAGGCGAAGCAACGATGTGAAAAAATTATGAGAAAATACTTCCTTTTCTAGCAATAATCTGTCCATCGGCGTTCTATTAAAATGCGCGAACAACTTTCCCCTTCGCTCATAAGTGATTTCTTTAGAACTTTTTTAAAAAGGTGCCCGTTTTCGCAGCAACAGTACCCCTTTCCACCAGTTTTCTAAAAGCATACCTTATAGAATTTGGAGAAGAAGGAAGGGTTTTGAACCATAGGGTAAAGGATGTTCCCTGGTTAAAAGAGGGGCAAATAAAGTACTTTCTTGATTTTGAGAAATTTCAAGAATTTTTAAAATTTGCTACGTCATCTACCGAAACTGCCTGATTTACCAGTAACTACTGACCACCTACCATTAATGGCTGGTCTTGCCTACGTGAGACATCCTTCATTTTCATCGGCGTTCTGTAGCAAAAACAAGCTTATTCTGAATGGTCTTTTAATAGCATTTCTTTACACATCCTGGTTAAGTAACGGTGGCAAAGAAAACTGTTTACCGTTCTTTCATTTTCACATGGAAAGAATTTGATCTTGTCGATGCCGCCATTAAAAACAAGAAAACATTTTTCTGTTGCTGGATTTTTGGCATTTTTGCCAAAGACTGAAAGGGTCGTCACCTGGGCTATTTGTCAGAGGGTTAGGGGGATTACAAATGCAAATATACCAAGCAACGAGCGGTTAATGGCAGGGGCGTTTAAAGAGCATGGGCGTTATTCGAAGAATGCGTAGCTTAGGAGTTTCTTTAATCTAATGGATTTATCTCTATCGAATTTTTTATCAAAGTTCAAGACCTAGGTAGTTGCTAGTGATACGACATAATTCTAGTTATTGATAATTAAAGTTGTGGCATCCCAATGTCGTTTTTTCGATGATAGTATGACACCTCCCGGCACAATTTGTCTGCCGGATAAATTCATGAAATTCAATGCCTTGCCGGCAAATGCTTGGAATTGCGAGTTATTTGAAGGAGGAGATCTAATTTTTAGCCTTCTATTGGGTAAGATTTTAGTAGTTCCTGGGGCTAGCAGAAAAATCGGCAACTATTGCATTTTATTCAATCTGTTAGGTGCTCAGTTCAAAGACCACACCCACTCAAATTGATGACACGCCCAAATAAACGGCATTTCCATCCTAAGCTTAACCCTTTCATCACTGGAACGGCCATTTGGGTCAATCATCTGCGTCTACATGTTTGTAAGGCTTCTTTGCTCAAACATCATCAGTTTTGGTACCCCCTTCGAATCGGGTTAATTGTGTTAGTTGTCACTGAATAGCTGATTAACACTGGCAAAACCCCTTGTGCCGTCGAATCTTCTCATACTAAGTTTGAAAGTGTTAATTTTTGCTCCTCCTTCCCGCTCCCCTTTTAAGCGTAAGGCTGCAACCCCAAGGTCTTAAACAGAGACACTTAAAAATTCTTGATAAAGGCTTTACAGTTGAGATGGTCTGTAACGTAAAGGTCAATCATACTATTGATCATGATTCTTTTTGATGTCATTTTACCGTAATAAGTGACAGCCCACTATTCTCACAATTGCTTGAGATTATCTGGAAATCAATCCGCATTATCAACCACTTCCTCAAATATGCCCTCTACAAGAACCTTTGGAGCATAGTAACCAGGGGCAAAGGAGAGTTTTGAAAAGTTAGTGGGGGGGGGGGGGCTAAATCGAAAAAGGCATTGTGTTGTAGGGGGCATCCAAATTGGGGCATTTTCACGATAAAAAGGGGCCTTTTCACGACAAAATGGACACTTTCATGATAAATAGGGACATTTTAATGATGAAAACGGGCAACTTTTAAAATAAAAGGGACGCTTTTCTGAGAAAAAAAGGAAACATGTTTCTTCACCGGTTCTTTACGATAATCCATATTCTACCAGATGCTTCAATAAAATTTCTTATATTTCACTTTCTGATTGTGCACTTATTGCTAGAACCTCTATTTAGAAGGTACTGAATAGGACGCAAAAAATTATCGATTTGTTTCCATTCAACATCAAATTTGTCTGAAGTCTTTTGAAAAGTCGTTAGAAGTTAAACACAGCTGAATACATTTAGCGATTTACGCTTTTAACTGTAAAGAACAGGGGTGGGATGCGTAACCCTCTCTTTGAGTCGTTGTCGCTTGGAGCCGTTCCGGCCCACAGTTTTTCAACCGCTGTCTTTCCTGTTTCCTACCCGTACGAAATAAGGATGGCAAATGATAACTGTAATCCTAGCAGTAATACGGATTTTGCGTCAGAGTTTCAGCTCAGATCAGCCTTTTTCTTTATACACATACCTACCGCAGAGATTATTCTATAAAAGATAACGGGAATGGCTTATTCTTGGTTGTACATTCATATCGGTTGTCCGTCAAACCTCAGGGATTTTGCAAAATATATTTCCCTGCCAGGCCTGTTTGCTTGAAATTTCTGCTGGAGGGATGTAGCGCAGCAAATTGCCAAATTGCACATCCCAAACTTGATAAAATCGATCCTCGTTGATTGCCTTAAATTGCGATGACTGTAAATCGGGGCATTTTATAAGAAACTTTTACTAATGGGTAAAGTTTGCAAATGGACCCAACAGAGTAATCACACATTGAAGTGGCCGGGTTTACCCTATATTCTCAAAACAGGTAGGTAGATGGGAATGGAAAAGGACCCAAACTACAGGGGAATTCTGAAATTTAGCTGGTCACATTGGGTCGACTTGGGAACTTTCCCAAGAAGTTGCACCGTTGAAAAATGCCCTAGTCTGACTAAAAGTCATAAATCAGAAAATGTGACGGTTATTTTAATTTTCTCCCACCACTCGAAAAACTGAGCTTTGATAATGAGAATTTTTAAATATTACCGGATGTACGTTATCACTGTATTTTGCTGCTTTATTAATTTGACTGATTTTTTGATTGATTAGAATTAGATCTTAAACGTTTATCTTCTAATTACGATTGGAGAGAACAGCTGATCATATCTTCTCTTCCTTTAATTAGGATGGCAGGCGGGAAACCTACAAGACTGCTACCGGTAAGTTGATTTACAACATCTTTAGGCCCTTTAGATATTAGCAAACCTCATCCGCTTCAATTTATGCTGACAAATTGCTATTGAATTGCTTCGTGTATTTTTATATGTTTTGCGTAAGTAAGACAGAGACAAGTTTGCATAGAAAGATGAAGTCAGTGGCGGGAATTCATGATTATATTTGAAAAGTTCGATCCCTCAAGTGTCTGACAATTATATACTTTTAAAGTGCAACGCACAGATTGCTCCTTACGTAATTCACATTTCTGCATTCTATTCTAGCCTTAGAATAAGTCCTTTTAAGGATGACATGTCTTACATGACATATTCCTTTTCGCGATTTGAGGAGCTCGAGCCCCCCCCCCCCCTCCTAAAGACCTCTATATTTTCCACCATATGAAGAGTTCCTTTTCTCACTGGACATTTGAACCAGAAAAAGATGGTGTGTGGGGTTGTCAAAACATGTAGCCAAACACCAGTGTCATTTTTTTCTATTCAATCCACGTTTGGCTTTATCCGTTCTTGTCATTATCAAAGATTTCATTCTCTGATAAGTGCCGTGCGAAAGTAGGCTATTAATCCGCTACACAGCCTAAATTCCACTTCAAAAGGATTGAAAAGAGGCAATCCGGAGATTTTTAAGGATTTGCCCTCAATCGCTGCAGCTGTTTGCGCTTTGAAGAAGGAAGCGACGATAACTATTTGAAATTCAGTGATGGAAATGAATCATAAACTAACTTCGGCAGAACAAGACACTTACAAGCAAATTGAATACACAGAGGCGATTCATTTCCAGTTAATTTATCCTAGAATTTCCACTTAGTAGCAGATAATCAGAGTACTGGCCACGAGCGGATTACCTAAATGATACAGTACATTATGGTTTAACACCAGGCGAGATTACTTTAGGCCTAAAATACGAAGCCGCTTGAGATCAATAGTGAATCCACAAAGGTAGCGAATCTCTGAAACAAGGAGGATAACATAAAAAAGGTACTCGTAGGTTATGCTCAACTGAACTGTTAAGCTCGTTTGCTAATTACTGTTGTCAGACCGTTATATCTACTTTAAACTAACAGTTAGTTCTTACAAATCATATCCTTCTTCGTTTTGTGAGAAAAGCCTGAACAAAAGGTACAGAAAATTAAGCCCCTTTAATTCCCGTGGAGGATTTGGCCTTGATTGAAAACACTTAGAGTTTAAAGTGCATCAAAGGAACTTTGTTACTTGTTCAATGTTTATTTAGTTTTTCATTACAATGTTTTCACTAGTGATCTAATCGATAATCCTACTACACCAGTTACATCATGGCGTCATAACAGTATCTTGCTTGACTTTTAAGCCTACAATCATTGATCAACATTACATAATATATGAATCTGTGTTTAGAACGCCTCGTCACGGTGCTCCTAAGAAGGTCACGTAAGCAACATAACACGGTGCTCCTTAGTAATATAAATGATATGATCGATGCTTCTTTCTGAAAATAGTTGCTAGAAAGTGTATTTATCATGCAAGCAATGATAATAGGTCAATGCATTGGCTGCCATGTAATAGGAAAGGATATCTTCGAAAGCATGAGGCTGCATTTGTCTCAAACTATTGTCAACCGTTAGGTGTTTGTGGGTGGGGGGGGGGGGGAAGGAGGCAGCCTCTCAATAATTTGAAAAAATTGTGGACGAAGATATAATAGGAGGGAACATGATAAGGGCCGTGGACCAATTTGAAATCGTAGGAAAAGTTGATATAATGATAATTGATAAGGAAAGACTATGATTTGAACTGGTTGGCAGGATCATAGTTACAGGTAGAGTAAGTAAAGTATGTCGATCGAAACATTCTTTTGGAATTGATGATAACTTTTACCAACGCAAATGAAAGCAACATTTGGAAAGTGAATGGAAGGTTGAGTAAGATTGGAATTACTAATTGCAAATTCCATGCATGATGCTGCCAGGTCCTTGGGAACTGATTATTATTGATTATATGGGAAACTTAATTCAATCAACAGAAATTGGGTGATTAGAAACTATCCCCAATGAAATATACTAGTGTAATAAAGCATTGATTTGCAGTACAATGTGGCTACAACATGATAAATAAACTTAAATTGCATCATCATGAACTAGAAGGTCAGCGTAATGTCATATTCGTTAACATTTTTTCTATTCTTAAATAAAACTCAGTTGATACAATAGGGTAAGGAAGATGCTTAACCGCCAATCTACCATAGTGTTAACATATTGTCGTCGTGTAGGGGATAGCTTGCAGGCGCAAGAAAACTCTTCATGCCATTTAGGGTGCTAGTTTTTACGTTTAAGCAGTAGCTACTGAAAACCAAAATCTAGTATATTTGCAAACTGGGGCATTGTATGATGCTTTCTCTACCGATGTCATCTCTCCAATTGTTGTGCGTTTTGGAAAGCAACAAGAGCGTATCTGAAAACATCGACTTTTTTGTAACAATATATCAGTAAGGTGGATAGTAAATACTTGAAGTTTTGGAAAAGCCTTTTCCCTTTCACGGAAACGTGGTAAAGAAACATAGAGTTTATTTAGTTTATCTATTGCTCTCAGCACTATCAACTGAAATGGTCTCTTGGCGTTACCAAGGCGCAGTCGATTTGTTTGTTCGAGCCATTATTCAAATGAATGTGGAGGAGCCAATAGTCTTGCACACATCATGCATAGGCCTAGTTCGTCATATCCACGGATCTTTAGCAGGAGCGTCGGTGCAGACGAGTGATTAAGCCGCAGCTCTACAAATAAAAAGCCTTTAAATCGCCATAGATCCATCCTATCCATTCGTCAATCTTTCTGAAAGCTAAACTGTAGTCTGCGTGCAACACAAACTGGCTTACTTCGTCAAAATTTAGTTAAATTGGCAGTATCGGACCGACAATTGCCAGCTCGACAAAATATTAAAACGCAAGCTAATTTGCACTGCAATGTATGAAGAGGGTTCAAAACTTAGCAACCAAGGTTATATTAGCAGGGAATCTACTTGAAAACCCTATCCTATGTTTATATAAAACTACTTATTTTGTTTGCAACTTTTATTCCTCTAACGCAAAATTAACTGCTGTTTATTGGGCCTAATGGGTGGGTCTAGCACCCAGGGTATTATCAGGCCTACAACTTAAGAGTGCGTCCTGCGAAAAAACAGTGCCATTGGATGATGCATTGCATTGTGTAGTATTCTTCGAAGTTGATTGGGGTGACCAGGTCATGCAAACTTGGTTCAAGGCTTGCCTAATCCTAGATTTTCGAGGTTATACGTTTTATCACAACTCCAGAGAATTATCTGAATTCAACGGCTTTTTGACAAGCGGAAAGTTACGAAATGAAACAAATACACGGTGATATTATTAGGCCAAATGCAAGTCTACTTGATAGTTTCACTAGTGCCCTGCGCTCGTAATGTTTTGCTTCGATATCACCCTTTACTTTTTCTTTATCATAGAGACACGCATTAGAAAAGTTCTACCACGAAATGATTAAAACAAGCAAACCAACTGGGAAGAATATGAATCCAATGGCGAATCAGGAGACGTTTCAAAACAACGAACCATTGAGAAAGCTATTCAACAAGCAATACTCTGCTTTTGGTTTGCAAGAAAATGGCATGAGGACGAGAGTTTTAATATATTCTATTTCAAGTAAAGGCTACTTAGCGGTGGATGGAGCTAATGTTGATGGTAGAGGGTCAAAAAAATCAAAAAACGGTAAGCATTTAATTTAATTTATAGTACTAGCATTACTAATAACAACAAAAAGGTGCTTTTCGACATAAAGGTTCACTGCTATGAAGGACACTTGCAGTCTCAATAAGTCGCTCAACTAACCTCATTGAGTTAAGACTAAAATCAAAGCCTGGTGAGTGCCAGTTGCCAATACCAATGTAGTCTCTGACGACATTTTGCACCGCTCTTAGATGTTATATATGGTATTTTTATCCATTCTGTTTTTTTACAAACAGTAGTTGCCATGTTTTATATATAGACCTTCTGTTTATAAGTATAGCTGTTGGACACGTTTTCACAATAGCATTGTAAATAAATTGTTAATGATTAGTTATTATCATGATAAGTACACAATGAACGATGGCGGATTTGGAAAGATGTGAGGGGGCACATGTAGAGAACCATGTTGTCCCAAATGAGAGTGACCTTTATCAAATGTCGAATCTCTCCCATTGTAAACTGAACTGAACTGAACTGAACTGAACTGAACTGAACTGAACTGAACTGAACTGAACTGAACTGCACTCTGGTAACAACGTCCAAATAAACAGCATTGCCAAAAAAATGATATTTCAATCAGAAGGACATTTACCTATTAGAACGTTGGGACAAAATCGATTATGGATCAAGCATTAGAAAATTCTGTAGATTAAACAAAGTCAAGAATGGTCGTACAGCAATTCAATTGACGATATTTACAACTCATGGCATGAGTCTAGCCTTACTTTGCTTCTGGTGTTGCGCCTGCGTAGTGGCGTTTTCCATCAGCTTTCGGCCAAATGCCGAGCTAGTGCGTTTAAAATAGAGGATCACTGTTCAGCACTGAACAACATGCAACAAGTTGCCACAGTGTACAAAAACTTTCCCATTACGTTGTGCGAATAGGCTGAGCTAGTTTGGTCAGAGCTATATATAAACTAGAAAATGTTGCTCTATCTTTCAATCCAAGAAGCAAAGTCATGGAATGAATTTTTCACATTTCCGCTTGATTCAGACATGATATCGTTCGCAGTATTTTTATAATATAATCAGCTGCATAAATACGGAAATTCATTATAACGGCCGTTTCTACCGCCGAGCGACAAAAGGGCAACACATTAAGATAAATCATCCACAGAGGCACAGACTATTGCATGAGATTTCTTCTCCATTCTTTTTCTCCTTTTCTTGTAAAATGTATATAGGAGGTAAAATTAAAAGATTGTTCTAAATTTATTCTAATTTCATTGCAGCAGTTATAATCATCGAAAGTATTGGCTTCAATAAAGTCAGGCTTAGAGGCGAACAATCTAGAAATTACATTTGTTTTGATGAAAAGGGGAAGCTAGAAGGCAAAGTGAGTAAGGTTTTGTTCCGTCTGCTCCGCATTCCCTAAAGAAAATTCAAATAGGTCTAAATTTGGGGTCCCTTATGAATGTGAAACCAATCTCTAATTTATAAGACAAAAGGTTATTATGAATGTGTTAGAGTGAACCCCTCCTAATCTATTTTAACAAAACAAGTGGCAGACCCCTAGATAAAAAGACCATGGGTTCAGATTAGAGCATTGAGCTAGGACGGAAATTTTGTAAAAAGTGTTCACTTCAACTACAAAAAAGATTTTATCTACGTATGTAGTATACTTTAATCAGTATTGACTGTTGTTAAGAGGCCCGCCTCGATCTGATAAGAGGACTTGTATTCTAGTGAGAAAAACATGGCGTCTTTATTTAGCGTGCTCTACTAAATTAGTATTGAATCCAGAAACATCGTCACTGTCCTACACGAATACACAACAATCTAATTTAGTATAAACGCACAACAAGTTGTTATATAATTAGATACTTATACAAAAAAAGATGTATGTCCAACCTTTCTAACCTTCTTCTGAACAACAACATGCTTCACGTTTTTGTTCTATAGGTAACTGGTTTATAAAAAGTATTGCTCGGATCCTTAAAGAGTTGAGCAAAGTAGCTCGTATTTGTTAAGAGAGTTTAAAACGGTTTTTCAGTACTGGAATCATGCTATTACTGAACAGGTTGACAAATTTATATTTAACCGATTCATTTTTAACATTTTGTAGGCTAATGGAAACCAGCCGAATTGCATCTTCAAGCAGTACCCGTTGTCGAACTATTACACTGCGTTTCGATCAATTGCAAAACAGTTAAAATGGGTTGGAATTAGGCCGAAAGGTACAATCAAGAAAGGTACAAGGACTAAACGTGGACAGCGTGCAACGAAGTTTGTAATACTTAGATTATGATTTAAAATTGCTTTTCCATACCAGAGAGGTTTGATAAATCGAGAGAGGTTTTACAAATGGAAGAATCAAACAAATTAAAGTTTATTCCTAATCAAATACCCAGCGTTGAATAGCTATCGCAAATAGCCATAGCTACTGCACACGAATGTAGAAATGCATTATTACTATTGACTAAACATGTTGCTTACTAATATGATATTTCGAAGCAGCCCAAAGCTCACAGAAGTTTGGCCTACTCTGGAGTTATCAAATCTCTCTCTCAACATTGCATATATTTAAGATGTTTATATATATTTTGGTATAGCATCCAGTGACGACTCTGCCGAACCATTCAAGACTTTTATTTTCAATGTATTGGTATGCCATAATGTGCAAATGTTATGCCTTGGCGTTAATGCAAGTTCTCCCGAAATTTTGTTGATCATTTGCCCAAATAGCTGCCTTTTTGAACAGCCCTTCCCGCTTTTCTCAGCATAGATGCCACCAGCCTTATCTTGTATGTTTAAGAAAACCTGTTTCATCTAACTGGGAGGGTGACTTGCATTCCTTAATAGATTAAGAAACAGATCTTTTAAGGGTACCGGTAATATTTCATTAAGCACAAACTTGTCCATACCCATACCCTTCGAGAAGCATTATCTACAAAAGAAGAACGAGTACATGCGACAGTTGGAGCACAAACGGCACTTTTTAACCCAAGCAACTCAATGAGGTTGTAAGTCCCTTCTCTAGTTCCATTCCCTTTAACTCATTTGGTCCTCAGTATTTTTTATTCATTGCTGTTTTCGTTTGGTGGAGTCGTTCAGTTGTTTAATAATACGCCTGTATCGACAGGCAATGACAAAATTTTCTGTGAATATTTTTAATTTAACGAAGATTTATGTAAAGCATTAATATATTTATTGCAACTTGACGTTTTAGAGAGAATATATTTATTAGACAAAAGTAGAAGAGTAAGTTCTATATATGTACAACGATTTCAAATCAAGAAATGATTTTCACATATTTTTTCATTTTATAACTTTTTGCTACCTTAACATATCTTCTATGTGGAGAAAAAAAAAATAAGCCGTCTATGAACGTGGAGGAAGGCCCACGAAAAACAATAAAAACTGCTATGTCACACCCAGACCATGCCTATTTTCTATTGTCTTGTGAGGAAGGTTTGCCTTCCGGTTTGTGTTTGTAGGGAGGAAGGTAAACAACTTTTCTGGACTTTGCAAATCACCTCCGATTTTATCTGTTTATGACGCCTCTAACCGGACAGAAGCGAAATAACGCAGAAACACGCAAGGAATACGTGAGAATATCAGATTTGTTCGTCAATGGAGTAATTACTTGCGTATGATATGAGCCTCGGTATTTTAATAGCATCTTAGAAAGGTGCAAAATGTAATGTTGTTTACTGCATCCAAATATAAATTCAAGTGTGACCACTTGAGCGAGTCTAAAAGCAAGTGTCAGCAAATAGATTTTGTGAACAAATGCTGATTGTATTAAACTGAATTTTGTACTCTCATTGGTGAAGTCTCATTAACTTCAAGAAAAATGGGTGAAATTCATACAGAAACTCGTGTATTTCTTCACATCATCGAGTTAAGATACTAAAATTTAGGCAAATTATTATATCAAAAATACGATACCATACGTCTTAGTTTAATGTGCAAGACAACAACACAACTAGGGATAATAATTCCTTTTAATAACAAAGCAGTCATCGTCCACACAATTATCCACACATACCAGCACTTTAAATTCAAGACTTAATTCAACGACAGCAAATCGCCAAGCAGAAATTAAAGCCAAATTAAGCAAATATTTATAAATGAAGACAGACAATTTATGGTCATATCTTGTCTGAAATTCTCAAGCGTTGCAAGAATCTCTCATCTCCAGAATCATTAGAGAAATTGGACTTAAATGATTATAAGAGAATTCTTGAGCCACACATGTGTAAATTTGATAAGGGTACAAAAACCTTTTCTTACCTAAATTTTAAAATCTTTTTTATTACCTCACAGAAGTATTTACTTGATATATACATTGATTATAATTCAGAAGGAAACACATAAGCATGACATGTCATTAAGTGTACATTCATAGCAGCAAAGGGTCACTTATCTTGCTTATTTCAAATGCATGATTGTGCCAAAGAAAATCATTTATAAGAAAGTGGTGCATGTCTCCTAAAAATGATTAATGCTCAGAACTGCATTTCCTTGAGCCTTCAAAATTATCTTCTTCTTGATAGAAAATAGCCCCTTTGAAAATTTCGTTGTTTTACTTCTGAAAAACATTTCACTCTTCACAATATTGCCATTTACTACAATATGGCAAATAAAGTGACGGTATAAAAGTGAACATTTAATGAGGAAGTTTCAGTATCTCCATGGGATGTGTTCCATTCTAAAACATAATAGTTCTTACTTTCCAGCTATCTTAAAATTGTAATTCAATGTCAAAGGCAAATGATCAAAAAGGTAATAAATGACAGAAGGTGATTCTTAATACAGCTAGGTGGGGGTCTGACATCATTTTAAAAAATTAGAGGGGGCAGCTGTCTATATAAGCTTACCTTGTCAACAATGTCTTATCAATACATAACAGCAGCCAATACCTTACAGTCTTTATGTATTTAACAAGAATACATCAATATAAAACCAGACTAACAATTACAAAGATTTTATAAGCAACCTGCTCTTAACTAGCCACTATAATCATGCAACCTCTTTCTATTATGCAACTTAATTATTCTTCAACAAATTATATGAACTTGAGTATTTGAGTCTGAAAATTGAGTATCTTCTCCGTTTTGAGACTCCTAAACAAAGGCTTCTGTAAATCTTCATCATAAGGTTTGGCATTACAAATATCATATACACTTTTAGTTATTTTTCCACTTTTGCATACATATATATTATGCATCAAAAATATTGTTGAGGCTTCATTATAAAATTATATAGGATTAGGGTCATTTAGGGGTCCTGGCGCATAATAGTGCTTAATTAGCTGTTCTTACATTGTTCCATTCTCGTTTTTAGATAGATCTCGTTCTTAATCTTGATCTCTAGATTTTTTTATTCTGCTTGCTCTAAAGTCCTTTCATAGAAACAACTAGATGATGACAGGTCCTGTCTGACTTGCTGGATTCTCTTTGGAAACGGGGACATTTTCTAATGGATACATGGGCAAACTTTTCACTGAGAATGAGAGTACTTATATTGCTTTGAGTGACCTTGAACTAAAGGTCTTGATTGATCAAGTAACTAGACACATGTACTAAAACAATTCAAAGTGAATTAAATGATTGTCAGAGGTACCTGTGAACAACATCTTTGAGAAGATAACATCTGTAGACATTTGACATGCAAAACTGTTTATTGGGCTTTTTCTTGTTTTGTTCTTACAAAACTCTCGTGTGTCAACTGTACAGGTGGTCGAATATAGTCTGGGATATCTATCACTTCAGTTTGTTCCACATTCATACTCACTCCTGCAGGGAGATTCCTTTGAATATATTCTAGAAATATGTCAGCTGTACCACCAGTAATCTTCCTTATCTAAAATGAAAAATTGAGGTGTATTATTTTGTTAAAATGTTTGCTTTAGCATTTTGTATAAAGAAGTACCTGTTAACTTGTTGTGAGATTTAAACTGATGATGAACGCAAAGTTCCAAATATATTTTATCATATCTTATCATGCTGTACATTGCAATTTAATTTTTGTGAAGTGTATTATTCTGAAAAATTGTAAACAGTAACAGTAAATTTTGGAATGCTTTAAACTCTTGAGATTGAAAAGGAGTTTATGCATGGTGTTCAGCATACCATGTATGCAACTTTCTGTTATATATTGTAATTGTACCAAATTTTACTTGTTTTGGTCAAAATTCTTACATTCCTCAATATGAAATACTTCATTTTATAATCATTTTTCTGTTCTGTTACACAACTACTCTGTCTTTGTACTAAGTGTAATGTTCTTTTCCTTGGATATTGCTTTTTACTATGTTGAGACAGAAGATAGCATCATCTTATTCAACTCTCCTATTTTACCTCATTCTCTTGTGAAATCTCTAATGTAATTCGCCTACATTGCTTTAATTTTATCATTTTAAATACCTAGGTGAGTATTGTTTCACTCTTTTCTGAATAAATATGCCCTGTATGTAACTGGATGGATTTTAACTGAAGATGGCATATGCTGAAATGTCGTAACAAGCTGAAGTTTTATTTCGGGCTCTTATATATGCATTTTTCTATAAAAAATATCAATTAGGCATTGGCTGACATGGAGTTAATATACTAATCATAAGGGAGCTGCCCAATTGTAAACAATATTTTGCATATTGATAGGGTATACATATATCCTAAATATTGCTATGTAAATTGTCTTCAATTCATATTCCCTGATAATTTTAAACTTCTATTTAACTAACTCATTTGCTGGCAAATAAATACACCCCCTATTTATTTTTCATACCACTTACCTGGACTAGTCTTCCATGGGTTCGTACTTCATACTGCACTTGATGCTTTTTATAAATGTGAGGTGACTTCAGTAATGTTCTTTTTTCAATATGAGTATCAAGTATAGTTCTACAAAATAACCAGTATTTAATTTATCTGTCAGCAATCTTTATTTGAAAGGCAAGTTTGTACAATCTAAAGCACCTAGGAACACAAACAGTCTGCACAAAAATTTTTGGATGGATATTTATAAAAGAATGGTTTGAAATGGAAGTATTAGAAACTCGTGAAAGAAAGGGAAGTGCCAGTTATCAAGTTTCATGAACAAAACAAAATGCAAATTATATGGGGATGCCATAAATTATGACTGTGACAAAAATTGTGTGAAATCCATTTTCCCATGGGCATTTAATTATACCAGGCATGTGTTTATTGAGAAATTACAGTCAAGGCACCAACAATTGACTGAGAGTGTGAAATATGGTCTTATCCTTAGTTAAGCATAACAACAGTAATGAAGCACACAACTTATTTCTGCCATGCACTGGTGAATGCAGGTAGCTATGTGATTTGTGTGCCTTAGAGAGTTTGCTGCTATTCTTAAAGTGAAAGAAATAACATTGTTTAAGAAAGAAAATGGTTCCTTAAACTCTATATATATACAACTAAGGAGGTAAAGATTAGCATAGTGCTTTTGTAGAAATTTACAGTGAAAAAAACAAATTAATAAGTGGGGTTATCACCTTCCAGAAACATCAATGTTCAATATTTTTGCAGCTCTTGTCATGAATTGAGTATAGCTATCCAAGACAGCCTCATCACTTCCTTTCACCACCAAATTAATGTGAGACAACAGACTGCCATCAACAAAATCATTGTGCTCATATAGATTATCTTCCAGACTGAATTGCCTCTTACAAAATTTATTTGATTTTAATTGGCTGCCATGTAGCTAAAAAAAAGGAATTTTGACATTACAAGTTGGAAAAAAATTGATGGCTATAGCCCAGTTGAGCGCAGCTAGCATCGGACAAAAAATCAAACTCACTTGTCTTCTTCAAGCATATTACTAGGTAACTGTGACAAATGCACAGGAAAGGTGAAAGTTACTGGTTTTAAGTTATTAGCCAGAGAGAACTCTTGATATTTTACACACATATTTATATACTTTGCTATACATGGCATACAGCATGTCCAATCACAAATGGTGCCAAAATTGCCATTTATTGGCTAAGGTTCAGAGAGGAACATGTTGAAGGTTACCTATTGTTGAATGGGTGCTATTCCACTGTGTTGTAAGGATGATGATTTCAGAAAGCACAACTTCAATTGCTGGCTGGGGCAAGAGTAAAGGAGCTTGGAAAGTTCTTCAAAAGGGGGCCATTTGAATCAGATCCCCTTTTCTAATAATAAGATTCACCAAATTGGTGTAAATGGAAAATTCCTGGGGCCCATTTTTCCAGGTATTAGGGAAAGGTTGAAAATATGACACTGTTAGTGTCACCAATTTCTATGATTTATTATTAGGAAGCTTGTTGCAAACACTGTATAACTTCAGCTCGAGATTGTCTATCTAATGCAGGTCATACCTGAACACCTAATGCAAAAAAAATGTATTCTGGTGCATAATTTTCAAGAGGGGGTATTCAGTGTAAATTTTAAATGGAAATTTATTTTGTGTTTTCACATTAAAATGTAATTTCACACAAAATATTACTTTTAAACCCTCTTTTTCCGAATATATAACTTCATATTAAGCAAATTAGGTACACTCTGTAGATCTCTTGGTAGTTTTGAAAGAGATACCTAAATATTCGAGATTGCAGTTCTCTTTATGTTGAGTGCAGTTGCACGGAATCTTCAAATAAAATTTTGCACAGTGAGTGTTGCAATCTGGATTGTCTTCCATCTGAAATTATTTTTCCGAAACGTTTATTTAGTGAAAATCCTGAACACTTGTCACCCAATGCAAACAAGCGGTTGACGCTTGCTGCAGGCTCTCCAACATGCAACTGCGGGTATCACCCTTGTAAGTTATGCAACATAAAAAAAATTGAAAAATCAAGATGGTCCACCTTAGTTGGACACATAGGCGCCGACTACGTGGGGGCTTGGGGGCTCGAGCCACCCCTGGAAAATGCTACGGGGGGGCTGAGCCCCCTCTGAGAAATGTTCAAAAATTTGCTCTTTATCGCTTTTTAGCTTGATTTCCCGAATAGGCATAGTATCCTCATCTATTTTTAATGAATAGGATACAATACATCGTGAATCAAAGAACCAAACTGCGCCTTTATAACTGATAATTTAGAGAAATTGGTATGTAATTGTTTTTCATTTCTAGTTTCAGCCCCCCCTGCTAAAATCAAAAGTCGGCGCCTATGGTTGGACACGAGTGGTTAATGGACGATTTGCACACTTCTAAAAGAAGTTTACAGCCTTTCAAGCAAACATATGTGTCGCGGTAAATTCTTATTGAATCTTGCAACAAGCTATTCGTTTCTGGCGAATCTTAATTATCAATACAAACATATTCATTGGCCTAGTTAGCAAGGCGGCAGTTGGTAGGCTATCCTACACGCCTTTCTTCCCTTCCCTGCCTGGCAAGGTTTGTTCATGACAGCATTGCAAAAACCCTATCAAGTGGCTTACCATGTCATCATTTGCAACAAAAGATCCAACCGAACTTCGGTAATTTGGCAAATATCTGCTTCCGTTTCGTGTGACTCCAAAAAAAACGCTCGAGTACCTTCTAAAAAGATAGGTCGCCATTACGCAAAGAGGCCTTCCGAATCACAGATAATACTCAGTCCAAATTGAGAGCATGGAAATGAAAACGATGAAATTACATGTGGTAGAAATATCCCTGGTCTATAATTAGCTTTTCTGTCGGTTTTATCAGCTTCTTGCTACCTTATTCTTTACTAAATCAAAGCGATCTGTATTTCCAACCTTCATGCTCACGGCGGCCGCTAAAAGTGTGCTTTTGCATTACTAACAAGTCATTGCTGTGGAGGTGATGCCAAGTTTTGACGACGGGGGAGAGGTAGTTATGTTGGTTATTCTCAAAAATTTGTGATGGATGTCAAGTAAATTACAGACCAAGACAAATTTATTAGAATTTTTGTACACCAGAGAGGTTATGTCAATAGAGTGAATTTCGCCTCAAAATACACTCTGACCTCAGGCTACGAAAAGTTTCTTTGTGGGTGAGACTTCTCCTATCTTAAATATATTAATATATTTTTTATCAATAAAAAATTTTCAAAAATATATGTTAAATTCTACTTTATTCTAATTACTATTCAACACAATATATGGAGTAGTTTATAAAAAAGTAATGCACTAAATTTGAAAATGTAGTGCCCCACACATTTTTTTGTGTGGTTTTTAACCTAAAAAGGTATGCAACTTGAGCAAAGGCCCCTTCCTCTGACTTGTGTACCGAGCCCAAAAGGGGCCAAGCCAGTAGCATTTTATACAGCCACATTTACTGCCAGTTCTTAAACCAGTCGCATATTCTACTGCCACTCTTGCGGGGCATTTTGTAAGAAACTTTCACTACAAGGGAAGGTTTGCGAAAAGTGTCCGAAAGGGAAATAACCAAAAGAAGTAAAAGATGTCATTAGTTTGAATAAAAATATGAATGGTCTATGACGGCCAAAAGTGCAATATAGAAAAAAAGTGTAATACCAACGCAACTTATGGTAGCAATTGCGGGTAAAAAGGTCTGGGTGTGCTGGTTATCGTGGGGTATTTTGAGTAAAGTATGTTTTATGTGATATGTAATTCCATTTCAAGTGCCAGAACTTTTGTCCTAAGGGGTAATAAAAGAACTTCTGTTTGGTGTAAGATTGTATCAGGGTAACCCTAGCTTATCAGCCAATCTCGCGGGGACAGTTTAAATGGACTAGTTTAAACCTGATACATACATTTTCATTCTAAAAACGAACCATACGAAAGTCCCAACCCATCCCCCCCCCCTCCTATGTAACTAACAAACCATACCTAGGAAAACATCGCCATATTCGACATTGCTGGGCATTTTTTCAACAGTGTTTCTTCTTGGGAAGTTTGCCATTGGGCTCAATGCCTTCCGATGTGATGAGCAGAAAAGAATCGCAGACTTTCTCCCTTTTGTCTCGGCCCTTGTCTGTTCCAACTTATCTTCGTATTAAAAATCAGTTCTTGAATTAAATTTTCTGTTTTTCTTATTTTGAGTACCTGAGACAATTTTTGATATAATTTATTTCGCTGTTGACATATTTTTTAATGTTTTTGACTTCTTTTGGTTTTTACCATGCAGATCCTTTTGCAAACAATGGAATTTTTTTTAACCTCCGGGTGAATGCAGGCTGACCGTCTTGAACAGAATGACACAGAGACGTAGACTAGACTGACAGGTCTATTGTGCTGCTGACGTAATACTTGGTCTAGCTTGCAGACTGTCACGTGGCCAAAGAACTATGGATGGACTCAAGGTTTCAAGGTTAACTATAAAGGACTCCTCTTTCGTCGTATTGTAATATCAACCACAAAGTCTTAAATGAGGATAATCTACACCTAAAAGCGAATTTGAAAAATGAAAAGCTTTTGAAAAATAAAAGCTCAGAAAGAAATTTTTAAATTCGCAGCTAACTCTTTTCTCAAAACGAGTAAAGCAATGGATTTTGCAGATAAATGTCTGGGGATCAAATTATTAAACCTCTTAAAGGTAAATATAGCATATAGATGTGTTACATAATAGAATCCAACGTGGAAATTCGATAACAACTGTCCTAAAGGTTCAAAAACAAAAAAATGGTACCTGGTTATAGCCTGCGTCACAGACTGTGAACTCGAAATTCACATGAATTAAAGCTACCTGGTTAAAGCAGTCACAAAATAGCAAGGTGCACTGCATTTTTCGGTACGTTCATCCCGGCATCTAGCCTGAGCTCCAGAGTGGATGGGAGCCTGGGGTACATGCTACCCGGCATCCTGCACAGGTTTTGCAGCATATCCCATACCCCACCGCTCTACTGTCTCAGAGACCGATCCCGAACTCCGAGATCCTCTTTGCGAGCCCGTATCCCGCTTACCAGGAATCATGTATCTCGTATCCTACCCGCCAAAAGAGGCTATTCAGCTTGTAAAGTGCATCTTCGCATAACGCTTTCTTGAATCTCTACAAAGGCTTTGCCAAGTAAACATAAAACTGGTTTCGGATAAATATTCAGGGGGACCAAAGCTGAGTTGACCAAGTGCAGAAAGACATTTTTTTTGGAGCGAGTACAGCTTTCGAAGGCTAGCCAAGATATGAAAATATGGAGGGGCCATTTATTCTATAGTAAATGACCGCAGGCAAAAAGACGAGAACTTTGTTTTCAGGAAAGAAAGACATAAAATGACTCGACCGGTCACAAAGAATGTCACTAATGGCAAATATCTCTGAGATTCTTGTTTGCGATTATAGATCTTCTTCGCAGGATCGTAGAATCAAAGAAATTGATTTTGCAGATAGATTTCTGGAGATGAAATAATTAAACATCTTATAGGTAAACGTAGCAAATGTTTCATTTTCATTTCGACAATCAAAACACATAAAAACGTCAATGCCCCTCAAAGTTATCTACTATAGAATGTATCATTCCTATTAAAAAAGATTAAGATTAAATGCATACAAAAACAAATAAAGCTTTATAATTTAAAATGATATCATTTAACGCTGTAGAACGTCAGATGTAATATTAAACTAAAAGATTAAACGAAAAAATAAGCAACAATTTCAACAATTTAAGATTGGGACTAACAAGATGATTAAAGGTGCTATTCCATTTAAGTTCTACTCATGCCACAAATAGTTAATAGATGTAGAAACGATCAAGGGGCTCTGTGGATAATGTTCTGGGGATAAGCGTAAATGATTTTATTCCTCATAATGACAAGGGTCAATGGAACTGCTTTTGGAGAAAATGAACAGAAATTGCATTTATTTAGAAGGGGAGGGGTATCAATCAACGTTTTACTACCAATGTGGACTAAGTTAGAGAAATTAAAACGAAATTACCTGAAACTGCCACACGAAATCACAGCAGGAGTGTTTTCGTGCCAGGGCTGTAGGCCAGACTGGAAAGTTTGTTTCTGCGCGCGCAAGATATTTTTCCTCCCCGAATTTTTTATTGAAGGGGTAATCTGCCAACACCTTGCGCATGGTACACCTGCAATGTCGAGACAGTGTCTAAGACCAGTGGCGTAGCATGGGCCACCTTTTTTATGGGGAAAACGGGGTCCTGTGGCTTGCCACCTTGAATATTTGTACGACGACATAGTTGTGTGTTTAGCTTTTGCTAGGCTTGTGCTAAACTGAAACCTTGTTGCTCCCCTCTTAAACAACTCCTTGAACATTTCAGCAATCGATGGCAGTATGATTCTGATTATGATGATAATCTTGTAACTTACGATTAATCAAGTAAAACAATCCAACATGATTCAATTTCGTCGAACGATTCTTCTTGAATACAGTAATCATCACAGGAGAAATAAATGGCTATTCTCAAAACTTCACAAATTGGGATTCTGCGCTGCCCTTTTGCCGTAGGCGCTTAGGATTGGAAGCAACCTAAAATCAAAATAGGTTTAGTAGAATAACAACTGCAGCACGTTGAATGGAAAAGTTATAACGTTATAATGGTAGCAGTTACGTGAAAAGCCGCATTCTGACATCTCGAAAGCTGCCATTTTTCTCCATCATTACCGCTAGAGGGCACCGTTTTTGAATGGTACTTTACCGCTAGGAGGGGGGGGGGGACTATTTATAAAAGGTTCTTGTCAGCTAGCGGGATTATTTACAAGAACACTAAAATAAAACAAATTCGAGAAACAGCTTAAAGAATATTTTAGATAATGCATATGAACTAATTGAATCAGCAATTTCTGATCAGCAATTTCAGATATTTTTCATTAGTTTCATTTGTGACTGTTATGATAAGGGCTCCTCAGGCTGTGTTTATACGGGCAGAGGTGGACTGAATCTAAACTGGATCTACTCTGAAAGAGATCCAGAAGTAGGTCGGCTAGCGGACCAGAACTGGATCGGATCTTCGATATCTCGCATAAAGACAAGACGTATCCGTAACAAAAATAAGTCCGATCCATTTGTGCTCCTGTAAACGTAGCCTAAACATAAGGGACAGGGCGTACATTGTGGTGAATTTGAATTTGATTCCCACAAATATACTTTGATAAACAATTTAGGCCAGCAGATCTGATCAGCAAGAAACACCACACAGGTAAGTAACTAAACAAATCCAGCATAAAGCAGAGTAAATTGAAAAATAACAGCAAACACAGCGATAAATCTGAGTTCCTCTCACCGCAACTTCTCACGATATATTTTTTGAAATGAACGGTGACTTTCCACATAGTTTTTTGAACACTCTCATCGATCACATGCAAAACCAACCTTTCTCGCCCTCTCCTGCTGTATTTACTGAAACATAAATTTAAGCAAAACAATTGTTCTCCACATACATTGATAACTAGCAGCAAAGCCTAAGTGTACATCCTGATGTCACTTAAACTACCAAGTGTGATATACTGTTAGAATTGGCAGAAAAATGAAAGCTCATTTACTTACCAGGTAGCCGTCTTTATATAAATCTACGCCACATTGCTCAATCTGCAATATAAAACAATAATTCCATTTATGTAAAAAGCTATGAATATGCACCAGGTATACCGAGGCAGTATGCAGCAATTAAACTGAACGAAAAATATTATATGGGAGGAAGAATGAGAAAATAGAAAAAAGTTTAGAACTTCGAAGATCTTTTTTTAAACTGTGAGGGTTAAAACAGGATTAAATCATTAAGGTATAGCTTAGCATGCTTAAAGTGCATTCCCGTGGAACACTCTACAAGGTTATGTATTTTGCTATCTAATCGTATGGTACATAGTAGTTGACTATAAAAAGATGATAGATTTTGCTACAATTCAACTATCCTACAGAAATGACATAGTAGTTGGTTTACAGTCAAGCGTTAATGTAATTGCAGATCACCGTGCGCTACATAGAATCGTTGGAAAATCTGATGCAGTACCAACACAATTTTATCATTTAATAAAACCTTTGCGGGCCCCCACCCCCCTTTCGGCGGCCCTGCCAACACTACAAGTTACAGGTTCACCACTATTTGTCAATGTCAACAATCGTTGTAATTTTCGGATGCAAGATTTTTTAAACATAAGTACGATCACAAAATGTTTGCAACTAAAATGGGTCGATAACATTTTTCACTTCTTCGAAATTAAGAAATAACCATCGTAAAAACTTGATTTATTGCAAGGGGGAATTATTGACTGATCGCGATTAAACAGATAGAAGTGTAGCTAATTCAAGTGATAAAATCCGAGCCACACCCCTATCTTCTAATTCATCATGCACCCCTATAAGACGTCTCTCGATATGTCAAATAGATATAAATTAACTCTAAAAATCTGATTTGGAGACTTAAAACCCCAGTCTCTAAGATTAGTCTATGAGAGAGCTGAACTACAACGATAAGCGCAAACCTTAATACCCTCTGGATCCGTAGACTTGCTGATCAAGCTAAATATTTGGTCTTAAATAGCAGTGTCAATAATATCAGTGAAAGCGAATATGTTGAAAACAAAAAATTTGATGGTGGCTCCATTAAGCAATTTCATTGCATAAAAATCAGCTTGTATATGAATCTCCAGTTCTATCACTGTTCTTTCTAGTTTGCAATTTATCTTTTTAATGCAAAAGTAAGGAAAGAAGTTCTTATTGTATGCAAATTCCATAATGCCCCAGAAACTAACAGAATAGATAGCCAATTGTAGATCAAAAACTAAGTGGCGACAAAAACTAGCGCATGCGATCTGCTACTTGTTTTACATCTTAAAACGGTGAATAAGCATGGCTTACCCTTTTCTCTATCTCTAGGTTAATGTGAGTGAGAGTGAAAGCATCGGTCATTATGTACTTCATTCTCAACATCCCCATTTCCTTTGCTTCTTCGATAGCTTTGACCAAATCTTCCAAAAATGATTTATCTAATTTCATCCCTTTTAAGGAAACATCTTTCACCATTACCAAAACTCGGCAGACAAATGCAAAATTTTCTTTGTTAAATCTAGTTTCACGGATTGTGAACCATTGCAACATGGGTTCTCGCTCTGGCAAAAGGTGCAGCTCTTTTGCCAACACCTCCCAACATTCACGATTCATCCTTACGTCACTTAATTCAACTCCTTTACTTAACTTCAACCATTTACTGACCATGTAAATGCTTTCTTCCGTTATCTTGCATTTCGTGATGACCATCGATTCTTTGACAAAACCTTTATTTTTGTTTGCAGCCACTTCCTCGGCCATTTCTCTGCGAAGATCCCCAGTAAATCTGCAATATTTGAAGTTGACAAACATGCAATGGGGGAAAATTTTATCGATTGCTTCCATTTCTCGATTACTGATGTCCTTGTTCGTCAGGAACAATGCTTCAACATAAGTGAAATACTTGCATAAGTCTAAAAATTCGAATTTCTTTACATTAAAAATGCTCCCAACGTGTGTATCAGCAAATGCTGAATTGATATCACAGTCAGTCATGTCACACATTTTTAAGATTTTGACCAAGTTAATTAAGTTGAGCTGATCCATTGACGTCGGGTTGAATTCTTTAACAGAAAAGGATTTTATTTTTTGCATAATTTCTTGGATTAATTCTTTGTTTTGGCAATGCTCGGGCAGGTATTCCATGATAAACTCCAAACCCTTTAATAATTTTGTGTTTGGATCCAATTCGCTTTTAGCCAATTCACTCAAAAGGTGCACTAGAAACTTGCCGTTGTATTGTGTGCTTCCAAAAATAGCCGTGACAATTTCATGCACTATTCCACTGTCCATTCCACCATTGATTTCGCATACTGAACCATAAAAACCGCATAAATATGTAATTACTTCATACTGTCGACGTTCCAAAAGCACTGCGATTGTATCTGTAAGATTGCTTTCTGAAAAGCAATGCAAGGCAGAAAGGAACTCCATGATAGACAAATGCTTGAATTGGTACTTTTCGTGGAAGTTATCTGATACATCGATGAATAAACTTTCAAAGAAGTTCCTCTGCACTTGTGAATCAACTTTGTCAAAATCATCAAAAATAGATTGAAAGCTGCTTTTCTTAAAGATGATTTCATTCTTCTTTAGCAACTCGTGAGAAATCTTGCTGAGAAGCAACAAAGATGGCGAATAGTTGCTGAAAACGGTAGAAATGAAATGCTTCTTAGTAGACTCCTTTTCTGCAATGTGCTGTTTTAGAAACAAAAAGAATGTCCAACTGTAAAGTTCAGTTGTACTGCGAATTTCCTTTCCTTCGGTTAAAACAGCTACACAGCACAAGGTGTTAAGGAACTGTGGTACGGACATAATTGAACGAATACGGTTTGAAGATTTCCTTGTGCTATTTATAAATTCAACATACTTGGAACTAATTTCCTTATCTTGGCATTTTGTGAATTTATCAATAAATTCAATTATATGTTTGTCACTAAGACCCAAAATTTCAAATACTTGCAAATTTCCCATTTCAATGTCAGATCTCAGCACAACCCCCTGTACATGTGGTCTACCTGTTATAATGATCTTTGATTTTCTAAAATGTCCACTGGCATCAAGAAGCTGATAAATGACTGAATCGTGCTCGTTGACGTCATACAATTCATCGAGGCCGTCTACAACGAATAGAACCCCATCTCTATCTGCTGCATTGTAGTCAAATTTCGCCTTAAGGAACTTTTCAAATATCTCATGGCTCTCAAGCCTTTTTCCTTTTGTTGAATGAAAGTAATTCAAGTCCCTGCATTCAAACATTATACACAGGCTGAACTCCGTATACAATGACCCGCATGCCCAGCCATGGATAATCTGTTTGGCGAAAACTGACTTGCCTATTCCGGCTATTCCGCGAATGTACGTTACACGATTATCTTTGTCAATTAACTTATTCATTTGAATATCTTCACCCGTGTCTGTATTGAGACTTTTTAAGTGTCTGGCAATTTCACCCTCGAATGAATTAGAAGCTATTCTCCTGCCGACTACTTTCACCATAACAGCAAATTCATCAACCTTAAACCTTTTCATCTTAATTTGACCTTCCTCTGGGTAGTGAATCTCGTGATTCTTATACAGATCTCTGTATTTCTCTTTCAGTTTCTCTAAAAATCAAAAATAAAACAAAAAACCCATGCTAAACAAGATGCATCGGTGTTGATGACAATGATGATGATAATGATGACGATGTGGATGATAATGATGATGATGATGATGATGATGATGATGATGATGATGATGATGATGATAATGATGATTATGATAATGGTGATGAACGTGATGATGGTGATGATGATAATGTTCATGATGATGATGATGATGATGATGATGATGATGATGATGATGATGATGATGATGGTGATGATGATGATGATGATGATGATGATGATAATGATGATGATGATAATGGTGATGAACGTGATGAAGGTGATGATGATAATGTTCATGATGATGATGATGATGATGATGATGATGATGATGATGATGATGATGATGATGATGATGATGATGATGATGATGATGATGATGATGATGATGATAATGATGATGATGATAATGGTGATGAACGTGATGAAGGTGATGATGATAATGTTCATGATGATGATGATGATGATGATGATGATGATGATGATGATGATAATGATGATGATGATAATGGTGATGAACGTGATGAAGGTGATGATGATAATGTTCATGATGATGATGATGATGATGATTAATGATGATTAACCAGGCTCGCTATCGATGTCTCTTGTGATTGAAGACTTCGTAAGATACCTTGAATACCTTGCCCAACTCAATTTTGAGTTCGTGGAGTGAACGAGTCTTTCATCGCCGTGTTTTGGCATTCCTAAAGACGCTGCGATGCTCAAAATTTATTAAAGACGTGCTCACCTATTGGCGGTTCTTCGAGTTGTAACCGATGTTCTAGAAAAACACATTTAAAAAATCCTTAACTTTGGTAAAATTTAGTTCTCATATGATTAATTAATAAATTGAACATTAATTATTTCTGTTTTGCTTTGTAAGTATTAAACTGAGCTGTATATTACACATGTTGTAGAGTTGCTAGATTGCAATCACTATGATAATAACAGTTCTGCAGGGGGAGACAAAATTCCCTTTATTGCGAAAAATCGGTCAAAAAATGGAAATGCATTGCCCTTCTATAGCCAATGGGAGAAAAACATTCTTGCGGTTTTTTATCATTTGTTATTCTAAAAACTGCACTGATAATTATTATCAGCTGTAAAATCTAAAATATCGCTTCATAGTAACACGAGTGAATAAAAAACAAAATTGTACATACCTTTTTGTTCCAAGTGTGCAACACGGTCATTTAAATCTACAATCGAAATGATTTAAACTAATATTGAAGAATATGACATACCAAACATTTATAATATCAATAAATAAATTCGTGTCAGACTGTGGCCTAGCTAGGGTAATTTTTGAGGGGGCAAAGAGCCAATGAAACAAGGAAATCTTTGTCTTCATACCAATAGCTTGTATAATTTATGTGTTGTTAATTTCATTTGCTTTTGATAACTCCAGAATCTTTTATGAATTTTTTAAGAACTGAAATTTGACCAAAAATTAAGAAACCTTTAATATTAGACTTTGAGCTAGGTTTCTAATAAAAAACATGTATGTATTGTAAAGAGATCAATCAATCGACTCCCCGCCAACAAGACTTTCAAAGTATATATGGATTCAGTGTATTCCAGCAACTAGTTTAGATAAAGTTTATGACATCATCTAACATGAGAACAAACTCACAAACTCTCACCTTCCAATTCTTTTTTAAACTGTTCCTTCCACACTTTATATTCGTCATTCAATTTGATTTCTTGTTCAAGCTGCTGCTGAAGTGCAACTGACAATTGCGTTTTTACTGAAGATTTTTCGATTTCTTCGATTACTGTTGTTGCTTCCGCCCCAAATAGACTTTTTGATGTTTCTTTTATATCTGTTATTATTTTGGTAAACTCATCCACGGGGTATGACATTTTGGCTGCATGGGCAAAGTATGTGTTCCTAACTTCTCTAAGCGATGCAATATGTTCGCTCGTCCGCAAGGGTAAAATTCTTTGTATTATTGGCCGAATGCCCTTAACCAAATTTAACCCGGCATCAAGAAACAGGAAACAAAGGATGGTAGCATCCCAAGTTTCTGAAATTCCACCCTTGATTTTCTCCTGCATGGCGATAGTGAACCTCTGTAGATTGCTTTTCAGTTGTGGTGGAAATTTGTCATATAATACATTTCCACTTGCTATGCCATCAACCCAATTGTTCTTTGGAAATTTTTCATTCCATTTACGTGCAAATAAATCCCTAAGATGCTTTGTAATAACATTCAGTACGATGTTAGTTAATTTGATAAAATTTTCTTCCTCTTCAGACAGTTCCATGTTTGCTGCTATGCCTAAAAATGAGCAAAGAAATGGAATTTTCACTCCATTATAGTAAGCGATCTGAGGGGAGGGGAATGTCCCGATGGTTGCCCTCAGGTCAGACGCCTATGTCCAATTTTAGCGGGGGTATTAGGGATGAAGATAACTTTCTCAAATTCTACAAAAAATTGCAGAAACTTGCAAATGATATTAGATCGGGTATTAAAATATTAGCCAAAGAAAACGAACTCCTTCCAAGTGATTTGTGTAGCGTATCTGGGTCCGACAGAGTTCGGAGAGACAACAACCGTAATGTCAGCGAAGCATAACTTATAAATACGATTACGGTCACGAGTTACTACAATGAACTGCTTACGTAAACTATACGTGCAATCAAACATAAAGACAGAACTAGAGCGTTACAAGGAACTTGTTTAGCTAAGAAACATGCACTTAAACAACAAATGTTGAAATAGGAAGTAAAATTATGCGAGAACCTATTAATTATAAATAAATATCATAGATTCTACCGCTATTCTGAATTTATTTTGCCCAATAAGCATTTGGAGCATTCTTGCCTTTTTACAGTAATTTCAACCAGAGGAGGGCCTAACTGAGAAGTGTGGTAAAGTTGAAATCGTGCGAAATACTTTATTCTTGCATGTTTAATGAATTCAAACGGGCTTTATGAAAAAATTGCTGACTTACGATAATGGAATTTCAGCCCTGGTAGCGAAGCCATTTCAGCCCTTCTGCTGCTCAGAGAAAAAGATCAAATCAAAGCGAAACTCACCTCGTCAATTATTCTCTAAGGCAAACTTTTACACGCCTGCTAACATGCAGCATTGCATTTGGCTGGATGTGAAAGGTTTTGAGGTTACGTCGAATTTGTCCCATTTACCGTCCTAAATCGCATCGAATGATCATATCACATGACAAAAAGTCAAAGGTCAAAAGGCACATATTTTCCAGCTAAAGCAGGGACCGCGGAGCAATCTGAAAGAAGGAGGAGCTAAAATCGGGCGAGCGAAAAACAATTTTCGAGTCAAGCCCTTTTCAGAAGCAAGGAAATGGCTATTTTGGAAGCCATAGCCTTATGTTCATTCTACAGTAGTAGTCAGTGGCGAAGCCAGCTCTTAACTGGTGGTCATGCTAAATTTTTCTCTTTGTATTCATATTGTGGGTAACTGGATGTACTATAAACAATGAAGCCGACTTTCATGACGGTGGCAGTCCACCAACTTTACTTGAGTGCACGACGGTAAATGCACGAAGGTGCTAGGGGCAAGGATATAAATATTAGTGACTGAGCTATGACCAAGTCCCACATCAAGGGTTTGCCTCTGCATTAATTTCCATTTGAGGCAGAAGGAACCCCAACTGCACAGTGGAAACCTAAGAGTTGGAGGACAGCAACCAGGTTAATATATAAGAAGTGGCACTGAGCAGACCATTTATGAGTTGCAAAGCAGCAAAATTAATCAACAACAATCCAGTAATGATTTGAAATTTGCATAAGTAGTAGCACTGGTAGTAGTTAACAAATCCCAGTACAAGTTTAAACGAAGCAGGCCACGGGAATATTTGTGAAGAAATGTTGAAGAAAGATTTATGAATTTCCAGTGGCGGATCTAGAAATTTAGAGGGTGGTTTCCAGATTCGGATATTCTTCAATATTGTGGTGAAGAGTTTGGGGAAAGACCGTAGGTTATGGATTGTGGGGTCTAAGGGCACCAAAGATTTTACATTTTCTTGGGCCTGAAAATGGCTAAGGATCGTATAATTTTCTTTCCGTATTGCATTAAAACACAAAAAATTCAACAGTTTGTCTCTCTGAGTCTTAAAATACTATCCAAAATAATAATAAAATGGCAAGGGCGGGGTTCTAGAAACCAGGAAACCCCCTCATAAATCCGAAAATTGAGGTGCCAGTTGTCTTTAGCGACAGGTGCATTGGCACTATTGATCAAAGACGAAGACATTTCCCATCTTTGAGAAAAAGTTTTCCTTCTTTTGGAAAAAATGGCTATAGCTTCAACCCCTCCCCCTTTTCCGCGGTGCTTGAGAAGGAAGTACAGGATTATAAATGATAAGCCCTTAAGGTGGGTCACTGGTTGAAATCTTGTAAAAAAACTGAATTATTTGCTACGTATGAAATCGCCTCTTTATTGAATTGTATACTGTAGTTTTGGTTTTCACATTCGTATGAAAACAAGTGCGAAATTGTTGTTTAGATACAGAATCGAGGTTACACTCAACAGAGGTATGCTAAAAAGAGATTTCACGAGGCAATCAAAGACGGTGGAAAGGTGGGTGTCGGTACATGATGCTCAGGTATAACTCAGCGTCACTTACAAAGGGTTATATGGTAAGTATTGAATATGTACAGTGCATAAGACATGTATTGATCGATATACTTTTAGGCTAATTGTTCTACCTTGGCCTGAACTTTTACCCAGCGTGTTTAATACCATGGCCCTAGGCCCATATGTCAAAAATAGGGATATATTTAGCTACAGAAATACAGGGTCACAGAATCAATCTCATGCATATGACTCACTATTTGTTGCTCTGTATTATGTCGTTGTACTAATCGTAGCAAGTTGCTTTAGGAACTACTCAATTTTTAGCGTATTCGAGCAATTCCTTATCGTTTATCAAAATGCCTATGAATCAGAATCACCTTGCAGATGTCATGCCAGCATGCAATGTATGTATACACATCCTGGCTGAAAATGTGACCATGTATGTTGTATATAATCTATCAACCAGTGGAAAATGTTGCAAAGTGACAGGTGAAGCACATGAAATTCCTAGCTATTGATGGTAGACACCAATGGCCTGAGATAGAGGCCATATTACATCAGCAGTCAAAAAGGCATTAGGTTTAAGATGAAGGTTCCTTTATAAGACAGCTGTTATAGTTATTTTCATTAAGCCCAAGGCAGATTCATTTGTACTTTTTTAGGTTGTGTTATTCAAGTATACATTTCTGTAAGTCTGTGGTACAGCATCAAGAACAGAGTAACTAATGAAGTTTGGAGGAAGCAAATTCCCCCTCAGGATTGTTGCCCCCTCACCCAGTGTTATTGAGTCAACCCATAAATTTTGTTTTGAAAGTTAAAAGTTATTAATTGATGCCAGTTCTCTTCCTAATTTATCTTCTAGTTAGTGCAGTTACATTTTCTCTTTCAACGATATAAATTGCTTGCAAAAGAAGTGGCTTGTAGATGTTCAGGGAATGAGATCAAACATTTATTTTTAGCCTTGTGTGCCCACAGTGACCCAACGAGGAGCAAATTTTCCAGACATTACAGACAGACAGACATTTTATTATGAAAGAAATGGCACTTTTAGGGAATGGCACCAAAATCTGATTAACCCCATCCCCAATCCTTGCCTTTAAAATTGGTCCATGTATAGCAATGCAACTGCATTCAATGGAATTGAATCAAATTTAAGGATATCATAATTTGATACATTGCAGGTGTGCTTTGCAGCCTCAAGATGTTTTTGTGATCAGGCTGTAAAATATAAACCAACACCAGAAAGACTTTCACAGATAGAGGAATCACCAACAGGATGGGTGCCACCAGCAGGTAAAAGATGTTACTACAGGGATGCTGTGGCGACTATATGGCAAGGGTGGGGCAATAATGTCCATAAGGACAAAAATGTTAGAAATTTTGTAGCTCTAATCATGAGTTATTTCATAACTTTTCTAGTTTAAAGCATATGATAGATGTGGATTTGTATATTCAAATGTCTTCTTCCCACTGCAACATTAAAAGTGTTCATTATAAGATGAATCACTGCTTTTAATCTAAAGGGCATTTTCATCTTCTTACCCACATTTCAAAAGAAAATACTGGCAGCCAACCCCTTTTGCCCCTTCTTGGCATCCCTGCTTCTATTTCAAATGAAAAAAAAATGGCAACTGAGATGAAAATGTGTTTTTTCTACATTAGCCAAAAAATCTGAAAGGTTTCATTTTTGGAGCAAATATAATTGCTAAGTTGTTGTAAAACAAGGTATCTCAACCCAAAACCCATCATCTTAATTTTTTGATCTTATCATTTTATCCCCCTCCTTGATAAATTTTCTCATATAGGTTTTCTTAAAATTTCTTCCCCATTTTGTGTAGAGATTCCACCTGAACTTGGTTTCAGCATACGGAGAACGAGAACAAATAATCTTCCAGTTTACACACATTACAGAAATTCAGGAACTAGAGCAATTACCTCAGTAAGAAAAGTTTCAGGAGACCTTAAGGTATGTATTTATTTAATAATACTTGCACTTTTATTTATTTGATACATATGCTTCCCCCTAATAAAAGTTTGTTGTTCCTTTAAAGAATAGTTGTTTGGCTGCAATGGAATAGATACTCATAGCAAAAGTAGCTGGTTGGCAAATGCTCCACTTGGTCAATGCTTTTTTATCAAGAAATCAGTGACTAGCACTTGAATCTCTCATTCTTAAATTTGCTTGAATATTTAAAGTTAATATCTTGATAATTTAAATAAGGGCATTTCCTAAACATAAACGTAGACAGGTGCTTATTTAAGGCACTCAAAACATCACGTTAGCCTAGTAAGTTATGGAGATGACTTGGTTCCTACATACAAGTTCTCTGTGAATGAGAAGATTCTATGTTTGCTGAATTGAACCTAAATATTCTTGGCTTGCAGGCACTTGAAAGTTGTCTTCGATACAAGCTTGGAGATGAAAAAGTATATCAAATTAACGAAATAACAAGTTGTGTTAAAGTCAAAGGAAGGCATAAAAAGGAAGTGACAAAGCTGTTATTAGAACTTGGCTTTTGAACCTTCATGACCTTTGTGAATTTGTATTGGTTAAGATATATTTGTATGATGATATTGCCTGAAATCCATCTTCATTCCAACGAAATGGAGATTAAAGGTTACACATGAAATGTTATAATCAGATCCACTGAAGAATAGTCTTTCCGAATCGGTTTCTTTTATCAGTTAACAAATTGTGCTCCATCTTCTCATTCATTTTGCATTTGTTCCATGCAAAGGCTTGAAAACAAGTGGTTGAGCGCTACTTGTTAACCGACAAAAGAGGCAGACTTGAAGTAAGTCTAGATCAAACAGTGCTTTTCCGTGATCTGAAGTGCTGAGATCCAGCACGCTTGCCCGATTATATGAGTCAAAAATGGTAAGTATCGAATTACCTGATATGCTGGAAGTCTTTGTTTTATGACAAAGCATGTCGCACACCAAGCCTGTTTCTGGGCGTGAGGTCGCAAAGAAAATAATTGCACAGCCCAGTTACCTCTAAAAAATCCCCAAGGATTGTTTTTGCTCCCACTTCAAACTGGTTCACCGAATATTGGGCTAGAAAAAACTGTTCTTATTAAAAACACGAAATTCACGTTCTCGCAGCATTAGGGAAAAATCGCGTTGAAAGAGAACAACCAAGGTCTGCTATTGATGAAGGGGATGTGGAATCTGTCTTTGTAACATCACAAAATACTGATTTGTGCAGATAGGTGTGGCTCACTCTTGTTTGGGCCACGCCATCAAGAGAGGGTTGACTGGATGCTGATTGGTCGAAACAGGTAGCCAATGATGCACTCAATTTTTCTGCCATCGTGGTCTTTGACCTGCATCTGATTTATTTACTCCCAATAGTCCTATCTGACGCTTGATACTAAAAAAAAATTGACGAAAAAGTCATTCAAGCATGATGAATTTTCTCTTTTATTCGGGCAAATTAATTTGCTACCCCCATGGATTTTAAATGCCCCATACGCCGATGTCTATACCCCCGTACCTTTGAAGCCGTGAATATTTGCCGTTGCTTGGTGGGCTGTTATGCGGATGGTAAAATGAGAGTTTGTGCAACGGGTTGACATGAAAAAAAGAGAGAGCTATTGCGTGATTAATGTCGTTGCCAGGATTTTTTAATTCTTCAGCGCAACCTGATTAAACAATAGGCCTAATCCTCTGTTTAAATGTTTTTTGTTTGTAAATTCAGTTTTGCATGCCGGCCTTTTTGCACTGGCAGCAAATATTTAAGCATTTTCATTCCTATTCGCTGGCAAATTAAAAAGCATTAGAAACGACCTATCAACAGAGTTTTGATCACCATCTTTGCTGTATTGATTCGTTTTCCATTGGGACATGAACGATCCCTACAGTTAAAGAAAAATCGCGGCTTTAATGCACGATCTGGAGGTTAGAGGTTAAGACCGAAGGTTAAAGGTTAGAGCTGCAGGTTAAGGCTAAGAACTAGGGCTGATGGAGGGTTGACTTAGAATCAGGTCCCTCCCAGATGTTTCTGGCGGGAGCATCAAATTGCCGGTTATTTGGATGTGTCCCAAAATAAAATGAACATCATCATCGGACTATCTTTAGAAATATACTTCTTACAGATTGCCTTCAATTTCCATCCGTCACCAAAAGTGAAAATTAAGGCCAAACTTAATGATACCAACAAAATATTTCTTTTAAACCTAAAAGTTTGCGGCCACAGATTTTTACAAATTTGCCGAAATTGCCTGAGTTTTTGCTACTTTTCTTATCTTTTACTTTACGGAGTAGAAATCAATAATTTTCAGAAGCCATTTTTTAAAGAGCGTTTTCTCCTTTTCTGTTATATTATCAATGTGCCCGGACAAGTACATGCATAACTTTTTCATTTTTCAACCCATGGTTGATGTCTATATACCATTATGAAGCTAATTCCATGTAGAATGGGACCCAACAGCCAGTTTTTGATATAAGTCTTGTATATTATGTCATTAGCCTTCAAAGTGTTTTGAACCTGTCTGAATATGCTAGTTTTTTGTAAAAGTTCATATAAAATCAGAAATAAATTGAAAAATAAATAAAAAAGAGTTGAGTCACACTCTCTGACATTTAGGTATTCAAATTAAACACTGAAATGAAAGCTCTAATGAGTTCTGAAAAAGTTATGCATGTACTAAGCAGTTCACTTTTGTTGCATTGTTTTATCGTTACCATGGTTACTAGTTGCTAAAAATAGATTCTAAAATTTGAAATTGTTTTCAATTATCATACCTAACCTGCATATAGTGTTTCATATTGATATCTCTAATATTGAGGAAAATGACGTGCGTAGCATAATGTTGAGAATTTCCAACAGACTTGGTTCTAGGGGACTGTAGCCCCCTACCCCCCAGCCACTGCGCCCCTGTTTGTATCATAAATAAGCTTCATTTCGGCAGCGGCACTTCTTTGTCAGATTTGTAAGCATGACTTTCCAGGTCTTTTAGAAAGGCCCCTTTCCCTGCATTTTTCGATTGGAGAACAACACCAATTTTTCAATATCTCTGATAGTAGACGATATGGAAATAACAGACACTTTTTCCTAAATTTCCTGCCATAAAGGCAAATTAAGTGATTGCACCTAGTTCTGGACCGGAGCTCTAAAGGCTCCAATAGACTAGAAGGGAGCTGTCACATACATAGAATTGTAAAAAAGGGTGTGGATTGGTATTTTATAGCACATATCAAGTTAAACTTTGGCTTTTTACATTGGTTTCTGACTTGGTTCTGAAGAAAGCCTTAAATGCGGATAAAATTAGGATACCATTTCAACCATGTTCTGCTAATACTGTCTTTTCCTCTAACCAAAGTCTATGCTCTAACACATGTAATAGGCTCACGTGCAAATATTGTGTTATTGTTTTGAACTTGAATCCCCAAGAGGTTTCTTACATTTATCAAACATCCTTAAACGCAAAGAATCATTAACGCGGGATAAGACAGTTGAACAGTTATAAACTTAAGGGTTCCATGCAGATGGCTTACAAATGTCCAAGGTGCGTAATCTGAGAGTTAATGACGCATAAGAGTTATTTTGCGGTTCTCTTTTTGGCGAGCATACATTGCCAATGTTCCCAAATATTGACAGAAAATATATGTTGCCCTTGGCCATATTTACTCCATCGCTCTTTGTAAGCAAAGATGCAGGGGACTGGGTCTAGGTTTGAATCCACGCCAGCAGGTGGCGACAAAGGTCTCATGGTGGACTATTTACCAGAAATTCATCATACATTAAAATGTCTTTGAAACTTTGCTACGTTTTAAAAGCATAGAAAAGAGGTTTTTCAACTTTCCCTAATCCCTTGGGCCTCTGAACAATACGGCTACACGCTGCTGGTTTCCATTGTGATTTTGAAATATTCTGTTAAGAATATGTTTGTTTGGTTTTTGATCGCTGAGTTGATACGATTTGCTTCTTTTGAAAATTCTGCCCAGATTAACAAGTCGCCCGAGTTCAAATGAACAAACAAAACAACAGGTTAAGTTTCATAAACAAAAGCCGAATGTTTCCTTTTATCTAATGTAAGAACACTCAGTCCTCTGACGCCGCTTGGCAGGGTGAAGGTTCATAGGCCAACTCACGTTTCTTTTCTTGCCACTTTCACTTTTCCTCAGGCAGATCATCAAGGGTGAGTTACACTATGGTTTCATATAAGCAAATACTTGTCATTTTTAGGTACTTGTTGGTAAGTTGTTACGGTTTGTACGCTTCTTTGAGGAATTGATTCAAATGCAACCATGCGTTCGCTATAGTGCTTGTATTGTATCCTTTGGCAATTGAGTAGCGATTTTAGCGATGAAATTATTACATCAACAAACTGGTTGTTTCATGCACGAAAGCGAAGACGCCACTTAGGCCATCATTATAGGTAAGATTTAATAACTAATTATGTGTAACGTTGTAAAATTTCGTAGTGTACTTTGTAAGTGTCAATAATCAACACCAAATCAAGTAGTTACCTTGCCAATAGGCGGCCATGGTTGAACTAAAGTGAACGTGTGAATTTTTTGGTGTGAACGGTTTTTCTTGAATGAAATGATAGAGACCTACACCTAGCATATGCCATATGACAAAACGGCTTTTAATAGACTTGGCATTAAAACTTCTTTTTGTTGCAGCGACAGGAAATCAAGATCAAATCGTTTAGATTGCTCACATAGGCAAAGAAGGAACTGCGATTAAAACTACGTCTGTTGGTTGCAATTGCAAGGTGAGTTTGTAAATCTATTTTATGATTTTGAACTATAACTGAGGAATTTTCGAGCACGGATAAGAAAGTGGTAAGTGAAAAACAGTAGTTTATGTGTCTTGCCTTATATTTTTAAGTCATTCCAAACATAAAGGTTAGGAGTTAATGGGGATTTAGTGATACCTTTAGAATCCTTTTCAATTCAGAGACATACTTTTTATCTGAAACCCCACGAAACTTTCAAGGAATGGATAAACTGAACTAGAGAAAAGGATTGGAAAAATTGGTCTCATTCCAGGACCCCTGCAACAAATGAGCAGCTAAAGAAATTACACCCTCTAATTCGAGTTTCACTCCGTTTGTCCCACAGTATCGGATATTATATCCCTCCCATGCTGATTCTTGTTGCCGGATTTGTTAAGAAAGCACTCATAAAATAGACGACTGTAATTCTTACTTGTAATTCCTGTTTTTAACAGTAGCAACACAATAAAAAGCCTTGGTTTTTCATTTTGGAGTGCATTCACAATACTTTGCTGTCCAAAATTATAAAACGCGTCTTCGATTTCAGATTTAGCAGGTCAAACGAAAAGTCTAGTAAAAATGCAAACTTTTCTAAGGTTTATATCAAAGGATTTGGATTCCAGCGCAAAATCAGCTTCGTTGTAAGAAAGGAGAAAACCGGGGCTCCCCAACAACCATTTGTTTTCTGTTCAGAGTAACCAAGAAGTATGAGCTATAAATAGCAATAGATTTGTGTTTACGATTTCTTTTGGTAATTATGGTGACTTTGCTCTGTTTTGTAATCAATGCTTTCTTTTATATGACCAACACTAGTCGTTTCAACTAGGCCAATTACCCATTGTGCAATATTCATTATGCGAATTCAAAACAAAATATCAGGTTAGAAATATAACATTTGGAAGAACGGAAAACTTCAGAGCAGGAATGCGTAGAAAAAAGAGCAATAAGAAAGTGAAACTAAATTAATGTCGTGTTACTTGGCGTGTTCAGGACATGCCCAAATGGGAGTGAAAGGTGTTCTCTAGATCACTCTCAGATAACAGCTCTTATTTCTATGATAAGGTATAAATAGTCTTAACAAAGCCCCAAATCCAAGAACCCTGCTTCACCCCAGGGCATAGGGGGGGGGGGGACCAATGGAAAATAAGGATAAAGCATAACAAATTTTCCGAGGGAAGGAGGGGAAATTCCTCCCTTCTGCTATCCTCCCTGCTGCAGGCGTTTTTGCCAAACGAATCGGACACATTAGTAACCATAGTTATGTAGTAGTTCTGTACTACTTAATATAGTTCTGTAGATAGCGAAAATATTGTTGACCTAACATGATTTCGCTTTCGCCACATGTATCGAAACTTTAGCTGATAAACGGAAAATATGACTAACATCTAAACTTTCAAATCATTCGTTTTTTCACATTCATTTTGAATGTAAATAAGTTAAGCGAGAAATCAATTTTCCTCTCTTTTTGAATTCGCAGTCTTGTTTACTTCCATGTGACGTCAGTGTGACGCGAATGCAAACAAGACTCGATTTATTTTTATTTAAAAGCAACAAACAACCACTGTTCCCACTCACCATTAAAATTCATCCATTGATGATGTTGTATACTTCTAACGCATTTCCTTTATGCTGGATTCACGTCATTGGGTCAATTAGTTCATTATGAGTCATCTTAAAAAAGTATCTTTAATTTGAAGAGAGGAAGTTGGAGTTCTACCCTTTGAGTTTGTTTTGAATTTTAGAAACAAGTGGTACCCCCTTTCCATATTAGAAAGTTTAGAAACACCTGTGGTTTCGAAGATTCTTAGCATTAAGTGGCGATTTTTGAAGAATAACAGGGGGCTTGGGGTGAGGGAACACTGGCGCTGACGCGCTGACTCTGCTGAGAATTTATGACGTGGTAATTAGGGCCGCCGAGAGGTTTTCGAGGCTCTTGGGCAAAACTGCAATATGAGGCCCCTTGTGTCTGTGATCGAAGCGAGCAGAGGGGGCAGAAAGCAAGGGAAACTGGGGTTACTGAATCGTTGAGGCACTCTTAGAACCTTGTAGGCTGCTCCTAAGGTTCCTTGAATACATCTAAAAATGCTATAAATAAAAATTCTCCTATTAGTTGATGAGGTCCTCTGAACCCTGAGGCCCTAGGTCAAACTGCCCCCTCTGCCCCGCCCCCTCGGCGGCCCTGGTGGTAATAACGTTCCAATGATTGCTTTCTCAATAAACTAGTTATTGAACTGTAGAGTTGCCTAAAATCCTGCAGTTTCCCTTTTGCATTGTAATACAAAAATGTGAATTATCAGCATTGGCGGAACAAATGTTAATTATAGTAAACTTTGGACGTCTTAGTCCTTTGATCATGAGCACCAGATTTCCATTTATGTAGTTGGCGAAGGAATATCGTTATGTTTGAGAGAGATTTGATGACGCAGAAATACGCCGAAGACTCTTTGCAACACATTTTTTAAGCTAACAAGCACAAATATAGTGTTGGTCTACCAAAAGTGTTAGTGCATGCAAGCCACATTCTGAAGATTGCAAGATTGCAAACCAAGTTGAAAACCTTCCTTTGGCGAGAGACTATAAGCTGATGTTCGAATGTATATACACACACCAGTACTGGCCTTCTTCAATCTGAAGACTGCAGTTAATCGTTTATGAAAGAAAACATCCCTGGATTGGATTCGGCACATGCGAAGAGCGACAGTTGGGCCTAAGTCATCAGATTTAACATAGTGAAAGCAGTCATGACTCAAAAAGGTTTTGAAAATGGAGAATTTGGCAGCAAACGTAGTGATAAAGACTCCAATCCCCTTGCACTTATTCTCTAAATGGAAACAGCGAAGTAAATGAGAAGGACAACGTTTTATTTTCTCTGCAGAAACTCTTCTTGAGCTTGTTTTATAAGACAAATCTATATTTCTACAGCTGATCTTTACACAACTCTTCAAAAAAGGCACTTGGATCAAGAATTTTTGACAAAAATCACAGGATAAATAAAATTTAAAATCTAACACTACATTTTGATCCATTGGGCGCATTTTGGAAAAATGGAAAGTTTAATCATCGCATACTTAAAATTTACAAAAAGCATCAACGGCTGCGTTAAACATGGAAATTTTGTTTTTTTCCTGAAAGCAATCAAAATTTTTAGTGCATAAAATCGTATATTGTCACTGCACAATTCACATGCATCACTACACAAATGGATCATTATCATCGCTAGGGTTTGAATATTGTGAATAGTAGGCATCATCTGGTTGTTTTTGATTCAAACGAATTGTGTTCAGAAGATGTTTTATACTTGACAAAATGGTTCATCGTTGATTTCAGACAAGGACCTTCACTCCAATGTAGATGAAAAAATAATGGTAGCTTATAAATTGATTGACGTGGTCGACAGGTTCCAATTTGCTAGCTGTTGATAAGTTGCTGTTTAATATTTTTGCAGGAGATTTTGCTTAGAACAAAGTATATAGGAAGCCTAATTTAGAACTAATGCAAAAACGCAAGAAAACAACAAATACACGCATGAGTTATCGAAATCAAATTTAGGAGAAAATTGCAGCCATTTTTAACTCAAAATGGCAGATAACTGGCTGCATAGTCAATTGCTCTATTCTTATAAGAAACAATTTAGCTTTAGTGTAAAGCCACAATCTGGGGTATCTGCCACTATTCGTGCTACTGGTCTTAATGTATGGTTATTTGATTATGGTAAACATGTTGTTATATCGAATAAGCGACCCATTGACCTGTTTCATAATTCATGTTTTGCCGTCGAATAGTTACTGTTATTGCTAGTATTGGAATCAAAAGATTTCGTGTCCTTCTTTTAAATTGTATTTTCTTTTAAGGAGATGATCCACGTCGTTTTGTTTACTCTCGATATTCTTAGCTAGGTGATTATGAAAAGATAAGATATAAAGGATGACGTTGTTACCATTAGAAGCGACCGGTTGTTATCAATGTAACAATGAATATAGAAACTGAATCTAATCTTAACGAAACCTATGCACGAATGCTTTGCACGCAAGACCAAAGGTCGCCTTACTGCCCGTTTTGGTTCACGGTTATTTCAAACAAGCACGGTTTGTTAAGAAAATTCATAATGGAACCAAAATCCATCGCACACTTGCAATACCAAATTTCAACCCTATTAATGTGTTTATTAATTAGAATTTCAAGCGAATTCGGGCTACACCAAAAGCCAACAAACAATCAGGGTTTAAAAAGGTTGGAAAAATGAGGACTATGAAGCATATGAGGAACGAAAAGAAGAAAAAAAGTGACACAAAGATTAAGCTGTTTAGAATTTAAATTTTTAACATAATATTTTGTATCTGGGATTTTCCTGTGCTGTATGAACTTCCATTTGGAAAATATTGCTTAGAATAGGCCAAAATTTTATTTGTTTCAAATTCAACATGGCACAAAATAATTTTCATTTCTGCACAGATTGCTTACCATTGGACGTTAAAATAATCTCTGACTCAGATACAATCCTGGGGCGGATATTTCAAATGGTGGCGTTTTCATGAAAGCAAGCGTATGCAAAGGGGAAAGGACGTTGCTTAAGAGTGTCTACAAAGGTGCTCTAGTTCAGATCCGGAAAACATCATGGTTGCACGACTGGCAGCCGCGAGGAAGGATATTGAAAGCAGTTTAAATGGTAAAGCCACACCCAGACCATAGGCCGAGATGGCCCTTAACTGCATATAATCAAACAGCGGATTACATATGTTTCAAAACTACTCAACAATAACATAAGATTGATCTATTTCCTTTAGTTTATTGAGGAAGGATGACGAATTTGAGCTGCTTTGCTGGAGGAAGGTTAAGCACTTTTTTGAACCCCCACTAGTTGCAAATTTTCTACGTTTTAAAAACTTATTCCGGCCCAGTAGTGAAGTAGCAGTGGCGGTTTTCCTTAAAATAGTTAATAAAAAGTGTTAAGTTATTATTGGTAATGGTTCTATGAAGAAACCTGCGAATTACTACGAATAGATTTTGAATCATTCATTTGCCAGGTCGCTTTGTCATCTGATGATTTAAGGCTTTGGTTGCTCGTTTCACATGCATTGGGAATCTGAAACAATGAAGTATAGCGGTGGAGCGACTCTAGGATAAGTTAATTGTAGAATTTTAATGACGCATTCATTGGCAATTTAGTATGTAACAAGACAAAAATACTTTTGGTCCAGTTGTTGTTGTTACTGCTGCTGTTTTTGTTGTTGTTGTTGCAGCTATTCTTGTGTTCCAGTGGAATTGGTTAGTAATTCATGTATTGTTTTAGGCACATGACAAGTTTGAAGCTCTTCATGTGAGAAACCATATTAATAACAAATGAAAAATTGCAGTCAAAAAAACGCTTTGACGCCGCCTTAAACTAAATGCAAGGTCATTAGGGCATTGTATTCAGAGCGTCTTACACGCATTGCATATACCGTTTAGTGCAGTTGTTCTGAGTTTTTCATAAGCTTGTTGTTAAAGTGTTTAGCTTGGGATTCAGTTGTCAAAGTTTTGATCTATAGCGCAGGGAATGTTTTATCTAAAAGTAAGGTTGGGTTCTTGATCAGTGTTGGAATTGTTTAAAAGGATTGAAACACATGGAGAAAATTGGTTGAGGTGTAGATCTACAAACCTATGAACCAAAGTGGTTCAAGCTCGCCTCGGAAGCTCGCCTCGGAAGCTCGCCTCGGTACTTCTTAACAAGCTTTGCAACCAACGCATCTGTCCATCCTTTCGAGGCACAGGCCTTAGCAACCAAGACCTACATCAGCTTTATAGCTGCCAGAACCCCAGCGTGGGTTAAGAATTGAATAAAATAAAGAAAGGAAGAAACACACAAACAAATATCAGTGAATTATTATTTTGTGCAATAAAGGGCAAATCACTGGTTATAGTTACACATACTCCCTAGGTCATTGGAATTTCAGCCAATCGTAACAATAACATATTGCCAAAAAACTCAGTATAACAAAATCACAAAATAATCTTAAATTAAGGAAAAGAGCGGGCCAAATCAATCGATAATCAATCGAAAATCAATCAGAATTAATCCATGATTAATCAGTTAATCACATAATAAACGCTTTTAATTTATAGCTTTGTACACTTCAGTGATTTGCGCAATGCCGAATAGAAACTGGGAGATTCTTGGGAAGTAACGAGTTTCAATTACATAATTTAAACTGTCCTTGCGGAAAGTAGGCTTTAGGGCACTAAGCAAAATAATTCTTGAGCAAATTTAAATGATTGACGTAAGCTCGCCGCTTGGCCAGTTTCAATCAATATCAGACTTTAGTCTTGAAAGGCTCACGAATTTCATAATTTAGTTACTTGATTGTAGCGTCTGTCACGCTTTTAACTGTTATTATTTACGCAGGAGTCATGAAAAACAAACACACCAATGTTAGTTAGCGATTACGTCACTTCGACGAAAATATGTTGTTTTGCAACATGTTCAATGACATTTTGTATGCAAGCTTGCAGGTGACACTGTAATACAAACTGACCATTCAATAGATCTTAAATCACTATCAAGTAGTTTGCATTGAGACAGGTTGGTTTTAGCGAAGAGCACTTTGAAGTCATTCAAATCTTGCTTCGGTTTTTTTCTGTTGAGGTACGTACAAGATTTCATTGAGTTAATTTGTTTTTCCCTGAGGTGGAGAAAAATGCCTTTTCAGGTCGTAAGTAAAATAACAATGAGATAACACAGTTTAGGGTGAATTAATAGTTATCCACGACCAACAGAGTCCAGAAAGATTCTAAAGGTGATATAAGTATGACATCGGATAAGCTTGTATACAAATTCTATATGAAACTGCTTATAAGAAACTCCAGTGACTTCTTCACTGACAGTTGCTCGAGCTTCATTGGAGGGATGTCAACTGGTTTCAAAGAAACTTCTGCTACTTAAGTTGAAGAAACTGATGAAAAGTCTTTAATAGTAGTTTTCAAATACGTACAAGCTATTTGAGTGTATATATCTAGAAAGAGCTATGTAAAACTGGTTGGCTTTGTTTGAAAGCTATATATTTCTATGATTGTCTTCTTTCGTGAATTTTCACAACTGAAAAAACAGCAACTCATTTTCACCAAAGCACCGCCTTTAAATTGGCAACAAGATCTTCTCAAAAAAATATTTTTTGGCTCAAATTAATGCTAACAGAGTTTGAATGAACCCTGGGCTGAAACTTTTCTGAAAAGCAATCAAGGGATTTCTGTACAAGAAAAATCTTCGTATTTTCTGAATCTGTTTTCTGAATCTAAAACTGTTACTATTCTTCAACAAAACTATTCAAAACTATTTTCCTCTTTTATAGTTGACAAAGTACTACGCACTTTTTTGAAGGATTAAACTTTTGATTAAGTTGAGCTTTGAGTGGTTTGTTGTATCAGCTAAGCAATTAAGTTTTCAAACCAGCTGCTTTCTGGGGGAAAACAGTAGATTCAGAAACAAAACATCGTGAAATATTTTTTAGGTTGGAGAAACTCAGTAATGAATTGTCTTACTTATTTGTGGAGCCGAGAAAACTACTTTCGTATTTAGAAAACCATGTGCTTTCGGGTAAATTCGCTTTATATAAGAACATTTCGATATGAACACAGGCCTTGAAATTGTTCGAAAATCAAGAACGAATTAAGAACAAGGTGAACCAATAACACTGCCATAAATTTTTCTATTGATTTCTTTCCTTAAGATTCACTACAATACAGTTGAAAATATTGACAATGTTCAAATTCAACTGATCTAAAACTGATACTTTATCAATATCATTATTATCAAGGGCTCATGTATCTTTCATCTTCTGTTGAAGTTATCAAAAGCAATATATGTTTCATAAACATCTAACGATCTATGCTCAAAATTTTGGAAAAATTGTAGAGTTATCCTGAACTTCAATTCAAGTGTGTACGTTATCAAGAAACTCTGGCAGAAACGTTTTCAGCGGTAAAGGAATCATAACTAAGATACACTTGCTACACGTTGCAGGGAAAGATGTTTTAAGAAGTAGCGTGTTATTTTGGAAATCTTTATATGTAATAGTTCTATGGCAGGAATATTTTGCCTGTGATAAAAAAAATGCTAGAACTGTTTTGTAATAGCAAAGTTCAAGTGCGTATTTTCAATTGATTTAACTAGACATCATATCTTTTATCGTTGCTATTATAGTTTGACACATAGATTCTTCATGGAGAACTAGTTATCTGCATACTTTTTGAACAAGAATGAAGTTTTATTTGCATATTGATGCTCGAAATACTTGAAATGAATTAAGGAATAAGCATAAAAATAAGGTTGAGATAGAACAAAAGTGAAAGAAATGAAATACCAGCAAATAGAGACCTGCAGGTACAAATGCAAGATGCAATACTGTAGCAAACAGGCTACGGCTGAGGAAATTTTATCAAACACGTGTTACGCCCGTACACTGCTATTCAAAGGGAAGTCGAACACAAAGATAAAAAAGAAAAAAGAAAGAAACACTTGACGAGGCTGAAATTAATAAGAAACCGCAAGTTAAGGCTGGATACAAGTGCCCATGTAAAAATTGACGGGTTTGCTAAGAAAATGTTTACAAGTATTACCAAGAATTTAAGCTTGGTTCTCAATTTATATGAAATTTTCATTATGTGCGGCTTAGAGCGATTTAAGAAAATCTTTTAGCTGAAAATCGCTGGTTTTTAGGAATTTTGTATTAGGGACACTTGCTCAATTCCAGGGCAAAGAGGGGGGCTGCGAACAGGAAAACCTTGAGGATAGAAGTAATATTAGTGAGGACCCCACTGCCACCTGCTGCAGACACCCCTGACATGAACACAACAAAAATATCTGTAATCTTGATCAATGATGTATCTAGCTCTCCACAAAAGGGGGGAGCCAGCTTATGGGGGCTTCGTCTCAATTTTTCGTACCCCTTGATTACAGGTAGCTACAGTTCATCACACCCATAGTTCGGTACGAAGAGGCAATGCACTTCTTTCGATCTTTGGCGTGGTGGATAGAATTTTCTTTTCTAATGAACATCAGCGTTTTGAAACGTCGAAGTCTGTGGACCTCTAGCCTCACCTGCAAAAAAGCTGTGTTTCATAATTGCATGCAGGATGGTCCATTAGACCAGCTCATTATCCTGGCTATCACGGCAATGTTTTTTTGATTAGCCCAATCTGCTTTACGCTAGGATGATACGTATTAAGATTAACTTTTATCTTATTGAGCAACTAAGTGCTACCTTGTTACCAACCTTGAATTGAATTGAAGATTCTCCTTTAAACCTGCCTTTCAAGTGCATAGATTTACCGAATGGAAACATCCATTTATGAAATCAATAGGATGCTCTACTCACTAATTAATAATTGCCCGCGACGAAGGAGCAAGCTTACTAATGCGATCTGCCAACTATGATACGTCATACTTGGGCTCGTACTTTGGAGGAAAAAAATTCGATTACAAATTTTGCATGTTGTTTTTACGATTTTACGTAGGGACATAAAATTCACTAATAAAAATCCGAACTGCGTTAACTGCGTTGGTTGATTTCGATACGGCAATATGTCTACTGGCATTTTAAATCATTCTGCGTCATGCGATTCAAGTAGCAAGTCACTTACTTACTGTCCATTATTCACTTGTTATTTAGCCCATGCACCATTGGACAATAGCTACTGGTTGCTAGATTCACCTCTTGCGCGAATACCTTTCGTAATTACAAAACTCTCTAAATCGAATATTCGGCTCAAACCCAGCACGCGTGTGCGTAAACAATGTTACCAGTAGCTGCCGTATTCGTTCTGATTGCAACCACAAGTAATTTCAGCTACATGGGCAATTCAAAATGCTGGTTATTTTTAGGTACTATATGAAACCTTTTCACGGCATATGTAACGGGGGTTGTAGCACGTGAGAAACAGGCTAGATCTCAGTTTAAAGAAGATTGATTTTTCTCTGAGATAGAATTTTAACTTATCTCACCTTCGATGAACAAAAAGGGCATGCATGATCTGGGCATCATCCTACTAGCCATGGAATCGTAACGATTTCGGGCCCTGCGAGTAACTCTAATGAGATGCTTTCACACGTCCAAGCTATGCTCTTGGCAGGGCAGATGTGATATTTGCACCAAACTATCACACCAATCTCTCTAAAGCATAAAGTGGCACGGTTTTATATTTCATTAAACCATGATAAGCAATGTAGAGTGATGAAAATAACAATCGAGGGGGGCTGTGATGCCAAATACATTATAGACAAATCAATAATATAAAACTCGCTTTGTACCAATAACTAGAGAGGCTGAGCCCCCTGAGCCCCCAGTACTGCTCTCCTGATCGAGATGCCGTCTGTACAAAAACAGTGCGAAGGCATTGTAAGAAGAAAGCTTTGAAAATGTAAACCTTTGATGAAGGTTGAAGATTCTTTGGCTTTCTTACGACAATATGGTCAATGTCATTATAGACTGGAGAAAATACGAAAAGGGCTTTTTTTGAAGTTCGTGCAAAATGTTTGTTTAAATGCTATCTAGTTTGAATTTTATCCTCATTTCTAACTCAGACTAATTGATTATTTAATATACGATGCTTAGCGCGTTTATTTATGATTTATTAATAAAAGGAAATTAATTAAGGAATGAATAGCCAGTAAAAGTTGAGAAAACGGGAATGTTATTGATCACGCTATAATCAAGGAAAATTGGGATATAGGAGAAGGACGCAAGCAATAAAAGGATATAACAAGAGCATTCTCTTTTACTGAAAGCATCGTTTATAGCACTCAGCTTTTTTCACCTGTCTCAAGCATGCAAATAAAATAATAATCATTAAAAAGAAGAACGAAACTTCCTAAATTAATATGGTCAATCCAAACTTCAAAAAAGTTCATCTATACTGATTCATGATACCTCTCGTCAAATTCTTCTGCTCTCCTTTGGTTATGATCGGGGTTAAAGTTCAGGCAAAAGGTCACGATATATAACCGATGTTAGAGTTCAAGTTAAAGGACATGTTATACTTCACAGTAAAGTTTACAGCAGTTTAATTAAAGCAGCTATCTCTATTACCTTAAAACGAAAGTAAACATTAATAATTGAAAGTAAAAGTTAATTCCTTGGAATTGTTTGCTATTGACAGAACTGCGCACACACAAGCAAAACAATTGAGAACAATACTGCCACAATAAAACAGAAAACATCGGTGCTAGGAACGATGAATAGGACAAATAGTTGAATAGATTCACCATTCAGTTTTTAAAAATAAAAATGCTAATTACAGTTAGTTACCCGCTTTTTGCCTGCAAGTTCTCTTTGGGTAGGAGAGATTCAATGGTGATCCTCTAAAAGCAAGAAACTGGACTTAGACACGGAATTAAAAGCTAGAAATTAGTTCAAAGCACGGTATAAGCAAAGGTATAAAATATTTGAATTTTATGACCTGTTGCCACGCCAATCGTTGTGTTGAGTTACATCTTGCCAGTCATGTAATTTTGCAATTCTGTTGAGCAGCTAAGCTGGTTTCATGTAGATTTTATTTTGGTTTTACATTGGTATTGTGCCATTGTCCGTTGATTTGTACGCATTATAATGGACGTGAACCCATATCATTTATTACAATTTTTTCTCTTAAAAGCGCCTGCTTTGCAAATCCTAGACACTAAAATTAGTAGCAGGATACCCAAGAGTGTTTTACTATTAGGTATTTGTAACTACATTTATTAATAAAATCTGAAACTAATTTTCACTAGCTTGTTCTTAATTTGATAGGAGTCAGCATTACAAATTATTGTAAATAACCATAATATTTATTTCAGGGGAAACATTCAGCTGTATTCCAGTGAACTAATTAAAGATGTCATCATATTCGGTATCTTACCTTGGCTATGAAAAGCGCCAGCCAAGAGAGCCAAAGTGTGCCAGATGTCGCAATCATGCAGTCGTATCCATTCTAAAAGGTCATAAGCGCTTCTGTCCCTATAAGGATTGCCAGTGTAATGAATGCAACCTCATATCAGAAAGACAAAGAATTATGGCTGCACAGGTAGGTGAAATAACCTTTCTCAGGACAGGTCTTGAAAATGTTTGAAAAGAAATTCAACAGGTCAAAAACAACAAATATTACCGAACGTAGAGAAACGAAACTGAAATTGCCATGTAGCTTGAGTATTTTTGATTTTTCATGGTAATATCTTTTATTTGAATTGAAATTTCTTCACATTTAGCGTTCATGCAATGCCAAAGTAAGGGGCACAGGGCCGAAGGTCATCAGATGATTACTAGCATAATGATTTACTTGTGTCCGTTGTTAGAACATGGGATATAGCATCTCATCGTGTTTGAACGCCTCAAGTACATGCCCACCCTCATTTGTTTGCTTGCAAAATCTCTAAATAAATATATATGAAGTAGCTGTGTAATGGGTAGTTTTGTAAGATAAAAATCATTGCTTACACAGGTTGCTCTAAGACGACAGCAAGACCAAGAAGAGCTTGGCATTGTGCAGAAAGAAGTTACTCAAAGAGAAGAGAATTTTGGCGGTCGTAAGCGTACTCATGAAGATATCCCATTATCATACCAGAAGGAGGCAGCAACAGGCAATATTGGAAACGGAGGTAGGGAATTTATGAGATATTTCGATTTTTTTAGCCAAGTTAAGATTAAATGATAACAAATTAGTAAATAATCTAGAAAGTGTAATTAAATGCTTCACGGGGGACATCACTTGTTACTAGTTTTTGTTATCAGACATCACTTGTTATCAGATACGTGTGTGCACATACAAAAATCACGTATTGTCGTGCCATAGTTTCACAAGAGGCAAGCATTTCTTCCAATAACAAAAATATTTGGCATTTCATAGTGCGCGAATATCCTTAGGTATTGGTACCGGTACGACCACGAGGTATTGGTCGTGGTATTGGCATTGTTATTAGTAAGACAGTAGTTTTTGTATATGGTGTATTGCAATTTCATTATCTACAACAGCATATAGCAGTGTTGTTACTTATTTGAATCACCCAGTGCTAACGTTGGGACTAAATAATATAATCATCTCGTAGAACATCAAGTAGAGAGCAAGAGGCGTCTTATTGAAACGATGGACGCACTGCAGCGACCGTATCCTTTGCGAGGGGAGACTATCGCCAACCAACGCAGTTCCTATCCCACAAGTGTAGCCCACAGCAATGCACCACTCACAAATGGAAATATTGATCACCGTATGGTTAATTCTGATCACAGCCCATTCCGTTACGGAGTACATGAAAAGATTCGCAGGAACGAGCACGTAATGGTCGATCGATCCATGTCATTAGACCCACTCTTCATCAAAGTGCTGCATAAGATCTTTCCACAGCTGGGCACCGAATTAATCAGCAGAGAACTTGCATTATACGGTAATGACCTGACCAAAACCGTGGAATTCATGCTAAGAAAGTATCAAAGTGCACTTGAGGATGTCCCACTTCATACCACGGTACCATCTACGGTTGCAGAGCAGAATTATATGAGGCAAGGCTATGCTCATCCATCACAAAGTCCCAGGGGGTACTCACGAGAGTCATCCCCCTCTAGTGGCAACTCGGCCTATTCTCCAGGCCCCCCACAGCTATACACACCTGTTGTGTATCCTAGTGATGCAAAGTACGAGGCAAAAGTCTATGATGGTAACTATCAACACGAGGCTGAACATAGGTTTGAAAGGAGAAGCAGGGAGGACATGAGGGATGAAAATGGTCAGCATCAACACACGCAATATCAAAACGGGGTATTAAGTTATGAAGAGGCACTACACATCTCGGCTTTAAAGAATAGAGAAAATGCCCTGAAATTGCGAAACCAGTCTGCAATAAATGGACAAGGGTATGCGGGCCATCTGGATGATCATTCAGACGCAGAGAACCAAGAACAAGCCGTGACAAGCTCTAATGGACAACTTTCTAGAAAAATGATCACATCGCAACAATAAATGGAGTTAATAGACATTTTGCGATAGGGGTTATCATTCGCTTGTATCTTGTTTTTTTTTTATCATGCTGCTATTGAATAACGATTATTGAAGGTTAAATTTGACAAATATCGACACCCCTCTATAGTGGTGTTCAACAAATAGTTGAAAGCTTTGGTATAGCTCGCCTTACAGTCAATGACAGCACAAATTCACCAGCTGTTGGCACTGCTATAGGTCTTTTAATGAATTTTTCTGATTAAATTCAAAGTCACTATAGAGATAATGATTTGCTTGCTGATAACGTTGTTTGCTATTGTGATAATACTAGTGCCCTTACCCTAAGGGTTCCACTATTACCATTGAGGTTTTAACATTAGATTCTCGGGTACGTACTGACTAGATTTAAAGGTATAAAGTATAAATGACCAAATTGACTTAAGCAAAGTCTAACCACGCATGGTTTTAGATTCCTCTCAGCTTTGTTTGGTTGTATATGGAAAATAAGGTTTGCAACCATTTGTTACCTTTTGATATCAATACCCATAACTACAACCAAGGAATGTGCTGATATTACCAAATATTGATATAAATGAATGACCATTAAGAAATTGATATAGATATCTTAATACAACTCACAATTTAATTGCACTTTATAATATCGTAGCATCGTTATACTAAGTGAAATTAAAATCCAAGTTGGCTGAATGTAGGTTATAGATCTCTCAAATGCCTTCTTGTCAAACACGAGGAATCGTTTCTAATAGAGACGGACAGGAGCTGAGCCTCAATGAGAGTAGAAGCCTTGTTGTTAAGGAAAATATTGTTAATATTTATTTTTAGCCTTTTTAGCCATATTTTTTCTTTCTCGCCATTCCTAATTTTGTTTAAATCATCCTTAGATATGCCATTACGCTCATGCATTAATCTCAGGTGTATTCACTGTGCACAAATCAACTCGTATTTTGGGCATTCTAAATCACCCCCGTTAGAATAGGCAATTATTATTGATATCTTCATATGAATAATTTATCGGGAATAGCATCCCATCGAAGCAAAAAACTCCCCTCTGCACCTGAAGTACAAACTCAGAAAGAAGCTTGATGTACCCTGTACTCACTTGGTGAAAGTCATTCAAAAGTCATTCCCCAAAAGGAGCTGCAAGGAAAAATGTTTTGTTTAGAACGTGCGGAACGGGTGTCAGGCTTCGTGCCTCTGGTATTTTAGATTCTATACTTAGTTTGCCGTGAAAATCTAGCTGCCCTGTTTTAGCAATTGCACACATGACATTTTAGCGTTTATGCATTTATTCTGTATATAAGTTTATGTTTAATTAGAAACTACAATAAATGATAATTTGCGATTGATTGGACCCAAGGTTTCTTGCCCTAGCTGTTACTAATTTGGAACTGTTTAGGCTAGGCCCCATGTGCTCTGGCTGCACAAACGACAGCTGCATTACGTTGCGGAGGAGAAAGCCTCGCACAGAACCGTTTGAGAACTTCAAACTGATATAAAATAATGTCTTTTAACAGATTCTCGAATTTTAAGACAGTATTAGATCTAGCTTACGTAGAAGATCAAGACAGTAGGAGCAATGAAAATTGTTCCACTATATATGCAACGGCACAGCCACGCATAGTTTCCTTTGCTTATTAAGAGAGGAAGCCAATTTGACCTTAAGACTGTAACAATGTTGAACATTTGCCTGAATTCTGTCGCAGGTAACACTAAATAAGAATAATTTCATCATTTAGGAAGTTTCGATTTTAAACTGCTTTAGTTGATATTGAAGATGAAAGGCAAAAAGTATCTAGGTTTTGTTTTTGAGGATGAAGAGCAACCATTTAGATTTGCCTTTTCCAGTGCAAAGGTTTTACAAAAAACAAGAAAAGACCTGAAAAGACATTCTGTAGTACAGCCTTATTAAAATGATTTAATTTCATACAGAGCATTTTCGAATTTTTGATAGTCTGGCAAGATAGGGTTCATTATATTTTAGTTTCCTGATTTTTATGGAAGCATTGCTGAATTGAATTATTTATCCTTTTGTTGTGTCAAATTCTTTTCTATTTTTCTCTTTCCTTCCATCATATATCAAATGCAATCTTAATATATTACCAAATCAAAATGTTCACCGCCCCTCCCCCCAATTATGCAAGCAATCATACGATGTTTCATAGCAATCTTTATACACACAGGTAGAAATATACAGTTTCATAGAAATATTCAGCTAGGACAAATCGAGTTTTTAGGACACTTGTGCAGGAAAAGGGTTTAGAACATCAGGTCTTAACTCCGAAAAAAATAAGTGAATGTGTATACGAAAAAGATCTGTTCATTTTGATGGACAACAAGAAAATACAACAGCAACAACTACTACTTCTACTGCAACAGTAGCAGATTGAGCAAGTACTTGTATTACTAAGTCATGCAAGCAATTTGCGTAGATAATGATCGAGCAACTCTGATTAGTTTCAATTAAGTTTCATTGATGCTAGACAGATAACTGCCTAATAAAGGCTGCAAATTCAGGTTTTGGATAAATAATGGAACTGAACTGCTTTGAAGGATTGTTAACTAACACTGCGTAAATGTGTTGAATTGAGTATGAAGTGATAGTCGTCCCTAAGCGAATATGGTGACCGAACAAACTTTAACAAAGCTCATACCGTAAATGACCCCAAGGGACTTGTTTGTCAAAATCGCTTTTAAGGGTGGGGGCTTATTCGGAAGGGGAGCATACATGGGAATGGAAGCTTAATTGATCATATACGGTATTCAAAGAAGTTCTTTCCTCTGACGATTGCGAGTGTATATATTGCTATTCCGCTAAATCATAAACTCTTTGTTTATGCTCGATTTGGATGAGTTTTCTGTCTCAAGGTCATCCTAAAAGGCGTGTGAAAATTTATGCGATGCAGACGTTTTAATTGCCTAAATTATTTGATATTCACTATTGCAGGTGATGTTCTTTAGAAATAGTTGCCGAGGCTAAATGGAATAGCTATCCGAAACTTTTCAATCGATATTCATGCATAACCAGACAGCGATGAAACATTTAAACATCTTAACAGTTATTCACCGGGATTTATTCATTAACCAAATGGCAAAACCACAGTCGAGTTGTTTTTGTCAAAAGTTGCGGCAATGCCTGTCCGCAGTGTGATTAGGCCTGGTTGACAACTTCGCTTTGATTCAAATCGGGAACTTTGACGATAAATGGCCATGACATTATTCTTGGAGACCGTTTACACAAAATCAATCGTATTTTTGACATGGTTGACATGGAATGCGATTTTGATTTTGTGCATATATAAAAAAATTCCCACCTTGGGCCGAATTCTGGTCACGCATTTGAATAGCAAGTAATCAATGACATCCCATCATCCAACGCTTTTATTTCAAAACGCGCGCGCTAAATTTCCATGAGTACTGCAGCCAGGGCGTGTGTTGACATTTAACGAGTCTTGTTTCTCTCACCTCGTAGCTACCGAAGGGGATGGGGTTGTGACAACCCTAGGTAAGAAAGTATGTTTCAAAAATCAAGGCGATGAAGTGATATTTTGTCTGAAAATTTTCCAAATTTTTCGTCAAATATAGAAAGGGACTTCACGTCCATTTTGTTGGCAAATTCGTCTTGAACACCCATTTGAACAAAGCATCTGGCTTACAACTTGGATATAAGGACCCGCTTGGTAATTATCTGAGAATAAGGGACATATTAGAGCTTGTAAAGGGGAAGGCAAGGCAGGAATAGGGGTGTCACTTAAATTAATGCTTTTGACCTGAAAAATCACCATTTGCTTTGCCGGGACCTAATAGTGCTGACTTGGCATGAAAGACTGCTCCATCGCTGTCGATCATGCCTTGTAAAAAGCTAATATTTTCATAGCAGATTAGACGTGCCACCCTAATCCGAACGTCCCCTCAATGTATAATTAACAGAATGTATAATTTTCTAATACATATATTAAGAGATTGCAGACTGTGTATGTAATGACCTATTTGTCTATTTTTTAGATTCTAGCACAATAATGAAGAAGCGACATCCATTTCTTGCTTATGCTACCTAGATCTGTTTGGATAGGATTTTATATGTAAGAACAAATGCCGGAGAAATGGAATGACAAAGCCAAGAATGATTAGAGATATGAGTAGTGTCTGGACCCATAAACTAGTGATAAAAAGTGATGCACTGGATATCATAAATTTTGCAGTCATAACTCCGCTCACTTAAGGAGTCAGAACCCCTAAATAGTGGCATGTTTATCTGATTTGAGTAGATCACAACCAATTGTGTCACGGTGTGATAAGTGCTGTGGTAGTAGAATCGATGGTATCAAGTGTGTCCCGATCATTACTCCGCTCCTTTAAGGAGTTGCAATCCCTAAATCGTGACGTGTTATCCAGCGTGAGTACATGAAACCCAATGGGGTAAGGATTTCATAAGGCCAGTAATTGAGTCTATTTCAAATACATGCACATATTTGAAGAAACATGTATCTAATGCACTATTTCCTTAGATGAGAAAGTATTTATAGAAGACAGCTAGCTCACAAGTAAAAGTCAAGAACTGCTTGCAAGGAGAAAAAGATGGAAAGAGATGTTAATTGTAGCGTCAAAGAAATATAGAAGAACAAAGTTAGACACATTTCAAGAAACAATTTAATTACATAATTTCTGCTGTTCTTTCCGCTCAGAGGTTATGTGGAGGTGGCTCAGCTGGCTTCAAGCTTTTTCTACACTTCATGATTGCTAATACTTCTATTGCATATGATTTTTTGTCCTAGACAAACCCGACAACATTTTTATTTTCTTGGAGCAGTTGAGAATCAAGGCTGCCTTCTCATAGCATTGAATATAGGCGTTATCAAAGCTTCTCTCTTTGATACAGCCCCCCTCCCCTTTCCTTCCTTTAAGCACAGCATCACTGAGATCGTAACCCCATTTGAGGATTGTACTAACATTCTCCTAGTTGTAGCTTAAACGAAAAAAAAAGTTCATCAAATTTGGCTGCAATTTTGAGCACGGTTTCTCAACCATAGGAACACTGTGAATCACGTAAGGACTACAGGGAAAATAGTAGAAAATTCCAAAATGTATAGCTACATTCAAAGAAAAGATGTTTAATTTTCTCCAACCTTGCAAGGGTTTAAACTTTTGCATTGCAAAAATGTTGAATAGAGAAGAGAGAAGCAAATCCACACCTGAATCAAATAGTCCACGCAGATCTGGTTGTCACGTAAAAGCCCCTTTCAACTCGGCTGCTCAGTGCTATCAAGGTCTGATATCGAGTTTTTGAGACTGTTTCTATAGGCAGGCAGCTGATTCCTTAGAAATTCAACTTCTTCAAAAAGATGTTGTCTCTCCTTTAAAACATTGTTGTACCTACTGAGCAGATTGATTGCCTGAAAAATAAAATTATAAACCAGGCTTTAAATATATTGATTGTTTACGGGAAGGTAGATACAAAGACTACGTTTTTGATGAGGGAAAAAGTAATGAAGAAAGGTATGCTTTCTAGGCACTGCGAGGATCCTTCGTAAAGTACTTAGCATTTGAACTTCAGGATACAACATGCCGTGGCCAAAGAAAAAGCAACCAGTATAATGATAAAGACAAAAATAAAAATAATAATGATAGGAACTTTCTTTAGATGCGAGCAGAGAATTATATATTTTTGCTGCATTATCTGGAGTAGTGAAAGAGGGCTAGACATCTTATACTAGAGTAAGTCGGGCGTCTAGCCAAACTAATACAATACAACAACAATGATAAATTATTGATAATCTAAACACGAATACGATACCTTTTCAGAGTATGCTTTTGCCTGCAATTCTGCATCTTTTAAGCACTTTTTGAGGTATTTGACTTGCTCGTGAAGTTCAGATCCTTGACCTGACAGGTCTTTATTCTCATTTTTCAAAACTGAAAATTCCTTTTTTAGAACTCTGTTTTCTTCAGACATCTTGTCATGACAAAGTCTGCAAAATATAAAACGCAACTGAGTAGCGATAACCTTACGATTTACAATATTACGTGAATGAAAAAATGAACGTATTCAATACAGTACTTTCAGACAACTAATGTTTTCATTAATGGTTTTTCGAATAGCAAATTCAGGAGGGGCGGTCTGTCACATATAATGGAGATAGGTACGCATCTGCTTATCTTGAATTACTGTAGCGCGCGATTTAGGCCAAAAAAAACTAGCTTATCAGCTACAAACCTATTACCAGCAGGCATTTTGACCTGGGCTCTCCAACAAATTAAATTGATCCTTTACTTAAATCTGAGCAAGTTTAGCTTCGATTTCCTTTGGGAATAATTGAATTGAAGATAGCCTCTATAGTAAATAAAACCATGGATTTTCACCTTTCGACATATATTTGATGTGTTGCAGGATTCCTCAATGCGATCCTATGAACTGGCCTTACTATTCAGTCTTTTAAGGAGCTTGCAAAAGGTTTCGAATAATAACAAAACAAGAAATTGGTGCTTTTCAGTACTTATTGAGTCATCTTGCTAGATTTAACAGGTTCTTGATATCGAAGCCTATGAAAGTGCTCAGACGCTTGAGCTTCCTTGGGCACGCTTACCCATTGGCCTGCTCTGTCTTTAATCTAAACTTATGATTGCCATAACTGCTATTGGGATCAGGTTCGAAGATCCTGGGATTATGTTGGTGCCCCCATAATAATTTTTTAACATCTAGATAATATTTTTAGATGTAATTAATTGTAAGCATGTAATTGAATCAAAAAGAAAAGTGCATCCCTTCAAAGATTTTAGTTTATTTATTTCCCACAGGACACATTGATAATAGCAATGATTTGCTGAACTGTTTTTGTCCTGTATAAATATTCGTATTATCATAGTTATTCTTTTTTCTTAGGTGTTTTCTCCTCTCTGTCGTCCGAGTTTCTTGACATGCTCCAAGAATTAAACATAGACAACAACCATTGAAACTACATTTTAAGTAAAATCAAAAATAACACGATCAGATGCATGCACATATTACATATTTTGCTGCAGGAACAAGGAATAGAACAAGCCTGAAATGTTAAACGATTTTTATTTCTTTTTTAAACGTTTTGTAACAATAAGTAGTCAGATATTAACAACCTAACTTCAGCGAGGTTTACATTTATATTTTAATAAATGATGATGATATGAAGTTTCAAAAAAATTCTTATTCAATGGGATGTTAGCTGGATTAACACGTGTTTTTAATTGTGTTAGAACACCACTAAGTGTTTTTGTATCTGTATAGTGTTCAGCTTCCGCTCACAAACACTCCTTAAACTTCAACTGAAAGCCTCTAATCACATGAAGTGAGCTTTGTCATTGGCTTCGCTTTACAAAATTTCGCTATAAAATGAAATTTTGAAGATGAAGTGGGCTAGTTAAACAACTTGTTAAGTTAATGAGCGATATCGCCATTCTATAACCTTTCCCACTGGATGCAATACCTAGTTTTTTTAATTGCGAGTTGCTTGTTTCTGTAACAAATGATGTTGGCGCCACACTACCGGTACCTGTAAAACTGTAACTATATTATCCGTTATTTATTGTTATTGAGATTGTCACGATATCGATTTGCAGTTTTTGAGCATATGACGTGGGGAAAGAGACTTGATAAGACTGATATGAAACAAAATTTCTTTAAACAATGTGCGCTGAACACTTTGTTGCAGCAGAACAAAGCATCCTAAACTCTGTAAAAATTATCACGATTACACGTTAAATGTTCGAGCCACACCTATGAACTATGATTATCTATGATACAGAATCTAAGTTAATAATTAATAATACGCGAAAACCACCAGTGGATAACACGAAAATAAAAGCTAATTCTTGATCGCATGGTGGATTTTGATTACATAGTAAAAGTTTCATGATGCAAAACGTGTCCTGTTTAGCAACACGAATGATTTTTATCAAAACATTCTGCGAATTCAGGACTAAACATTGAATGGAAAGCAGGAAAATTACACAAAGAAAGTGTTTAAAACATTACATGACAGATATAGTGTAACACAGACGGTAAACAAAGGTACAAGCGAAGGCAGCCTGCAACTATATGCTGTTACTGCACATCCTTAACCGAACATAGTGCATAGCAAAATATGGTAGAATTGCAAATAATTTAGCTGCAAGCTTCTTTAATATATCACACACGTTAAATTACATAACATGATAACGAATAAACAAACAAACAAACAAACAAACAAACAAACAAACAAACTACAAAGAAATCGTGATTGTTCGCAAGCGATTGGCTTCAATTTCAGCTAATGTTCTTCTCAAACAAAGACATTCACGCTACCCCTTGCAATTTTAGGATCATAGAAATGTTACTGATGAGGCCAGAGCGAAACGCCTAACGAAAAGTATTGGAGAAGTATAAATTGGCATTAGTAGATATGAATTAATATCCAAAGATGCGTAAGGTGAAAAAGTGATTTAAGTATGTAACTTGATGTGTGGATGTGAGATATGGACAGCAAGAAAATGGAAAAAGATTGAAGAATTTTAACTTTGGATATGTAGAAAATACCGAAAGGTGCCTTGGATATCTTGAAGAATGAAGAATGAATGGGTACTAGCAGAAATAGAATCGAGTAGATTACAATTGAACATAATCAGCAAAGAACAATTGACTTGCTTTGGCCGCATAAAGAGAGCATACAGTGACAATGCAAGAAAAAAAAATTAAAGAGGTAGGGAGGATTATAATCATCAAGATACTCAAATTTAATGTTTATGATTATGTTTATTATTAATGTTCAACACAGGCACCAGAGAACGAGATGAACGGACACAACAAGCATGACATCACTAGAGTCGAAGTACCTGAAAGACAGCAACAACAACACCAACAACAAAAACAACACCAACCACAACAACAACAACAACGTGATGTTGGAAAATTTTCAAACAACTATAAAAGTTTTATGGGAGAACGGTTGGCAATAATGTAGTATCTTCAGGCCATGAATGATGGTAAAAAATAAATAGAGATGACCACTTGACAATATATTTAGTAAATAAACGAGAACTCTCCTCCTCAATCTGGCTTATATTTTGTTTCAGGGGTCCATTGTTTACCCGAATTCTAATAGACATTTAAGATGCATCCAGGCTTTCGAACGTTTTTCAAGTTTTCTACCCCTCTCTCGTGTCATTTTTTTTTTCGTACATTTATTTTCATTTTTCTGATATCTTTTTCTTATCGGAATAACCCGTAATTGTATTTAAATGTAATATAAATTTGAAACTCTGTGTTAAATGTTATGGTAACAGGGTTGCTATGTTTTCACATGCTCCTTATGGCATCATCTTGTAATCTGTGTCTGCTATTGTAAAATTTTTTATTGGAATCAAATACTAATAGGTTAAAGATAGAACATTGCAGTGGAAATTGATATTTATTCCCACCTTGTTTTCGCTTGAAATTCTTCTTGCTTGTCAAATAATATTTTGCATTCTTCTTTAAAGCTGTTACTAATTTTTATCTGGGACTCGAGCATGGATTCCAGTTCAGTTTTTGTTCTAACTGCAAAATAAATGAATAAATGAATAAATAAAATTTATGATCATGATTATCTTTATGACGCACCTACGTCAATTTTGCAAGAATAAAGACGTTGCAGGGGGCAGCAACAGCCACATGTTAACAAAGCTGGCTGATTAAAGACTGTGGTGCTAAGATCAGGATTCATGTTGGAGTCTATGTCAATTTATCATTTCTGAAAGATCAAGTCTAATAAAAGAAAAAGATGTCTCTATTTCTCTTCGTCCTTGTCTTTAAATTTGAAAATGAATTTAATGTAGTACTAATGGCAGAATTACCGTGATTTTCTTCAGCCTCCCGTAGTGAATTTAACAGCTGTTCAACACGTTGCTTGTGGTCTACTCTTAGCTGTTCGTATTGATTTTTATAAGCAGCTAACTCTTGATCTCTCGACGTCCTATCTGCCTGGAACTGTTTTGAATGTAAAAATAACGTTAGCATAGATACTGCCTGTAAATAATGTAACAAAACATGCCCAACGGGAAGGAAGCATGGGGGGGGGGAGCCGGCTCTGGGCCGACAATGACAAAGCAAGACACAAGTTTGAAAGTATCGCTGGATTCATTACCTGTCCTGCTCAAAAGTAAGAAGATAACAGAATAAATGTTTAAAACGGTTTAAACTTCGATTTTGATTTTGATTTTAAATTGTCATTAAATAATGATTTAAAGTCCAAGACAATTTTTAAAAAGTTTATTTTACATGTGCTAAATTAGTTTTGAAAATAAATCAAATTGTTTCCGCACTAATAAAAGCCTGATTTATGGGCATAGTCCTGGTGTATTTCATTGAATGTGACATGAGTATGAGATGACAGGGAGAGAAATTATCAAACTGCACCACAAAGCAGAAACATGTTTCAGGGAGCTGACAATATTTTTTAAAGCACTATTCAAATATAGATCGTTGTGAACTGGACATATATCAAAGTAGTTCACATTCTAAGCAATATTTAGAAACTGTTTTAGTTAGTATTGAGTACTGGATACCCTGAATCTGAATTAATTTCAGAAATAGTGGAAGAGATAAGGAAAGGACGTCTCTCCTAAAGGTTTGAAAAGAGTTCTTTTGTAAGAACGTTTTTGAACATGCTAGAAAAATAACATAATTCGCCGGCGATATCAAGATGGTTATATGGTTATATATGGACTGCCTTTGGATCGGGAAGGCAAAAACAGCAACGGTAAGCAAAAAGGAAACTTCGACATGAGCTAGGACACAAAAGATCCTTGGGTTGGACGATATTTTTTTCACCTTAATGTTTTTGCTGCTGCGGAGTCATTTAATTCTTACTAATTTTGCAGCTGAAAATCATCTATTCATTTTATCTATCCAGCCCTCTCTAATTCTTTTCATGAAATAGCCATCCAAAAACAAAGTACAAAATATACAGCTTATTATGAAGATCACCTGTTTCTGGCATCTATGATGCTCCTCAGTTAACTGTATGCATTCTTGATTAGTCACATCAAGTTTTTCTGTTAGCTCTGACAGCCTTTTGCGAAGTGAGTTTACCTCATCATTGGACAATATATCTTTCTAAAATATTGATAAAAAATGTAAAGTGCTTGACTGTAAAAGGTTTCTATTATCGTCAAAACAATTAACACCCAAAAATATGTAAAAACTATTAAAGGTCATTGCAAACATACTATGAAAAGGACTAAAACTTTATGTAAGAATATATTTCTCAACAAATATGATTTTGCATGGGTGGCAAAGCAGCACAAGAGAGCAAACATTGTTGTCACAATTTCCATATTGTTTGGGGTGCCATGGTCCCTCGAATCTCCTCTGAAACCTCTTCTGATTAATGCCATGGGTGGCCTATGGTATTTTTCCAGTATTCCAATTTGGTGTATAGCAATTTAAAAGCATAGTAGGGTGAATGCATTGTAATAGATTATATGAATAAAATACACGGTCGCTCATTAGAGAGAACGTGGTATAAGCACGTTATTAAGTATCACATTATACGTAAATTTTTAAAATTGCTGTAGGGTTGCAATGTATTGCCATGCTCCCTGTGGTATTGTCTTGTATTTTGTATTTTGTAATGTATAAGCGTAAATGTAACATTTATGAGCATATATAAAAAAATATGAATAGAATAAAATTTAATTGCAAAAAATAGCAAAAATAAAGTCTAGCCTAGTCGGCCCGCTTGTTTTTCAGACGTTCAGGTAGTCCATCACTCGTAATTCGTATGTGATATTCGATCCTAATCTAGTTTTGGTTGCAGTTTGCTTTGTAGACATCACCTGGCGTTTCGTGCTCTGAAGAGTGTTGAGGAAAAAGCTGGTCACTGTAATGTATCCACATTTGAGGGTTGGAGCGGAAGTATTAAAATAGAAATGAAAATTGATGGAATCTGGTAAAACTCACAAGTTGCTTTTCACTTTTTCATTTCACTGCCGGATAGATACACTAACAGCTTCAAAAACTCAAATTTCAATATGATAAAAAAGAAATGATTAAAAAAACAAAAAGAAGTGCACGTCATATGTCGCCCCTGACTAGCTTTTGAATTTTTTGCCAAAAGTTTTGCTTTTCGCACACAACTTTCGTAAATATTATTACACAATATTTAATTCTTAATAGCACTTATTTTCTTCAACCTACATGTACACATTTATCACCTTGAGACCTTGAGACTGTTTAACCGTATTGTCTAAGAAAATTACCAATGAATGAAGCAATAGCCTGACTGAATAGGGTTCAAAATCAATCTAATGAACAGACATAAAAACCTTTTCTAGCATGATTTCCATGCCTTTTTTATCAGCATCCAATCTTTGAATTTGCTGCTTGAGAACAAGATTTTCTTCATTTGCTTCTGTCAAAGAATATCGAACTTCATCCAGTTTCTGACAGAGAAAAAATTATGAATATTACAAAGTCCCAGAAACAAAAAGTTAGATTCTTTGAAAAGGCAAGCTTATAGGCAGCCGAGTGTACTTTTCGTATAGGTAAATTTCACGTGGCAGATGAAGGGCAGAAAATGAGAAGGAAATATAGAAAAACAGAGAACAAAATCTTCCAAAAATTCTTTCAAACCAATTTTCTTAACTGTACCTTAGAAAGACTACTAGACAAGATTGCATTACAAGACGACAAGGAGAGGCAATATATCATGTCCATGCACTGGCACTACTTATAACCCTTAAGGTCATACGATGAAGTAAAGAGAAAGAAAAAGAAAAAAGGAAAGATAGATTAATTAGATTGTGTTCATGGAAAAGCTTGATATTCAAATTTATACAAAAAAATAAACTTGAATTGTGAATAGAAATATGCCAACCTTTATCATTTCTTTATCATGATTTTCTGTATAGTCTTCAAGTTTTGTCAATGACGTCTTTAAATCTAGCTAAAGTACAAATAGATAGTCCAAGATCATTATCTTCAAAGTATCACATCAATAGAGAATACAAAGACAGGATTGCTCAACAACGGTGAACCCGTGGATAATTTTTGGGCCTTAAACTGTATCTTTGGAGCAATGAAGACGACGAATATATTGTCAAAACTACCCATAATTGAGATAGAAGAATCTGTGTGGACTCAATACAATGTCGATCAATAAAAGACTTCTATTAAATAGAAACAACCAGGACTTAGTCTAGTTTCGTGTCCTGAAAAGAGGAGGCAGATATATTTAATGATATTCACATATTTCAATTGACTTTAAACTGTGCGGCTGACTTTACATTGAAAAGATTGCCCTTCTATAGACTACAATTCGTATTTAAAGTCTGGGCGCAGGCTAAATTGACCCATAATATCTGATATTCACTGCACATCTCATCAATCAATGTACATGTAATCTTAGCACATCTCTGGACTGATTGACAAAAACATCCTTTTCATAAAGATTTCTATGTGTGTCATAACAAACCAGAACAAAACGGAAATTGAACAACATCAAGCTGTTCTCTACAGGGGTTATCATTTTAAAATGACAGAGAGGGTATTAGCTTACCCTTCTACATTAATAAAGACCTTTGCTATTTCGTAAGAAAATTGCCCATTGTTCATTTTAATTTATAGAACCAGCAAGCCAGGGCCCTAGTTTATTAATGTGAAACCTCTTCAGTCCGGCATATTTAGAATAAGGCTGGGAGATAACTAGGTCCAAGACTGTTTTTGGATTTACAAAATATTCCGCTTCATTATTAAAATACAATTACTCAAAACATCAAGAATTTGATGCTAGAAATGAAGGTGACATTTGTCACGGTATAATAATGTTTACCTTTTCTCTAGTGACACGTTCAAGTTGTATTTCTGTTCTTGACAATTTTTCAGCTATATCATCCAGCTGGAAAAACACATAAGAGTAATTAGGAAAACGATGACTTATTATATTCAGCTATCCATCTCACGTCTATTCACTTCCTAGATCAATTAAATCTTTTGCGCCCTTTGTTGATTCCACAAATACATTTCTCTGTTAATAAGCAACATTTTTGCTGCAAAATACGATGTCCTATCATGTCGAATAATTTCATTTAGGAGACGAAAATGTTAAGTTTCCTGCAGAACAAGATAAACTTAGCAAATTAATTACTTTTGTTCTAAATTGTTACATATGACGATAGTGTGAACTGTTTTTGAAATGGATCTTTGATTCATATCCTACAGATGGCTTCGGATGCTCTTCAAGACTTTAAAAACTGTCATTTTATATCAAGGTTCTAAGATGTTTCTGCTTTCTCCAAAACGAAAATAAGTACACCTGAACTATAGTGAAACATCTCGTTAATATAAGAGAGTAAATTCTTTGAGTAAGTTTAAACTGATCTACTCTTTGGGCGATTTCACTCTAAAGAAAATGTTATTTTTTGCATTGTTCGTGTCTTGTCACCGAGTTTGTCATATATCAAAACATTGAATCTTGAATGATTTTAATATACTGAGAGGATAAAGTTAGATGCCAATCCTACTGACGGTTCTCATAGTCTTAAAAGTCTACAATTAATAAAGATTTATAGCAAAATTCTATAGAGGTGATTGATTGTTTTATCCGGAATAAATTTCTAAAAAATACAGAACGATTTACCTGTTTTGTTAACCTTCCTAAATTCTCTTCGTTTTCATTTTGCAACTTTATCTTTTCTTTCTGAGCTGAATTATTTGCTTTAAAGATTTGTTTCTTATTTTCGTCCTTTAGACGTTGAATCTCTGCCGTTGCTTGTTGATACTTGATAGTTATCTATTAAAGGAGATGATACAACATGTCAATATGGCACTATTTTGGATATAGCAAAGCCGCTAAATGTTTGATCAGAGTTAGGAAAACATTACGATCACACGGTCATTAGCTGGAGGAAGGTCCACGAAAAGCAATAGAAACTCCTATGACACACCCAAGTCATGCCTTTTTTCATTCTCTTGTTAGGAAGGTTTGTCTTCTGGTATGCTTTGTCCAGAGGAAAGTTGAAAACTTTCTGGACTTTGTGTTTGATTGGTTGAGAGATCTGAAGATGTATTTCCTCCCAACCTAATTGACCAATCAGTGTGCAATATTCTGGAAAAAGGCATCTCACAGCTATATGTAGGTCTTTATTTAACGTTTCGGCGTGTGCTAACCATGCTTCCTAACAAAACAATGCACGTCCGTGGAATACGGTTTTGATGTTGATTTTTGTCTACTTCATCAATATACCTCCCATTCAAACTACGTTGGTGCCAATATGAAATCTCAAAAAGGAAGGGAGCATGACTGATGGAAACAATCAGAAAAAAACAAAAATTAAAATACCTCAGATTATTTTAAGTCTTTATACAGTCGTTTAGGGTCGTCAGTAATATCTTATAGTAGCTGGTATGTTAAAAAAAACCGTCAGCTGGAAACATCGCAAACGTTTAAATCTTTCAATCTTGAAATAGTTATATGTTGCCTAATGACCCCCAGCAAGAACTGTCGACTTCTTACAAGGGATAATGCTATCGACATCTATGTTAATACATTCATGTCTAATTGCTCCAAAATCGTTGATGCAATTATCCCCTTTCAGTAGCTGTGATGTAGCGGTAAGAGCTTCATTTCAATGTTAGTAAGCTAAGTAAAATGTTATCTAAAAGGTATTACACGAAATATTTACTTGTAAAATAACCTTAAATCTTACCTCTTGCTTTTGTAATTGCACTTCTTCGGCTAATTCACAACTTTTCTTAACTTGTATAAATGCATCTACTTCTCTCTTCCTCACATCCACTAACATGCTGCGTTGCTTGTTTACTGTTTCTAGCAATTCATTATTTTCTCTAAAAGTTTGAAGCAATTTAAGATCACTGGACGCAGTTTGATACCTCTTGAAAAGCTTATATTAGCTTCAATAGAAACTTTTATTATGATTGTCATGACGACTATTCATTGCAGAAAGACTACCACTTGCAGGCGAACCAAGTAAGAAATGACCCTTTCAGAAACTCTTTAAGGAGAATCAGTAACGAATAATTTATTGAGTTATGCGAGAAGTAGTAAACTAATATAAAATATTTTCTGACAGCATGGGCCCCTCCTCTTCCCTCCACATAAAAATAACCACGTCTCGCTGATAATCACAGTGCCATATGGTCCCTCGCAGCATGAAAGGGTTAAAATTATGATTGATAGTTAGGGAAGTACTGACCTCTCAATCCTTTTCAAGATTTTCTCATTAATACCAGTCTGGAAGCCGCTTAGGACAGCTTTGTTGTGAGCACATTTCACGCAAAGTCCAGGTTTATCAATCTAGAAAACAAGATTCATTGCTATAAAGCAACACGAAGCGCATCATGTATGCAAACAGGGGCTAAGCGGGCTAAAAGACTCACATCAAAACCTCAAAAAAGTATGAGCAGAATTCAACCAGCAGCCCCTCAACATGCAATCATTTCAAGGAAAATTATCAAGGATGGGGAAAAATGCGCAAATAGTTCTTTAGCTTGAAGCTGAACACAAAAGCAGGTACCATCAACATCTGCCATAGACTTGATTGTTCCACCATCCCATACAATACACCGTATTGCACATCGTATGTTCATATGACAATTGTCACACAAGTATTCTGAGACTTCATCGCTGCAGAATTATATTAAGTAAAGCACCATCACAAGGATGATATCAAATTATTTATTGTATCCAGTGTCTTAAACTGCATATCTATGATATAAAAAGTGAAGCGGAAGAGAAAGATTTGTGGATAGAGCACAGGAATGGTTGATACTCCAACTAAATAACTCCAAAATATATCATGTTTTCGATATCATTTTATTGAGGCAACTTTTATCATTACCTTGCATTTTAGCCAAAGATCTGGTAGGTAAGGTATTTTTCCTCATGCAAAGGTGCCCCTAAGGAAGGATTCAATCGTATTTTGCTTCAAAGATTTTGAAGTAGAGAGAAACAGTCATTTTCAAAGCTTGAGAGCTTAAGCTAATACCAATTAGTAGGAAAATAAATAATATTTAGCAGTACCTCGCTCTTAATGATTGGAGCATCAGCACCATCGGCCTGGCTGTATGAAAAGAATAACATTTTTCATCAGCATAACAACCAATAATATTTTTATACTTATTTGCTTGAGAAGGAAAATATTTGCTGGAGAGAGATCGCCTGGAGGCAATACAATTCTAAAACCTGGACTTCCCATTGTGTACTGCATGTTTGTGTTCTCTATATTACGCGTTAGCCTTAATGCCGAACTCAGTTGCAATTAAATTTTTGCTCCTGGACTGCCTCTCTCTTTCAACGGTTAATGGAATGGATTAAAAGTGTCATACATTGTGGAGGCTCTGTGACAACAAGTCCTTTCCCATTATGGGTGGCACGTAATTAATTTGCTTGTTGTAGTTGCCTTAATATGATTCCTTTCAATGCATGACGAAAAAAGTATGTAACTTTTTGTTTTTTATGTTTACACATTTTTGATAACTTTTTAAATTCAGAAAGACACTATTATATATTAGATGGGTAACCTAGTTCTTATAGAGATGTGAAAAGATTTACTTTTAACAATTCAGCATTAATCATGTATTTGTTTTGAGAAGAATCTTTGGTATAATCTTGAAAAAACGTTCAGGGAACGACATTTAATGGTTGGTTCCATGTTATCATGAAATGTAGATTACAAGTAGGGGTAGGTATAGCATATATATAATGTTTATTTGAGAGGAATAAGGAATTATCATACCTCAACTTAGCTTCTAATGTTTTTATGTACTTCGTGTTTTCATCAAGTTGTTCCCTAGCAATTAAAGCGACACGATTCATCAACTATTTGATTAAACAGGTGTCTAATGGATCAGGGAATCAGGGGACCAAAGCAAAGAATAGCTAAGAAATATATGGTAATGGTGTTGCATAAATAAAATGGCTGGTTGCTGCTTAAAATTTTGATCAATTTTAAGTACACACGCCCTGAAAGTAACCTATCTTACCAAGTGACAAAGTTGAAAGCTGACAAAGGGAAGTTCTTAATAGTTGCAGATACTCTCTAATGCAGTAAATAGTAAAACGCAACAAAGGGGATCAAATCTTTGATTGGTGGGGAGAACTGACCACAACTTTTTCCACGTTGCCCAATTGGCCAATCAGAAGCCCCAATGGTCTACACTTTATCCGTTCACAGGGACCAGACAAGGTGCATTTCATACCTAATTGTCTTAATGCGTTTGAAAATGCTTATTTTGTAGGCGATTTTAATGTACTATTTGCAGTGCCTTAACTAAAATAACAAATGCAGCAATTTTGTTTATTGTGCTGATTTCTTACAAAGGATATGACCTTTTGCAGCTCTAGCTTAAGGAAAACAAATTCTAATATTCGAGGGCACAGCGAAGTTTCAATAGTCCAAATCAAAATATGATATATCTTCAAAAAACTTAATGCTTCTACAAAATTTTATGTCAAATGCTTAAAAAAGGGAAGTAAACCTTGTTGACCTCAACATTGTTTCTAATTGTTTTGTTTTTATGGCATGAAGGTCTTTCAACTTTGCCTAAAATCGTAAGAATTTCATTGTTACAAACAACAAATATATTGTAAGAAAGAACTTACATTTAAAATGCGATTACCTTGAACATTGATGGAGCATGCAAAGCATAGTAGCGGAAACAAAAAAAGGCAGGAATCAAAGTGTTTTAGCAAAAACGTTTTTCCTCTTTTGTCGATTTTTTTCTTCTATCATTATTTGAGTCGGTCTTAAAATCATTCCTCGCGAATCCGGTAGGCAACCTGCTAATCCACTTTTCACTATACTTGTTACCTCAAATACGATGTATTGCCTGGCAATATGACAAAAATATATTGGAAACATGTAGCTATGTAATTATAATCATAGTATATTATAGAACAATAATGGCTTTATTTAAATATCTAATTTTGTTGGCGCCTACGTCTTCAGACACTTCACATAATCATGGAAAAGTCGGGCTGTATTGTTTTTTTTTCAAGGATGATCTTTGAAAAATCAAAATGGTATTATTTGTCATTGTTCTCTTGCTATGAGTTGTGATCAGGCTGCGGGTTCCCAATGAAATTCCGAGTGATGATATGTTGCGAGATAAAATGAAGGCATCTCCGTGCTCACGAAACGCAACCAAACTTACGATACAAGCGCAGACTCTTCAACGGCACAAGTTACATCGGGAACGCAAAAAGCGAGACATTCTACGTAGCGAGCAGATTCTACTGCTTGATCTGATTTAGCAATATCTCCCACATCATATGAAGTTAGCAATAATGTAAATAAGACTTGATCAGAAGAAGAAAAGTAACTGAAAATGAACGTACAAGTTCAGGTTCAAGTTGTTCAGAGTTTACTGCCCGCGATTCATCTCCTCTGGATGCCATAAAGCCTTTCTGTCAAGATAATAAAGTGACTGTTAATGACTTTCAATAACCTTGAAAATTTTTATTTAAAAGCATCGTTTCATATCAAAAGCATGCACGTATAGAATTAAATGAATAATTCACCTAAAACGTCTAGGGCAATAAGCAAACAAGGAAATAGAATTTCGGAATTACGTGAAATTTAGGCCCTGCGAAATGATGAATGCAAACAGAATAACCTTGAATTCGCAGATAAATTTCTGGATATATACCTGCACATTCTGCAGTGTGCTATCTCCATCGTTGGAAGCATCATTTTCTTTAAAATCTACTGAAAAACCCTCTTTCGTTTCGTTTGTTTTATGCTTATCTGTTTGAGTGGCACACTCAGTCATGGAGTTTCTCAAAGGTGCCTGAAACGTAAATCAAAGATTGGATAAACTGGCATGAAAACCGGGAACATAATTAAATGTTCTTTGAATCAATTATATTTTAATAAATATGAATTATATAAAGTTGCAATGATACAAAAACTGCAAAAACGTGTGAGGTTCACCATTTAGGTACTGTTTTTATGGAGACAATAGTCCGGCCTTCCTATACAAACACTTGTAATTTAAATTTTGCGTTTATATAAGATTTAAAATAGTCCCAGCTAGCCGATGCAATTTCAGCTTCCGGGATCCTGGCTTTGATGGGCATAATCTCTGTTACCCGAGACTATTTCTTCCTATGTAAACGCAATCTGAAATTTTGCGTACTGCGTATGCGAAAGAATTCGAAACAATACTGCGTGCAGCCATGTTGAAATATTGCGCGAAATTCAACCTTGGCTAGTCGGGACTATTTTCTCCATATATACGAAAACTGAAAATAGTGCTGGACTGGAAATAGTTTCGGCTAACCGGGGCATTCTTCTCCATATAAACAGCCCCTAGGCCCAGATTTAAGTGAATACGTTAAAGAAAGCAATGATATTGCGCGATACAACAAGTAAGAAACAAAATACCTCAATCATGCTTTGGCTACCATCAAGCTCGCCGATCTCATCCTGAATACCAGATACAAGTTGCTCATGCAGTCGATTGTTTTCATCAATTACAATCTCAGCTTTTTGCTTTAACATATTCAAAGCATCCTGAAAAGAACATAGGCAGCCATCACAGTACCATCATAAATAACTTCCAGTCAGCATGTGTTACAACATCTGTTATATATGATTGGTAAGGAAAGTCAATTAATCATCTCAGCATCTTTAGCTTAGTATAAAACGCAACAAGCTTCTTAGATTTTTTTATCTCCTATTTAAATAGCCCTTTGAGTTTTTCTTGGCTTTTTGGAAAATATTGCGAACTCTACAACTCTTTCTGGAATACTTCGCAAACAGCAAAAAATGTCATGTTTGAAAAAACAGAATTGCCAAACCTCATACCTATAGAACCTACTTATAATTCAGTGCCATTTTTGAGGGTCAAATTGTGAGAGGCACATTATGGACTGTTGTTATACATGTTATTAATGTTAGACATTTAAATGAGCTTCATCTTTTTAAGTCTAAATATATCTTGTATGAAGAACTAAACTAAAATCATAACTACAAAGATGCTATCCCTGCCATAAATGTCTTGCAAGTGTGGTATAGTAGTTTGTAGTATTGTATTCAGTAATTCGTTTCTGTAAGCTTTTATATTTAATATAAAAAAAAATAAATAAAATAAATAAATTTCTTGCAACTGACCGAACTTGAAATAAATTATCTTATGTATGCTTGTGGAGGGACAACTTTTGTCAAAGATAGCTCAAAGTTTTCATACAGCCATATAACTGTATGAACTATAAGATAAAAATTGATAGAAACAGAAAATGCTCTACCTTGTAATATGACACTTGTCCCTCAAGATGTTGCAAAAGAGTATGCTGGTCATTTAAAAGTGGTGCCAACTCATCGGGCAAAGGTACATCTAGATTCAATAATGAGTCATTCTGTATAACAAATTAAATATTGAATCATGTATAGATACTTTAATGGAGAATCCAAAATTCAAATAGGATGGTTTTGTTACTTGTAACCTGTAGTGACATCATTTCTTAATGAGACATTCATATTTAGTGCCATAAATCAAATTCAAGAGCCCTAATCATTAAGCAATGTGAAACAAACAAAAGATCTGTAGATAAAGTTGAATGCAGCTGATAGATATGGAACCTCCTATAAATACAGGGTACAATGCAAATGGCAACTTAAATAATGTGAGTTGAAAATGATAAATCAAATATTCATATAAAAATACATTTGTGATATAAATTTTAAAAGAAGTAAAAACTAAATTTTGTTATCTCTACAAGCTTGTTTCTCCTTCTCTTTTTCATATTTCCTTTTAGAGTAAAAAGTGCCATAATCATAGTTGTCTAAATTCTTATTGAGCAAAATCTGAATTCAAAGCTTGTGATGTTAGCTAAGTGTAAAATTTTGTACAAATAACAACCAACAAACTCACCCCGCTAGATTTTCTATGGTTAGAACTTCTTTCATGTCTCTTGATTAGCTCTTTCAACCTTTCAACTGTAAAGAATCAACCAAAAGATTAGGAAAAATTCAAGACAAAAAATTAACCTGGATAGCCAAAGATTCACAGTTGTGTTTACCATGAAAAGGGTGCTAAAAAGGTCAAGGGTGAAATTATAAGTACAAATAAACAAAGGATGGGACGAGCATGGACTATCATTGTCAACTTCATTTTATTGGCATTCCAAAGTTTTCCAGAATTGTTTAAGTCTCCTGGAATCGTCATTAAATATCTAACAACATGGAATGTCAATAAAATGAAGCCAAACATGATTATCATTACTCGCCTCATCTCATTTTATCATCAAACTGCGCCTTCTGATTCATTTTGCAGTCAGTACATAAAAATATTGCTTTCAAGTATGTTACCATGAGAAGATGCAATATATTTGGGTCTCATTCCAAATGCTTGAGTTTTATGGCAAACAACCAGTCTGCAGAGCATGGTAGAACATGACAAGATCTTGCACGTGCAAGGTAAAAAATAAGGGGTGCACGGCATGCACATATGATTATTTCGGGTGCACCAATCCACTTTAGGTAGTTTGAAACTCCAGGTGAACCTAATGCGTGTGCGTCAGTCTGATGGGGTGCGTGTTTGTCTGCTGCAAATTTTCTTGTGCGTGCAGTTGCCATGACCTGCAGACTGGGCAATCAAGGTGTAATGGAACTAACAAAACAAGATGAGATGCAAATAAAAAGAGATATTTGATAAAACAATACATATATCTAAATGTTTCTTAGTACCAGTTCAGTTCAGTTCAGTTCATTCATTTATTTTAAATTCCACTACTACATACAAACAATCTCTAAATTAAAAACTTATAACAATAAATAACTAAATATAAATTGATAAGGATAAGTACCTGAAGCTGAGTATGGACTGCTTTGTGAATCGGAATTCTTTTGTCTTCTGTTGGGTGTTTTCAGAGGAGATATTTCTAATTTCTGCCTGAGCTCATCAAGACTTGCTGATGCTTCATCTGTAGTAGTAATAAGACAACCATTTACTCTAGATAATTCAAAGCTTGAACTTTTGCAAAAAACATTATTGATAAAATTGTGTTTTAGTAGATTTTCGATGCAGATAACTTCTATTCTACTAACACTAAGTACCTCTGCGTCCTTTCTTGTCGATTTTACCTGAGTATATTTTTAAAAGGCTTGGGTAGCAGCCTAACTAATGGCCTAAGTCACTTTTAGTTTGACAAGTTATTTATGATAACGAACTAACTGATCATATATATGATTGGTAGATTAATGTAAATAAATAATATCACCATTTTAAGCATAGAAAAATGAGGAATCATTCACAATTTACCTCTCAATTTTCTTTGATTATTTCTGGACCTGCGATCGGCCATTTTGAAATTCAAAATCCGAGCGGGAATGTTGTTGCGCTGCAGACAAAACTCCTCCGCACAGTCTGTTTCGCATCTTTCTGAGTACAAAAAACGAATGTGCCAAATTTGAGGTGTAAATTATTACAATAATAACATTATGTTTGATTTTTTAAGAGGTTTTTATGAATTTCAACTTGCTTAGCGATAGGAAGCATCAAAAATTTACAACAAGCTATCAACGAATGTTATTGAAAAATTATTGATAAACATGTAAACCATTGGAAAAAAATTATCCCTCTCCTTTTCCCGAACTTTTCTGCTTCGATCTCTCCATCTTTTGCTCTCCGCTCTATCTATTATTCGAAATAAACTGCAATTCCTATTATTGTACTGTTAGAATGTTTTAGATTTTAGATTTCTTTTCGAGTTTTTTTTCAGCTTGTTTTGTTTTATAAACAAATACGTATCAAATTTAGATTCTATTAGCAATTCGATTTAAAATTGTGTATCTTAGATAAGTTGTAAATGCTAAGAAATACAAAGAAAATGAAATGACATGTCTGCTTTTGGACTATGCTTCATTATTTTTGAAGATTAACATGAAAGCCTCCATGTTATCAGACATTTTTTCGTAAAGCATTTCTTACCGTAGCAATAAAGGCGGGTGGTATCTCTTCTATGCCCCCTCATTTCAATCTATCAGAAAATGCTCCTCAGGCGTCTTGGTGATAAATATACGAATGACGCAATTATCCGGATTCTATGGTTTTTCTTCTTGATTGGTCACAGGATTCAAGCATTCAAATGTCACCTAATGTCCTCAAGATAAGGCAAACCCATTGTTATATAACTATCAAACTGAAATGAAAACAAAGGTGATATATTTTGATCTTGTTGTAGGCCACGACGAGAAAAGCGCAAAGCAAATTTTGTTGAAATGATGTTACGTGCTTCAGTTTTGCAGATTTTTGTATTCATCGCGTTTTTTGCAGTTGGAGGCCAAGGGCATCCGCAATGTTTGGATTATTTTCCCCCATTCAGATCGACAAGACCGCAATATTTGTGTAAGGAGACGACATCTTATGGTTGCTGCACTTCATCGAGGGAAGACAGTATAAAGAAATTGTATGACTATGTCGAAGAATTTGGCCAGAAAATCGGATCGAGTTATAAATGTTATGATTTTATCAGGAACATTGTTTGCGCTGAATGTCACCCATTCGCTGCACATATTTTCGATGCAGAAATTCCGCCAGTAATCAAAACAAACTTCTCGAAAAAGATTGAGCGATTCCCAGGGCTGTGTTACGATTTTTGCGTCGAATCATTCGAAGATTGCCGAGATATGGTCTTGCGTCTACCCTTACGAGACAATTTTCGATCATATATTAATAAAGCCTCTGGAGAAGAGTTTTGCAAATGGGCTGTACCAGGAGACATTGATTATTGCTACCCAACTGTTAAAGGGGGGAAAGGAAATAGTATGAAGGGAGGAAAACAAATCGGTGATAATGTTCTTTGCGTACAGCCAATAGCATATGAGCTATCCAACCCTTTAGCTGCTGTCAGTCCTAATGATGGTACTCATCGATTATTCGTTGTGGAACAAAGAGGAACAATTTTTATTTTTGACTCCAATGGACGACTTCTGCAAAACAAACCATTCCTAGACATCAGAAATAAAATATTGAACTCTGGTCAAGGTTGGGATGAAAGGGGCTTACTTGGTCTTGCCTTCCATCCGAAGTTTTCAATAAACGGCCGATTCTTTCTTTACTACTCGACTACCAAAGAGACAGGTGCGTATACCTAAAGTACTTTGAGGTAGTGACACTATAAAGTTAGAACGAAAATTTAGAAGAATAGAAGGAAGTATGTAAAATTAAAATGTGATCGAAACATCTGCGAAAGCTTAAAATTATTGATTAAAAATTGAAAAACCCGCAAAATTTAAGAATGATGGGGGGGGGGGGGAAGGCTAAAAATGGCGAAAATTCTAGGATCCGCAACCTGAAGACCCACGCACCATTGAGACAGTGCACCAGTGTCTAATTTTTTCTTGTCGCTACGCAAAAACGTTTTGGCTTTGCGAAGGAGAAGACGACGGGAAGCAACTATGGATGACTACGGGGTCCCCTTCCAACCGTCATCAATGTTGTCAGGCGCCCACAAAATTATCTCTACCTTTCTTTAATTAAAAATGTTTCATAAAATCCGATTCAACTCCAACATAACTTTGAAGTGTATGGAAATTTTTGTTTAACAGAGAAGACTGTATTTGGCTTTATCATTTGAATGTTCCAAATTTTTACTACTTAGAATAAAAACAAACACTTTTGGTTATATCGATTTTATAGAAAGTTATGAAAATCAATACCTGCCGCATTATGCTGTGTAATGGTGGTAAAGATGATTAAAAAAAACATTGAGTCCAAAATCGTGATTTGGGGCTGAATCCGCTAAAGACCCCTATTATTTCTGTCTTTGCGCCAAATCGCAGTGAATTTTATTTCTGTCTCATCAACCCTAGTGAAAGTGAAGACAAACAAAACAGAAGAAAAGCATTGGTTTGACTCACCGAAGCACAAAATTAGGATTTCAGAGTATGTGGTGTCTCGATCTGATCCGAACGTTGCCGACATCAGCTCAGAGATTGTCTTGTTGGAATTAAATCAACCAGAAGCAAACCATGAAGGTGGCATGATTCTTTTTGGGGATGATGGGTACCTTTATATTTTTGTTGGTGACGGAGGTGGTGCTGGTGATGATCATTGGACTATAGGAAATTCCCTGAATGTGTATGTATTTGTTTATCGTTGATCAGCAGGGGCATCGCTAAAAAGGGGTGCTGTATCCCCTGTACACTATGGGTACCACTGCACTAACATGGGGTGCTGTATGTACCCCCCCCCATTCTGGCTTCTGTCAAACGAAGGTTTGGTCGGTAAATAATGAAAGTTTGTGACTGTCTTTTTTCGTTTTGCCTTCGGCGTATTTTCAATAAAACGCGGAAAAGATTATAGCATAAAGCTTGTGATAAAAAAGAACTTTATACTGCTAAGGAAATTCACTGCCTTTAACGGCGTAGACACACATGCCACACCCTTGTTTTAACAAATTTTTAAGTGCCCAAGAGCCTTTTTACGACAAATGTTTCCAGCAAACGTCAACTTTGTACACCCTAAAAAAATTTTGTAGCTCCGCCCCTGTTGATCAGCTTTCAAACTCAAACTTCAGCATAAAATTGATATATTACATTGTATTGTCTAAATAATACTGGTTAGTTAACAATAAACATGGTTAATTATAATGTATTAAAGAGCAAAGAGGAGTAATTACAAACTGTTAGGCCAATGGACGTATGGAAAGAACTTACGGCAAGCTACCGGGCCTTGTGTCAAGTTCAACTTTTTTCTCATGACAATTTTAAATTTGACAAGAACATAGAGATATTAGATATAGATAGTTTTATTTCATTTTCAGATATAAGAAAGCGATATCTTCGCACGGTCGCGGAGAGAAGGTCAAAATTCCCTACCAATTGCTAGATAAAATTATTAAATTTCCACTGACCGTAAGATTCTAACTTTGTAATCGGTCGAGGCAAGCTTCACCGAAGCTAAATAAATGAAAAGAAATATTGAAATGAATGCTGAGGGTTGTATGCTCATTTGCAGCAATCATGTGATGAACACAACATATTCACCAAGTATCACATGATTTCGGGAATTTAGTTAGGTTAGTGCAACACAAGCAAGCCATGAAGCATGTACTGATGACGTCATAAGTGAAGATAATCATAATCATAAGCGATCACATGACAATGACGTCATCGCGCACGTAGCACATCATTAGCTTGCTCCTCCCTAACAATCCTGTCACCCTCGTATCACTGTTAAAAGAAAGTGAAAAGGCAAATTGTGTTTTCACGGCACATTTGCGTTTGTGTCTCCAAGCCAAATTTACACAAGGGTGTATATTGATTGCACATGCCATTAGCGAATGATTTTCTTATAAATCACACAGTCGCAATGGTAGCATGGAAAGTTTTACTTTTTATAGAGAACTAAATTTTAAAATAAATTTAGTTATTGGTATATAACGTTTTGTGAATAACTTGCTCTATTAAAATTACATGCACACACCACTACCATAAATTAGATTTGGCTTAATAATAAAATACACATATAAAAACTGTATGGTCCATCAATGTATTAAGTTACGTACATCTTTATGAATTAAAACTTATCAAGAAATATCTAATGGCGATTTTCAATATTATAAGTTGATATTGATTATAACACTAGACTACGCCAGAGCAATTAGGGACAATTGTCTGGGGCTTGACCTATTGTCAATGGTGGGGCAACACATCATTTTCTTACCGTTTTTTGGCTGCTGATGAAAGGTGCTTTGGTATTCATCAACTACTTACCAAAGTGCATGAGGTATCACCATGTATCCATGCCAAAGCAATCCGACCAGCCAAATTAATCATTGGAGATGGATGCTTAAATAGATACCTTCATGTATAGCCCTATTTGCATCACCTGGACTAGCCATGTCTTATGCCTGATGTCTAATGTTTTATGTCTTATGTCTCATGCCTTATGTCTCAAATCTTATGTCTCATGCCTTATGTCTCAAATCTTATGTCTCATGTTTTATGTCTTTCGTCTTATGTCTTGTGCCTTTTTTTATATGCCTTATGTCTCATGCCGTATGTCTTATGCCTTACATCTTATGTTTTATGTCTTCTGTCTCATGCCTTATGTCTCAAATCTTATGTCTCATGTTTAATGTCTTTTGTCTTATGTCTTGTGCCTTTTTTTATATGCCTTATGTCTTTGGCCGTATGTCTTATGCCTTATGTCTTATGCCTTATGTCTTATGCCTTATGTCTTATGCCTTATGTCTATGTCTTATGCTTTATGCTTTATGCCTGAAGCCTTATACTTTATGTCTTAAGTCTTATGTCCATGTCTATGTCTTATGCTTTATGTTTTATTTCATATCTCTAATCGCTAATCTCTTATGTTGTATGTTTATTGTTGTGCTTGCAGGTCAAATCTTCTCGGGAAAGTTCTGAGAGTTGATGTCAACGTTTACGATGGTCGACGCTACAGAATTCCAGTAGACAACCCATTGGTAGATTTAAAGAAAGCAAAACCAGAGATATATGCATACGGAGTGAGAAATATGTGGCGTTGCTCGAAAGATCGTGGCCATAGACGAACAAAAGCTGGTAAAGGCAGGATTTTCTGTGGAGATGTTGGGCAAAACAAATTTGAAGAAATCGATATTATTGTGAGGGGTGGCAACTATGGATGGCGTGCCATGGAAGGAAACAACTGCTATGACAAATCTCTGTGTAAATCAAGGCTGATGAGTAAGTGAAAAGCTTTTTTGATTCTTACATCAGTTTTATATAAACTCGAAATTGGCCCAGGGGCAAGTTGCTGCCAGCAGGGTTAATATAATTGAGTAATATAATATAATTGAGGGTATGTTTGTTGCTGCGATTTTGGGAAATTGTGGGTTTTACTATAGTGGAAAGGCGAGGCGTTTATTTTCATTCTTTAAGTACTGAGTGCATGAAAGAATTCAGAGGTGTGAAAATTGGGTAATGCAATAAATGACATTAGAAAATAGAATAGTATAAAATATTTACATGACACACTTCTGTCATTTTTGGGTAAGCTTGCCAATCAACTCTAGGAGTTAATCTTTCTGTTTTGTAATAAACTGTTGGAATATTTATAAAGCCATTACTTTCCAAAGTCTAAATATGCTCATTTGTGAAGAGTTTTGCTGCCCACCCTAAGCTTCTATGGTGCTAAAAGAAGCTTAAAGGGACGATGCGCAGTAGCCTTCTCAAGAACTCTTTGTTGCACACTTAATAAAAGTTTATCGTCTACTGACCGTTCGGACAATTTAAGTTTTATATTCCATTTGTAATACTTTCCAATATCAGCGTATTTAACAGCGATCATCCTTCAAATCACAATCTGTATCTCCTTTTTTCCTTCCACTTTCTCTTATTAAAGGCTCCATAGTCAGAACACCGTTGTTCACATTTGCGTCTATCTTATGCCTGTGTCCGACCTTCGGGCTGTTTTTGGCAACCATGCTGACTAATGTCTTGTCTTGTGAATAGTTATGCGATCTTGTGACTGTGCAGATTATCTCTTTAAACCCTTTGCGGAAAGATTTGTGCCTCAAAGCATAGATAACTGGATTTAAAGCAGAATTTCCGTAACCAAATAAGAAGGATATCGTTGGTAAATAGTACGGTATTGGTTTTTTTGTTATCCCATAAGAGATGTACGCGACGAATGGTAGCCAACAAAGAATGAATCCTAATAATACAATGACGAGAGTATTAATCAAATCACTCTCGGTAGTTGTCACTGAATCCGCAATCGCTGTCTCTTTGAGCCTGCGTAAGTGTTTCCTTGTCGTACAGTACAGTCTGCTGTAGCAAAATATCATTGTAAAAAGAGGAATGATGTACCCAAAGCTAAGCAGCATTATCATATGTGATAACGTTGTTTTGTTGTTAGGGGCAGGAGTCGAGCATTGGTGTCGCCCCAATTTGTAGACATATTTGCTCCATCCGAACAAAGGGCCAGCAGCAAGGCCTAACGATATCATCCAAATAACTGCAACCGAAATATAAGCACGCTTTCTTGTAACACGTATCTTCATAGCATGGACGACAGCGATATATTTGTGCAGGCTTATGGCACACAGTGTCAGAATAGAACCAATGAAGAATAAGACAAGAGAGAAGCCATCCATGTCACAAAGATACTCTTTAGTTAAAAGGCTCTCGTCAATGCTTGCCGCTATTGCAATAGGCAGGCAAATTAGGCCAACTCCAAGATCCGAGACAGCGAGGTTAGCCAAGAATATTCCTGTAACAGATTTCATTTCCTCTATTTTACGTAAACAAGCAAGTATCAATGAATTACCACACAGTATGAGCAACACCAAGGCACACATAAGCACGATGCGAAAAATACGAAGCCAACTTGCGTGGTGGTAATGAACGTCTGGATTAGTTGTTTTCGTGAACGTGGCTGCTGAAGTACTCAGATTGGTAAATGCTGTAGATGATACAGACATGTTGCGGTAATGGTATTTTTTGGTGATGTGGTACTTTGTAGCAGTAGGGTTTCTTTGAGGCTGTTATCCTAGCTGAGATTATTGTGTGGTTGTTACCTTTCAAAAAGCTCGCACTGAGATGCTAAAAACGTCGAGAAATGATACAAATCACACACCTTTCTCATCATCTCCTTGTTTCTAACTTGGTCATATAGTTCTTTGTTTTATAACTCGCATCTCCCATTGTAATTAGCTGAAGATCTTTACAATATTTAATGATTCTATATGCCTGTGTCTGAGAATTAAGGTCTGTTAGAATATCTCTCTATGATTTATTTTGGTTCTTTGTAATTAAACTGACGCTCAGACGGTCATTAACTTGTTAGAAATTTCCGTTTTTCACCTGATGGTCTTCTCTGCGATGTTTTATCTTCGCCTGTGTTGTTTCAAAACTGATTGGAAGTTAATTATGAAAATCTGCTTATTATCTGCGATATGGTCTTTCTTCTCTTCCAATATCGACGCTTTAAAACTGGCGTTAATATCAAAGCAGGTAGGCAATCTGGAAAAGTGAATGCAAAATCATTATCCATAAATATGGTACCAGCTTGCACTAAAGATTAATGGGGAAGTTAACTTTAATGTGTTAACCTTCCTCAGATCTGAATGTTTTAATCTGTTTTTGGCTATTCATTTTTGATTCAATATTTACGTACAGCGGTGGAGCCACGAGGGGGTATTGGGGTAATTACCCCCCCCCCTCCCCCTCCCACTTTTCTAAAAATATAGTAATGTAGAGTTGTCAATGAAGATTAAGTTTCGTTTCTCAGTCACATACAGCCCCGAAATTGATTGCAAAAAAGAAATGACCTTTCTAAACTTTTCTAAAACAGTATCATTCTGTTCAAAGTTTAAAAACTAACTAACAAAATTCTGTAAACCCTTTTATGTCTGGACGGGCCATGGGCCCAATAAACAGTAACTATTGGTTATTTCCTATTTGGATTAATGCTTTCAACATCTGCAAACTCATATCTTTGAAAGGCAACTTTGCCCCTAACAGCATCAGGTTTTATCCCCCTTTAAAGGGAGCAAAATATATGAATTGGTACAGTAATTTTGTATCAGCACCGGGAGTGGAAGGGTTAATGACCTTCTCTTAGTCTTTAGGAGGTGCATTGTGAGTGTCAAAATATTTTTTTGATTTGAAGGGACGTTATAATCAGATTCCCTCTAGTTTACATTACAGGTTATACATCCTCTGCACTTCGATTTGAGTACAAACGTCAGTTACAATTTTGCTCCATTGCCAGTGGCAGAAAATGATTTTTTGTACACTGTTACCCTTGGTTTCCTGTAAAATTTCGTAAGATGTCCTATTACCCTTTAATAAATACACAAACGTAGTTTTCCTCAGTCCAACTACTGTTCACGTAACTAATATTTAACCGATGAACCATTAGATTGCTTCAATATCAACCGATTAAATGTTTTTTGAAGCACTTTCACTTCCCCTGAAATAAAATGTTATTTAAAAAACTTTCATTCAACAGATGAATCTGCTTACCAAATGTTCTAAAACATATCGTCTACCAAACAAGATTGTTTGAACATTCAACGGTTCGTCCTCTTTCCTTGTCACTGCTAAGAAAGTAAAGAAGTTTGCTGTGTCCTTGATCGAATTCTCTTATAAATAAATAATTTTTCCTTGCTTAATTCGTCACAAGCTCCGTCTAGAAGGTGGTGATACAGACTTTCTGAAAGACCGCAAAAATGTCACCTAATCACTTCGTCAAACTGTTTTCACTTTTTGAATTCGGTTTATTGATTATAACGTAATTCCTGTTTGATCTAGGTTATAGTAAGCCTTTTTGGAAATCAAGGAAGCTGCAAATAGATCTTTTATTCACGCATATATTTCATAACGTGTTTTAGTTTGCAAGACCACATGAAGGTGATGATCCATAATCTGTTTTTAACCAGAGGCTACCCAACCGATGTTTTCGTTACCCATCTTCGGATACTGTACAGTATTTAAATGCTAATTGCTATAAGGGGCCATTCAATAATTACGTCACGCCTCAGGGGTAGGTGGGTAGTGGGTTTGATTATTTTTGTTACGAAGTGTTACGAAAATGTAGGGGGAGGGGGTCATAGCTCTTTTGCTATGTAACAGTGAATGTTTGTTGCAAGATTCAAGAGCACTTTTTCACAAAATTTTCCTGCCAATCATTTAGGCAAATTTGTTTGGAGCAAGGCAGAAGGCCACGTACTCCTGCGCAGTGGCCAATGACGTCACCTTTCCATGACTTTTTGCGCAATTTTTCACGTGCTCCTTCGCAGTAGCATGTGACGTCTAATGCACGTGATCCTCCGCAGTGATCCATGACGTAGCCTTCCAGTGATTCGTATGGCCACTGGTGCAACCGAAAACCAAGAATACTGGCCACTTAAGAATGTAAGTGATGAAGGATCTTGTCTTTCAAAGGCTAATTTAACAATTTCACTCCACTCGGGCGCTTTTAACTCGGGCTTCTGTCCACTCGGGCGGCAAAGGCTAGTCGAGGGTGTCTAAATTTCAATTAAAATGTATCTTTTAATTATTATATGCAGACTGCAAATTATATGAAGTCTGTGCTATTCGAAGTTTACTAGATTCGCAACTTTACTGAACTCTGGTTGCAAAAGCAGGCGATCAAAATTGAATGTTGTTTAGTTCGTCTTTTTGGGAGTTAAAAATTTATAGATGCAATTCAAAACATCTGTTAGGCGCCTTTAAAACTAAATAGCTTGCTGGAAACACGGGGCGTAAAAACATAATAAAAAACCAAGCAATAATTTACCTGTAATAAGCTGCTAATGTACGATGCTATCATCGGGATGTTTGTAGTTTCTTCCACTTAACATTCTCAAAGAACTTTCATCTAGCTGTGAACCTCAGTTTTCAGACTGCGATGATTACTTATTTTCTCGAAACTCTCCGGGTATTGATGCATGGTTTCATTTCCCCGGCAGCTGAAAACTAAAATCTTTTAATAATGCATGGGCTATATTGAACATTTGACGCTGCACCTTACGTTTTTCTTTTATGTATATTTGAATAAGCTTATTTTATTGCAATCCGATCATACGTCCCTCATAAATATTGCATATACATGATGAGCGTAATAACAAGACTTGATAGAAATATTTGACATCTACTAACCGTTCCCTTTCTTATTCTCCATTGTGTTAAGTCTGTTTTTCAATGATTCCTCTTTATTGTTCTTATTGTTATTTCTATTGTTCTCTTTCTATTGTTCTCTTTCTATTGTTCCTCCTATTGTTGATTCTATGGTTTGGTCTTTTGCCCTTCTCATTCTATTAATCCGTGAGAAAGAAGCAAAATACGTCCTAGGGTGGATTACGTTTTATTTGATTTATACAAAGGCCTCTCTTGTCTAATTAAGGTATGTCTTCGTTCTTCAACTCTTTGTTACGCTACTTATAGGGGACTATTCATTGTACAAATACAGGGGGTATACACTGACACCTGTTTAGTTCAGCTGAAAGACCTAAAGGGCCCCCTTTACATGTTTATTTTACTTTTTGCAATTCGGGGATGCAATGAATTCTGAGATAAAAGTAACTTTGTTATTTTGATGCACAATTAATTATGTCATTAAAGCATTTGAGGTCGAACTTGCCCTAGGCTTTGATCAATCTAGATTCTCGGAGTTAATCGAGAAATGGCCGACTCCGTATTCCTTAGGTGGCAATAACCTGATTTTGTATATTTACGGTTGAGTGATGAGTGCTTCACTGCAGAATGTAACAACTTAACAATTTTTTGCACTGCATGCCGTTACACGACTTATTTTCAGGGGTGCAGCTACGAGAAATTTTTTAGGGAGATCCAAAGCTGAGATTGGCGATAGAAAAGCGTTGCTTTAAGGCATGGCCGGCATGAAGTCTTGGCTCAATTTACAGCCCCGCCCCGTATTTTTGAGAAAACTTAAAAATACCACTCCTAGAACCAAAAACAGTCCATTTCACCCCCACTTTAGCATCGCCCATCTCTTCTCTTCAGCGACGAGCAAACTTATTTTGCTAATATTTGGCTAGTGCTTCATTGTCTATTGAAATGAAATAGATTTTTTGTTTTCTATTACTATGAGCTATGAGTAGTAGATTAAATAAAAAAGGTCATAGATATCTATAAGAGGATACATAGTCATGCTTGTATTCTTAAACATTGTAGAATTGAAGATTTTCTTGAATAGAAGAAAGGTCATCCCACAACATAAGTGTGTGATTGTCGCATTTCAAGTGGAATCATCACTGTCCTCCTTCTTAAACCTGCCATTGTTCACGATAGCAAGCTCTATACGCCGGACCTGATTATTGTCCTCAACTTGGCTACTGCCACAAACGCTTTTGAGTATTTTCCGAAAACCTCTTTGGAAATCTTGCTGTCTCATTGCATAGAGAATCGGGTTGACTGCGGAATTACCCGATGCGCAGAGCAATACAGTCATCTCAAATATATGAGGGATTCGAAAACTTGCAGTTTTGAGCAGAAACATTATTATTGTCGGCAACCAGCAGATGAAAAAGGCAATCATCATAATCATCAGCGTATGTATCATATGTGTCTCTACTGAAGACATGCTTCGTCTTGTGGTCCTTACTGTAGTGCCAGCTTCACTGGCCTTCATTCTGCGATTGTGCCAACGTGTCATCAAATAAAGTTTATAGTAACAGAAAACCATGGTCCCAGTTGGGATGATTAGGCCTATAAGGAACAAAGCAAGCATATATGAGTACCCTGACATGCTGTCTTCGTACGGTGCACATTGATGCCCACCTCGGCTAAATGAGAAGGTACTCCATCCAAGTAACGGCGCAAAAGCAAAAATAGCAGCCATAAGCCATATCAGCGTGATAGCATACTTCGCATGGATTTTTCTGAAGCGATTGAACGTAGTGTAACTGACATTTATGTACTTTTGTAAGCTGATAACGCCTAATGTGAGTAGGGATGCAAGAACAAATAGGACTAACACAATTCCCTGTAATGCACAAAACCATTTATAGTGCAGTAAGAAGTGTTCAACGCTAGCAGCCAGTGACAAAGGCAGGCTTATAAATCCCACACCAAGATCTGTCACCGCGAGGTTAGTCAAAAACAATCCGGTTACAGTTTGCATTTCTTTAATGTTCAACAGACAGTATAGGACCATTAGGTTCCCGATAACGACCAAAACCATGAGTATGCTTAATAAAATGATTTGAAGCCAGAAAAACCACACAGGGTCGTGATGTTTTTGATGTAATGCTTCTGTGGTGTGAATAGTGGTGGTTAATAGCGAAGATGGTGTAACATTTACTGTGAGGTTACTTATACTATACATGTCGATCCGGCTTTATATTGATGACTTTCTTGCAGGAACTAATTTCAGAGCTTTCCCTTGTAACTTGTATCTAGACTGAACCTTGCTTGTTAATCTAAATTAGCTTGTAGTATATGTGTCGATCCGTCTTTAAATTGATGTCTTCCTTGTAGGAACTGATTTCAGAGCCTTCTTTGTAGCTTTCATGTATCATCACAATCTTGCTCGTTAATCAAAGGCGTAGGTGTTACTTATACTTGTAAAGCGCTTATCACTATAACCAGTCGTGAACCTATGGAGTTGATCCCTTCGGGCATGCATCAAATATAAGTAGAGGAGAGTGATTTGATAATGCTTCCTTTACTTGGTTAAAGACATCAGTGACAGTCAATAGTTTATGCATCTAAGGCATTGCCTTCTTCTTTTCTTTTTGCTTGTACCGCATGTAAAATGAAGCTGGCAGTTTGGCAATGGAATTTCAATTTTTTTCATGTAATCACAGATAATTAATAGCAGCTTCTTTCGGCCAGTACCGCATATGAAATACAGCAATCAGTGTGACAAATGGCGCCTCAATTTCTGCAAGTAATAGTTATTAACCAACTGCAGCTTAGAACTCTGTAAATCAGTCCCTACCCAACGACATATACATGTCCATCGATTTGAATTCTCTACAATGCTTGCCTCAATATTTACTCATCTTTCAAGTGTGTAATCTGTAAAAATATCCAATTTCCAGCATTTAATAAGATGATACGATGAATTCTTAAGCAATTACCTATTTCTTCTAGTGCTGATTGCATCGAGTACTAAGCGGTTTTTTACTATGAATAAGAATACCAGTTATTATTTAAAAAGCTGCAGAATCTATGATTTTTTAATTAGGATTTATTAAACACTTCACAGAAAGGCGCAAGTGATTCAGGGTGTCAATGCAGACCTCAGCTCAGCTTAGCCTGGTAGTTAATTCGTGTTTCCTTTAGCTTCATAAAATTTTTTGCTATAAATTATTTTATTTAGGCTTAAAACTGCTAAAGACTAGAGACTTTTGTGGAAAATAGGGCGGTTGCTTATAAAAGCTTTCAAAGCAGTTTTAGATTTAAACATATTCTTCTTAACTTCCCTCTCTAATTACTAGCTTGATTTCTTATTTGTTTGCTCGTTTCGTCATTTACTTGCATGTCAACTTGTTTTTTTTTTATCCTGTTTACTTACGTAATTCCTTGCTTGCTCTCTTGCTTCTTTCGAACAAGATAATCGCTATATTCAAACACAAACTCGGGTTTTTCCACCATTATATGTGATTTTTAGAGTTTGCGTCTGGAGCCACGGTTATGAATAGGGTTAGAATGCAGAGGGCAGAGGATCTGTTTAAGGAGTTACTCCAAATTACCATTACCGACATAAATTACCGATATTTTAGTTATGAAATATGTTACCAGTAAGCTATTATGTTGACACTGACTACCTTTACAGCTGCAAGTGTAATCTCACCTTGTTTGTGATGACTCTTGATATCTCACACTTTTATCTTCACATCTTCATTTTTGTCACAACATGACAAAGGTTGTCGATTACTCATCTGTTGAGATTCTTCATGCCTTAGCAACCGAAAGTTTAAAGATGGAATTTTGCGATCGATCGTTATATGATGAAATTTTGCTACAGATACTTTGCTTTCTTTGCTTTCAGCATATGTTCAGTAAAATTGAAAAAATTATAGCAAAGAAGATTATTGTAAGAAAATTGTCGGTTTTATTCCCAGGATATTCACTAATAAAAAAAAGACACCCATACGCCACGCCCTTATGCTAACCGTGCCCTAGCGACGCTCTAATATCAGTTTATCTAAACTTTGCACCCCCAAAAAGGTTTTTTTGGCTCCGCCTCTGTCTACAATTGCATCTTTTATGGACCACTTTCCCTCTAAAGAACAGTTTATCACATGGTTTTCATCAGGTACGCTATTGTTCAAATTATGACCATTCTGAATCTCTTTAATTGCTTTAATGTTTTTCAAAGAAGCACGGTAAAGGTATCCATGCATTAACCCCCTGATGCATTATCAACGTTTGTATGTTCAATTAAATTTTCTAATGAATGCGAGTACGCAGATGATGCGTCGATAATTTTAGGTATTGTGCAGGTGGTAATCTTAAACCGTAAAAGAAATTGACGTGTGAATTGTTTAAATGCATTGCAAACAGGATTTTAATACCACAGCAAAGCTACCGATGATATTTTAAGGCTGTTTTGCCTAGCAGTATTAGATCTTGGAAATAGCTTCACGAAAACATTCCCATCCAATAGGGTTTCTATACATTGCTATGTTTACCAAGACTCTTATTTGAACCTTCTCGGTCCACTTTAAGAATTATTATATCAAGACTTATCCTGGTTTTCTGTTCAGAACCGAATTCAGGCATCTCTGAACTGGGGAGCAAGAAATAAAAAATTTCCAACAATTGGCTGTAAAACAATAGATCGATTGTTTACAGAACAATAGCCTATTGTTTAATCTATCGTTTAAATCAGGACAAATTTCCGACGAAATTGGTCATTGGTGCTTCGCCCAACTCTCAACTCAACTTTTCTTTACTAGACCACTACGTCATTACAATTTTATAGAGTCACATGCTCAAAGCTCCTTCGCAGTATAAATGTCGATTTATTTTACTATGCCTTTATTTCATCATAATTATTATTGTAATTATCATCAAATATTTATACAGGATAATACAGTCCATTCAAAATATATGAAATCATTTACACTTATTTTAATAGTAGACCTGTAAAACAAATAGATAAATGAATTAAGTAAAATAATTGATTATTTAAAAAGTTAAAATATACAGAACAAGTATAATTTTGATCATTTTTTTCTATTTAATCGTATGTTATTTTCACCCCTCTTCTTATTGTTCAATTTCTTAAGTCAGCAGAAAATATTGACTTTTTGCAGTGGAAAACAGAAATACTATATAACATTTTTTATAAAGATGGAATCCAGTAAAAATTGTTCGATATTTGCACTGACCTAGGTTCCTTTTTTTTAAATAATTTGATATATTTTGGTCAAGGCTAGATGATTGTTCATAAATAGAAACATGCTTTCCACATGATTAAATGTCGTTATGATGATGGTCTAGCAATTTTAAACAGTTTTAATGATTTTAAAATTGTATTCATTAACGCGTTATATACTTTCAAATAATCCTGTTTCACATACTACAACTAATCTTGTTAATCTATCTAAATTTTGATGTTTAATATAGTTTCATGCCTAATATTTTATTTTCACAAATTCCATACACATTTTATCATAAATAAGTTATACTTTACTACTATGTTCTCTTTTGGGCTTTCACATACACTTCTTCATCGCATAGGGTATTATTTGATAATCAAAAAGCCTCAGATAACATCTACTAGGATAAAAATTACAATACCATCCCCAACCAATCGCCTTCCACAATTCCAACCTACTGTTTACACTCACAATCAGAACAATCTGCATATGTCTGCTTTTGTTGATTTAACCATTCTTCAAATACAATAGCTGGACAATAGGTTGCAGGGTATCATAGGCAAACTTTGCATGGCTTTCCCCGACCCCCCCCCCCCCCCTCGTTCTTTAGTGTTTCACTTTGCAAGAATCCATTGGTCAAAAACGTTATTTTCATGCCGAATTGCAAATCGAAAGCCACTGCATTCAATGGCCATCGAAAGTAGTTGGAACAGTAGGTTTTCATTTGCCACCAATTCATATTTTGCACCTCATTGTTGTATTCTACGTAGACTGATCACAACATATGGTAGATTACGATTTTCACCAGAGGGCACCAATTTTAACTTAAACCTCAAAATCTATTGTCACATTTGGTTTGTTTGGAGGATTCGCAATAACAAATTGAACGTAATATATTTTGTTCAATATGTCCAAGCACATTCAACAATTGTTCAAGTGCATTTATTTTTGTATTTTCTTATGTTGCTATTGCAACCAGCAAGGGTGGTAGAGGCAAGAGAAGATCGAATAATGTTTGTAGTGACTGAAGACTGTTTGCCACATAGTAGATTGTAAAAGAAAGAGGCGTGAGATTGGTTGCTTTTCAATCGAATTTTCATAGTTTAACTTACATCGTTTTATGCATCGCTTTTAGACAGTATCGTCTTGAAGAATTTTCCCATAATTCCCATTTCACCTCGCTTCGCTCGCAGCACCCTAATATCAATTTCGTTCTGACGGTCCTTTTCCTTGTATTTTAGTATTTGAGCCATTATCGCAAGAATAAAGCATGTGAACCAGGATGTAGGTCGCTATGGCAATCCGTACTCAGCAATGCTATGTTAGATTTTAAAAGAGTGAGGGAGAGATGGGTTGCTTCTGTACCGAAATTTTAATAAAATTTACCTGGTTTTTGTTAATCGCTTTTAGACAGTATATGTTTTAAAGTTAAATATACCTTGAAAAATTTGAGTCATTGTGGCATGGGTATAGCATTGAAAACAGGATGTTGATTCCAGTCAATACAATTTTTTCAAGCCAAGGCGACTGCACGAAAATCTTTTTATCATAATATCCAACTTTCAGCTAGAATCAGATGATTATACCACTGTGTTAGCATAGACTCCGCCTTCACGAGCACTAGGCCTTACCACTAATTCAATAGGTGGTCTTTCATCAGAATTTGACTCGCTCCTGGCAGTGCATCTTCCGAAGATTCGTCTGAATGTATCCAAGAAGCCCCTGCGGAAATCCTCGTGTCGTAGAGCGTAAATCAAGGGATTCATCGTTGAATTCGCGTACGCGAATATTAATGCGAATACTTCAAACTCCAGTGGCTCATCTACTTTTGCAAACTCTAAAGCAACGAGAATCGCCGATGGTGACCAACAAATGATAAATACGACTCCCATGATGATTAATGTATGTATCATACGCGATTCCCGTAAGGTGGCTCGTCGACTAGCTAGGTCATTACTAGACAGTACAACACTAACTCTCATTCGGCCTATATGACTCCGCATTTTCCAGTAGAGTTTGTAGTAACAATAACTCATCACTGTTATCGGTATGATCATTCCAATTGTTAAGATACAAGCGCTGTATATTCTTCCTGATATCGTCCATGCAAACGGTCCACATTGATGACCGTTTTTACTAGTAGCATAGTAACTCCAGCCTACAACAGGCCCGAAAGCGAACAGTGAGGAGATCGACCAAACAGCTATGATAACTCTTTTTGCGATTTTTCTTGTGAAGCGAGATTGCATTTGGTAGCCAACAGTCATGTACTTTTGAACGCTTAATGCTGTTAGCGTGAGCAGGGATGCGAGTAAAAAGATCACCATGCTGATACCATTGAGATTGCAAAACCATTGCTTTCGTACCAGTCCATAGGTATTAGCCGAAGTAAGTGTGATTGGAATGCTTATGAATCCAACACCGAGATCAGTTGCTGCTAGGTTCATTAGAAACAGGCCCGTTATTGTATGCATTCGCTTGATTGTGATTAAGCAATAGACAACTAACGAATTTCCACTTATTATGAGAAAAATTAAGATGGGTAATGAGATGTTTTGAACCAATGAAAACCATTGAGAATCTTCGATATTAGTACGGCCGGCCTGTGTTTCATTCATTGCAGCAGCTCTCTTAGCGTTTAGAGCAATGCTGACAATCGTTCTTAAAAAATCTTTGCTAAGACGGATTCTTGAGGTACGTTTTATGTACTGTTGCTCTTCTCACGCGAATCTCTGAGCCTGGCTTAATGATGAGGACTGCCTGGTCTTTGTTCAATTAAATGTAATTCGTCTTTGTTCAATGAGTCTTATTCTCTATAGGATGTTACCATAAAAAATGCTTAGATTACTTGCTACGCAGGTCTGCAAACTATAACTGACAACAAGCACCTGTCTATCAATTTAGCCTCGTCATCTACCAATGTTTGCTTAGATTTTTAATACTAATTTCAAAAACGGTTATCAAATCCCTGAAGCCTTATCAACCATCGAAGTTACCGGTATTTCTCCTAAAGGCTGTACCTTGCAGTTGTCAGAAGCTTACATCGTTCAGTGTTCAGTCTTCTAGCAATTATGCATGAATATGTTGACACTATTGCAATACATGTTACGCTTTCAAGTAACATGTGGCCACTTCTTCTTAATTCTTCTTTATTTGTTCATTTATTATTTTGTTTTTCCAACTCAGCCATACAGAGAGTTCTTTTATGAAATGTTGTCTGTGCTCAGTTACAAAATACAATGCATGAATCTGTTTACTTTCTGTTCATTCACAACTGTGTAAACTTTTTATTTGGTATGTTTGTCTTAAACGACACTTATCTGTTTTCTTTCGAGTCTCACACGATTTGATGTTGAACAGTTTTTCATTCTTTGGTTATATTAACTTGATTATTTCTCACTCTTGTTCTGTTATCAACACTTTCTAAAATCGCATCCAATCTTATCGGTTTGATTGATCTAAAGTATTTTCATTCAGAAGCTAAAATCTTTGGTGATAATGCGTAATTTGCCGTGCTATTAATTCTGCTGTCATTTTGAAAATACTGATCTGAAACGTCGTTTTAAGTGAGATTTCCATTGTAACTGTATGATCCAAGATCAACTTGTGATTAAATCAAGAGCTGGTATATAATGCGATTGTCATCAGATACCGCTGGCTGATAGTTCATATACTCATTAAATACTGTGCGATTTAGTTCACAATGATCTGTTTTTAGGATTTGTCAAGGAGATGCAATAAAGTCATACAAGATATTTTGAGTAAAATTCAATCCCTTTAGACTGCATTGGAGTTAACAGACGCCATCATTGTATAGAGGAATTACGCCTGATGCAGTATACGAATGATAATTGGAACTTATATACCTTGCATAATCAGATAGATGGCCCAGATATACGTCCTGTTTTAAAGGTGCTGCATTATCACTATGACGTCATTGCCGATCATACTAGTAATAGTCTTTAAGAACGCTCAACGAATAGAGGATGTCGTGTTTCTGCTCCAAACAATAAATCGTTGCTTTGCATCCCTCTACAATTTCATCTACATGCACAGAGAGCGTGCTGTTTGTTTTATCAATTAAATCTGTTATTTCTGTTATTTTTCACTGAAATATCAATATTTGAGTCTTACCCTGTGGATGACACTTTTTCTGCTTATATTTTGTTGCGATTCGGCGCTGTTAGCAGCCCAACTGTCCTTTCCTAGAGCTTTTGATGTGGGTTGTTGTCCACCGTATCTAACTGTATTGATAAAGCAATGAATTTTGCGTCCAATACTGAAATCATCAACGTAAATACAAATGAGTCATCTGTCGGTTTTTCTCAATGTTCCGCATTAGATAATATGCCCTTCTGTCGTGACTGCCAAAACAATAAATTGCAAATTTAATAGCTCCAAGACATTGCAAGCATGATGAGAGATAACAACAGCTATTTGTCATCCAAACAATTTAAATAAAGTAATCAGTGTAAGTTTGTTAATCTACCGTCATCTTGCGGCGTCATGTGATTAGAATTCTTCTTTAGCTTGGACTTTTGAAAGCATATCCATTTTGTGAATATGAAAATGTAAGATCCTCTCAATGCTTTAAGCATTTGAATGATTAACTAAAAACAAAAACAGCATAATTGTTTTTAGAAACTAGCGCCATTGCTCGATTTGTCCTGTCAAACCTGTCCATTTATCAAGAAGCTTTAGCTTGATCTCAAATAAATCAAGCTAATAACAATCCAACTGCTTGCAGGACGAAACTCAACGTCGTAAGTCTAAGAATTTCTACGAACCTGTAGTTAAACGGTCATACCAAAAGGAAAGCTTGTTCACATCACATAAGGCTAAATTTCCTTGGACTTAGAAGGAAGTTCACAGCACCTCACTACTTCACATTGAACGCAATTGCATGCAGAAGACGATAACTACAACCACTTTAGTATTAATGTTTTAAGAGTTTTCTGCTGGATAATGTTCTAACTGAACAAAATTTACGGCATGCGGTACTATTGATCTTCAATTGTTGAAATCGTCAGGAAGCGTGTTTCTACCGGCGTTTTTTTGAACAACGTAACTTTCACTGTTTGAAGTTTTTTATCTAACAGCTGCCATCTGCTGATATGATCTTTTCAACTTTCATCAAATTTCTGCTGGATATCAGTGATTGTCACCGTGGTTTCCTAAACATCTCATCCGAATATTTAAGATTTATCAAAAGTCCCTGATTACGTTTGGACGAGAAAGAGAGAAAACGCGGACTAAGCATTGTTAAGATATTTGAAATGAGAAAAACAACTGCCTTTCATTAACGACCTGTCATTGTTTTGATAGTAGCAATAAACCAATTTCGGTACTACCTTTTTTTGAAAGTCCTCTAAAAGCCCTATGCAGTAAACGCTGTATATTATTTAACATAGTATTATCGATTACATGATTCAAATGAGAGCTTAAGAGCCGAAATGTAAAGGAAGACAACAAGAGAGCTTTGTGAATTAAGTACGCCATCATGTCTAGAAAGTTTAGATTACAATTTCAAATGCATTAATTGGCATATTTTGTTTGTTTTCAATTTGTTATATGAAGTCACAAGAGCCGGTGCAATCAGTTCCCTATAATGAAAAATATTCATTTTTTTCAAAATAAATCATGTATATAGATTAATGACCTCGTTTGCCAGGTTTCAAAGATTTTCTAAATTCAAAACATGTATTGGATGAAAATAATAAGGTCAACTCACTACTTACATTTCCGACAATTGAATTGGGCTTTGCAAGAGGGCAATGTTATCTGGCAATTTAATCCACTTGTTAGATGTCACACGGCCTTCGAAAGACTTGAAACCACGAAATTTTGTCGTTTGCTGAAACGCTCAAGCTCATTCTATACCAAAGCTTCCAATTCGAATTTAATCAATTCTCAAGATTGCCTTTCCGTTGCTATTTTAATGTTTTAGTGTGTTCTATAAAGATTTACAACCGTCTTCAATAAAAAACACTCAAACAGCATCCCCAAACAATGTCCATTACTATCATAGGGTTGCATTTGAAACTAAAATGGACAATTTATGTTTCAAAAGTTTGCTGCCTAAAATAAATAGAGGTTATTGCAATAGTTTTTGAGTTTTGAGAAAACTGTATGCTATTACAAAGTATGACAAGATAGAAGGAATGAGTGGAAGAAGGAAGGAAGGAAGGAAGGAAGGAAGGAAGGAAGGAAGGAAGGAAGGAAGGAAGGAAGGAAGGAAGGAAGGAAGGAAGGAAGGAAGGAAGGAAGGAAGGAAGGAAGGAAGGAAGGAAGGAAGGAAGGAAGGAAGGAAGGAAGGAAGGAAGGAAGGAAGGAAGGAAGGAAGGAAGGAAGGAAGGAAGGAAGGAAGGAAGGAAGGAAGGAAGGAAGGAAGGAAGGAAGGAAGGAAGGAAGGAAGGAAGGAAGGAAGGAAGGAAGGAAGGAAGGAAGGAAGGAAGGAAGGAAGGAAGGAAGGAAGGAAGGAAGGAAGGAAGGAAGGAAGGAAGGAAGGAAGGAAGGAAGGAAGGAAGGAAGGCAGGAAGGAAGGCAGGAGGAAGGGAGGAAGGAAGGCAGGAGGAAGGGAGGAAGGATCGATCCTTTTGTCTCGTTTGTTATAAGTATTTTATTTGATAATGTTTTTCTTCAATAGGCAATTATCAGCCTCCAATTATTGTATACAATCACACGGTTGGAAAGTCGATCGTTGGTGGATATGTTTACAGAGGGTGTCAGAATCCTGACATGAGAGGACGTTACTTCTATGCAGATACTGTTTCAGGGTAAATCCACTTGTTTTTATTAACCACTTTTTCGCTTTAATTTTCATATTTCGTAGACAATAAGGTGTATAGAAATTAGTAAGGAGGTGAAGTTTGTTAAACTATCGAGGATAGAGCATCCCCAAGGGTAGCAACATTCAATTATGAGATCATTTGAGCATTTCACTTCAAAACACGGCGGTTTTTCTCAAATGAGTTTTCGTCACCATCCGGTTGTCCATTGCCTAAAATTTCCTGTGGTCTATACTTAAAAAATTTCATGCATTCGTTCGTTTATCATGGTAAAAAATTTTCCCTTATTTTTCTATCTAAGTATAAATAAAGAGTTATTTAAGTAGCTTAAGATGAGTATTAAGGAACTATCTTACGTTTATTGATAAAACCTATAACAGAGAGACTTTCATCCATGCAATTTGCACTCATATGTATTTGCTGTGCATGCTAGTTATCGTTTCCTATTGTTAACAAGCCCTCTTCCATTTGCCAAGGCGAATTTTCAGTGCAAAAGAAGACCAGAAAACAAGAAAATGGATTTCAGAAGAGGTTGTTATGGGAAATAAAACCTACTGCAACAATGCGTTACGGGGAGTTTTTGCGCAAAATATTTTATCATTTGGAGAGGATGAAGCAGGTAAGGAAAATTGCAGGTTTGACAGTAAAAGGGAAAGTTAGCATTAGTTATTAAGCAAAAGAATGATTTTGAATTCTCCGTTTCAAGATTACCATGAATAATGATTCAACTTTTAGCACATGATTCAGCTTTATGCTGCACCCAGTAACATAGTCCTTTACTAAAAGTATCTTCCTGTTGTTCTATACTAAGCGTTACAAAATGTTTGAATTTTACTTTTTATTGCTGCATTCACCTACAACTGGAAATAACTACACATAGTTGCGAATTCTTGTGTGAAAAAGGGAGCATAATTTAAAGCTGAACATTTTATCACCATCATATTTATCGCCAATGTTGCCATTAGAAAAATCCAGGATAAAACCAAAGGTATCATGTGAGGGGTTGTGAAGGCACCCAAATACGTTATTGTTATGAGTATCTACTTTAGTAACCTCATTCCTATTTTTGCATATTCTTGCAAATGCAATATTTGTATCTTATAGGTGAATTATATTTCACGAGTGTATATTGGCCTGAAGCTTCACGACCTTTTGGTGCACTTTACAAGCTTGTTGATCCTAAAAGGTATTCTTAAATGAATTAACACCTTTTCATGCCACAAAGCGTTTGCCTCTCTAAATAAACTATCGTCCCCTCCACCTCTTGAGAGACGAGTTAGAATAGACTCACTGAAAACGTCGATATTCTGTGGACCTTGACCATTTGGGTTCGTCATTGGAATGTTCGGATGTAACCAAGTCTTCATATTATTCTAACAGCTCTAAGATTTGAAAAGCTTCTACTCATACAACATTTTTACAACTTTTAGAGGACAATTATTGTTATCTTTACTGACCTTGAACGATAATTTGAGACTATTGATGCATCATCATGAATATTATGTTAAAACTAGACTTTCAGTCGAGGCAAGACTAGAAATTGTTGACTCACGTGCAGGAATGAATTAAGTACTGAAAGAAAAAATATATATTAAGATCATAATGCTCATTTATCAAAAAATTATACAGCAAAGCCAAATAAGCATAAATCTTTTTCTTTGCTTAAATGCATACCTTGTAGTTTTTAAGAAGCTAGGTACTAATTCTATAAAATGTTTTCATGTTAATTAAATCGTGCAATGAACCAAATTTTCCATATCCGTGAACCTTTTTTTTGCAGGAGGAATGATCCGGAGCAATGTAAATTGAAGGTCCGAGCTCCGAAGGTCTTGAAGAATATCAGAAAACGACGAATTGATGGCTCACAGAACGTTCATGGTGAATATATAAGAAACAAGATACCTTGCAAAGACAAACGCACCTTCTGTCGCCACATGAAGACAATCCCTTGGCTTTGTATAAAGTACAAAAGATTTGCCATCACATTTTGCCGCAAGTCATGCAATAAATGCCATGCGATGTTTTAGAAGTTCAATATTGCTTTACTGTAGAATAGCAAGAGGTTCTAGAAGTGTAAAGTTGACTCTTAATTCAGCTATATGACGGTACGAGTAATTTTATCGAATTTCAGAATTAATTTTAAAGCTTTTTACGTTAACAGTTTTTAATCATATTTTTACCCATATTTGCTGAATTTATCCAGGAAGCATTTAATCCATGGCAAAAAATCTTCCAAACAATTACTTACCACCAAAACAATATTATCTCGCTACTTTTTAAACCCGAAAAGTAAAAGGATATACCCTATCCTATATTCCTATATTACCTTCTATACCCTAACCATATCGCCAACACTAAACCTGAACGTAACCGTAACTGTAACCGTTACTGTAAGTGTAACCGTAACTGTAACCGTAACTGTAACTGTATCCCTTGTCCTAACCTTTGCTTTGACCGTTGCCCCATTTTAATCCTGACCCTATTCCTAACTCTCTATGCTCTTAGTTTTGCAGTTGGTAATCCTACTATCACGATGTTCTCATTTTTTTTTTATATTTTGTGCAGTATTAATCTCAAATTTTGCATGAAAATTTTTTATTGGGTTGTTCCTAAGAATTGTCTTTCATCTATAGAATTTCTTATTACATTATGAAAAAGCCTTTGCAGGACCTCTTTAAGGGACTTATACTGGGGGGGGGGCAAACTATTGTTTTCTTAGTCAAAAGGGACAATAGGTCTATTGTTTTAAATGAAAAAAGTATAAGACTAAGGAAGGGGCTGGGGGAACTGCCCACCCATTTAACATGTTAATATGGCCCTGAGCCTTCATTGTTTTATATTTTTGCTAAAAATGAATATAACCAGAGCCGATATGTGTAGATCTTCAATTCCGTTTTAGCTACCTCTTTATCAACATCGTTCAAGGCACAATTCTTAGTGTTACTGTTTAAATGTTAATTATAAATGAATCAGGCAGGTAAAATTGGCCTCTTGGGAGTACGGTCAGACAAATTAATGAATTGTGGGTCCTGTATAAGTCAGGTGACCACTGGGAATCAATTATTCTATTTGATTACATACATAAGTATGACACGGTTCATTGCTCAAGCCGCGGGTGGATATTGTCGTCATTTATGAGCAACCAATGAAACTGAATTCAATCATAATCATATCTTAATGTAAGTGCCATGGCCTCCCCCTGAAAATTGACCCTATTACGTTATATTTCATAAAGCCGCAGGGGGTGTTTAATTTTGGAAGAAAACGCCAGGAAAAGGTCTTATGTTGAACAGAAGCACTTGAAAATCGAAGGATAATGCAATGGAAATTCGTTTAACTTGTTCGTTAAGGAGGTTTATTCAAGTAATAAACTCGTTTACATGACTTTAGATGCCGCTGCTAATTAATAATAAGCATGTGGCCTATCTCTTGCTTTCTGGTTTCGTTATCTTATCGACTTTGTATTTAATGCGTGAAAATAGGGAAGCTTCAATCCAATTTGCAAGGCGATCAGATGATGTTAAAATCAGTTCCTTTTATCACACATGGTGCAATGTTAGAAAGCTCAGGAAAGACTGGAAGAGAATATTACAGCCATGCAAGGGCATAATAAAATGGGGCTCTACGAAGGAGGATTGGCTAGAACCCACAGACCCTCAGACAAGCATCATTGTTTCCATGGATATTCGACCCACGTGTATGTATTAGCAATGGCATTTTATTGTATTCATTAGATGCGTTTAATTCTTTTAGCTCCATTAGAAGGTAATGCAAATTGCAAATAAATATAAATTGTGTTGTTCTAATAAAAGGATCTTTATTAATTTAATTTTTTAATTGCAATTTTATTACATTCATTCATTTATTCATTCATTCATCCATTTCTTTCATCTTTTCATACTTCAACAGTTACAATACCGTTGAAATACTTCAAAAAACTTTAATGCAGTGTGCCCTGCTTAAAACCATAATCTACAGCCTTATGTTACTACACATTAAATTATACGAAAAAAAAAAATGGTCTATAAATAAACGGAGTCACAAACGAAAATTGAAGATCTAGGATGTGTCAAAAAAGGGTCAAAAAGTATTTGGTTAAATTGCAGTTCATCATTTCCGCATCAACATTCACCATGACATGTCCTGTATCAAATTTTCCAACTTCCAATATCTTTTATTAAATCCTTTAAAATCTTTCACAAAGTATTCGTTTTTTATATTCCCAATCCCATTCTTTGTTTTTGTAAGGCTACTATAACAAGAATCCTACCTTTAAGTATTCTTACGTTCCCTTTTTTTAATTTTAAGATGAATTCAGTCGTATTTTCATTGAGACCAAAACAAAAGACAACAAAAGAAAGGCAGTTGGAGGTGATTCTTGGAGGATTCACTTGCGAGGACCTTCTTCTCCATCCACAACAGTGTTCGACCATCAGAACGGAACATATGAAGTTGTATTCCTAATAATAGAGCCTGGTATTTACACCGTGCATGCATATTTGGAGCATTCGCTATGTGATGGGTTGAAAGAGCCCCCCGATAATTGGTTTGTAATTGGTGAGTTTTATCAATTTGATTAAATGAACAAAAAAAATTTCATGTTTCTTCAGGAAAGGTAGCCTATGTGTAGACATTAAGAAAACTGGGTAGCAAGAGGAAATATGCGATGTTCAAGCTATTTTTTCCTGTTTCTTCCTCCTTCCAATAGCGCGATAACGTCCCCACGCAAGCTAGACAACAACTGAGAGCACGGCCTTAATTTCTTCGTTTCTCTGGCAAAAGTTAAAATTTCTTATATCGAAAGGTCTTGTTTTGAAGCAATCCACATTTCCTATTACCTTAAAAACTCTAAAATTACTCGGAAACAACTCTGAAATAACTTATACGAACGGGAATTATTTCTTTCACATCTCATTACCAATTGTATGTTTTAGGTAATGCTCAAGGAAAATACCAACGCCAGGGTTCACTAGGGTCAGATCAAGCATATTTATCAAAGAAGTTAAATTCTGTGCCAACAATTAACATTTTAGAGCAGGGCTCTCAAGAATACCAAAAAGGTTGGTGAAAATTATTTTTCATTATTGCTTTAAGTGATTCAAGGGCATTCTCTTTAGCTTTATAATGCGATTTCAATACAATAAGACAATTCTCCAAACTGCCCATCTTCTAGCTGTGTTTATTCAGCTTTTTTAACTTACTTACTTATATCTAAGGCCATTTTAAAGCTTTCAAAGATTTTTAAACAACATTCACATTTTCAATTATTGCTAAAACAAATTCAGAAAAATTATCAACGCGTAATTTTTGCTACATGATAATTTTTTGTGCTCAGATAATGATTCTTTTGATAGTTCTGTTTATTTACCCGCTTCAAACGTACTCTTGCACTATTTTCCGAATCTTCTTCCCCTGATTTCACTTTCACGATAAACTTTCATAAAGATGGACCACACAGTTAGGCTCTACATTCGGGTATTATCGTCAGCGAATTCTCATTATGAAATCATTGCTAGCATACTAGGTAGAACTACCTATGTTTTCTAGAACTATAAATAATCTATTAGCAGTTTCAGTTGATTTTCATCAACGAAGAAGTCCTTTACATGAGAATTTCATCGCATGTTGACTTCAAGTTGCACTGAAATTTTTAATCAATAGCGTATGTTGTTTTGGGTTTACAAGAAAAATCAACTTGAATTTAGATCTGGACACAGTATGTGATCACATTTAATCAGCTCAAAGGCAATGGTAGATGTTCCATGGTTCAATGATTCTCACCCCGCTTAGGATTCAAGTCTCTGCTACTTAAATTAAAAGCTGGGCACATGACGTAATGAGTGTTGAGATTCCATGTTGAGATAAACCCAATAGGAGCATCCCTTGAGGTGGATTTGGATTGGGGCGGGGTGACTCAGCCTTCAAACTACGAAAAGGTCGACTTCCTGCAGAGCAAAGATAGACCCTACATGGTTGATAAATTGGAAGTTTATATATCTTTGGCAGGGCAAAGAGTGACTTTTGTAGGACAAAATTGCCAACAACCTTCTTAGGCATGAAGTGACGCCCTTGAGCCATTCTGAGATTCGGGCATGGCGACCAAACATTATATTGAACTGTGCCCCTCCCCCCTTACAATTGAACTGTGATTTTACTCACTATTTCTTATCATAGCGGTTCATGTTTTGATGGAAAATGGCAACAGTATTTGCAAAGATAAATGCAATTATTTATGGGATGGCTATGGGCGATGGATTGGCGACAAATGGCATCCATATCAAAATGATCAAGGTAAGCTTAATAATTGTAATAACATGTCACAAATTTCCCGGTTAACTTAAGTCACTTGGTAGAACCTGAGTACCAAAGCCACGGTATCACGAGAGCAAGAGGAGCTTGATAGGAAAGAAAGGGGAATTGAGAGTTCCCTTTTATTCTCGGCTGATGCGAATTCTGATTTGACACTGTATCTGGCATTGTTGCTCTGGCATCCAAGCCCCGTCTTCCTCAACGGCAAGTAGGCTGCGGTCTTGTATTGTTAGCATAAGGAGAATTGACACCTTGGGGGTTTTTTAACATGTCATAATTAACTCTTTTGCAGTCGAAAAAGATAACGAAGAGGTGCAGACATCAATACAGCCAAATCACGATGGCATATTTTGGTTTTATGGCGACTCAGTGATGGCACAGTTCTACAGCAATATCAAGCTCTATGGCAAAGTATGCTATTTGTTCACTGGCAGATGTGGTCATTCGTATAATTGGGTTTATAAAATAATAGGTAGGACAGATACCTTATTCACTCACTTCTTGTTTTATTCCTACCTCATTTCAATTCTTTTTAGCTTTTTTCATTGCCGGTATTGTGTGGTAGGTGTGGTAGGGCCGCTAGCGCCCCTTTTTAGAATATTCATTAATCCCACCGTGGAATATTCGTTAATTCTCAGGTATTTCCTTTCGTAATTACTTAACATTTCACAGTATGGGAAATACTACTCGAAAAACTTGAATTCATTATCATAGGTTATGTTTCTGTCATTTATTTTCTTTGATAACGATTTTATTTATCTGAATTTTGTCACGATTTCTTATTTAGGCTACAATACAACCAGAGCAAAACTCGAAAACGATGAGAAAGATTTCAATAGAACTAGAATTCTTAGCGAAGTGAAAAACGTCCTGCAATATCAGTATTTTAATAAACCGCAGTCTACAATTTTCATGAATTTTGGACTCCATTTTACGGAAAGTACTTCGTTTTCAAATTACATGAAGCTAATACAAGATTTGGTCAGCTTAGTTAAAAACAAAGATATTTACAAAGGGAATGTAATATGGAGGACGACTACAGCTTTGAACAAACATAAACTTGGAGGAAAACATCAACATTCTAGAAGATTTTTGACGCAGCATGTGAGTATAATTCAGAAGTTAAATTCAACATGTATTTCAATGCTGCACTGAACCACCAGGAATTTTACTGGTTTTCCGGCAACTCAAGTGTTCCAAGCTTAAGATACCTTCTTGGAATTAACAGAGGTAAAACATAAGTGGGTTACGCCCCACCTCTTTAATAGACGGTAAATTGCAAAATAAACCAGAGGCTGATCGTGAAAGGTTCCAAGCAGCAAAGTAGGCACTGTTTTTAACTTTGCTTCATCACATAGTTAGCTAACTTGGAACTCTGAGTACTCACCCCCCCCCCCCCCCCACGGCACTGTACTTATGATGGTAGCCCGTTCTCCGTGAATTGTAAGGCAGTCCTTTATATTAATTCAATGATTTGTTTTTTTCAGAGTGTGAAGCTGTATAATGCTAATGCAAAAGTCAAAAGCTAATTCATCACCTTTGAGCCGTCAACCTTTTATCCCCCATGGCACTGTACCCATGATGATAGCCCCTTTTCCGTTAATTGTAAGCCAGCCCTCTATATCAACTCAATTCCTTTTTTCTTTATTTCAGAGAGTGAAGCTGTATAATGCTTATGCAACAAGTCAGATGTGCACAGCTGGTATTCCTGTTTTTGACCTATTTTCTTTGACTGACTCATATCCAAAAGGATCAGGTATAGCTGGATATCAATTCGACGCTGTTCATTATGAGCATAAGATTTTCTCTACGGCTGAGAAGCGATTAGAAAGGCTATTAAAAGATAACATTATCTAGGGCATACATAATTAACCAAAATAGACTGATTTTTTTACTTTTATATCAAGTAGATCGTTCATTGAATCAACATGCATACATTTCATTTGAAGGTTTATCCTTTTTTATTTTGCAATCAGACCCGAAAGCATTTCCGACTATACTGAAATGGGGTCCCTTAGCTCCCAGACTTCTGAAAATATTCATATTCATATTCATATTCATATCATATAAGTACAACACATGACATTCCCAGTTCCGTTTATCAAACTCTTCATTTTTTATTCAAAATCCTCATAAACTTCAACCCATGTCTATATCTAAAATGTACCCAGACGTATCTTCACGTGGATTCCTCTCTGCCCCCCTTACCCGATTTCCGACAAGCCTAACACAACTGCTGATTTCACTCTTAATATGGGTGAGGTGTCACTCAAAGCCTTCCAGCCCAGAACCGCTACAAAGTCACACTGTATAAAAGATAGTTGACCTATTTCATCAATCATCTCTGCTTCATCACTATTCTTACTTCGCCAATATAACATTCAACTGAAATATATCTATAAAGTAATTTTTTTGAATATGATTTATCAGTGTTTCTTTATATAAGAGAATGATTTTCGTAGAGATTTTGTGATAAAATTTTTCAGCTGTCATAAATTAATAATAGTGTTTGCTATGATTTTAATTCGCATGACCATTTATTTGAAAATAAGATAAATACATTAATAATTTCATTGAAAATGCAAATAAATATAGGTGTTATGGAGAGATAGCGTAGAACCATTGATTTATAGGGCAAAACCTCAGATTCCGTAGTAACTGCACACTTGCTACTTATAACCAACTAACTGCAAAGCCCAAAGCTCCGGTAAAAAGCAAGGTGAGAAATTCGAGCGGGCCATGGCGGCCATGAGCCCTTGAACTGCGAGTAAAGAGCCATGCCATTTGCAGCTTGCTTGTTAATCACTGCTTGCTCGCATTTTGTACTCTGTCCATGCAATTCATAAAACATCAAATTTGTCAGAGATAAAGGGCTATTCTGAAAATCTACTGTTTGCATTTTCATCCCCCCCCCTGATTCAAATGTTTTGACCGGCTTAAGTTAGCCTCAGTCCCCAAAACCTCTCGTATTAACATGACATTTGACTTCATAACAATCGAAGAAGGGTCAAAAAATAACTTGAATACTTACCTACTTTTGTACTCTTTCCAAACTGTGTTTATCAGTCTGCACAGGTCACTTCTGAAGCGATCATCATTTTCAACCTCTTCTGCAATTTACATGTGCAGTTTGCAACCAAAGCAATGGATAATATCATGTTGCCCCTTACCTCCACTTCTGCAACAACGACTCGCAACCAAATCCTGGCGGCGATACGTGTGCCTCTTTTCTGCAAAAACAACCAACAAGCTTTGATGTAGATAGGCTTCGTGGCCGCCATTACCCGCTTTGCAAAAATTGTGTCGTACGGAAGGGCTTTGATTGGCTAATGGTGGATACACGCAGCTACTGATTGGCTTAAAACATTTTGCATCCTTGCTCTCGCTCCAAATGTTCAATAGCGCACATGTTCGTTCTTTTGCACGACTTCCAGCCTATGTTCAAAAGCATTTCGTATCTGGTCACTTTTTGTAAAGTAATGTGAATCAATCCCAAAGGATCATGTTATGATTTGTAACAAAGCCACAATTTCTAGAGACCAACCCCTTGAGACTATGCTTCATAGGTAGCGACATATTTCATATTAAAATTTAGTGCTTCTTTTTGAATGCATGTCGTAAACAAATATTGGCTCTAATTTCTATCTCGCTAAATCTGAACACAGTTAACGTAACATCTCTGACTAATGCAGCCATCTACATTTTGTCTGAATATACGCAGTATACATGCAATAGAAACTGTATTATATATAGTTCATGTAATTTTAATCCAGATTCTTAATAGATTTTTTAATATCGTATAGATATTGTATGTAAAATATTTGAATTAATAAAAAAACATCAAAGAGATTTTTATGAGATGCAAATGTGGATTTATTAAATATTCTTCTTCCACATAATCATCACCGTTTTGTTTAGAAGTTAATGCACAGAAGCAAGGAGGATGACATGCGCCGCACTATGTCAGCCTTAAGATAACTTACGAGTTCTTGATTTGTTTTCCAGACCTACAGACAGCTCCAACAAGCACCAGGGATAGATTTATACTGAGTTAACAAAGACGATTACTGCTATGCAATTACACCTGACCAATGCTAAAATTGTAATTGCAAACGTGGCGACCACAGTTATTCTTTTAAATTACCACTAATTAGGACAACCACGGACCCAAAACTAGCCTTACAGTATGGCTCTTATATTCTACCATATGCACCTCTGGGGTATTTCCTCAAAACGGGTAAACGCCCATTGCCAAGCGCAAGTTTCCTTATTTGTTAAAGCATTGCATATGGCTTGAGGTGATTCAATTTTTCAAAACAGAAGCAGTCCCTTGGGATCTACTTATCCAATTAATTATAATTACTCAAAAATAGCTAACTTGGTCCTACTTTTAGCTTGACATCATCCGTTAAGCTACTGCTTGAGATTGCTATCTTTTCCAGGGGTCTACCAGCAACAAACAAGGCCTGTATGTTAGAAACATTGAGGGCCTTGCTTTTGTTTTTCAAACTTCAGTCATTAAATAATTATCAAAAAAGTCGCACTTTTTCGGTATCTTAAGACCGTTAGCTTGCAATAATTGATATTAAGAATAAACGTAAAATTCACAGTACTTGTTATCATATAAAACAGGTGAATATTTTAAGGTCAGAGTCTGTCCTAGACTCATTCCAGAAGTTCTAACTGTCATTATTGAATTGAATTGCTGGACGCAAATGAGGTCAATAGCGAAACTGAGGTTATGGCTTAAGTCTGGTCCTGTCCAAGATCAGTGACGTGGCCAAGGGGGAGTACATTTCTGGGAAATTCTTGAAGATGATAACGTAATTTACGAACGTAAAGTAAAAGAATGATATTTACACAAACAAAGAAAAGGGTTGTACGTATAAAAATACGCGAAAAAGTTGTCTTTAATGATTTTTCCTTTTGGAATATACCACGGACCTTCAGGAAAGGATGGGGCTTACTAGTTTAGGTACTGAGGGGACTCCACATTTAAGAACTTCATTACCCTCTAGATTTGCATAAATATATTTTTTAATACCTTTATATTTATATGTATTTATAGGGTTTTGTCACGTTTAGGTAGCTGAATTTAAGAAACGAAATGAACATGAGCATGAGTTGATTAAAACATCTTGCAATAAATTTTCAAATTAGTCAGGTTTAAAACAAGAATAAACTCAATTCAGATATTTAAACTCAAAAAATGTCTAAAATAGATCAAAAGCATCTCAGTTGGTAACAAAGTTGTGAAGATTATTTTTTATGCATCTTGTCAGCATTTTGTACTCAGCAAACTTAGTGGTCCGCAAATATTGCACAGCCAACTATAATAATGAGTGGTATTTTCAACCATACTCTAATCAGATACCTCAAAGAAATTTTTCTAGCGCCGCTCCTTGGTGTTGCTAGACCTTGCTTTCTTTAAGGGAGACTTGCTCGCATCCTTTGCATAGACTAGTGTCGAGGAGGTTCCTTCCAGTAAAATTGTAATTAATTATGTGTTTGCTTTGGTCTAAATCAGTCAGCTGAAGTGCCTAAGAAGGGGATTTTGGCAGCTGATTTTCTCCTACTCCTATGATTGCACTGTGCTTGGCAATGCGTCCTTTCATGCACTTGAGACCTTAACACCTTGGGGTTGATTTTGGTGGAAGCTGTGTCATTGTCAGAGAGGCCGAGAGGGAGGAGCAGAGGGGGCAGTTTGCCCCGGGGCCTCAAGGTCCAGGGGACCTCATCAACTAACATCAAAATTTTTATTAATGGCCACTTTTGATAAATCAAGGAACCCCCCCAATAGGAGCAGCCTACAATGTTCTAAGAGTGCCTCCAGATTCTGTTTCTCTAGATTCCCTTGCTTTTTGCCCCTTCTGCTCGCTTCGATCACAGACACAAGGGGCCTAATTTTGCAGTTTTTCCCCTGTTATCAAAAACCTCTTGGCGGCCCTGATCATCAGCTTCATCGTAATGAGTCAAATGGATAAAGATTTGAAAAGAAAAATAATGTGTCATTCTCGGATAAAGCTAATTAATTATCTCAACTAAACTAATGTTCAGTCTGAACATTTCCTTGAATTTCAGTCCATTATTCGTGGTATTCAATGCAAAAGGCCCCCTCATCACAGTCCTTCAACCCTTGTCTGGTTATAAGATCCATGCATTCCTGTTCTAAAACGTAGTACTACATTAAAATATATTAAAATTGTACACTAGCTAACAAAGTTTATGGCTTGATTAACCCCTATACAATGTCTTTAGATAGGTATTGAGTTATAACGGGTACCCGTAAGCCCGGAGCAACATGCATTGAAACACTGTGCAATTTTATGAATGTGCCTAATTGGAAATCGAATGGAGTAGGTCAACAAATGAGAAAACGTTGTAAAAAGGCTTTGTGAACGCAATGTAGTGAGGTTAACCTAATTAAGTGCGACCTAATACCAGATTTTTTTAATTTGCCAATCAGTCGATATTAGAGAAAAATTGTAAACAATCAAATAGCATTTAAGAAGAAATGAAAGTTTTATTCAACTCAAAAACGGTAAGTAGAGATTTTCGCAGTCGTTAAAAGAAACTTCTTCTCTTTTTCTTGGTATTCTGTATACATATGCTTCTGTCAGCATTACTGGGATAACCAGTTACATGATCTTTTAATCTTTAATCCCGAGAGATTAAAAGTGTGTAGAGCATTTCATCACAATTGAGTCTTCACGTACAAGGAAATTACAAAATCAGTTTGAACAAGTGATCAAAGCTAGGCCTACTCACAATAACAAAAAGGCAAATTATAAGCTCAAAATCTTCAGAAACCTAGTTTCAAAAAAAAATTTGAAGCAGTGCCCTTTTATGTGTAAGTGTAACTCGGGGAGCCATAAACAACATGACGCCTTCACTGTTTTATTCATATCTATTTAATAGATGGAAAATCAACGCGTCTTTGCAATTTCAAGACATCTACACTCTTTCTTCTCTAAAATAATGTTTTAATAGCACGAGCTCAAATTTAGGCCAAGACTTGAGAACAAGGCAGGACTAGCTAATGTTGATCTTTTCTAACTTTTCAAGTCGTTTTGTTATTTTGATTGCTAATATTTGCATAGTGAACGTAAGTTTTTTTATAAGAAAATGGTTTGTAGGAAATTGGTATTTGATTCCTCAATAGGTAAGAAAGTTCAATACTGACTTTCTCCAGCCTTAAAAAGTATCAAATTATGCTTCTCTCCAAAATTACTATCCATTCCTAAAAAAACAGCTGAATTGATAAATTTCATTGCTTAGCTTATGAATCCTAGCATTCCAGGCAAATACGTTAATAAGCTTCAGGTATTAAAGCTAAAAAATGTTGTTTTTTTATGAACACATTAACTTTTATACATTCACCCTATTTGCCATCTTCTTTCCCTTACATTGATTCACCTCTCGATACATTTTTGTATTCGTTTGAGTTGATATTTTTATGGGTGAAAAACTGATCAATTTTAAACAAGCCCACAATTAACAGAAAAACACAATCCCAATTTTAAAAAAAAAGAAGAAGAATATAAGGACAGCAAATTTATATCAAAATTATCTAGTCTTATGAAGAAAGAATGTCAATGGATATTTCGCGAGAAGTGCCAAACAAAAGAGCTAGAAATTATCAATTGACCTTAAAGAAGCAGTGGCGCAAATAGATGTTTTTCTGGGTGTACACTTTGAAGGACCAAATTTTGGCTCCGAAAGCCCAGTTTTTCCCACAAAGGACCAATTCTAGGGAAATAGCAATCGTTGCCATTTAATAACAACATTGTTTTATCAAATAAGTAAAGCAGGACCGTTTCTTTCCCCTTGACAACTGTTATGGCCCACTCCTGTAACATGGCTAGGTGGTACATCTTTTTTCAGGGCAATAAAAACAGGAATGAATTAAAGGGTCAGTTTTCCAGCGAATCTTTTATCCCAGTCAATAGTAGCTGAGAGCAGACAATAACATTACTGAAGGAGTATATTATTAAGTATACGTCGTCTCCTATTCAGTTAATTCTTTCTCAAATTCAACGCTTTACTTTTTGTTTGCAGACATAAAAGTGTTAAAGACTACCCATGCTATGCTATGCTATGTTATGAAATCTTGGTAAATGGCAAGTAAAAGGGGCTTGTCAACCCATTTGCCAATCGGAAGTCTGCCCCCTATTGGTCGGATTTCAAAGGAGCAATTATGTTACACAATGAGACACTGCGGCGGTGTTACCTTTACATGATAACATTAGCAGTAATATGTTTGCTTACATTGCTGTACACAACAAAAATCATACACGTGTCAACGTTGGATAGACTGAACACGATATGCACGTCGAAGCTAAAGATAAAAGCATGGCTGGAGGAGATATCTAATAAACAAGATTTAACGAATATCAAGCTTTATGGAGACAGCAATGACAATAGAGCTTTTGAAATGCTCAAAAACATTGGCACACTCACAGGCAAAGAAGATGGAACTTATAAAATAACATTAAAAACAAGCAAAAATAATAGCGAATATTTTGTGACTCAAACAAACGTTGACCAGGAAAGAAGGGCAGACAGGGAAAGTAGTTTAAGACCTCCGAGTGATATTGATAGCTTTTCTGAGAAACTTATAGAAAACGATCTATCATTAGCAAATAAAAAATCGACTGTTCGTACCTCTGAGGAGGAGGTTCCACGTTCTGATGTTAACGATGTATCGATAGTTGATAAACTAGAATCGACGCCGCTTAGATATAGAAAATATGGAGACAGCTGGTTGATGACTAAAGACGAATTGTTACTACTGCGAAATTGGTGTGTAGAGCGTGACTTTAGAATCAATTGGAGACGTATATTAGAACCTTGTAAAGACGACACGGTATGGAATAGGTACAAGCCTTACTGGATTCCAAGCAATATCACTACAGCTTGGCGGAGCTACGTTTATGAGAAGGACATCCGGCCTGCAGGACAATATAGCAGATTTTTTATTCAGTCTGTCGCACAAGATGGCACTTTAAGAAGGACCGGTGGGGACAGCTGGAGAGTGCATATCAGAGGGGATGAATATGTTCCTGTGACAATTATGGACCACAAAAACGGAGTTTATGAAGTGTTTTTTATGATAACTGAGCCAGGAAAGTATTATGCTGATGTCGTATTGGATTATACATTATGCGATGGAATGAAAGACCCGCCTGTTGATTGGTTTATCAAAGGTGATTATGCAAAGTACTATTAAACACTGATTGATCCCACTTCATTGCACTACGGTACTACTTCCTTAAAAACAAGTTATTTGAACATTCTGACTAAGGCATGACTCTAGTCGTGTAACAACGCTCTTTGGTCCATTTTCTATACCTAGACGTACCTTAGGAATTAGCAGAGGTGGTATTACTCGGGAACAAAAAATGTTATTTATTGGAAACTTTTTTTTAATACTTGATTATTTTTTGGAGGTGCATGAAGCCCTTGGCCCCACCCCTAAGCTTCTAGAAATGAGAACAACAATAGATCAGGCTTCGATTTACGTGAACGATTATACAATCTATTTTGGGCTATTTGGGAAATATTTCAAATACAGATAATATACTATTCTATATAGGCACTGAATTGATTTAATCGAAGATCTGCAGCATTAATGATGGCAAATGAGCCAAAATGGAAGCGTTCCTTATTCCTTCTCTCCAGCTCCCTTGCTCTTTATCTCCTTTCTAATACATATGTGTGACATTTTTCATGTAAGTTTAAACACTTTAGTAAAGATTGCATCAAACAATTCATAAATGAAAAACTACTTTTTGCCATCAATGTCAAATATCCATGCAATTTGAATACTGCTGAGATAGCATCCAGCCCCACAAAATCTTGGTCATAAACATTTACCATAGATTATTTTTAAAATACATTCTCTTTACATTAAAATGCAATGATTTAAGCTAATATCTTTGCCCTTTGAATTATCTTAATGTAGCATCCCAGCCCTACCGAAATGTTTGACAGTAACATTTATTATAGATAATTTCTCGAATACATTCTCTTTGCATACCAAGGTAATGTTCAAGGCAAGTATCAGCACCCGGATGCATTACCAGGAAATGAACATCCATACCTCTTGGAAACACTACCAAGCACCATCAATTTTACAGTGCAATCTGCGGAAAACTCTGTTCTTGAAGGTAAGGTTCTTTATAAAAACAATACTCCGATACATTTAATTTTTATGTGGGTCAATTTTACAACGAGTTCAATACTGGAAAAGTAAAGAATTAAAGTAAATTTTGCTAATGAGCTGGTGCTATTAAGACTTTTGGCAAGCTTAAACGTTGAATGTAGACAGTCGTTATACAGCATGGCTCCTTCTTAGCGACCTGAAACTTTCAAAAAGGTTTCTATTAACGAAAACGTCGAAAAGATACGGTAAGGAGTTTCGATTATTTTGATTGTACTGTTAGCTCGCCCCACTCGTTTTGACTGACAGGTCCGCTGGGCAAAGAATTTTAAAATAAGATGAATTGTTAGTGAATAAGTAAAGTGACAACCAATCCTATCTGTGTCTAAATATTTTGCTCAAAATGAGCACTGAAGTTTTATATATATATAAGAAAGTTCTATTCCTTCTTAGAAATGAAAGAGAATGGGTTATTGGAAAAATATTGCCAAAATCCAGCATGCATGATCTGGGATGGATTTGGAAGTTGGGTTCAAAATACCTGGACCGAACATTTATCAAGTAAGATAACATTTGTTTGCTCAATTTTCGAATAACATATGAACAAAATTTGTTGATGTCTTTTTAAATGACTCACTTGGTACATCTGGAAGCGGAAATTGTTGTTTCAAAGTTGTCCTATCAAGGAATTGAGATTTTTTTTATATACGTTACGTTACGTTACGTTACGTTACGTTAAGTTACGTTACACAACTTTACATTGCATTATATTACATTATCTTGCATTACATTACCTTGCATCACATAACATTATTTGCATTGCACTTCATTACATTACATTACATTACTCCACATTACATAACATTATATTACATTACTTTCCTTTACATTAAATTACATTACATTATATTACATTGCATCATATTACATTACCTTGCAGTACATTACATTTCATTTTATTAGATTACATTACATTACATTACATTACATTAAATTACATTAAATTACATTACATTACATTACGTTAAATTACATTACATTACATATATTACATTGCATAACATTACCTTGAATTGCATAAGAATTCCTGTATATACATCGCACTAACTGATATTACATTGAATGAATTTTCTTATGTTTTAGCGAGAAGAGATCGTGATCAGACAGATCACAGAGATGGTACTCTGTGGATCTATGGTGACTCTGTTGGTGATCTATTCTATAAATCAATTTCAAAACGGGCCTTATGCCACGAAATATTTGCTAATTGTAACCATACCTATAACTGGGTATATGCCTTGAAAAACATGAATATAAACCAAGCTAAGACAGAATGGGATGACAAAGATTTTAGCATCGATAGAATTATTTTAGAACTTGATGACGTATTAAGCAATCCAACCATGAACGATCGAAGTGTAATCATAATAAATATGGGCTTACATTATGTTCAAGGGATTAATTTTACAAGCTATAAGAAGTTAATAGGACGGACTATAGATTTAATTAACAGCCATAGACTATCACCACAAGGATTTCACGGCAAAGCAATATGGAAGACAACAACTGCATTATATAAAGAGAGATATGGCGATCCAAAGACAGGTGCAAGGCATGCAAAGGGATTGAGGTTTCTCACAGTACAGGTAAGCCTAGAATTGATTAACTTGCTACACAACAGATATGGGGCGGGCACTTCATGCTTGGAGTTGGGACTGGATGGCACTTTTGCCCTGCAAAAACCTGGCACAGCAAATTACATGAATTTCAGGGATATAAATATTATAACGAGACCCTATTTATTGATGTTTTACAGCCACGATTTCAAGGCCTACGTTACATTGACAGTGGGTGATTTACGCGTTTTGCTAAGCTCCAAGTTGCCAAAGTATTGAAAAGGCCCGGTTTGCCCCTAGAAAACTGCCCTACAACCGTCTTTTGCCATAGAAAATGACATGTCAAGAAGCTTTGAAAAGTCCTGTAAAGCTACCTATATCTCCTCGCTTTCTCAGGAATATCATATTGAAGACACATGAAAGACCCAAAAGTTGGTTGCATATTGTCAAAAGCATGGTTGCATGAAATGGCAACCTTTGCTTAGCGAAGCTCAACACGCTGGCAATTTTATTGGATGCAATTTTTGCATAGGCCTACTAGTTGGAAAGTTATTTGCAATATATAGCATTCTTAACCAGAGCAATATCAATTCTTATGCTGCTCAATTAATACACAATCTAATATGGACTACTACGATAGAGATAATTTGACGTGATGCTGCTAAAGCCAACTATAAATCATTAAATAGTGTTCCACCAAAATTATGAAACAGATTTTTTATCAACTTAATGGAAGATGAGGAACGGGTAAAAAGAATATTTAACAACGGGTAAATAGAATATTTACAAATAGTCATTGACTATGGAATTAACTTGAATATGACGTAAAACACGCAGCCTCCCTTGTCACATTCAAGAGAGGTTTGATAGTTAAATGCTACAATTTCCTTGAAGCTACTTGGGATTCTGTGTTTATTTGCAAGGCCCCCTCAAATTAATCAGTCTAATTGATAAGGCAACCGTCTCTTGAAGTTAAATACTGAAAATGAAATTGAGTCAAATCTATTCGCCTGCCTTTACTGCTTGATATTGTTGCTGCCATGTTTAATATGAAAGATATTCAACATCATTCGTTAGATGTGGGAAAGCCCCTATAAATTGCTATAAACAATTGGCACGTGACTACCTCTTTGACCAATGGGAGACGTGCCCGTGTTTTCACATGCTCATTGGCTTGAGGGGAGAATGGGGAAAGCGTCAAGTTCAGGAAGACAACAGTTACCAAGCCCTGTTATTGCTTATTTTGCATGCTAACAAAATGAGCGGACGGGGGTATTTTTACAGTGCGAGTTGTACATTCCACAGCACTCCCAGCAAGTATCCTTAAACAATTTCCAGCCCATCAGTCGAAATTCTTAAAAGGACGCTCTATATGGTAGCATAACTCATTCTATTTCATTCACTTCAACAGCGTGTCCAACTATTCAATGCATATGCTACATCAGCAATGTGCAATCATGGTATTGATGTTTTGGATGTCTACCCTATGAGCGAATCATATCCAGGAGGGACAGGCGGAGGAGCAAAAAGATGGGATGCTGTGCATTTCAAAGCGCAAGCATTTCAACCTGTTGAAGACCTCTTAGAAGAGTATCTAGGATGAGAAAACGTAGCTAATGAGTTTATGAAATATGAAAACACGATACACATACGCATATATCTAACGTAAGGAATATTAAAACCATTCTCCTAATTCACTAACAACATTGCCAATACAAACGGCACTGATTTTTACAAGACTATGCAGAGAGATTTTTACAATTCGTCTTCTTGTTTGCGTCAGTCTCTGTCATAAGCAGTCTGCTTAAAATTGGTTCTAAAGACATTTTGTGTGCAGAGATTTCGAGGCAATCATGTGGCAACGGGGCAACTTTCTGCCTGGAGAATCTTACAGCCACAACTAACATGTCACAATATGAAGATTTGCCTTTTCACAACTAATTTAAATGTCTTCTTGTGGTGAATATGCGTAGGACTTAAGTTCCGTGCAATTAGACCATAATTTTTAGCCTGTGCAAATTGTGCTTTAAAGTAATTTCATGGCTGTGGACTCCCGCCTACCAGATTCTTACGACAATGTATGTGAATGACAGATATAAGGAACAACGCAAAGCGAAAATACGACCAGATACGATAATACTTACAAATAATGTTACTAATATTTCTATGGGCTTCTTCAGAATATGTAATAACAATAAAAGTATAAGAGTTTTTTTCATCAAATTCTACTAGCAAGTGCTTCGTATTCCTGCCGCTTTGCTCTTTCCCTATATCTGTTGTTTTTTTAAATTTCAAAGTTACAAGACTTACAGGGAGCATGATATACAAGCCTTATTTTGAAATATAGTTTGAGTCACTCAGGGCTGAGCAACTGCTTATAGAATGGTAGTAAAATAGATATTACCCTTGCGCAGAAACACACAAATATCAACTCAACGCGGAGGGGAGACAGAATTAGCGACTCAAATTACTCCCTAGGGTAAATCAACACAAAGATCATCACTTAAATTGAACGCAGCACTTAGCAAGATAAAATTTTATTGAACATGAAGCAAGTGATTTGTTGGCATTGATAACGAATTAATCAGATCGCGAAAATAAAGTCAATCTTCATTTAATACAGTGATTCCCAGAGCTAAAAGGATGTCGATTTCGTCCAGGGGGAGGGGCAAAATATAAAAGATATCACAATCTGATGCTTGCTGCTAGTAAATAATGTGGGGGTATTTTTAACGTTATAACTCACTTTTCGACATGAGTGACAGAAACTGGAAAATAGTAACATGTTTAAGGATACAAACGTGAACGGGTCGTATTTTAAGGCTTAATAAAAGAGAAAGTAAACCCAATTCAATGGCGATGCCAAGGTGGAATGACAGAAAGTACCTTCCAAATATGGGGAAATATGTCTACCATAATTTCCTGCAAAAATTACTTCTTGTAAGGATGTTTACAAACTGATTTTGGTTAGGACTTTCACCGTTGTTTGATTGAGCATTTAACACATGATACAAGGTGATTTTGCAAACCAGGGCCTTTTTTAACTACTAAATGATTGTTAAATGGCTCCTAGCCCTTCATAAATCTTACTGTTTTTTTTATCATTTCAAACAATGAGCATATTGCCTTTTTCCATCAAGAAAGAATGGCTGTCTCCAAGCTATCCTGCCTAAAAGCAGGCCATGTGGCAAATTCTAGAACCAGAACAATATTATGAATCCAGAGACTTAGAATAGAGAGAGAAGTGTCTTTCAGAGAAGAGAAGTGTTCTTTCAGCACAAAGAAAAGTGCTTTTTAGAGAAGAGAAGTGCCCTTTTTAAGTTTCATCTATTTTCATTAAGGGGAATTTTTGAAAAATAAACAGGACGCCATTGCAAACTTTTACCGGGGCTCTGCCCCTGCCCCTCCAACACCATATCAATCTGCCGCTAACACCAAAACTTCCATATACGCTGTAGCGTCCCGTCTAGCGGCAATCTGGCATCAATAGCGGTGACGGTGAAAGTCGAGCACACCCCCCGTATTACTTCATTGTCGCATCTAAAAAGAAATCAATTACGTCAGGTCATTCGTCTTGTTGCAAAGCTTTGATAGATTTCATTGCATAGAAAGGCAATTCTTGCGAGTATTTTAGTCAACAATTATCAAATTCTATGGGGAAAATCAACTACTAAGGCAACGCTTTTATTAGCTTTAGTGCAAAACTGCCCAAAAGTACCGCCTTTACGTCAAAGTCTAGCATATCCAATCTTATTTTATGCGACCATGAGAATTTTCTTTTGAAACACCTCACTATACAAACCAAAAGCCAAAGCTCCAAGGTTGAAGGTAAACTCAGTTTAATAAGTATGAGTAGAAAGGGTTATGGAGGACAAGAGATTTTTCTGGTCAAAGGAATGGAGCGGACACCTACTTCGTTCAAACAACGCTTGTAGTAAATATAGCTATTATTCTAGATATCAAAATAAGTTAACGAGACTGGATGTTGCAGAGACAAGTTCACCAATTCAAAGAAAAAGCGATAATGATTTGACTTTAAAAGAATTGACATTAGCGGCAATGTGTCCGAATATTACTGCGAGCCCTAACTGTGAATTTTTAAAACAAAATTCTAATGGGAATGTAGTACTTTCTGCATTGTCACTTGCTACAAGGGATAAAGAATTAATTGTTGGATGCACACTGCCAAATGCAAAGAAAATTGAGAGCAACACAAGGTTATCTAAGGAAAGGCGCAAAGTCTCGTTTGGTACGAAATGCCCGATTGCAAAATCATTGAAAAAGGCTGTCGAAAAACAAAACGAGCGGGAAAGATACTGGCTAAGGAAGCAGAGCAAACAAAATAATGATGACTTGAAATACAGGAAAGAGAGTAAGACAAACAGTGACAATATAACATCGGTTGAAACGCGTGCAATGTTTCAACATATCTATCAAAAGTACGATAAGTTTTTGATCCAAGAAAATGAAGACGCGCACAAAAGAAAGGTTTTTGCATGGTTGAAAAGAAGTCGAATGTCAACTGTATAAAGACTTTAAGACACGTGGTTAAACATTTCGTTTAATGCCACAGGGATTTCGTTTGATAATACAATAATTTGATATCTTCTCCTCAAGGGACACTCCTAATTATAGCGTAGTCCGTGGCCAATAAAGAAACAAACATTGCTGCAAGAAATCTTGTCTCGTTTTGCAAAAGATAACTATTTACCCTGTCTTTACGAGGGTACATGATCTGACTCCTAAGGGTAATCAATTGGGTATAACGATGCTGAATTGTTAAATCATTTTATCTTTCTATCAAGAAAAAGAACAAAATTATCAGCTACAATATTTCATCTAGTGACCAAAGCAAAATATGCAGTAGGGAACTTGTGATGTATATTTGGAACATACGCAGGGCCTTATCGTGTATCATGGAAATATATAACATATATCACATGGAAAAACAGCCAGGTCCTGTTGCTACTAACAATATCCTACTAACATTATATTTTTTTATGTCGTTGTATCAACTCTGATTTCTTCTGTTTCTAAATTCAGTCTAAAGCACCAATTGGGAGACATATATTACCATGCGATCTTTTTAAGCGCCCTATTATTGGAGTTTTCGAGTTATTTGTAAGAAAAGCTCGAAAAATCAGCTGGCAGTTGCAACAGAGGAGTCATTCATTATATTTAAGAAGTGTAATTACGTCACACAGGGCCTTCGAAGTCAGGGTGCCCCCCCCCCACCTTTTTGCAAATTATGTCTTTAAAAGGCAGCGCATCATCTCTTGCCGTGTTAATTTTCCGGCATCGGTCTCGTCGGAGGTCCTGTCACAAGCAAAATTATTAATTCTAGTTTAGGGCAAAAACCATAAAACAAATGACTATGGAGTATGTACTAAACGTGCATAACAGTAAAATATAGAAGAAATTTATTTACATCGGCTAATTCAAATAACGGAACAATGTATTTTGGTGAAAGAAGAAGTACATCATTTGCATACCATTTTGCTTCGAAAAATGCCCGGCGCTTAAAATCATTTTTTTCGTTCTTTTCGTATTTTCCAGTTAGGAAACCCTTTTTTTAAATAACTTAAAATATAATTTGATAAACAACGAATAGAAGACTATTCTCAGGAATTCCAAACGTTACAGTAAAAGTATGTCGATGGGAAAACTTGCAGGTTTTTTTCGAAAAGTACCTCGTTTCCGTTTTTGTCTTTTATCTTTACCTCGAACGGGATTGGCTGGCAACAGCAATAGGATATCAACAGGAATGTCTTGGCTGCTTCGAAAGACGAGGCTGCGGCGTAATCTGGCACTTGCTGTATCCTAAATGAAAACAAATATTACTACACCGAATGACCAGGTGCATTAGGGAAAATATAATGTGACATTTTACCTGTGACTTTGTCTATGTTGCTTACGTTCTATACTCGATCATGTAACTATTTCTCAGTTTACGTTTTTTGGCTATATTTCTTCCCTCTTACTTAATCTATTTCTTTCGACTTTTCGTAATTCTTTGACTGGCAAAGTAGGGTTCCATGCAAAAGACTGAATCACATCTTCCCTCCAATATCTCTAATATCACCATTATAATAAAGCCGTTCTAAATCTATTTCTTTTATTGGTAAACATGTTAAGCTTGATGGCTCAATCCTGAGAACTAGATATTGAGCACGTAGGCACTTGAGCACTACTTGTTACTGATAAAAAAGAAATAGACTTTGAACAAGTCTATTATCAGAACATGTTGCAATTTCTGTCAAAGAAAAAAAAGGAATGGCCAAATTCTTGGTAGCATTTCAAGACAGAGTATATTTACCTATATCTCGAAATAAAATTTTCCCCAAGAATCGTTTACTTTACCACACTTTTTAAAAAATAAACTGATGCAAGTATAGCCTTTTCGGCCACAAACTGCCAAGACTAAGTATTACACAGCAAAATAACTTATAAATACGAAACGGTCACGAGGTACAACAATGAACTGTTAACGTAAATTATACGTGCAATCCAACGCAAAGACATAGCTAGAACAATAAACGGAACTGCGACAAAACACGAACAGATATATCATGCATAACAGAAACATTACATTATCAACATAACACAATCGCTACAGCTGTGTTAATGAAAGACAGCTGAAAATGGTGCCTGCATATGTTTGCAGAGCATTATGCGGAGTAGAGACTAAGGTTTACACGTTTTTTTTTATAAGAACACTTGGTTCGAGTTTTAGCCTGCCGTTTCTTATTTTTCCGTATATTTCCAGCCTAAGGTTTTTCTCATTCTGATTCTTATTTTCGTTTTCGAATTTCCTGAGCATAGTAGTGTCAAGACATAACACGTACTTGATAAAGTAATTGTTAATGATATTTTATTTCTTGAGTTTTTTGAATCTCAGCCAGCCTTCTTTCCTAAGTGGTTCTTATTCTTTGGCTTAATCTCAGCCTGGTGTTTTTTATAAAGGTTGTTCTTAAAAAAAAAAGGTGTAGCTGACAGATTATTAGAAAGAATGAAGATCTTAGGCCTGCATTTTCACTTACTTTCAGCGGTCCGTTTTTATCTTCTGGTGTTACGTTGGCATCTTCGCTTGGAAGGCCATCCTGTAAAATTAAACGAAAAATAAACACCAAACTCATGGATGGCGCCAGGATTTGCCCGACGGGGGTGGGTTCCCCGACAGGGGGGCTAAATATCAGAATAGAGGGTATCTTTTTATGCATTTGAACACAATTTTTCGTCGAAAATTCCTCGACAGACACGAAATTTTTCCCCGAACGGCGGCTAATTCCCCGACGAGGGGTTACAGCCCCCTGCCCCACTCTGGCGCCACCCCTGACCAAACTATATTGATGGGTGACTAAGTAGGTGTAAAATGAGGGACGGCTAGAGTGTAAAGGCAATGAAACGATGATTCCGACAAATGGGCGTAGGCATGGTTTAAATAAGCAAATTCAATGTTATCACAACCTAATACAATCGAAATAATCTCGGGTCTTATGAAGAAAAAATTTAATAGGAAAATCTTTATACGTAAAAAATATTACCGCGTCCTATCTATCAAACCAGCAATGATATCATAGATTATGATTTATAAATATAATGATATTATTTGTGGAATTACCGGGTCTACAATGCTTGCTGATGTCTGCATAAGCGGTGGCTGAAAATGAAATGTTATCGATGAGAAGAAGAGCTAAAGTGGAAGCCTTTGTGTGTATTTAGCTATAATATTAGTAGGTTGAACTGAAAGAACAGAACTGAAAAAATAAATAATGAACTGAACTGCACGTTCTTAAAAGCTGTTCTGGCCCGCAAAATATTTTACAAAAAGCGCACATACTACAAATAACCTAGAATACTAATAAGTACTTTTTCTTACCGTGGAAACACTGAAAAATCTTCAAAAATTGAGCAAACTGTGCCTTTTAAAATATCTAAAAGGCTGTATTAAGCCCCAGTTTCTATTACACCCCATCTCTATGATTATTGCTCTGTTTCATTTCCAAATGATGCTGTTTCAAAACCTTCAAACTATACATACACTATAATCCAATAGTTCAGGATCGATATCAAGACTCTCATTGTCAGATTCTGCAACAATCTCTGCATCATTTCTCACTTTATCTTTGTGCGTCGTCTCATTAACAGTTTTTTCACCAACCTAAAGACAATCATGACAGTTTTAAATAGTGATGAAACAAAGCAACACACATCTTAATATTCGATGGCCATAAGATCTTTATAGTTGCATATACGCTTTAAGCGTAGTGTCGATCGACTTCAGCTAGTATTTCAATCAATCAATCGAACAATCAATCAATCAATCAATCAATCAGTCAATCAATCAATCAATCAATCAATCAATCAATCAATCAATCAATCAATCACTAAAAGAATCAGTCAATCTCCCAAACAGCCGCAATCAAACATGGAAGTAATCTGCTAGCAAACCTACAAAGTCTTTCATTCATTCACAATTTAAAATAAATACTCTATAAAGTATACAATTTTTCTCGAGCAATGCACGCAATCAGCCACTACATTGCCAATGAAATATGTCATACTTACGGAATCCTTCTGTGTTTGTGGATAATTAACAACTATCTCATCATCTTCATCGTGTTCTAAAAACTCTTTTGGAAGAGTTAGTCTATTTTCTTTAACCTTTTCCTTAATGAATGACATGACACTGTACTTTCTAAGCTTCTTTTTCTTCTTTCCCTGGAATACAACTATTAATCAAGCAATTGTATCTGGAAGGAAAAAACTAAAGAATGCTAGGAAATAGTAAAATGGCAACATTACCATGACAGTTAATGATATAATCAACGCTGTTATTATCCTCATTTTTCATAGTATACAAAAATCTAACAATTCCATGGGCTAAGTCCATTATATCATATTTGATTAATTTTAGCTTGAAGAAGGTATTGAAACACTACAAGTAATTCTTGGTGATACCTTCCGAACGTGACTACCGCTGAGCAGAGCACGGGCGATGTGACAACTAGATGCTCGTTTGTCCTAAGAGCATGTAACGTGAGAGCCACGTGGGGTAAGAGAGGTCTGGGGTGGTTTTATTGTGGTTAAATGGCTTAAGGCGAATTGCCTTGGCGTTCACACACATTTACTGCGTAGAATGTTTTATTAACCCCCGCGGCAACTCTGAAAAGTTGCGACGGGCTACTTACTTTCAGTAGGTTAGGCCAGTGGCGCCGTGGCCGGGGGGGGCCAGGGGGGGCCTTGGCTCCCCCTGAAAAAAATTTGTCGGATAATTTCGATACTTGTCGGAAATTTTTAAGTTCATATTTGTGAAATTTAAAAAATGTTCTTTCCACAAATATTCAGTGCTGTAGGAAGTTCATCTCTTGTTATAAATGTGTAAAACTACAAGAAACAGTTACAACATCAAAGTCAGCGGTGTCGTGGCCGGGGGAAGGCCCATCGGAAAATTTTATCATTTTCTTCCTTTCGTTGGAAAAACCATAAATTAATTGATTCAATTTTTTCATCTTTCGTATTCACTTTTCCGCCATGATTCACAAAAAATCAATTACGAAAGAGTGAAAGAAGAGAGGGGCATCTAAAGAGTCTATCGCCGGCATAGGATTTCCACCACTAGATGGTGGTCGCACTCAAAAGCACTTGAGAATATGTGTTTTGCAAGCTCAGAGGACTTGTTGAACTGCTTGTTATATATGTTACAGCAGTGCCGGTAGTCAAACGTGAGCGGGGAAACGGTCACTGACGCTGTAATCTTGAAAACAAATTTACATCTTTTGAAACCATAATGACAGCAAATGTTTTCCGGAAGATTTTCGCTATCACCGTCCTGCTTCAAATATTCTTCAGTCAGAGCAAATCGATCTGTGCAGTAAGATTAGTCGAGATGGTAGAGGGGCGGTTACCTCGAATGCGAAGTGATTATACGAAAGTATTAGCTGAAACAAAGGGCTCAGTAGCAGGCACAAATAGTGCAGCAAGATTTTCCAGCAAAACGTTTTATGAGAAGGAAGAAGGCGAGTGAAGAGCTCTCCAATTATTAAAGTAAAGAGAATCCAAACGCCAAATACTGACGGAAAACGTGCATCTAGTCAAATGATAGAGCCTTGTCATCAATAAAAACACGATTCTCGTGTCATAAAGCCATACTTTGTAAATTTGCGCTGCTCGATCCAGAACAATTCTGCTAGATTATCACAACTGATGGCCTACCAGATGATGCATTCCATAATGTGGCCAAAGAGAAGAATATGTTTTTTGAGGTGAAGATGAAAGGAGAGACCCCTTTTAGTAGAAATGGAAAGAAATGATAAGGACCTTGCGAAGGTAGAACTTCATCACAGCATTAAGATTTATCGAAGAAAATCTTGAACACTTTTTATAGAATTCTTGTCATTCTTCCTATAGGCTCAACGAAATGACAGTCAAGGGACACTCTGAAAATTGAAAATTGTTATGAATTGTTTCCGGTCAACCATGGGACTGGATCATTTAAATTCCCTTATTCTGTTAAGCGTTAAGCATAGTATGTCGAAACCATCAAATTTTGATGAGATATATGATGTTTTTGCAAAAATACCATTGTAAAGAAAGAAGTTAGTACTCTGAATTCAAATTTTACAAGACTTAAATTCTCTATCGAGTCCACAATCTTTAGATTTGTAATTAAGTATTCCCGCTTCCTCATTTTCTCCTTCTTTCAGTACATCACAAGATTATTCATTGACTGTTAAGATACCTTGAGAAACAAGACATTATAAGGGGGTTCACTGCTGTTGGTTTTGTCGGAAAAATTGTCTCGTTGTCGGAAAATTTGAATCTTTGGCCCCCCTAAAAACTGTGCTCCCACGGCGCCACTGGGTTAGGCTTCTGATATTATCGAAGGGAATATTTGAAAATTCATTCGCAAACAAAGGATAGGAATCTTCAATAAAAAGGTTGATAATGACATACGGAGAGTGCTGCTAGAATGTATGGTGACGATTTGCCAACAGTAGAAAGACAATTGATTGATTGTGCATCGCTCCGGACTGGTCGACATGGCTCAGTCAAATCCATCGATACAACATGAAGATTCGTCTTCTCAACAACTGTAATTTTGAGAAGAATAGAACTAGAAACGAGTATCAAATGCTGGCCTATACTCAGGGCCATGGCTTAAGTGGGGTGGAGGGGGTGGGACATCCCTCGGGCAAAAAATCTTTTTGGGTACGAAAGGGTATTCCATCGTCTAACTTTGCTAACTTCGGAAATGACAATTTGAGTATGATACAAAAATCAGCTGAGGAATGGGAACATGAGAAAAGCAAGTACACCCAGTTAAAAATTCCAAAAGAAGAATGTGGCTAATAAGGCTAATAATGTTTTACATGAATCAAAGAATCATAAATAGTCTTGATATATTGCATATCTGTACCTTGTATTGGAGATATAGACGGTAAGGTTCCCAATGCCTTTTGAAATGCTGCTCCACCTTCTATGCATGTAGAATTTTTGGGAGATTCAGTTTCAAGTCTTTGTATCTTTTCACTAGATGGTCCAATATTGCTGGAATCTAATGTAAATTTAATGTTATTAACAGGCACCACTAAAGTTTTTAACATTGAATTGGCATCTCTTGAGACATTTTCTATTTGGTTTAATTCCAGTTTTTTATCACTTGGTTCTTCTTTCTTATTTTTGCAAGCTTGATTCTTGGCCTCCAATATACCTGAATGTGAAATCTCTTCTTTTTCAATCACTTGATTATCCTTTCCATTTGCTGGAAAAATGGAGATTTAACACCATTAAACAGGAATAAAAATTTGCACTTAAACTGAAACTGAAATGAAATTGACCCAGGCCTGAATTTTTGAAGCAAAGCCACAATTAATTGCTACTTCAGCTATAGAATTCACATGACTCTAGTTGATAAAATTTAATTTTGGTCATCTTGAGTTTTTTGCTCCTGTTATCACTGAAGCCATATGTCAGATTGTCTGATGTTAGTTGGCAAGAAAAGGCACCTCTGGCAGTCCATAAAATCAAGTAAATTGATAATGTTTTCTGACCATACAAAATTGCTAAATAATTGAGACCTGCAAAGGTATAAAATAAATCTTGCAAAGAAGGATATGATGAAATTTATAAGAATTCATACCTTTCAGTGAGGCTGGATCAAAAACATTATCAAAATCATGATAATTAAACATTCTGATGTTGCTTGGCCTAGTTTTTGAATATGTCTTAATGGATGTTTTCTTGTTCCAGTTTGTTGTTGCATATTTTTCAACCATAAGTTTATTTCCTTTGCTTGATATTTTCTTCTTTGCACCCCTTGCTCTTTTCATCATGCTGAAATTGGAAAATAAACTTTATCATTGCAAATATTCAACCAAAATGGATTTTTATGGGAAGCAATCATACACTTAAAGCTCTCTTTCTGGGGCAGCATGGCAGAAAAGGGTACTGGGTATTTGTTTGAAAAGGGGCCATTCTAATCTTAACATCCTCTTCTCTGAGAATAAGATTTTTCAACTTCTTGTTTGACAACAATGATAAATGCAACAAGTTGCATGCAAAGGAAAAAGGCGAAGGAAACTACAGGGCCCATGTATCCAGGTTGTTTAGGGGCCATCAGGAAAATTGGATTTTATCCCTCCAGGCCACAGCCTGTCCTTTTCCAACCTTTTTTAGGGGTATAGAAGGGTATATTCCCTTTTTGCTTGATACATTATCAAGTATTAAGCTTTGCCTCATTCCTTGTCAAAATTTTCATGAAATTAAACGACCCTTTTTCTTTGGCCTATTTATCATCTGGTAATTAAAAAAAACCCCATTATCCGTTTAATTAGGTAGAATTGATTCTAAACAACATTTTCACGTTGTTTGCATAAATTTCTATATACACACGTCTATATAGCATAATTACTTCAACAAACCTTGTTATTTTAAAATATTGCAGCCAGTAAGACTCGATAATAAGGGTAACGAAGTTTCAATTAATTAATAGGTTAAAGTTTTTCGTTGATATTTGGAATGCCATCATCAGCAAATTGAAGAGCGCGGCAAATATATTGAAAACGAGGCCAGAATTGGACACACAGTAGACCTGATGGTTGCAGGAAATGTGAAAACCCCTGATTTTTCACCGTTTGATCCCAGCTGCTATTTGATTGCGATAAAAGCGTGAAATTTTACTGTCATTACAGTCTAAGACTTATACCATCCTGGTATATTACAATGGGCAAAAATACGAGTGGAAAGATTCAGCCCTGTCCTAATTAATTGACAAATCTTGTGTTTCTTGTGTTTTTCTAGCAATGTTGAACAAATTTAGACTTTAAGCCAGATGAGAAAAGGCTTATTACCTCATTATCATGTTTATTTCCACTAAAACAGCCCAACTTCGTTATAAGGGGCCATGATGCAGTCAGCCACCAATCATCATGAATGGAGGGTTTTGCTTGCAATTTGTCCTATAATCTAAACTCAAGCGCAACTATGCAAATTAAAATCAATTTCTAGGAAAGATATCAACGCTAAAAATACGACTAAATGACTTAAATAGAACATGCATCTTTTTTGCATTTCAAAAATTAACAAAATACAAACTATGTACAAAAAATTTTTACAACAGAATTTTTTTTGAAAAGATATTAACAACTATCTCAATTTAAATTATCCAAAATTCAAAGTACCCAAACTAGAATTTCTATCAATGATTTCTATAAAAATTAACAACGCTAACAGTGAAGAAATATTTCTGTCGTTTTTTAAGGGTTGGGAATTTTTCTTTTAATTTACAAACTCGCCCCCATATCTGCACGCCATAGTTTGTGATAAAGTGGCCACGAAAACACACCATGTTTTACGGTAATGTGGCATTCAACGGCAATTATAAGTTAATACGTAGCTAATATTCTAAAGGATTGAATTTTTGCCATGAAAACACACACATGTTCTGCAGGACAGTTTGCAGTTGTTAAATTCAAGTGAGGTTAGTGTAGTCCCACAAGGTCCTTATCTCAGGTCACTGCTCTTTAATTCCAAAGTAATTAGAATAAAACAAAAAAAAATAAGAATTCCTCAAATAACAGGTGATCCACATGCGCTATCCAACATTCTGACACACGACAGGGGCATATTAACAGCTAGTGACAAATTTGAAATATCCCTGATCTCGATTTCAAATTCTTAACTAAATTTTGAAGACGCCTAAAGATCAAAACTACTTCATCTACTAAGATAAAATTCACTATTTATCATTCAATTTTGATTCAACTAACTTGACTAACGCACTGGAATAATGTTCGAGTAAACTAACAACTTGTTTCGCTTTATCGCCTTCAGAATTATTCTCTTCCATAGCAGAAAGGATATCTTTTGCATGATCCTCTAGACCATTGGAGTGAACAGAGGCTGAGCCTCCTTCTAGTTGAGACTGATGCTCCTTCGCATTCTCAATCAGTGAGGTATATGTGTTTGATAACAACCCTACAATTCTGGATTTTGAATCGCTGTCTTGCATTGAAAGTGCCTGAAACATAATAGCAAACTAAATAGTATTTGAAATAAAAAATAAACTTTAAATTATTGCTGAGTTACAGAAAATTAGTATTAGAGGTAAATTTAGGGAACAAAGTTCAGCTGATCGGTTTATGCTTATTATTCTCAACTCTACGCAAGATGTGCTGAAACTGATATTAAAACCAACATTGCCTACAATAGCTATGAAATAATGGAAATATTTACGTTGTTCCAAAGCCAGTGTGATGTATCTATTGCTTGGTAATTTCCAAGATGCTGTTTTAGAGTTTGATGAAATGGATCATGGAAATATACTACATTATCATTAAATAGGAGGAACATATTGATCAAAAGTCTTGTGTTCTAAAATTGCTGTGTATTTACGGCAGTGTATTTGAAGCCCTAGCATTGAAGAGACTACTAACTCTATATTCAAAATCAGCAGTATTTTATGTCATGATCAATATGAAGAAATCGTTTGGAAATGGTTAACCAGTCATATGCAGGACAATACAGTAATTGATACCTTTATAGCATGCGATGCACAGTATCATATTCTATACAGTAATACATAGCAAGTATGTACAGATAAAACATAGGTAATACTTTGCATATATCCCTTGAAATGTGTAAATTACCTTATCATGAAATTGCGACACAGCTTTAAATGATTTCAGCAGGTCATCAATTACCAATTCACACTCTTTGGCAGTAGCTAAAAAAGAATTTTGATTTGAAAGATTAGAATAAACTAGAGAAAAAACCCCGAAATGAATTCATCACTACGGACTAGGTACATATTTCCAGGCATTGTTTGGTTAACTCTATTCTTAGATATATCACCAGCTTAGAGGTAAAACGTTTCGCGCAAAAGAGGATGGTTAACGCGTTAGTTTGCTGCGAAAGTATATCATTTACCGGGGTTTGAAAATTCGTTAACAAACATAATCGAAGAAATCAGAAGAGCAAGTATCACTGAATGTGAGAATTAAACCCCTTCTAGGGGAGAAATGCTATGTACAAGTCTTGAAGTGTAAAATACTATTCAAGAAACTTGAAATCACCTTCGTCTTTTAAAAAAGATTCTGTTCTTCCTTTTTGAGGTTCTGAGTAACAACTGTCATTCTTAATGTCAATTTCCTGTTGATCCTCTGCTGACTAAACAATGAATAAAAACAATAAAAATGCTTACTTTGGAAAATTAGCAAGACATACTTGAACGTTCTAAAAGGAAACTGGAAAGTTAGCTTGGGAGCTAAGCTGGGAATAGATTCCCTATCTGGATTTTTGATATCTGTAACGAGGCAAAGGTCGAATCATGAAGCCAGCCTGCAGTCAATGTCATTTTTCGTTGTTTTGTTATTAATGCACAAAAGGAAATGAGTTTTGGAAAACGACATGATGTGCATACGCACCAAAACAACTTTCTCAGTCGATGGCAACATCTTTTCAACGGTGACATCTTCAACAGGCACTTTGGTCACAGTCTCTGATTCATTCTTAGCAAAAACAGCAGCAGTAGCAGCATTTTTAACATGAGTATCACGTGGAGTTCTGTCCGTTTCTTTTTCACGTGGGGATGAGACATTAGCAGCTACTCCAGTACTTTCATTTGCGCCTAATAAAAGAATTATCATATGAAGCTGTGAATCCTCTTACTGGCTTAACGATCAGGTTTAGCAATGTATGATTCGTTTTAGTCTATATTGTGGTTGAAAGTATGATTTGTTACGAACTATAAAATGCTCTTTGTGTAGCAAAGTAAATATTTTCCATTTAATGTATAATATTATTCATACACAAATTAATAATTAAATCCAACTAAAAGTGATACGACTGCTGGTCTACAAGGAGGTTTTGATTCAAGAGGTTACTTCAGTATTTGCTTGCATTTCTAAGTTAAATTATTATTTTTTTTGAATAATCTCAGCCATGTTGCAATGTCCTTCATAAAATCTTTAAGCGACTCTTCTTTTAACATTTTAACTTTAATTCTAATATTTCGTCCTGGAAAAAAGCACTGCAATGTTATACATTGAACACAGGCATATTAAACTTATAAAGAAGTGAAATATTGGAAGTAAAGATTAACCACCCACTATATATTTTATCACATCTTGTTAGCGAACAATAAAGACATGAATAATACCTACAATGACATACCTGATTTCTCGTGCTTTTCCTTGAATATTACCGTGTTATCCAGCCACGATTTCCTGCTGCTGCTACTCTTAACGCTATCATCAATATCAATATCACGAACTATTAAAGACGTATTACTGATATCTTTGACCGTCTCTATACTTTGGCGTAACTTTCTAGCAGGTTTTTCTTCTTCTGTGAGCTTGTCTTTTTTCGATAGCTTCTCTGATTTGCTTTCGTCATCAACCTCAGTATCCGAATGCGTTTGATTGTAATGATCTTTTAGCATTTCATCGAACGAGCCATGTGGAGGGAGCATTAGCGATTTCGGTCGGTTTTGCACTCGTGGCCTATCCCCTTGCTTTCTCGGTTTTCGCCTCACCACGTTTTGAGTCTCATGGTTGGTAGATTTTTCATCTTTAAACTGACTTAAAACCGACTTTGATTTCACCGGAGATGAAACTGGGGATATTCCAGGGCTCCTATTCTGCAAAGATCTATTGCTTTTTGAACCAATTACCGGACTGCTGAGTGGAAGGTCCAGCTTCTGCTTTGGAGTACTACTTCGTTGATTAAACATGCTGATCAAATCTGATGTTGATTTGTCACGGTCTATTGGGCTTATCGATGACGTACTGCTGCCTCGCAGTTGCTTGACTCTGTCTTTCGTGTGAACATCTTCCGATACCTTTCCCTCTTTAATCGATCGCAGATCTAAATTGCTTTCGGATGTAATCCCAGATCCTCGCCGACCACCTCCTGCATTTTTACTCGCTTTACCAGTAGGGGGAGCCTATGAGATAAATGTAAAACATAATAACTATCTAGACACAAAAGTAAAGTATAGAACAACAATAGGTGGATCTGCTGGTTCTGAATCCAGATCAAGAGAAAAGCGTCATTCATTCTTCTGTTCTTAGTTGATATATTGAAGGAGGGTTACTGCTCAGCAAATGCTATTTTTCAAAAGGCCCTCCATTTGCGAAAAATACAATTCACGATACAATTCTATTTACAAACCTAATAACAATGTAAAATTCATTCCTACGATTGAATTTTATATTTTTTCATCTGAGCATTTTTTCAAAACTGATTTATAGACCATGAATTTGTGGCTACCCCTATCATACAACTTGAAGTGTTTGCCTAAATAACATTATCGAGCTACAAACATTCTTTTTCATTTTCTAAGCAGCTTCTTGAAAATGAAAGACTTTTTTACAGTATTGAATTATTGCAACTAGTTCTAGTTGGATCAAGATATTTGCGCTATCAAATCTATGTAAAGATGCAATGAATCGCATACCCATAGAGAAAGGTTTGGCTCTGATTTTGCAGTTAATTTCTTCACCCTCTTTGCTTCTTTGGACTGCATAGACCGAGTAACTGGTCCCCCATAATTCTGATTCTGATCTATGACCCTTTTGAACTACAAAGCAAACAAAATAATCCATCGATACAAAAATAATCAGGAATTAAAGATATCAAAAGAACCTAATCACAATACAAGACAAGCCTGGAGTTGTTCGAAAAAAGGTCAATGAAAATGCTAAACAAAACGCAGAAAACTTTAGCCCTTCCACCCCCGGTCATTTTGAAGCAATACATAAATATTAAAAGCCGCGCTCAGATTGTAAGGGGTACAGGAATTCATAATATGAGAGCGAAGACTCTCTACGAATATTTAGAAAATTTTTAAAACATTTTCAAAAATTCTCACTGCATTTCATTGGACCAAAGGGTACCTCTGTGAATAAAAAAGTTGAAAGGTCCCTGGGTGAGATAATAGGGCAATATGTTTTGGCTAAAACAACAGAAAGTCATAAAGTCCCATTTGCTTCCTTCTCGTTTTTAGTTTTTAAATGACGATGATTTCGTATTAAATGATTTCGTATTTTGGATTCTTATTGTCTACTCTAGTGTCTCTAGTCTCAAGCTTTGTATACCGTTTATGTCATACAAATGGGTTCTTTGCAGCACAGAGTTCTGATGATTGAAACGATAATCTGAAAATCTATTTCAAAAAACAAGAAGCAGAAGATTCGTTACAAATTGGAGAGTTTCCAAATAAACGTAATTATGAAAAATGTCATTGCTAAAAACTACTAAAAGCTAAAAACATGAAGAAGAAGTGTCTCTTATAGAAGAACACCCCCCCCCCGTCTGTTGACTTCAAGACAATCTGCTCTCTCTCCCCCATGGCTTATTAGCTTCCCCCTTCTCTTATATTTCAATAATATAAAATTAAATTGAATTAAATCTAGAAACACTAGAAAGTTAAAGTTAACATGATGTAAGATGTCTTTATGATGATCATAACCATGGGGTAGTTATGGTCTATAGCTGAAGTTATCACCTCTGCACGGTTTTGTAGTTGTAAAGTAGTTGGTGAGTATAGAAGGTTGCAATATGTATTGTTACATCATTTTTGAAAAATATGCCATCGTCGACTTCCGAATTTTCGAAACTAATTTTCAATCTAGACTCTAGAGAAAGATGGGAGGTTTTTTGATAGTTTCATAGTACAAAGGATAGGATCCAAGCTTACCGAATCGATGCGTTTTCGTTGCTCTTCAGTTAACTGAGAAGATTTCCTATCGAAAAAAAATGAAGGGGTTTTACTTTACTCTGCTAAACAAATGTGGTTGCATTTAAAATGCAGAATAAACAATACAAAAATCTCCAGATATTTCGTGTCATCTTTCTTTCCTCTGAGAAATCTGACTAAGAAAATTTTGCATAGCTATGATATTAGCAAACACTAGGGAATTTGATGATGGGTGAATCAAAGGTTGCAACTGATGATGAAAAACTATACCAAGAAAAGGAATATTTGTAAACTTGAATCATGTACGCATCTTATTTCATAATTAAGTAAATGAAATGAAATAATTTAGTCTAAAAATACTTTTTTTGATTAGATCGGTACACGTCTCGAAAACCAATCATTGCAGCTAATGTTTCTTATCAATTTTGGTAATCAAATATGTGCTCTTTTAGTTCATCGAAAACGTGTAAATTAGGAATGCTTGTAAAACCTTACCCTCCTTGAGACTTCTGAGATCTTGAAAGAAACTTTGCAGAAATGCTAGACCGGCATCTACTCAAGAAACCTTGTCCTTTCTTTTGTTTTGAATCGGGTCTTGGACTTGAATTCACATGATAAGCACCTTCTGAATTGCTTTCATCACTGTCATCTTCAGCTAAGTATTCAAAATGCTGCTCCAATGGTGACTGAATTGAATCGTCGGCATCTTCATGTTCTGAATGCATGTTCTCAGTATCACTAGTTTCTTCTTCTTCTTCTTCATCCTCTTCTTCATCAAGTGAGTCATAATCAATGGCGTTATCATCTTCATCTAAACATGTTCCAAAGCAGGGAGGCATTAAATACATAGCTATGATTCCACACATATTTTTTTCCATTTTCTTCTCTTCCCTTTTTCCCCTCCCAGTGTTTCCGTTGCCATTTCAAAAACCTCAATTTCACAATACTTAAAAAAAACCTTCATGTAGTTAGCTAGTAAACTGAACAAGATTTCTGTTCCGACTCATATCCTTTTCAATATTGGTTTCACAATTCAGACCGTTACATAGCTTCTGAAATACGCCTAAAGTTCGTGGGATAGCAAGCACCTCCAATTAATTGTGTTTCGTGAAAAACTAGTTACACTTGACGTACTCCCTCTGCATCATGGAATAGATATTCCTTGTGCTTCAGAATAACAGCATCAACAACAAAATAAATTTGGCATGTGGGTGACATCTCGATTATTTAATATCCTTTGGATACAAGAAAGTGACAGTACAGGGATAAACAAATAATGTCAGCAAACAATGGAAATAAGCATACCCCGTTGTTGACCATCGATGGCTTTGCTAAACTAAAACACAAAATTTAATCTTAAACTTAAAGTATTAAACTTTTGATAAAACAATGGAATGGTCTCAACTGCAAAAGTAAAGCCTGTAAATGCCTACCAATTTAATTATGTAATTACGTATTTATTCTGTTTATTGCTTTTATTGTACATTCGACTTGGGATAGTTAACTTCTACATATTTAAATAATTTATTCATTCTAGCTACTGTAAATAATCGAATTGAAATAAAATTACACACAAATTGATTGTTGTCAGGGCAGGCATTAAATCACGGGACAAAAACTTCCATTTTTTGGCACTTCAAAACAGGTGGATTTAAATATCCAGTTAACATTAAAATACACTTTGAATGAATTCTTAAAACAAAATCCGAATTTATTTAGATGATATTTTTCAAACTACCACCCTTGAGATAAAACCTCTCAAATTTTCCTCGTTTTATTTATGTTACGTTCCCTGGATTGAAACAATATGTCTGCCAGGAAAGGCATTTTTTCTGCATTAGGGTAGCGTTTAGGGCTATTAAAGTAATACATAATAATGTTTATCAACTTTCATGTACTATGAGAAAAGCATTAAAAACATAGAAAATACCTCAGGAAAAACTGTTTTTCTTGAAGAATCAGTAGAACTTTTTTTTGACCTCATCGATGCTCTGGCTGTTACTTGAAAGCTAAATGAAAATACATTCTGTAAATTTTTTGATCCAGATTAATAGTGCAAATCGTATATCTATAAAACAGGGTTTTTTAAACTGCAATTTTTAGAGTATATATATTTCTTGCAATTTCGATTTTTATATATTCAGCATTATGCAGTAGTGTTTCGGTTAGCATTAATCAGAAAAATAGCTTGAAATCTAACCTTAAATAACGAAATTATTATCAATTATTATCATCTTATATCCAAACTAAACGGAAAAGGAAAAAGGAAGCTTTCATAAGCTTCTGGAGTTTTCCTACAAAAACATGTTTTGAAAATCTTCCAAAAATACAATGCATTTGCTTAATATTTCGTCAGTTCGTCAGTTTCTTAAAACCCTCTTCTGCCATTGATTTCTCGACCATTCCCCAAAATTCTGTTGCGGTTCCAATGATGTCTTCCTCAGAAGGAGATACATTTTTCCAAATTCAAGATTTTGATTTAGGACTCAAAACGGGCCATCAAGGGAAAGCAATAGTTTGGTAGCTGCCTAACAGTTGGGACACAAAGGGTAGGGACTGAGTCTCTGGTGGAAAGATCTATCATGTCACTGATCCACTTACTAGTAAACTGATTATAACTTAATACATTTTTCATGCACATGATAACTGTCATCTTTACCTGTTTCAATGCGGAAAAAGCCAAGAAATTCCTTGAATACAGCCTCTATTCGTATTTATTATCGCTCATGTCAAATGTTGAATTTATGTTTATCTTTCCGATTGAAGTTTTCTTAGATATATTTGTTTACATAGAACACGTTTTAAATTAAATAAATCTCAATTCTTCTTTCCTCTACTTTGCGTAGGCTGTGATATTTTAAAACAGGGCTGCATCACATATAAACATCAATAGATTCAGTAACGAGAATATTTTTTCATCAAGCTTAAGATCATTAAAGATTAAAGATAATAATTACATTTTATTGTAAAAAGTTAAAGATTATTTTCAAACCCACATTTTAACATCATTATCTCTTCCATTCTTTTCTGATTTAAATTCAGGTTTAAGATTACTTTCGTCGTCATTCCCCCTTTTAACTTGCACCACGTCAACATAATGAACTTCGAACAATTCTCCATTACTAGTATTCTTTACAAGTTTACCCCTGCGTGGCGATCCATTTACTTCATCTTTATTTACCATGCTTTTAAATTCGGATGGTAAAGTAGGTACACTTATTCGACGACATTTCACAGCATCTGTGGAGGCGCCAATTGTGTTTCTCCGCGTTTTAGGGGACGCGGATTTATCTCTCACGTGTTGCGTTGCAGTTGATACTTTCCGCATCTGTTTAGGAGATCCAGCTAAATTATACGCAAGGTGCCTTCTATTACTCCTTGGGCTTTCAACAGTACTACTTTTTAAGCTTCTTGGGCTTTCAAGAGAATTACTTTTTACGCTTCTTGGTGATGACAGGTTAGTACAACTGATTGATTTTTTAGTTATTTTTTCCTTTATTTTTGCGAGTGTAGTGAACCTCTTTAAGTTAGCTTTATCAGTACTTCGAGATGAAGAGCTAAAATGTTAATCAGCAGTATATTAAAGAACATCAATAATACTTTCCTTGAAGATATTAGCATGTTATAATGAAGTGTAAATCGATAAAATATAAAATTGCAAGTATATATTAGTTAATACCTTAAATAATTATCAATTATATCAAATAAAAAATTGAAGTTTATCTGATACAAGTTTTTCGACTTTGCCCTTTGTCAAAGACATTTGCTAAATATCTAATCGAATGATACAGGAGACGTCTGAAGGAAATCTATCGTGTTTTTCGAAATTGCAAGATCTTTTTTGGAAAAAAATACATTTCCCTAAGATATTGTTCATCGTTTCGTTGGCTGCAAGGGAGATGGGCTTTTCTTATTAACTCCACAAAATTTGATTTCATATTGACAGCCTATTAGCTTTCTTATCCCAAAGGTTTCCTAATCTTAAATATGAACTGACTTTAAAATTCATCAGAACAACTCATCATTTTATAGATAAAACTGATTGGTATCATCAAAGCCCGCGATTCCCATGAACCCTTCAAATTGTGAATACAGTCTCTAAAGAGAGTACTCCATACAAAAATGCCAGCCACTAACAAAAATATCTTGAGCAAGAAAGAGACCATCGAAAACTCTTCAAATCAAACAACATAACCTATAATTGATCAGCAAAACCCAAGTTAAATGCCATAATGGTTGAATACAGGGAAATCTATCTCTGGACACTTACAAGAATGCGACAAGACAGATATGCGGCCACGATAAAGCAGGAGATTGAAGTTCTATACTCATTATACAACCAAGTAGAAGTCAAATGGAAAAAAACTAGTCCTCGTGAATCTGGACCTTGACCAATGCAACATTCAAAAATAAATAAAACACCACCAATTCATAGGTTTAAAATGTTTCAAATTTATAAACGACATGAAAAATTTATATCAATTATCATTATCAAATTCAAGTTTTATCAACTATATATTTTATCAAGTTATAATTTCGGAGAAGTTGTTTAAACTACCTTAATCATGGTAAGTATTCAATTAAATGATTTTTTAAACAAATACTTTTTTAAAATTCTTTATTGACCATCGATATCAATAAATCTTTGTGATAAATTCGAAAGTCAACAATATCGTCAAATGATTTTATCTTTAGTATTGTAAAATTTATGAGCATTACATTCAAATTGGTTTGCATCATAAAGCATCATCTAGACGTAGTGAACTGCAAATCCATACCAATGATATCATAAAAACCGATCAAATTTTAAGATTATATTTTTGAAAGATTTAAACCAATTGAAATTTGAAAAATCTATCGTTCAATTTGCAATTGACTACAAAAACATCAGCATAGAACCCTTGAAAGTTTAGTAAAGCCTAGTGAGTTAAGTCCTTCGAACATATTTCAATTATTTGTGATTTAGATACATAAAACGGATTTAGATTCTCTAATTTTATTTACTAATTTTTTTAAAGCTTCTTTACTGGTTACTTGTGCTGCACAATTGGCATCTACATTTTAGCACAGCAATTGTATTTATTCTATATAATTCTGACATCGAATTTTTTATATTTAGGCATACAATTAGCTGAAGCATGTAGATAGACTTGAGTTTCAAATAAAATCGCTTGTTTTTTACAAGTTTAAAGTATGCATGATAATGGATTAGCAAAGTTGAATCAAAAAGGCATGTTAAAAATATGCTAATTTACATTAAAAATTACAAACATAGTAATCAAATTTAGTTTAAAAAAAGCAGATGGATTTAACTCATTTTAAAACTTCATTGGACGAGTTGCATTAAAGTAACTCATCAAATAAATACTTAATATTGCTAAGAAACAAAGCTGTAAAAATAAAAACTTTCTACTACTTAACAAAGTTGTACAATTATCTACTTTTTTACGATCTTTGACAATGAAGTCAAGTTTGTTATCTTTAAATAATTCGTCGACAGAAATTTTAACTTCCTTCGATTTATGTTCATAATTCGACTTTAGCGGCATGTATCTTGTATTTTTTCTTGGGCTATCGAATATTTTATTTATCAATGTTCTTACAATTTCACGTAAATTTCGTTTGTTTATTTGTTTTAAATCTTCAGAGTTATTTTTATCCACTCCAGCTTCGTCTATTGATAATATGTTTATCTCAACAAAGTTATTCTGTTGATTGCTGTGATGATTAAATTTAGCAGCTTTTAATGGTGGTTTAATGAGATCGAAATTGCTCTCAAAATCTCTAGTCTTCTTCACTATCGCATCACATTCATAACTACTGGATGCCAAATCAGATCTCTGCACCTCTGACATGCTCCTATAAGACATGTCATTTAGCAAAGCTGTGGAATCTTCCACAAAACCAATATCATTGACAACATCTTTGCCTAAATCAGTTTTCGTGTCATTGTTCTCCAGGCTTCGCTGTACACACAGATCTACCTGCTCGTCAAAAGCCTCAGTAGATCTGTCAATCATGTTGTTTTCCTTTCTTTTATCAGAAAATTTTTTTCTCTTTGATACCCTTGGCTGCTTTGTCATATGGACGCTAAACATGAAACTCTCTAGTAGATCATTGTATGTCCTATCTGCTTGTTCAAAAGTTTGAAAATATGAAGTTTCATTAAAACCACCTTGTGTCTTATGATTCAAATCTAACCTGGATATTTCGGCATCCAATTCCTCCTCATTTGACGGAATGTAAATGACGTTTTCAGACTTTCTTGGCGACATATTTTGATGGCTTGAATAGGGCAAACCTCTTTTGAAGATAGAATCGTCACCGAGTGTTTCAGTTGTATTGGTAATGGTATTCTCTGAGTTAAATGTTGTTTCTTTCTCTAAAAACAAACATCATGAAAGAAAAACATAAACAATCCATTGTAAATACTCTCTAAAAAATTATATTTAAGTTTTATCAAACAAAATGAACATCAGAAAAGTAAAGTAAGAAACATGTCATAATAGATATTAAAAATTAAATAATAGATACTTTATAAGAATCGAAAAATATTTTCGATTTACTTAAATCATTTCGATTTAATTAAAGCATAGAAATTATCCAGCAAACAAGCAATCAAGATATTCTCAATCTATTAAAAAATTTATTCTATTATTGTTGAAGTTTACATTTGAATTATGTGGTTATATAATTACAATTGCTGCTAAATTTCTAACTTACCGGCTGTGGCAGTTTTATCCATAGAGATAGTTTTCTCAGCCAATGCAGCAGTTAAAACAACAGGTGAGGTATTCACTCTCTACAAGAATAATAATAACTCAATATGACAAGGACGTTCGCGTGCATATAAAGATACCAACGTCCCTCCCTTCAGGGTCCCTCCCTTCAGGGTCCCTCCCTTCAGGGTCTCGCGATACTGTCACAGGTACAGGTCACTGCACTGCGTATCACAGTACTGTTATATGACAATGCAACATTTAATTTGACGTACTTGAAGGATAGAAAGGATTCTAAAGATTTATGAAATGAACCTGAATAAACTAACTATAATTTTACAATACAAAAACAAAAAATGCTTATCGTCTCCCAAATGCTGTGAAAGCTTTACTCTACATCTTCCTAGACAGAAACTGATTTGATAGCTAATGAATTGTCTAATGAAAGGATATATTAATGCCTAGGGATATTTAAACAAAGCAACAAATGCATACCTGAGCCCATCTTCCTGATGGGTGAGAAACACCAAACCCAGTATTCCCTTCTGTATTGTCCTTCTCTCCAGTGATCTAAAATTGTGGTAATTCTATGTATGATAAATATACCTCTTACAGTATTATTTCCAAATTACATGACAGTGACTGACTGATCCGTTGAGAGAGTCGACAGTGATGATGATGATGATGATGATGATGATGATGATGATGATGATGATGATGATGATGATGATGATGATGATGATGATAATGATGATGATGATGATGATGATGATGATGATGATGATGATGATGATGATGATGATGATGATGATGATGATGATGATATAGTGATGATGATATTATAATGATGATATTATAATGATGATGATGATGATGATGATGATGATGATGATGATGATGATGATGATGATGATGATGATGATGATGATGATGATGATGATGATGATGATGATATGATAATGACGATTGATGATGATGATGATGATAATGATGATGATGATGATGATGATGATGATGATGATGATGATGATGATGATGATGATGATGATGATGATTATGATTATGATGATTATGATGATTATGATGATGATGATGATGATTATGATAATGATGTTGATAATGACGATGATAATGACGATTGATGATGATGATGATGATGATGATGATCACGTAGCAGTAATCAAATGAGAAAAATAATAACCAAACCTGTTTCTGTGCCCATGCTGGTAACTGTCCAACACTGAAGCGATAATCAAATTGACCTTCTGATTCATTTGCACCTAGATGCATCAGAAAAAATTATCATAAAAACTGTGCAATACATCAATCAACCAAATAAGATTGCAAAAGTACTCGACAACATGCTTCATTGCTTCAAATATAACAACAATTGTGAAACGGTGTGTGGATTAAGAGATAAGGCTTTTTATGCGACACAGTACAAAGAAGGCAGTGTAAAAGTTATATTTAAAACCATTACTCACGACCGGAACTATTTGTAATAATGGTAACATTAAATAAATAAACCACATTCTGGCCTGCCAAACAAAGAAGCGTTTTATATGAAAAGTAGGCTATTGGTATCAACCTTTATAACTCCTTAGATGAAACAGGTGACGGGCGGTTTACATAGGATTCAAGAAGCAAAGTCGGAACACAGTGCTAAAGCATCCTAAAGCAACTGGCCTGAATTCAATTGGAACTGAATTGAACTGAACTGGACTGGACTCACTGTAATCAACTCAACACGACTCAACTCATCTCGGTTTGCACTTAACTGATATCAGCTAAACACAACTGAATTTAGCTGCAACTCAACTGGAACTCAACTGTAGACCAATTAAACTCAATTGAACTCAGCTTGAACTCCAGTGCACTGAGCTAGAACTCAATCAAACTCAACTGATATCACTGAATTGGACAGTTTAAAGATTTATATAAGATTCTCCCACCTTCCTTCTCAAAGATAGTCGGATCAGCGCTTGAAAATTCCTCCTCTATCACATCATGCAAGTCGTCTTTCCCAAACTTTGGAATGACGAATGTGTTTCTCAATGCACTGTAAAACAGAATGATTAGAAAATAAACATTTAGAGCAAATTTTCAACACTATTCAAAATCAACAGTAAATGAAACTATACCAAGTCATGTGGGTAGATGGTACGAGGATTCAATCAAGAAAAAAGTTGATAAATTAACACCACATACACAGCAACCCAATCCCTACATCATTTTAATTCTCATTCTAATATTTCAACTTAAAGTACGTATTCAATTTTCATAAATAAATGATTCACAAACTTCACTCTTCAAAATATGAAATTAATTATTCTTACAATGTATATGACTTATGTACCGCAAACAAAACTGTTGGCAAAAATTTAACATGCGGTATTTTACAAAAGCGAATTAATAATGCTTTGAACGACTTGACAGAAACGCTTCAGCCAGGAGTATAAAATTGCATCGTTCTGTACGTCTTTATCTGATTAAAATAGAAAATAAGGGAGAAAAAACGGTAAAGATCCTACTGTCTTTGCTGTAGTGTCATGGAATTGATACCAAATATATACAAGTGCAACAAGGTCATTCACAATTATGCTTTAGCAGCTTGTCACTAGCACTGACTCTTGAAACAGAGGTAGTTTTTTTGCTAGTTTGTAAAGCAACAATGAATCAGATTATGGAGTTGCTTTAATGATATGAATGGTAAAATTCTAATCCGTATGCAAGTTATCTACCTCCTATCCACCTCATCCCCATTATCTGAAAAAATGGGTTTAAAATGTGGGGGGAAAAATCCTGGACACATGGAGGAAAAACAATGAAACTGAATAAAATCTCTCACCTCATCGGATCATTGATGTTTTTTACTCTTCCAGGTACTGGTTTTCCAAGCTCTTCCAGCCGAGAAATTATCGCCTTTAAATAACAAAAAAATAAAGGCCAAAAAGTCCAGTATTTTTAATAATATTCGGCAATTTTGTATATGTCTTTTATAAGATATAAACAATTATTTGCCATATTAACTTGAGGAACAGAACTGATTAAGTGCTTCTTGTAACATAAATATACTCGGAAGATATCTATAAAAACTGTCACAATAAAAACGCATGGATTTTAAAAATTAGTCATGTTCTTGTGTCTTGTTTTCAACAGTGACAAGTTAGGCACAAGCAACTTTAGACGAAGTGATAGATCTTTAGAATTACCTGTGTAAAAACTGGAGCCAGTCTCCAAACAAATATGCAACTGGAATAAAAACATAAAATTACTAAACATCCGAATGAATTGTTCTCAAAAATGATTCTCTTTCCGAACCTATTTTATCAGGATGTTATCATCACTGATGTTATAATAGTCTGGATTCAGCCTAACTAAGAAATAATTCTGCATGCCTTATCCAATGGCAATGTGATGCAGCATTTTTCATAAGATAGAAATAAATAAAAAAAACTAACCATACAACCAACAATATAAAAGATCTACAAGCCATCTTTCAGCTTCCTTAATCGAATGACGCATGTCATGCAGAATTTTTCATTTGATAATTACAATTAAAAAACTACATTTACAATCTACATGCTATCAGCGATGGAAAGAGTTTATCTTCAACAGATCTCAATTAGAAATGACAAAATCAAAAACAATTGATGAAATGTATTAACTATTAAAACACATCAAAAGTAACATCTTAATACAAAGTAAACATATATACAAACAGACACTGAAAAAAGTAAGTACCAAGCGGTTGTTAGGCGGCTGATTTTTTCTTAAATAACAATTTAATCGATGGGTAACTTTTTTTACTTTATTGCAGTTTCAAGCATTTACGTCTGCTGATTGTTTATAGAATGCTGCATTTCGAAACAGTTAAAATAAATGGTAAATATTTAAATATTCATGTACGAAAGGCTATTGATCATATTCAGAGGAGCATTTGCTATGGACAATCTTTCCAGCCAAAGGATAAGAGAGTATGAATTGTCTGACGAATTTCAAGAACCAAATGATGTAAATTCACTCTTCATAAGCTCTGGCAAAAGAGCCTTTCCGTTAGCTATATGTTAGTTTGTGTTGTTCTTGTTTTTGTTGGCTGCAGGGGTGGATGTGCTTCATCACACCTCCTGTGGTTTCGTCCTGTCAATGGTCTTGCAGTGTGGTGTATTTGGGAATTAATAATTTTACGAAAAATGTGTGTTTCATTAGTTCTACCCTATTGTTTTTATGGTGTTGTTGGAATCACTTCTTGAAATAAAAAAGGGTCAGTTTTCAGAACGAAATACTATAGATGTAGTAAAGAGCACTTAACAAGCATCATACTGATAAAGAAGCAAATGTACTTACTGATCACCAGATACAGAGATCAATCTTGTTCCGTCGCACGTGAACTTCAAGCCAGTAATTAGTTCTGTAAACAAATATTTTGAGGAACATTAAACCTGAATTTCAAATATAAAGACAGCAAGTTTAAAGAAGATATTCATTTAAAAACTAATGAGAAATAAAAGAACCAAAATAGAATAGAATAAACAAAAATAAAATGAATAAAATCAAATCAATTCTAATAAATTGGAATAAAATTAAATTAAATAAAATAAAATAAAATTAAATAAAATAAAATAAAACAAAATGAAATAAAATAAAATAAAATAAAATAAAATAAAATAAAATGAAATAAAATAAAATAAAATAAAATAAAATAGAATAAAATAAAATAAAATAAAATAAAATAAAATAAAATAAAAAAAAATAAAATAAAATAAAATAAAATTAAATAAAATAAAATTAAATAAAATAAAATGAAATAAAATAAGATAAAATAAAATAAAATAAAATAAAATAAAATAAAGTAAAATACAATAAAATCAAATCAAATCAAATCAAATCAAATAAAATACAATAAAATCAAATAAAATAAAATGAAGCAAAAAATAAAATAAATGATACCAAGTAAACTAAAGCAAAATAAACATGATATGCTTGGTCAAACTGACCTAGCGATTCATTGCATCCAAATACAAATAGATTCCGACACTACTTACCTGAATGGCCATACATTAAAGCAGAACATTCACCAGCCTCAAAATCGTAAATATTCACAGATTTATCGGAACAACTTGTTGCTGCATACATCCCAGATGGATCCAATTGAATCTAGTAAGAAAATAATGATGTTGTGCTGTGATGCTGATATTTACTGACAAAATACGCTTTTTTATATTCAACATAAAAATTTACAGAAACAGGATACTTAAAAGTATACCAAAGAACCACTGACACTACATAACTAGGCTGATTACCCCAAGGAAGCAGAAACCAAAGTCTATCCTGAGGCTGATCGAAACAAATACTTAACTTCACAAAAAGCTATGAGAAACGTTGTTTAATAATAAAAAGACATGTTTTCTGGTTGGTTTGGAAAAAAGCTTGTTGGATCGGATTGTAATCAAATACAAACAGATATACAACAGTGAAAAAATGAATTCGTACTTTAATTAATGTCCCATCTTCACTGATAGCACCTTTGTAGCAATGCGTTTGTTTAACAGCTTGAATATCGTAGACTCTGAAAGCAGATACATGTCATTAGGATTCCTAACAATTGACACAGCTAAACGTAACTGAATGATAATAATGTAAAAGCTAGGCCATGGCAATATGATAAAAACAGCATCTGCTAAGATTTTTCTTAATTTTTACCCTATTTCAATTCCTCCTTCCGTCCTTCCCTCCTTTCCATAGCATAGGTACAGAGAGATTGCAGAGGTAAGAAGAAATATTCCCATTAGAGACGTCTTGTGCTCCCAATATTCTGGCTCGTTTCCTTTGCTGCACTGCTTTTTCCCAGTTTTTATGGGTACCACTTTAAGCAAACAAAACTGTTTTGTTGTCACAATAAGTGTCAATATTTTCTAATATCAACATGTCTTATGAAATTTTACCACACCCTGAAGAGCTTTGGTCACACGTGCTTTGTGGTTTAATGTTATAGACGGTATTTTTATTGCATCTTTTTTTTCCATTCATGCAAAAAATTACAACAAATAAATTACAAACTAGCATTCTACTTTACAACAATAGGAAGACAATACCAGGGGGTGCAAGATATCGTGACCACTCCCTGGCCTTTAAGGTACCCCTTGGGTCGGAAAAAAAACCGAAATTCACAATGCATTATTGCATCTTTTAAATGGTCAAAAGTTAATGTATGATCGCTTTGCCAGACAACAGCTACTTTTCACATCATGATATCAAAAAAAGGAAAAGCTGTTTTAGTTACCTCACATTGCGATCCTGGCCACAAGTTGTTGCTAATTTCCTGTCAATAATGAATGATAAATTAACAAGGAACAGAAATCAATCAATCTTTGCTTCTCTTCGCTGTCATGTACCATAGTCAATGCCAGATGTAAATACGCCACATTTACATTGTTGAACTTCATATATACGTTCATTACGACAGAGAATTATCTAAAATAATTGCAAATAATCGGTACACCAGCCTTGAGCTTCTGTTTACTAGACAATCTATGATGCTAAATTGTAGAAAATTAATTGAAACTCATGCAAACCTGGTTGGATCGATATCCATGTCATAAAGTGTTGCTTTTCCAACCACAATTGTATTTTCTCGCACAAAATGCATTCCTTTTCCATCTTCAAGCTAAAATTTAACATTATATATAAACAAGAAAAAAAAAGAATAATCCTGTTAATGAAAAATGTATCAAAAAGATTAAAAATGACAACATTGAGAAAAATAAATTGTTACAAACTTTTGATAAAACTGTAAAATTTAAAATTCTGTTTTTAAATGTTTTCCACCATATAACAAAAAAAGCCAACAATACAGAGCCCACTAAAATCAACTTTTTATTCGACACTCTTCACAGTATGAAACTTCAATTGATGACTGTGAAACACGGATAAGTAAAACACATTATTCGCTTGTTATTTTCGATTCGAAAGCGGATAGAAATTTCGACTTATTATTTTGACAGTGTCGGATGAAAAAGTACACAAATATATAGCGTGACGTCATCTTGAAATTTATGTTGCAAGAATAGACTTACCAGTTGTGCAGTATGAATCATAATATGTTTATCAGCACCACAGCTAAGCAACTGAAATACACCATCATCATCTAGAATTAACGATATGAGGAGTTAAAACTTGTCAAAAATTTAAGCTTATTCTCAGCGCCTTTTACAAGCAGCTTGACGCAATATGAGTAGCCAGTAATAGAGTAATAGGTATGAACTTCTGAAATGTTGACTCAAAATAAACGGTTTTCGTCAATTGTTTAGTTGTTGTGATTTTGTTTGCTATGATTCAACGTGGCGGCCTCCTTTAAGTTCGACAAAGCTGAGCCATATCATAGGTGAAAAGGAAAGTAAATTTATCTTGCCAAAGCTTTCAGAGATTGGCAGAGATTAACAAAACCTAACTTCGTTATTGAGCATTAAAAAGAAATGAGAAAGATGCTTAATGCTTGATCCAGACAATTTAACGGCCTTTAGGGGCCCGTTTGTATGTAATATATAAATAAAAAAGATAAAATTTCGAAAAATTGGCACGCGTTTGCATCGATTCTACTTACAGTTAAGCCTGACTGCAGTGACAGATGAAGCATGATCATCGACTGTTTGTATCAATGTAAAGTCTTTCTCAATGTCAAATATGTGAATCAATCGATCACGGCTGGAAGTTGCAAGCAATCTGTAACCTAGTACATGGGAGTTGAAAATAACGGAAATTAGTAACAAACCAAAGAAGACAAATTCCTATATACGCCTGAGGGAGATCAACATGATAAAGAAATCTTTCAAAAATGATGGCAGGTAAATGATAAAGGTTTGAAGTGCATTAGCCATAGTTGCTTATTAACTAATGCTTATTAAAAACTGATGAAGTCGCTTAAAGGCTTTCATTTAAGCTGCTTAATATTCACGTAGCTCTAGTCTTTGATGCTTATTGAACGGATTGCAGAGTCACAATACGTCACTGTTTAGTTGCAACGTACATTTACCTCAGCCCTTGATTTGTCCTGATGTAAGTGAGCCTAAATCCAGTTGTATTTCAGTGAAGTGCATTAGCAAATACGAATTACATTCAATTTAACTCTTTTTACAAGTAAAGCAATAATAGCAATAATAAGCATTAATTTCTAAAGTAGATATGTGTAAGAATAAATGCGTGTTATGAAACAACAAATTACCTGATTTAGGGTCTGAAAATTCAACGCACAATATTTCAGCTTCATGGGCTTCAATTTTCATAATTTCATCAACAAATTGCAGATCATAAACCCTAAAAGTAACAACAAATATTCATAGACATAGTATTGTACTTTCAACGCTGAATGCAGTGCAATCGTCATAACAAAGAATTCATTACGGAAACACAAAATATCATGTTGAAAAGCCAATTTTTGTCCGATACTCTTCAAGGTATGAACATTTCCGATAATGACTATGAAAAGCTATGAAAAAAATAGCAAGTTGCATGGATTTCTATTATGAATTTCTGTTAGCTTTGATCATTATTTGAAGTTTTCGTACTTTCCATTTTAATTTAGCCAATAATTCAATTTTGATAAATGGATATCAGCAAACTTTTAGTTCATAATCTTCTGATAATTTTATGATTTGCAAAATCTTCTGTTAAATGATAGCCTTGGCCTCATTCTTTCTCAATAGTCTGCACCAACAAAGAATACCCCTTCAAAAGGCAGTATTATTTTCAAACAGGTAAGATAGAGAACAAAAAAGCGGCAGGTTGATTCTCGAGGACGATAGATACAAAGAACAAAGAAAACTGGTAGGAAAACAGAGTAAAATCCACAAAACCATTGTTTAAAATTTATGACAAATAGTTCGTCCCACCATATGGGTCTTCTTCAGAGTATTGTTTCTGGGAGATTTATGTGTCAAACAAGTTGAATTGTATCTAAATACCTTAAATTTCCTGATCTGTCACCTGCAGCCAGTAATTGTCCATCAGGACTTACTTGAAGGCATCTTACTCCACTTTTCATGTCAGAAGATGTGCTTACTATAAAGGGGAAGAAAATTAGCCAGTTGGTTTTGAAAAATACTGACATGATTAGTATCTGCGAAAGTCTTAATCTAGCATTCTGCCCTGCTAGCCATCCTAAATAACTGATTCGTGCTGCAAAACTTTAAAAATTGCACGAATAGATGTTAATGTTTGGCGATTACTTTCATCATTGAAATTTTTAAATCAAAGGAGGAGAAAAGGATTTTTCAAAGTATCATACTAACCATTTTGGTCATTTCAGCATTCTCTACAATCCATGGCATTCAAACCACTCCTCAATTCAGATTAGCGAACTTAAACTTTTTTGATAAAGTCTATTTATTTCTACTAAAAATGTATATTTAGCAAATATGCCACGGGAACATTCAAATACTCCCTGAAATACCGAATAATTGAATGAAACAAATAAAAGAATTTTCCTGACTTGATAGGAGGAAAAGAATTACACAATCTTACCAGGTATTGAAGAAATATCTTGAATGTTGGCCAAGTCTTCATCTGTATAAATTATCTTCAATAATTCCTAGAATAATCGCGAATATACATCTATATAATATAGGTATGAATCTCTTTAAAATTGGTACTTCAAACCATTGAAAATTGTGTGTGAATGTGTGGACACTGTATGCAATTACCGAGACACCAGTAAGAGAACCATATCAGCATAATAGGATACACAACTAGAAAGGGAATCTATTCTTTCAGGATCCTTGGGAAATCGAGCAAAATTTGCTAAGAAAACAATTTCTTTTACAAATGCTTCAAGAATTCTTCGTGATTTACAAGTATGACTGTGTAACAATGCGAAATGAAAGCGAAATACTACATTCTTAACTGTCCAAACTGTATGTTTCGTTAAAAAACATTTGGGTAAAAATTCATAATAATTTCTCGTGATGTTAAAAGGCAAATAGCACACCTACCTTGCTGTATATATTCTTTGGAAAAGTATTGTTGAGCGTAACATCTAAAGAGAAGCAACATAAGTTTATTATTGCAGGAAAATTGAAACAAGACAATCGCTGCCATTGCTGTAGCTTTAGTTATTAAATAAACCCTATTTAACATTGATGATATGATATAACATGAAGAGTTCCTTGCGGCTGAATCAAGCATGAAGGTCTTGCTGTCCAAAAGCATGCGCTCGCGGTGGAGGAGTTGACGTCATTGTCATGTGACTGGTTGCAGTGATGATGATCATCACAATGTTTCATGCATTGACGCTCCAGCAAGCAATTCCTCTAGAACTTCGTTCATTAAGCAACAAGTCCTTTTCTTATACCTCCTATGCGATCTACCTTTTTCTATTATGCCTCGATATTATGTACACAATCACTCAAAGAGTTCCTTTAGCACAAACAATGACTATGTTTCTCTAGATAGTCAAATCGTCCCTGTTTTGTAATAATGAAATGACACTTACCATCATCAATATTCCAAACCCTGATTGTATCATCCGATGAACAAGTCAAAAATGATCCAGCTGGTAAGCAGGGATGTAACTCATCACTCATAAACGGATATGTCTAAATTAAGAAAAGCAATTAGATTAGTCGTTTAATTGAAAAAAATTCAGTACCATGAAGAGGGATTTTGTATCCACTAAAAGTAACCATAAAAATCTATAAACATACTACCGGACAAAGTCACTTTTCAACTATACGATACTACTAGAATGATAACCCGAGGTTGGAATGGGCTATGACTTCCTCAGAGCCAGCTTGAAATAAAGATTAATTGTTGTTACGAACATCATGCAATGGAGTTTACCGAATATTGGTAAGAATAAGAGAAGACCCTGATTTATGTAGATAAGTGAGCGATGCGTAGACGTTGATTGGTCAAAGCAAGTGGTCAATCGGATTCGCTATTCCGCTAAGCCGGCGATGAAGGATTTTATGGCAGCTTTCTATTTATGCTTACAATATGTTACTTTGAGTAGAAGAAAATTATAGTGCTAATTACCTCAAGGCCCCAAATACAGGCACTGTGATACAAAAATGAACATGCTTTGCCAACTTTTTTCACATCATGAACATCCCAAACATACAAACTGTGGTCGTTGTAAACAACTGAGAGCTGTGTAAGAAATAGAGAATTTCAGTGCATGCAAGAAAAGTAGACTACAATAGCGAATGGTGTCACACAACAGTTGTATTGTTTTAATTCATTTTCATTTTAATTTGTCATTTCATTTCTTTTGCATTTCATTTCATTCTCACAAATGAAATAAAAAATGATCAATTTTTCACTGCATAATCAAATGATTGTGCACAACAATTGTACTAATTTGTTTCATTTTAATTTTTCATTTCATTACATTTTCATTTTTATTTTCATAAATGAAATGAAAAATGAAAATGAACAAATGCAGACTGCAAAAGCAAATGGTTGTACACAAGAGTTTTTAAAAATAACAAGAATTAAGTGTGCTACGAAGAGGATTCGAAGCGTTCACTGGTTTCCGGGGGTGTTGCTGGGAACCACATGACTTCAAACTTACAGATTTTTACCCATCCAGGCGCAGATTCCACACTTTCGGGCAACCCTGTTACAGGCTTTCTATTTGTTACATTCTTTCGTAGACTTTATTGACAAACAGATTAATTATCAAAAGATAGAACCTCTTCGCTTAGGATTGAGGCAAGGTATAATTTGTAGAACATACCTTGTCATTATCATCATCCAGCGCAAGGGAAACCACGTGCGGATATCGGACATTGCTGTCTTTAGATATCATATGGCTAGAATGAAAACATTCATTTATGTAGTATAATTATCGACAGATTTTTAAAGCATGAACTTAACAATTATTAGCTGTGCTTTACATGTATAGGTATTCCGCTTTCCACTTGGAAATGTAAAGAACTTCTGTAGGGCAAGATCCCATTACCTTTTTATAAGCAAATTCCTTGAACTTAACTTTATTCCCTGCCTAGCATTAAACAATGTGCCACTGACGTTTTGCAACAAGTGTTTAAACGGTCTTGCACCGAGGATATCAGAGAATCAATTGAAAAGACAAGACCACCAAAACGACATCCAAGAAAATAAATCAAATCTCAAGGTTCGTCACTCAAGAACAGGAACTGCACGAAAAAACATTTAGTTATCAAGTACAGATACACAACAGCTTGCCAGCTGACCTGAATTAGAACTTAGCTGTGAGATCAAGGACAGATGTAACGACTTTAATCTTACTTTTACGAAACTTTATTTATGTTGTAGATTATTGTTTTTGCAGCTTTTGGTTGGGCACAAACCCTTGATTTATAACAGTTGCTCTTGACTGACATGGCAAAAAAGTCTAAATATTGATAAATTAATTGTCTTATTGTTATTATCTAACTAGTGCGGATTGTGTTGTAATAGTTAGAATATAAAATGAAATATTTCCATTAATCATACAAACTAGTACAAGTTACTTTCAAGGAAATTTCAAAACAAAATATTAAGCCAACATACCAGCCTAGCTAGTATTAATAATGCAACATACCTTGCATCAAGGCCAGCAGCTACATTAACACCAAGAAAATGTGGTTTTGGCAAAGTTGATATGAAGTGCATCGTTGTGGGATGAAATACTCTAAACATAACGATAAAGACAAAATGTTGATAAATAATGAGGAAAAAACTGACATTTTTGAGACATTGATGTAATATAATAAATATATAAATCACCAGAATTTTTGGATTTCCTGTCGAACCTTCAACCCGAATTTCGGCAATTCGTACAAAAAACTATTACTAATTACTCAAGATTTTTATTCAATTACACAAGATTTGCTCGAAAACGTGACCGACTTCTTCAAGATTTTATTGCACATTTTTAGAGGAAAGAAACGACTGGAGCGTAGAAAGGAAGACAGTAGGAGTTGGGGGAGGACTATGGTGACAAATTCCGATTAATGGTTGATAAAACATATGGAAGGAGATGCAGCAAGCAGGAGTAAACTGCTATGGACATGGGAGGAGAAGAAAAGAAGACAATATCTGTATGAAAGCTTTAGACATAGCAGTTTCAGAGAAACGTAAGACAGAAGGTGGAAAGACTATATAAAAGAAGACATGCGGGCAGTTGGAGCAGTTGAGGAGGAGGTCGAAGACAGGAAGGCTTCGAGGAGAAAGGTCCACATGGCAGAAACCCAATCACAATGGGATGGACAAGAAGAAGAAAGAGAAAAAAAGAAAAAGAAGAAAAAGAACAAGAACAAGAAAAAGAAGAAGAAGAAAAGGAAGAGGAAGAAGAAGATGATGATGAAGAAGAAGATGAAGACCATTTTCTCTAGTCTAAGACAGGAAAAAGCACACGAATTTAACGCTAGGAATTCAACAACCAATGAGCTTTAATTGAAGCTCAACAGGAGTGATACATTGCAACAATCACCAAAACAAGGTTGAAGGACCCCAACTACTTAAGCTAACGCAGATTGCATAAAATAATCTCAATCAATAGATAAAAAAAAATTCAATTTTGTCTTTTGAGCTTATCTTTTAATTTTGGATGGTATTGATCCTCACACCCATGTGGCTATAGAAGCTAGATTATAGATAATCATGTAATAGCAGATTCTACAAACCTGATTATACCATCCGAGCATCCACAAAACACGTATTTCTCATTAACTGATAGTGAACTTGCTCCTGAGGACTGAAAAGAGCATTTGAATTATTGCTTCTAATATTGAACTGATTAAATATAGATTTATGTCTATCGCAAGTTCGATGAAGGCAGAGTACGGGAACCTAAGAAATTACAGTTAGAACCTGCTAATAACCTAACAGAAGACAGGAAACTATAAGTTTTTTTGAAATATCTTTACATTTATGAACGTATCTTGATTCACTACTTGAATAAATATATCTATAGCTTTAAACTTCTTTTCGTCTTTCAAATTGAGATAGATAGCGTTCAAAATGCGTTCCATCTTTTCAAAGGGGAACATTCGACCCCTTTTTAGGGTACATTTCTTAGTTATATTTATAATCTTCAACCCCTGTATGTTTTTTATATTTGATTTATGTACGAAACACAGCCGTTGTCTTTGGAATTTGTAGATAAAATTGTTTTTTTTTGTTAATAACAGAATCTTGCTTTGTATTGGTAGGAGATTCAATCTGCATGCCCCTCAGAGAAGTAAAACTGAAATTTTACTTTTAAAAATAGATAGTTTAGTAGAGCGAGAAGCCACTAATTAATCTCTTACCCTGAGCTCAACCCAACGATCAAGGATTCTTTTCTCGTTAAAAGAACACAATAAACCAGACTTTGTTACTGCATAAGTGTTTGCTGAGTTATCGCCTATGCCACATTTCACGTCGCAAAAACAGTTATTACGTAATTCACCTAAGATGCCTGATCTTCCGGCTACTGGAGTCGGGACATTGGACTGCAAGAAAAATTAATGACATCCAATTGATTTAAACGAATACAGGAACAACGCAATTTGGCGAAAAACAAAAAAACATTTGAAAATAATAAATAAACTTTGAAATATTGAGATAGATATGATATACATGCATGGCTTCTTCAGATTCATAACAAATGGCAGATAAATCAAATAACGACCTATTGCAAAATTGGAACATACCAAATGGTAACTTTGCATCTAGGGAGATAATACAGTTACCGATGGCGCTTTTGCATAAGTTGAAGGATTTTTAAAGCAACAGAGTGAAACTGCGCTAAATTAACACTGCGTAACATTGTTCAATCCCAAAGTGAGACTTTTACAACCAAGGACTTATTGACTGCAAGGCTAGGAAAGTGATTGACGTTTTTAGACCTTGATAGAGACAGGATTTGTATAGACAGAAATGTTTTAAAACGAACTAGCAATATCATTCTAGTCACCTTTGACCCGACTTCTGTGTCAAAGTACCAGAATTTTACATGACGGTTGCCAACAGTAACAAAGTAGCTGCCATTTTCAGCAAATGAGACGCTACGGACCTAAAGAATACAAAAACATGAAAACCTTACGAAAGAATAGGATAAATTCTAGTAATCATAGTTTATAATAAAAGTAACGTTGATATCGGCTGTTTAGAAACACGATTTTTATTGATAAAGCCACAGGAAACTGTCCTTGAGAGTTGACAAAATTGCTTAATAGCCATAAAATAAAGTATCTGACTAAATATCTGACTAGATGCATTAGTTGCTACTGTACAACTGTATTATCACCAGGAGTGAAAAGGTTAGATTATGACACTTAACGTTGTCTTATATATCATATTGGCTTGTTAATAACCATGAAAGCAATGAAGGGAATAGGACTATGGACAATGCTTTACATACGTACACACATCACTACAAAATACGCTCAGTGTAACCTTAGAAGTATAAAGCATAGAGTGACTGATACAATGTTAAATGGAAAAAGTTTCTCCTCAATTTTCCAGTGTTATAAAACATCTCAAGCCTTTTCAGCAAAAGTAAAGTAACTTATGACAGTAACAACCATTGAAGAAAAATACCTTGCATCCGATTTTATTGCATGCAACCTTGGTACCACTCTGCAACAACATGTTAGAATAAATGATTAATAGCAAAATTACACATGAATAATTGATGGAAGGGTTCTGGTTGTTATCATTACAATACATTACATCACTTTGCATTGAAGTAGATTAGACTATACTGTGTTGCATTGCATTATGCTGCATTTCAAATCGCTCTGCAGTCCCTGGAGCATGATTTTAATATGACAAAAAGACATTGCCAACAACTAGCAACAGAATAAGATGGAAGGCCATGATCAACAACAATGGCTGCCAAAAGTAGTTGGAACAGAAGGTTTAAATTAGATGCATGTTTATATTTCTGCTCTATTGTCAGTTTTTAAGTAGACAGTCTCCCCTTCCCCCCTTAATCGACAGTGAATAAATTGTTTAAGCAATGACAATGAAAGATGACTTACTCTCCAGTTCCATATGTTAACAAGCATGTCATGCTGGTCTCCAATTGACACAAGATACTTCAAATTGGGTGAAAATGCCTGCAACAATTATAAAAAGTAAACATAAATACTGTTTTTTCTTCAACATGTAATGATTTTATGATTTGAACGGTTTTTTAACTTAACATGGGTTTTGATCCAAAAAAATTACTTACCTTTTGCTAATTGTATGACATTTCATACTGTGAAGAATGTTTGATAAGATAGGTGATGTTGAGCATGCTAGATCATGCCCTAACTGAAGTACAATTGTGGTTCTGACAAGCCACCATGGCATCAGTTCTAGGACAAAGCAACCAGTCCCTCCTGCAGCCGTCAATGCTATGTCCCAAACTTAAGGTCATTGTTGAGCAAGACTTCTTCTCAATAAAGGATGCTGCCCTGCACCACCAAGCACCGCCTTCATTTATTAGTTTTTTGAGGCAGCACATTCATAAGCATGCTAAGTTATTTTCAATTACTTGGTGCAAATAAAGTGCTACTTCGTCTATTCTGCAGAAACCTTTTAATCTGTTTCTGCAACATTTGGTCCACATGGTTGAAATAAGCATACATTTAAACTGGATAAAGAAGAACTTAGATAACAGGCAGCCCATAAGATTAAAAATATTAACTAATAACTATGCTTATGATAGATCCATACCACACAATTAATACTGAATTTATGTCCGTTGAGTTCAGCAACTTGAGTAACAGTATCACCAAGTTCCCAAACACGTACTCGGGGGTTGTGTCCACTCTAAAAATAATCATCAATGATTAAGGGGGGGGGGAAACAAAACTAACCTCAAAATCAGAAAGGAGCACAGAGGTTGAAACTAACCTCAGTGTAGCCTGTTTTTCCAAGAACTAAATATTTTAAAGGAGATAAAAAAAAGGCAAAGAAGCAATAGTGCATAGCAAGTATGACCAGAAAATGATTATGCCTTCACATATCATATGAAACTAATACTTTCTCCTTGTATACAGGTGTTCTAAAAAAGTTTTTATTGGGGCAAAATATTAGTTTTGAAAAATATATGGATGTCTGCTGCTTTGCAATGTTCCTTAACGGCATTATTTATATCCTAAACTACATTATTTATGCCATTGACACAAGTATTCCTCATGAATGCAGAAGACAGCTTGCTATTTTGTTTTCTACTTCACATTTAACATTAATGAATTTACTCTTTATTTTCATTGCAGTATAAGTAGTCTGGAAGTAGAAAATAATCAATGGATTTCAAGTGACAGATGGTTTAGAAATTAATCTCCATTTTTGTATTAACATGAGCATCCTGTGTATCTATAGTTGTAGTTACCTCCCCAGATGCAATGTATTTTCCATCACTTGAGAATGCAACAGCTGTGAGTGTTTTCCTGAGACACAAGAAAATATTTTTTAACTTATGAAGGATCCAATTGTGCTATTTTTAGCAAATTACTTGCAGGTCTAATGGAATGGAACATGGAGGGAAATTAGCAGTTAGATAATCTACTTTTGGTTGAAATGCAATAAGCAACTTACAAATGACTTAGATTTACTTTTCTTTAAAAAGGGAAGAATATGAATAAATTTAACCATTTATTCTCCCTGCTAAAACCATAGGTCACAGTTTGGTTTCTTTCATTGAACATGTACTTTTCTTTGCAATAATCTAACCTTCATTTAGAAAATAAAAGATTTAACATGAATTAAAAGGATATGTCTTGACTAGCACAAGAGATTTAAGAGATTTTGCTGTAAAATGCATCTCATTTATGGCACAACAAAAACTATAATGATAAAGAAATATATTGTTGATGTAAATATTATGCTATGAGTAATAAACTGAAAGTTGCTCACTTTTCTGGATTGAAAATATGTGCTTGAGAATTTGTTCTTGGATTGTACAATACAATGACACACCTAAAAGGAAAATGCATGCAAGTTTCTAAAATTTTAATCAGGATTATCTGTGAATAAGTCTTTCTGGCATAAAACAAAAATTTTTATGGCATTTAGTTAGGTTTGCAGGACAATATCACCATTCAAAGATTCCTATCTTGTCCTTACAGGGCTTTTAAGTTTTCTATTGATTGTTGACCTTTGGTTTGCTCCTTGGCAATCTCTTTCTTAAAACTATCATTGGTATAGTTCCATTTGAAATTAAAAGTGTCATTCATACATGGTAGGAACTTGCTGACAACAAGTCCTTTCCCACTATGGATGGCGCAAAGTTAATTGGCTCTTTATTGCTTAAGTCAGTTTGTTTTTCAAAGAATAAAGAAAACATTATTTATAGCTCTTATCATTGACATTGTAATTTAGTGTTTCAAAGCTTCAATTTCCGCTCTTTCATCAACTTCTTCAATTTTTGGAGAGACTAAAATTTCTACATTAAGCAATTCAACTTGAAAAAATTCTCAGCCTTCTTATCATGCTCTGTTAATCATAGTACAATGTGTGGATCCTTTTGGAAACATGAGGCTCATTGGAGCAACTAGAGTGAAGGTTGACAAAAAATATCATTTTGTGTTGAATCAAAAGGCAACAGTCTCAATAGTTATAATACCAATTGCTTTTTACACAAGTGTCTGGCAATACTCTCTTAGTGTATTTAATAGTATCAATGTAGACATTAAACAATATAAATATAAGTCATATTAACAATACTATTAAATATGTTAACCATCTCTATCTCTTTAAAAATATGCAGCTTTCTTTAAAATAATCTAGTAATTTCCTACCCAGCAGGATATGCTATAACGCCAGTATATGGATTACATGTCAGTCCATTAGTATTGGTAGCTGTTAGGCCAAGCACTCTCTCAAGGGTGACCTGCAACAGAAGTCAATGGATTGTAAAGTAATGTATATACTATTGATTTTACAAATTTAATCTACATGGAGTAGGAGAATTGAGGTGTGTAGCAACTGATGTTTGTCACATTGGAGATGCAGAGTCAACTAGACCACTGTAAATTGAATGATTATTGATGATGTTGATGATAATGATGATAGAAAAATTCTTGACAAAACTTGAAAAATTTGAAAAAATTAAAATTTGTAAACAATTATACTTGTGATTTCTGATCAATTTAAATTTATTGATATATAGATCTGGTCTCAAATTAGCAGCTGAGAGACAGTGCAAAAATTTGCTTTACAAAAAGAAACTTCTTCCAGAAAATGCTGCTTATCCTGTTTCGATCCTTTTCAAAAAAAACCTAGTGCCTTGTCAATCTTTCTTACATAGTAAAGGTGCCAACCCTGTTCTTTTAAGTTTCAAAACAGTAGAAACCCTATTGTATTTTCCACTCGGCATGTAATAAAATAAATGTTGCACTGTCCCTGATTATAAGGTGCTTCCCAAGATCGTCACCCACCAAGGGTGTTGACACATTATTTCCCAGTTAAATATCATGAGTGTTTAATTTCATTGGTATTGAAATATTGGTAGTTGAAATATTTCATTGGTAGTTAACAGTTTGAAATATTTCGAACTACTATACATAAATTAGGCATTAATTACAGATTTCTCACCCTGTCTGAAAGATGTCGAATGTCTTTTGCACTTGCACTTTTCCGAATCAGCTTTCGCGTTGGAGTGGCACGGTTAGTCGGCAGAGAACGTCTCATTATGTCTGTTGAAGTATCTTATTTGGCTCCTCCCTGAAGAAGCCTCAAGTTTGCAAACAAGATCTGTTGATCAAGGCACTCATTAAGCTTTATAAATAATTAACACGTCTGCGATAACAAAAGGCAACGTGGAAACTCTAATTAACAAAACAGGAACCGTCGGTTTTTATCTCTCTAACATTGACTAGGACAATTACAGGTCACCCTCAACGACGTGAAGTACTCCTTGCTTATTTGGCGTAAAATCAAAATATCACCGCAGTACTTTCGCTTTTTCTAGTCTTCCATTTTCTTTTATAAGTACCCAATTCAAACAGATACAGAAACCAATAATCCTAATTCAGACATTTTCGATAATGTCCTGAACTTATTTCTTGGCGCGGCTTTGTTTACTTCACAAATGCCACATCAATTACACAATAAGGTACACCTTAAGAACGAAATCTGATTGTTACTTCTCAAATAGACCTGTCGAACCTTGCAAATATCTTTTGTTGTAAGTAAAATCAGACACTTTTGAATTATTTCCACTTGAAAGCAGACGGCGGTCCTGTCTCTGAGGAAAACTGTAATTTTTCACTCCACCTTCCTTATCTAGGCCACCTTGTCACCGTGTGCGGGGGAAATCGAGACAATTTCAAGATGTCTTCCAACCTCACCTGTTGCTCATTGAGATTCTGTTGTTGATCATTGATCCCTGGTGGCAAGGGGTTCACAACGCGGCCACAGGCAGGACCGTGACGGCTGTAATCCGCGTGAGACTTGGTTCCACGGTTCTACAGCCTCATGGAGCCCAAGCCCCAAAACAATTGAAAAATTTTCCCTTTTCCTTCCTTTGCCTCTCCTTTCCTTATTCCTTCTTTATATGCACACTGGAATACCGTGGCTGCAGCTCCTATGCTCCATGTCTGTTGTAAATTTCGGTAATTCAACAACTTTGTTGGAATTTTTCCGGAATTTTTGGATTAATTTGCGGTCGAATTTCCCTACCAAGTTTCTCTGTCAGAAAATCTGTAATTGCCCCCAGTTGCCCCCCCTAACTCCGCCACTGTCCCATATTGCATTGATCGACATGAAAAAATAATCAACAATCAGCAAAAAGTCTTTTAGAACAGTCACATTTAAAATTTTTCCATTTTTTCGAAAATATTTGTCAAGAAACTTTGCTGCAAAATTACTGTCTTTATCCACAAAAATCTAGCCCCTCCTGCAAACCTAAGAATTACAAAAGTTGTCATTATTCCAGGCATAGATGGCTCTAAGATTTGCCTGATAGGAGGCAGGGCCAAATCCCGCCATCTCCGAACAGGGGGGGGGGGGGCAAGACAGAAAAAATTTCCAACAATTGCCGACAAAATTTCTGACAATTGACTGCAAAATGATAGACCCATTGTTTAGAGTGCAATAGGTTATTGTTTAATCTATTGCTTTAATCAGGTGAAATTTCCGGCGAAATGGCAATTTTTGGTCCTTGGGGTGGGGATGTCATATTATTTTTTGCATAGGCGCCGACTACGTGGGGGCTTGGGGGCTCGAGCCACCCCTGGATACTGCTACGGGGGGGCTGAGCCCCCTCTGAGAAAAGTTCAAAATTTTGCTCTTTATAGCTTTTTACCTTAATTTCTCGAATAGGCATAGTATCTTCATCTATTTTTAATGAATAGGATACAATACATCGTTAATCAAAGAACCAAACTGCGTTCTTATAACTGATAATTTAGAGAAATTGGTATGTAATTGTTTTTCATTTCTAGTTTCAGCCCCCCCTGCTAAAATCAAAAGTCGGCGCCTATGATTTTTTGATTGGCAATAACTGTCTGCAGTTAAATGATTGAAAGTAAATGATTTTTAACAAAAGGTGCACAGAGTATTCCATATTCTGAGTATTTGCACATTGATAAAATTCAGATTCACCTCTTCACATAGTTTCCTTCTATATTGAAGATATCTTTCCAAAATCATCTTTTTCTCTGCGCTTAGTAAGGGCATAACCCAACCCCATGATAAAACCATATTTTCAGAAAATTGGGGGTGCTTACGCCTTTGCATATCTTTGTGCTTAAAACTTACTTCCATCACAGTTTTTGGGGGGCCAAAGGCTCGAATTTTCCGACAACGAGGCAATTTTTCCGACACTAACAGCAGTGAACCCCCTTTTAATGTCATGTTTCTCAAGGTATCATAACAGTCAATCAAGAATTTTGAGATGTACTGAAGGCAGGAGAAAATGGGGCAGTCAGGATACTTAATTACAAAACTGATGACATGATAGAGAATTTGAGTATGGTAACATTTGAATTCAGAGTACTGTTTTTGCAAGAACATCAATTATCTCATCAAAATTTAATGATTTCGACATACTTTGCTCAACGTTTAACAGAATAATGGAATTCAAACGATCCTGTCCCATGGTTGGCCGTAAACAATTTTTAACAATTTTCAATTTTGAGAATGTCCTTTCACATTTAGTTGAGCTTATAGGAAGAGTGGCAAGAATCCTATATAGAAAGTGCAAATCGGGATAAGCATTCGGATCTCATTTTCTTTCATAAATCTTTATGTTGTAATGAAGTTCTCCCTCGCAAGGTCCTTGTCCTTTCCTTCCATTTTTGCTTAAGGTGGTCTCTCTCCATTGATCTTCTCGTAAATTCCAATAAGAGACATATATTCTTCTTTTAAATGGAATGCACCGAGACTGTAGTTGCTGGCCACATTGTGGAATGCATCCTCTGGGAAGCCATTAATAGTGATAATCTTGGAGAGTATGGCAAGGCAAATTCATAAAGTATGGTTTTATGTCTAGAAAATGGTGTCTTTATTGATGACGAGGCTTTATCATTTGAATATATGAATGTTTCCCATCTGTATTTGGCGGTTTGATTCTGTTCAATTTCGCCATTGGAGAGCTCGTCACTGGCCTTCTTCCTTCTCCTGACACGTTTTGCTGGAAAATCTTGCTGCACTAGGTTGTGCCTACTGCAGTACTCCTTTGTTTCTGCCAATACTTTCTTAAAACCACTTCGCAGTTGACATAACTGCCCCTCCGCCGTCTCGACTAATCTCACCGCAATTAACAGATCGATTTTCTCCGACTGAAGAATATTTGAAGCAGGGTCGGTGATGGCGAAAATCTTCCGGAAAACACGTGCTGTCATTATGGTTTCAAAAGATGTAAACTTGTTTTCAAGAGAAAAGATGTAAACGTCAGTGACCGTTTCGCCGCTCTCGTTTGAATACTGGCACTGCTGTAACGTATATTAGAAGCAGTTAAAAAAGTCCTTTGAGCATGCAAAAAACATATTCTCGAGTGCTGTTTGGAGCGACCACCATCTATTGATTGAAACCCTTTGTGGGCGATGGATTCTTTGGATGCCTCTCAAGGGCGCCGGAGCCACGGGGGCAGCTGCCCCCTTTGCCCTAGTGGTACGGGGGCAGCGCAGGGGCAGCATAGTGCCTTATCAGTATCTAAATGCTAACAAATCTAAATGCCGAGAAGTAATTAATTAAGCAATCTAATGAATGTTTTCTACATAAAACCAACTCTTAATTACGCTAAAATGGCAATGCCTTCGTTTTTCAAAATCTAAAAGGGTGTGGTCACGCGAAATTTCAAAGGCGCCACTGCTTCCATCTAAGTGTTGAATCTTATGGGGGTCTAGAACGAGACATGTAATATAAGACATGACATCAAACAATTATATTGTAATTCTTGGAAGTAGATTCAGTTTTGGCGGTTCGCTTAATTATTTCATTCAACGAACCATCCATTCATGCCCTAGAAAGATCTCCAAGTTGGCAAGATGAACGAAGAAGAAATATTTCTTAAGGGCAGGCACGCATATGACAATGTTAAAGTCGAACCTGGTGAGATTTTGATTTGCAAAACAGAAGAGTTCGGAGACAGACTCACCATAGCAGCTTGTAAGAGAAATAGCGCCACAGGGGCTTCAAGAACCATACATTGGTTAATAGGTGGCAAAGATGTCCGAGCTGTTTCCAACAACGATATAATTGTTTGACATGCACCAAGCGAAATTACCGACCAATTTCTTGCTGCAATTTCTTGACGCACTGGGAGATGGACTAAACCTCATGCTCATTGTAACAAGTGATATTGAGTTTTTAAAACCTCCGTTTCAAACGGGCAACGGTAATGTACAAAGGTGCCTATACGGATACGATGAAGACAGCCTAAAGCAAAGGTACGAGGCACTTAAAAGAAAGAAAAAACAAACTGCCGCTAGCGAATGATGTTCATAAAGTTGGTATTATGTATGGCCATACGAACTACAACTTTAGGACTTTGAAATGTAAAGGTATTTCTAGTTTTGTAGCAATATCAATTTGGCACTATTAAAGTTGATATGTGTGAAAGAGCAGTTACATTACTATGAATAAGGCTGAGAGTATATGAATTTGCTTTTTGTTGTCTACTCCAAGGGATATAAAACTTACAAAAAGAACTAAGGTCATAGATGCTGGGGACATAGGGGGGGGTTTCATCGTAACTCAAAAAGTTATCTCCTCCTGCCTACTGAGTGTAATTAGATCTCTTTGGATGCTAAAAACCTCAATAAGATAAGTAAAATAATATCATTAAAAAACCAGTAAAATCTAAGTAAGTTCATTTGTCAAGTTGCCTCTCGCTCTGTGTCACATTTCTAAACAAAAATAATTATTTCAAAAATAATCAATAATAAAAAATTATAATAATTCATCACATTGGTATCCGTTCGAAATGATAAAGATCTTTTTAAAATAAACGTAGATCATTTAAGATAAAGACATTTTTCTTGCAACAAACTAATCAGCATTTTATTGCTGAGGGTGTCCAAAACAAAGAGTGATTTGAAAACAACAGCGGTGAAATAATTTCTTATTCAAAATATTTTCATGTACTAAAAATGTCAGAAACCATTGTGGATAAAAATCAGCATCACAAACTCAAGGGTTAAAATTCTGTATCAATATCTTTTTAAGCATTTTTTCTGCCGAAGTAAGATTAAAACGAACCCTGTAATAGGTAAAGGGCCACTGTGTGCTAAACGTGGAATTATTAGTCCAAAGGTCAAGTTTTATACTCTCGGAAACATGCCTTATCAGAAGATAACTGCATTGGGAATATTCCATGATGACAGCTTGGAAGTACAAGATACAGCAGATGGATATTCTTGTAACCCACGTCTGTTGAAATCTTCAAGAGCAAAGAGGACACCCCCAACATGATTACAGTTACCATGACCACCAAGACCAATACCAGCTGGACAAGTACAAGCAGCAGAGCAAACATCACCTGACTTGTTTGACATTTTTAAAATAACTTTATACAAACATTTCTTCATGGAAGCTTTGACTCGAACATCAAAGAAGGCAAAATTGCTGTCAGTAGCTACATCAATCTTCTTGATAAATCCTTCATAAAAAAACTGGAAGGCCTTCAACTTTTTATATGAAGTACTTTTTAAAAGAATGTGTTTAAATTTCGACGTTCTAATAACGAGGTATTCGTACAATTGAAGAAAATTGAAAGCTGGTGTTCCGCGTAGGTCGGATGTCCATGGGAGATGGTGGCATTGCCGATGCAAAGCTTCGTATGTGAAGTCTTTTTCATGGCAGATAAGAGATTCTTCATCTGCTAGATCTTTGGATTGCGATTCATAGTTCTTAGCGCGACAAAATATGGCAAAAGTTCGAAGAACAAGATCGGCCTTGACACCAGATGTTTTCTCTTTGTAGCACTTCAATATGTTCTTCAACTCTGCAGCAGTTAATGAGCCTAAATCCTCCAAACTCTCGACTGCCTTTCCGTCGGGGAGTAGGGATTGAAATTTATCCATTATTATTACTCAAACGTCGTTTTTAATTCGAAATAAAGATCAGTCGTGTGTTCTTTTAAATTTATTCCAAGTAGGCCGAAACATGTGGGAACATCACTTTTCTCGTTTTCGATTTTGCGCCTCACTTTCAAACAGAGTTTGACGTCATTGCGAAAGTGGTCTATTAGCGTTTGAGTTGTGATTCGATTGTCGAACTGTCCGGATACTTTCGTCACGGGAGTATATGCAAGGGTGGCGCCACCCGAGAGGGGCAGGAGCCCCCCCGCTATTCTTGCTAGCCCCTCCGTCGGCACTTCATTTTTGAATATTTTAAGCACTGTCGGCACTTTGATAATTTGCACCTCCAAATTAATTGACTGTGCTGCAATGAGTCTATGAGTGCCTGGGATTTAGATACAGATATAGACAATTTTAAAACTAAATTTCCGACATGTAGAATTTTGATCGTTTAATTTAACTCATGGTTCTTTAATTACACTCTAAGCCTTAGCATTTGCTTGTTTGATGTGTTTTAAGGGCGTAGTCACATTTTTTACCGAAAGAAATGGGCGTGGCTGGCAAAAATTTTCTGGGAGTCAACCCTCTGACTCCCCGATCATTTTACTCGCTGTCGGCAGGGGATAATAGAGAAGCCCCTCCTAAGTTTCTTCTCTGGCGCCATCCCTGTGTATGCCCCAAAATATTGTCATCATGTCTTCTTGTTACAACCAAAATCCCTTAAATGTTTATCGCCAAGATTTTGGCTAATTTGCAAATTGTTTTTCACAAAACTGTTTAGATCAGGTTGGTCTTTTTGTGGCTACATGACAAAAAGGCAGCGCCTGGGAATATCGATGACTACAATAAAAAAATTTTGTCTTTCATCCTGAAATTCATGTAGAAGCATGTGGATTTTGTAAGACGTTGTTCTCCCAAGATGCACTGCGTGATATTGAAAACGAGGCTTTAGCTTAATCTGGAGGCAGTTTTCAAATTGTATTTAGGCCTGCGCCTGCATCAGGAAGAGTTCAAAAATTAAGAAAAACAGGCCTCAAAGTACAAATACCACGATGACATTTTTGTTTAGATACCAATGGGAAAACGATTTCCAATGGAAAGCAAGACAAATTTTTATTAAAACACATGAAGAGAAATTCAATGACATAAGACTTGCATCACTGTCCAATGCTTGGTCAAATTGGAGGTTCCATGGCTGTACGTATTGCAATGCAGTACAAGCGTTGCTTGCTGAACTTGATAAGGATCTACCCAATGAACTCCATATGGCACTGAAAGAGATACCATCTCATAGAAATCTGAATGAGGTAAAGTTTAAAAAATCATCTGAAAGTCAGGGTGGCCATGGTTATGCACAACAAAAGGAATTGGTGAGAGGATTAAAGTTGTATGTTCCACCAGATGAGCAAATATCAAACCCTATTAACATTTTGATGGAAAGTGCTCAAAAATCAAAAAGGGATATAGAATTCAAAGATTTAGGATATAAAGAGGATGAAAGTAAAATAACTATTCATGAGACAGCAGTTGTCATTGGAGGGAAGCTGATTGCCACTGGATCAGCAATAAATAGAAAATATTCCAAAAGGGACTGTGCAACAAGGGCATTTGAGATTTTAAAATCTTCGCAACAATTAATGATTAAGAGTTCACTAAATCACGACAATGTTAAAAGTATTGAGAAGGGAGACTTGGTGAAAGCTGCATTTCAAAATGCAAACAAAATTGAGCAGAGCAATGTTGGTAATATTATGCTGCGAAAAATGGGTTGGACTGGAGAGGGTGGGCTTGCAAAGCATGGAATTTCAGAACCAGTGTTTATTGAAAGCACAGATGGTAGAAAGGGTTTAGGGCACTGTGAGGACTCCGTGGCAATAGAAAGAGGTTCTGTTGAAAAAACCCTAGTGGATTTTTTGTTGCAAAGTTCAGAAAATGAGATCAAATTTTCAAGCCAACTTTCTAAGGAAGAAAGAGCAATTGTACATAAACTGTGTACAAAATATGGTTTAAAACACAAATCTTTTGGTAAAGGGGATGATCGATATCTAATGGTGAGCAAAACATGAAAATTTTTATTTGTTTCACCTTTCAGAAGCAGAATTGACTTGTCAACCATTACAACCGCTGTTGGTTAACTGGATCATAGAACAATTGCAGCATAAACACACAACTGGGGAGAGCATGGTGGAAAGGTGTCTGTGCAACAGATTCCATATTGCATTGATGTTATATTCAAGAACTTGCAATAAAGATTCTTTAAAGACAAGTAGAAATTAGTAATTAGGTACTTTTTGTTACATTGGTAAGCAGTTGCATAGCCAATGGTCATTTCTTTGAGATGGCAAAAATAACAAGCCTATAAAGCAAGAGATGTAAGTAGTCTGTTGCGCTGCCACCTGCAAAATTTTTAAACCTCACAGATATGTGCATAGTAGCCCAGACACAAACCCTTTATCATTGGGGAGCCATTGCCCCCGTGCCCCCTGGCAACGCTAATGTTTGTAAGTTATGAAATGCTTTAATCAATGCTTAGGTCAGGGATTCTAAGATCTAAGAACTTTATAGAGAATATCACATCTAAACAAATATCTAGTGTGATCCAATCCCAGGCATGAAGAACAATCAAGATTGTGATCCAAGATCTATACCCAGGCATTTAGATTTGAGGGAACAAAATAGTTGCTAATTTTCAGATTGTGGACATGAGAATTTTTATTAGAGATACTGGTGTGACTTGCAGTGAGGTACAGGTTTCTTGTGGTAAAGGCCACTGTTGAGAGTCCTTGATAAGAAATCTCTAAAACGATAGTCTCTTCTGCTCCTTGGCTCTAATGTCCCTTCAGTAAACAAGGGTTTTTGTTTTATCAACCCCAGTTCCAACCCCTAAAAATGATGCTAACAAGTGAAGATTTTATTTTATGGTTGCTCAAAACTTGGCAATTTGCAATATATTTTCCTTAAATTTTGATAATAGGCCACGTTAACTACCAACAAAATTTGTATGAATGCCAACCAATGTTCAATCTACCTTAACACTTTGAAAAATGCTTGAAATTTATAATCAGGCCTTCTAACACATGTAGACTAGATCTCTGGATATGCCTGCAAATAATATGCAGGAATTTTTTATCACATGATGTTGAGCTTGATTAATAAAAAATCAATTTCAAATTTTTAGGAAAAAATCATAAGGTGCGCCACTACACTATGAGTACCACTGCACGAACATAAAAACTTCAAAATATGAGGGGCCCAGGTGCGCTCTCTCTGGCATTTAAGAATAATCTTGGGTGCGCCATTGCCATACTCTGCATTCTGGCTGGCTTCCAGGTAATAGCAACCATGCAGTTGCTTCGCAAAAACCATGCTTCAAATCGAGACAAAGTAGTGTAAAGAAAAATAGAATGTGAAAGTTAATCAATCAATAAGATCAAAATACAACTAGCGTTTAAGTACTTAAATACTACATCGACACATGGCCCCTTTTCGCCTGCTTAACAGTCTTTTTGAGTAAGGACTTCTATGCAAGTGAGTATTTACTCAAAGGCAAGGAAACAGATTTTCATACTTTGGTAGCGAAACAAAAATTTATCCACAACAATGCATGGCAGGATTGTGGGTTGCTACTTGTTACGTATCATTCAGAAAAATGAGGGGCGCGGTTGGTGCTCTCGACATATTCTTGGACATAAACATGGCATCATTATAATGAAATGCAATGCGTATCTAGTGTATAGCTCATCCCTTGTACAACCCTTGGTTAACCACCTTCCAACAGCCTTACTTGATAAGTAACTCCGAGAAAGACAAGCGATGAATCAATTTGCATGCGTTAGCCTATGGCAAACTACAATAGCTACTGTGCACTCTATTTAATTGCGAAGCACGGAATATAATCGAATTTCCCAATAAAGCTCACATGGGTTTCAACAATTACCGTTATAATTACAGAAAATATTGATAAGAATCACCCCGCCCCCCCCCCCATGTTTTCCGAAGGAAGTAACTGCATTAGAGAACAGTGGCGGAAATTGTGGGAGTTTTGGGGTAAATATGCTCGAGCCCCCTTCCCTTCACGATCTTGTCGGAAAATTGAAACGCCAGAAATCGGTTTCAATTCTTTGATTTGTTATTCACTTTCTTCTAACGAAATAACCTTAGACATTCCTTCCTATTTTAAAAATGCAAGAACTGGGAATGGGGAAAGAAGCATTTCATAATGGACTAGTATACACTTGTTTGAAATTTTAGTTATTAAGCCCCTCTCAGTTGTAATCCTGAATTTCCGCTAGTTTTCCAAGAATTTTGCAAAAACATTAAAATGGCTGCCATTGCCTTGTTTTGGGAGAAATCGCAACTAGTAAGCTACTTGTAAATGTAAAACACAAGAACTGAAATAAAAGACCAAACTCAAAGTGACAAATCTTTCTTTCTAGCAATAAATGGCATGTATGTTAATGAACTCTCAACACTGCACTACTGCTGCTTCATGCTGGACTTGCGGGTAAGGTTCTGGGCAGTACAGCTGCTGCGTTGGCGCATACATCTGTGGGATGTACTGCAACTGTTGATATTGAGTCTGATCGAAAACAACTTGCTGTTGCTGCATCATGACGTCTTGTGGTCGATACACATCATAATACGGTTCACCATAATAACCGTAGTTGACTGTCACTAGCCCACTCTGCATACAGCTTCCATCTGGATAGTAAGCTTCCACGTACTCGCTTGGCATTGCATACGGGTCGTATCCTAGATTGCTTGTTGCAAACATTGACTCGTAGGCTGCACATTCAGACTCCTTTCTTGCATAGAGAGAGTATAACGAATCTAATTTCTGTTCTGCCTCCGAGACCACTTGTTGCAACGTGTAGTTGAGTATTGCACAGTCGTGATTCAGCATAGTCATCGTGTATCGAAGCCGTGAGTTCTCTCTAAGTAGAGCATTTCGATGTTGACGCAAAAGACCAGTCTGCCTCTCCGGTCGATCGCTAGAGTTTCTGTGGTACGATCTTGATTTCTCCTTTTCGAAATAACCATCCTCTTGATAACTCGATCTTCTTCTGGTTGAGTATCTCGAACCACCGCGCTTTGATTCTGAATAGCTATAGACGATCTTTGTAGTGGAACTTTTAGGCTTGGTTGAGTTAGACTCGGGTGCCTGCTCCTTCTCTCTACTCCAGTTCCATTTTGAATCAACTACCGGGTATTCTTTCGTTTTAGAAGCCGATTTTGAAAGTGGCTTTGAAGAAACTTTATCTTTACTCCCCTTTTCCTTCTTAGAGCTTGGCTCATTTTTCTCCAATCGCGCCTCGGGAGCACTGACTGTTTTCTTAAGAATTTCAAGTTCTGATTTACTACTTTGAACCAGATCTTCCATCTCTACCATCTTCTTATCGGCTTCTTCTAAGCGCAATTTCAACCCTTCGTTTTTTTCTTCTGCATCAGTTAATCGTTGTTGCATTCCCTCGCATTTCCCAGTGAGAAAATTCACTTTTTTCACCTCATTGTTCAGTTTCTGTTCCAGCTCTTCTATGGTGCTTTCGTAGTCTTTCACTGTTTTAGCTTTGGCAGCCCTTTCAGCATTCAAGATTTCTTGCATCTCTTCGGCTTGCTTTTTCATCTCTGCAATCTCGAATTCTTTCAACTCCGACTGTTCATCGAGTTCCTTCGTCATATCATGCAGCTGGCTCTCTAAATCTGCTGACCGAATTTTTTCTGAATCCAACCTTTCCTCTAACTCTTTTATTGTATCGCCAGCTTCAGCAAGTCTTTCTTCAATGTCGTCTAATTTGCGTTGATACATTTGCTTCAATTGGATAATTTCACTTTCATGTCGGGAAAATTCGGTTCTGTAAAAATCCCGCTCATCTTCATTCATCTTGTTTAAACGCACATATTCTCTCTTGCAATCGTTAATCCTTGATTTCAAAAACTCATTTTCGATGAAGCATTCTTCAGCATTGGACGTGTGCCCCTCGAAATCTTCCCTCAAAGCGGTATGAAGCGCTGTCTCCATCCGTATGCTGCGCTCAAGTTCCTCAATTTGTCGATTTTGCTCATCAATACATTGCATTTTGTCTAAAAGGCAGCCTTCCAATTCTTGGAGAGTAATTTCAGCCTTTTCTCGCTGGCGTTTTTCCCCCTCAAATTCATCGAGTATTCTATCTTTTTCAGCCTTAAGAGCTCTGCAGCAAGATTCATACTCATCCGTTTTCCGATAACTGCTTTTTAGTTCATTTTGCAATTTCTTGCACTCATCTTCAAGTCGTTCGACAATGTCACTGCTCACTTTGCCAACCAATTGAATGCTGTCATCGAAAGATTCTGTTACGTCGACTGTTAGAAAACTTTCTTCAGAAATCGAGTGAGGCTCCACCTCAAAAAAACTGCTCTCGCATACCGCTGTTGAATCGCCTGATAAATACTTGAACTTAAACTTAGAGTCCGGCAGTGATCGAAACTCGCAAGCCTTGAATACAATGTACAGCCTACTGTCTTGAGACCCGCTTGTTCCTTCTGTAACCAAACGACGAATGATTTCTCTCTCTTCGTTCTCTTCATTGTAGCCACACAACACAACACTGTCATCCCCTGTTGACTTGTAATCCAAAAACACTATATCAAATGAAACATCCTTCCCATTCGAATAATTTCCTTCCAGTCCACAAAATTTTATTTTCGGAAGATCATTGCAATCAGCCATTGTAAGATTGATATATCGCAATAATTGTTTTGGAATGCACTTCAAGCAAGTATTATGATCAACGAGTATTGTCGATCTGGTGAAAGAACGAGTGGATCGAAGCGTATAGATCGATAGGCGCATCAACGATCGACCAATTAGTTCGACTGATCCAAATAGCATGTTTTCGAATCCAAGAAGATCTTGCGAATTCCACTATACTGAGAAAGAATCTATGAAAAATACCTTTCATGACTTTAAGCGCTATAGTGCCTTTACTATTACACGCAAGCCAGAAAGTGGAGGAGCCACACAACCAACGGCGGACTGGCCCACCGGTACACCGGCCCATGGCGAAACCCCTCATGACGAAAACGGGCCCCGTGGAAATCGCTTTCCACATTCGGAGAAAATGAATAAAACTTTCTTGCAAGGAAAGGAAATTGGAAAGGTTATCGAGGAACAGGCTTGTAAAAAATAGTTACATCTAAAATGCGAAGTAAATGTGCGATTAGTTTGTCATTATGTTAACTGCTATGGTATATAGGAAATAAATCAAGAAGCTCAGCGACTCTTACGACCTCGCCCTAACTTCAAGCCACACCCAAGAGATACCAACTAAGTTCTCCATGGCTGGTAAGCAATTCTAAGCCAGCCCGCCACTGCACACAATATATTCACTGTGCTATATATCAGACACAGAACACTCTTCTCTATTTTGTGTCTCAGAGCAGCAAAGGCGATGGCATCGGGAGAATCCACTGCCGCCTGTCCCAAAATTCGAACTGTCTGTACGAAAGACATTGTAAAAAGGCTTGGCAGGCCAGAATCAGTATCAGTTTTCAGTTCTTGACCGTCCTAAAACGGCTGGAAATGAGGCAAATTTTGACAAACAAAATGGTCGTTTTTTAATCCATCAAACGACGCTTTAAGTTGACTTTAAAGGTCCGATAAAGGTAAAAACATCTATAATGATTTCAACTATTCATGGGTCGGAGATTTCAAATCTCTTTTTGAAAATTCGATACGAGATCGGGAACCTGAAAGGTTTCAACGCTCTTCATTGAAAACATTGGCAACCTTTTTCCCCAGCTCAAAGAACTGAGCAACCGCTGTAAAGAAAATATTTCGTTACTTCTTTAACTTTTTGGCTTTTACTGTTGTTACTGAGATTGTAATGGCAACCCCGTTTTTGGATTGTGATCTCATCGTCTGCGTGTAGGCTAACGCATTCCGAATCTAACCCTTAATGATAAAGACAACCCACTCCCTCGCATACGAAAAGACGAGGCACAGAAAATGACTTTTTGGTTAATTCTGGGATCAACATTATCAATGATCAAGGATCCATCAATTATATGTGACATATGTTGCAAGCGTAAAAGAAAAATTACGATACAAACGGGCTGATAAAATAAGATCTATGCAACAAGTTGATTCAAAATTGGCTGATACAGAAATTGAAAGTTAAAATTCGCTATCTACGACCAACACAATTCTTGTTTTGGTAGCGTGACGATTACTACAAGTCTCAAATTAAGCACCCACCCTCTTATCAATTTAAGAGGATTGTGAAAAACCGATAGAGAAATTGACTGGGAGCAGGTCTAATGAATAAATTGATATTAGCAACACGATGCATCGAATTACGTAAAAAATTGTATAAGGAGCATGCTCAAACTATTTCCAGTGTTTTGGATAGTAAATGAGTCTCCTCCTTTTAAAAGCCTTGCAACAAAAAATCGCCCACCCTTGGAACAAATAAACCCGCTTAAAACTGAATTAAAATTCGAGGGCAAACGGTATTAGAAATCTGTTATTAGTATTTGTCACGCAGCCAACATGTCAACAGCTAAAAGGTTCAACTTCTGTCAAGTTACAATCAAACCGCATAGTAAAGGAAAAAGTTAGTAGCGTCTTCTTTATGGTGATAGATTTCAGTACGGTAAATCCTTTATTTAACGCCTATAGATTGCTAATGAACCCCTTTCTCTCCAAATGGGGGGGGGGGCATTGAGTTGATATGATGCGAAAGAGGCGGCGTTTACCGATTGTTTAGGACGTTCACGATTTTGGTCTACAACAAGCCCGAGGCAAGGTAAAATTTTCTAGGGAGGCTTAATTCCAAAAATAACTACTTATATGCTATTTTTCTATTATTTCCTTTGCTTTATCATTCTGTTTGGTGGGAGCTAAGACCCCATTACCTTATTCTGGCTTCGGGCCTGGTTTAAAATGAAGAGAAGGTTGTTTTATTTCACTCAAGGTGAAAAAAAGGGGGCAACAAGAAGAGCAGGCTTTGAATAGAAGATTTACCGTACAGATATGTAGGCTTTTATCAATAGAAGACGGGTTGCACACACATTAGAAATATGTTTATAGGTTTATTTGTTGGATTAAATTCAACACAACAGCAGTAAGTCCATGTTGAGAGTTCTGACGCATCATTGTTTTGAGAAGAATGGAAGTGAAGAGAAGGTTTAGAAAGAGAAAAGTCTCAAGTTTATATCAAGGGAGCTATCTAAAGTAGCATGGTTTATCGTAAAGCTACAACCCCTGCCAAAAACGGCCGGAAAACCTAGGAAAACTTGTGGTTAACTGATTGCTTTGTTGTTTTTGGCCCTATAACAATGGTATAACCTCCCGAGCGAATAGAACAGATTATTCATTCGCAGGTGTGTTGGTGGTGCAGGCTGAAATCACTCTATTAACAAAGAACATCTAATTAATTTCATCAATTAGTTTCACCGATTTGTACCAATGCTTCATTTTACCTTTGACAAAAGATTTATGCTGCATTAAAGAGCATTTCAACATAGAACATTAACACAATTTCAATAAATCTTGAGATCATATCATATTTTCATGAGAGTTTGAGTTTAATCTCTAAAAATTTGCTTCTTGAATTACGTGAGACAACGGTAGGGAATGAGACAACAGTAGGGAATGAGTGTGAATGATGAGTGGGTAAATACAAGAAAAGGTGAATGAGTATAACACTGTATGAGTACAGAGATTAGTTTTACCCTTGTAAATATTTCCTAGCAATTCCAATATTTCATTATCTTAGTATTTAAGCAATGAATTGCATACATGAAACCAGCTACAAAAAGGAAAAATTTAGCTGCTTGAAAAATGCAAACAAACAGAACATGGGAGGGCTACCAAATACATTATGCTACGATCTAAACTCTACATGTTTCATTTTTTTTACAAAATTAGATCATTTAAGATAATAGTAGGGCCAGGCTTGGACCAAACATTTTTTGGGGGATTTTACTCATCTTTAATGATAGGAGAGACAAACCAATAGGAAACTAACCATGTTTGCAAAAAACTGTTTAGTAAAACTGTTTCATCGTTCTTCATATTATTTTAAAATTAAAAAGGTTATACACACAGATTTTAATGAGCTACTCTTAAGATAACTTAATGTATGTTGAATGAAAAAAATTCCTAAATTTGAAATTATATGCATACACAATGACATAAACAAAAATACCACAAAAAACATCACCAGCATCGCACACCTTGCTTATGCACCCAGCCAACTGCGAACCTGAATGGATATCAAAGAAGAAATTAAACTTGTGTGCTTATACCAGTATTACAGCAAAACTGAGGAATGTGAAAAAGGATAATGACACATTACTGACAGTATTTTATATTTTTCAGTGGAATGATTTTGTCAGTGAGATATTCTATGAACTCAAAACTTTTGATCCTGCAAATCACAACTTGATTATAAATAAGAATATTATGATGCTTACAAACATAGATGTTTTTTTTATTTTCAGCTAAAACATTTTTATCAATCATCCATGACAAAATCATAATAAAGATTCATCTCAGATTTCATTGGCAAATTTATTTAATCCAGATAGTGATGCAATAATGCACCCTTTTTTCACTAATCGACTCTTAATCAAACTTTTTTACTCTCAATTTACACCCATCAGCCTTGAGTGTTTAAACAGAATAGTAAAGGTATTATCAGCTTATCAACACTTGTCACATCTGCAATTTATGGTCCAATTGCCTATTTAACAATTTGAAATCCCAAAAAGCTCACAGGTAGCCCAGTAAAATTGGACGTAATATAACACCTTAAAAGATATGTCAAACACAAAACAGTGGTTGAAACTTGAATAAAGTTTATACTCCAAAGAAACAGCAAGATTTACAAAGAAGAAATGATAGAGTTATTCATTTAAAATCATTTATATTACCTGAATAACATGAAGCTGAACAATCAAGCATTGCACAGCAAGAATTGCAGGTCCTAGAAATACCCAAAATCGCATCCAACTCTGTAATAAATAATATAACAAACAGTCAAACATTAGTATCTCTGCTAAATATCTCTAAATGGATGACAGGATGTTACATCAAGGATAGTTAGGTGCTTCTTTCCACACACAAGGAGACATTGCATTTTACAAGAAATTTGTTCAAGAAAATTTAAACCAAACAATTTTTGCATTGGTCTCTTTTTGAAAATATGTTATGCAAAAGCATGGAGACCAATTCCATTGATAAGATCAAAACGAAAGTCATGTTGAGAAGAAAACATTTATGAAGTTGTGGAAACTGCATCCTTATTGACTATCCTCTCTTGTTTACCACATCTATTCAGTTGGAAATCCTGTGCAATACAACATTAAGCATTATAACTTGTCTGATAGCTAATATTTTTTTCTCCCTCAAAACAGGCACAACCTAGAAGCATAGGTTTGAATTCGCACATTTTGATTCTTCATATATATATAATGTTTTAAAAAAAACTATACTTACCCAAAGTTTGTTGAAGAATACAGCTATCATTGAATAATGCATGAAAGCATCTGCACTGAAAATTTTCCATGACCAAAGCATCAACCAGGTGCTGTGATAGTTCAAGATTTTTGCCTGCAATTCCTAAAAAAGATGTAACAAAGTGAGTAATAAACCAGTGATTTTCATCTACCAAAAACCCAACAATATCAACCTTGAAAACAAAAATGATTTTTTGAACAAATGAAGCTATTTTTTCAAAAATATTTAACAATTTTATTAACTTGGCTTTTAGCTAACAGTCAAAGGGTGCCAAAAATGTCAAATCATTATTATTGTGCATACCTAAAATTTAAATAATATTTCATTATTTCACACTGTTAGAATATGGACAACTTAGGAGGTTTCAAGGGAAGACGCATAATGTGTAAAAATCATCTGGTAGAGGTGACTGATCATATGCAACAATTGTGCATCAAGGTAGAGCTTTGTATAGCACTAGCTTTTTTGTGTTGTCCAGTCAGAGTTAACACCTGCATTGACATAGAAAGGGACAGATGTTGTCCATTTTCTGAGAATTGTTATTTAAAAATTTTCCAAAAAACAATCTTGTGGGGGTTGGTGGCCCATCAAGCCTCTGTTGGCACCAGCTCTGCACGCATTTATCTCTTTAACCCTTTCATCCCAGACGGGCCATATGGCCCAATGACAAACACAGTAAAATATAAATTTTTAGGAGGTAAAGTACAAAATATTGTAAATTTTTCTATAATTTTCTTTAAAAGTTAACGCTTTCATCTACTTTACTTGACTATGCTACCCCCTGAAAAGCGAAGATATATATGGGTTTTAACAGTTGAATGAAAATAAATCGCGGTGCGAAAGGGTTAATGTCTACTTTGAAGCATCAAAATAATTTAAATAAAACAGATTCAGATATTGACATTTCATGATCATAGTCTGAACAACCATGTTTTTGTCAAGGGTTTAAACTGTCACCTGATCTTGAGGTTGACAAAAAAAGGATTTGTGACATTTGAGCATAATTCAATGGCTTGACAAAGGGCAAAGTATTTCAATTGTCAATTATTACAGAAAAGGGAACTAATATTTTCCTATCATTTAACAAAAGCCAAAGTTGTACAAAAATCTTCCCCTTTCATAAGGTCTGTTGTCCAAAGACTGGACTTTTAACCTTACTCACTTTCGATATGTGAGCTTAGCCTCTATTTTGAGACGCAAACAAAAACAAGCTCAATGTAAATCCTGTGCATACATATTTCATTTCATAAGTTCACAACAGCTCATGATATCACATGATATAAAACCATCAAAATGTGAAATGTAAACTTTCCATAATCACCACAACACTTCTATGGATCAATCAATCAAACAAAACAGTCCGAAAGCAGGAAGCGAAGAAAAGCATAAAATCTGTCCAAGGCAGTTGAGGATAAAAACAGCATATATTTTTAAGGACAGCGCAGCATTGAAAATGATTAAATAAATATATCATTAATCTTACACTCATCATTTAAAAGCAGGAATTGATGGTTATGGGCAAATGATAAAGTATGAGCAGCCTGAACTCAATGTCAACCCAGAAATGGCATTAGGATGACTTTAATGAGAATGATGTGATATAGATTTTTCAAAGATGCTCTTTATCACTTCAATTTTTAACCTTACTATTCAAAGCTTGCCCAAATGCACTTTATTAAAAGTATACGATACTTAATTTTACTTCAGTGAGCACAAGATATTATCAGTTTAAAAATGGCAATTTTGATTCTCTTCCATGACATTAAATTTTAACTCTTGTAGCTGGTTGGAAGACTGACACTCCCAGGCATTTCCTTATCATACCAGTCAATTCACATTTCAATTCATACAGGTGTCTGAGTTATATACTTACTTTTTCTTCAATCATGTCTTTATTTAAAATCTAATAACAATTATAATCAAAATTAAGTATAATTAAAATTAAGTATAATTAAAATCATACATACGCGGGAAACACCAGGGATGCGATGATCAAGGGTATCATTGTAAGCCTGTAAGAAGTGATCCCAAAGTGCACTTCTGAGAAAGACTTGAAAAGCATAAAGGAACACAGTAATGTTGATGGCTTTTCTGGAGAAACGTATTCTGCTAGGACTGGCAATGCCATCTTCCTCATCAGCAGATCCATCTGAGAGCAGCTTAACAGCACTTTCTTCATCTTTCATTTTTAACTCCCGGAGCCCAGATTTCTTTTTCAGTGGAGGAAATCTATTATAAAACACCACAACACCGACAGCAAAGAACAACGATCCGAAAATGTCTGCGCCGGAGTCCAGATACCAGCCCAAAGTGCCATGGCCCGACTGAAACTTCTTTTTATGATGTTGTGCTCTGTACACAACTCCATCGAGAATATCCAAACAGCTGCGAATTTCAAAAATAATCACGCCCAAACGCCTCCAAGAAAGTCCAGGCTCGATTACCAGGCGCGCTGAGATGATAGCAAAGGTGAAATGAATAAATGTAATGACATTAGGGGTAACGCCTGGTATCTCAGATACTTTAAAAACTGTCTCCAGCCAGTTACAGAAAGGTAAATACAAATAATGCGCAAAATGATCCTGCATTCGAAGTTTAATGGTTGCCGCAGGACGGGCCGATTTCGTAATATTCGTTATACCATTCCCTTCTTCCGACAGTTCGCTGAAGAAGCTCAGATCACACCAAATGAAAAATGTACAAATTCCAAATACAAAGTAGAATCCTAGACTAGTTTCTCTACTGAACGCCATCCTGGATATTATCCGAGGGAAGAACCTGATGATCTTTCCTATTCCTGACGTGACTCTTTTATGACTCAACTATCTTACGACCTTCGGTTTCTCTTTGCTGGTTAGGCCCAACCAAGAAATTCCCATAAAAGAACTCTTGATTTGCAGCGAAGAATCACCTTAAAATCACGACTGAGTATACATCAATTTGCCAGTGATTAACATATGTGCTTCTGATCTTCTTCTGGAACTGCACGTCAATATTTTAATGATTTTGTTGTTGGTCGTACGATACATTCCCTGCAACTGCTTCTGCCAAACACGAAAAACAACAAAATACGCATGCGTACTGTGCTGCACTTTGCCCCGATCACTAATTCAATTCATTGGACTTATTCATGCTGTTTTAAAAACAACAAAGGTAGAGACCATGCGACAAGTTGCACCTTCACAAGGGGCTTCGGTAAGAGAGGGTACCTCTCCCTATCTTGTGACTGTCAGCACAACGAAACTCTCGTTGGAAAAGAATTCAAATGGTTTATTTCATTGAAAGAGAAAATGTAACTGATTCGACAAGAAGATAACTTGGCGTCATTTCATCACTACTATCCTTCCTGCAGGCAGTTACCAATCAAAGTGGTCAATAAACTTCCTGAGAACTGTACACAAAAAGAAGATAGAAAAAACCCGGATAATTATGGTAATATAGCAGTTGGATCCTGTTTAGGCAAACTCTATAGCTATTTCCTGTTAAATAGATCGCAACTGTATACTAAAGAACATAACCTCATTAAAAATAACCAAATTGTATTTATGAAGGGGAACCAACCAACAGATCATACTTTTGTAACGGATTAAACTGCTAAGTATGAAAATGAACTAATGTATGCTGCATTAGTGGACTTTCCAGTGGCGAACCTAGAAATTTAGAGGGGGGTTTCCAGATTTAAATATTTTTCAATAGCGTGTTGAAGAGTTTGGGGAAAGACCGTAGGTTATGGACTGAGGGGTCTAAGGGCACCCTTTAGGTCCAAGGCTGGGTCCTGGTGGAGGGTCCAGGGGGCAGAGCCCCCAGAAGCTTCAGAGATTTCACATTTTCTGGGGCCTGAAAATGGCTAAGGATCGTACAATTTTCTTTCCGTATTGCATTAAAACACAATAAATAAAACAATTTGTCTCTCTGGGTCTTAAAATACTATCCAAACTAGTAATAAAATTACAAAGGGGGGGTTTCTGGAAACCAGGAAACCCCCCTAAATCCGCCCTGCTTTCAAAGAGCAGAAATCAGGAAAAAACTCTTCTGTAAACCAAGCAACATATTTCTGAATAGTCTGGGGTCCGTATATAGCCCATTGAAGTACTAGGTAAAACGGGCAAATGGCTTTATTAACCACGCATCTAATGAAAAGGACTCAAACAAGGTTGTGTGCATACAAATTACAAATGCTCTACTCTAACCTTACAAAGCAGCACATAATCGCTTCTTAAGTAACAGTAAATGGAGCGAAACATCCTTAAATGCTTTTGTTAGCTGCATAAATAAACCCCTAAACCTGGTGTTCCAATAATTTTACACAATGTTAATAGTTCGGTAAAATGAATTTCTGGTTAATAACATTTTGCTACTCTTAATATGATGACGTTGTTGTGATTAGATGCAGTGATCGTGCTTTGACGGTGACATATTACAAAATCATAACTACTATGCAGTATTTCAGAAGTTTTACAAGATCATCGTTGATTGGTTGATTGATGTTTTGAGGGAATGCCAGCATACTATTGGTCAGTAGGGCTTGGGGTGGTATCCCCCCTATTGTCTAAAAGACAAAGACCATGTAGAACTTCTGCAGGACCCCTTCTATGCAGTTCGATGAAGTTATTGTTTGGTTCAATTTTGGTTCCAGCATTGGGATAATTTGCAACGATTTTCAATTTTGACTGTCTCTTCCTCAACGTTTTACAATAACATCTTTCTATAAAAAAACTGGTTTTGTGAGATGGGGAACAAAGCTCCATGAGATTGTTCTGCAGCGAATTCCATTATGTTTTAAAGATCATTTGTTGCAAGAATCTGATGAATTTTGTATCCTCGATGCTTTGCGTAAAACAGTTTTGCTATTTTGTAAGCTGTTGACAGAGGTTAGAAAGGTGTTTATCTTATCTGGGCTAACGCGTTCAATTTTGTTTATTTTCATAAAGAAAATAATGCGCTTTCGGGGTTTTTCATACTTATTTCTATTGTCTTAGCACTTGGCTTCACGGTTTGCTTCAAATAATCTCGGGGCAGTTTCTAGACTTATTTTGCAAAGTTTCATTAGGTGGAAAAGGCTGTGTGGTTTGATCAAGGATGTTACACCTATTTTCTACGAAGAAATGAATGCTGAACTGGTATTGATTACAATTGAATGGTTGCTGAATAAAATCATGCCCAGGAGCACACATCCAATTCTTGTTGGGGTTTGTGAACTTTAGCCGGACCAATTTTCATTTCGTCTTTTAATTTGGAGTGAATTTTTGTCTGACGCGTACTGGAGCGAGTTTTAAAAATTGTTTTGTTTTATTTTATCTTGTGTTATTCTAAATTTTGAGGTTTTCTTGTAGGTTTGTGGACCACTTTATATATTGTCGCGAAAGCATAAATACTTGCTGCGCTTTTCTCATGTTATTTTGTCATACTTCACTTGTTTTTTAATTAGCGTTAAATTTTCTGTTATTTTGCACTAGAGAGTTCCTTATGTATTTTTAATAGTGCAACAGAGATTTACCATGAGTTAAATTAATTACTATTGTTGCGAAGGTAAATTTTTGTATGTGCCGTCTTTTATATACTAATTATAACGAGTTTTATTGTTAATCAAAGAGTTTTAATGTTTCCGACTAATTGTGTAACTTCTGTTTTATTGCTGTTTTTGAGTTAGTTGATAGTTGTAGACATGTAGTTAACATGAAAGTTTGTTGATCACTGATAAAGCTAAAAATGCAAGAAGGTTATTTTGTTGTTGATTGCCTTACTAGCAACACACGTTGTTGAATGTTCGGACGGTTACGATATATATATTTATAAAGTTACCTTGGGCTTAGTCCCTGAATTTTCTAACAAAATATTAGCTTTACATAGTGTCAGGAATGGTATTTCAAAGGATGCTACCCCAAATTTCAAATGAAAATGTAGTTTTCACATCTGAGAGCTTCTATAGTAAACTTGATCTAATAATACATCCTAGATCTTTTTGCATGGGTTTTGGCAAGATAGGTTCTTATATGGGTCCCCTGAGGACAAGGCAAAAGGAGTAGATTAATTTTTTGTTATAATATGCTCCGGTACTAGATATGACCGCATATGGATCTGTTCTATGGAAGTGAGGAAACCATCGCGGTACAGTTATTTAGCTTTCGATTGCCAGGCTCATGCTAGCAACCAGCTATTGTCATCTGGTTATTTTTCCATGTTCCTTTTACATTATTAATGATACCCTAAGCTTTCTCGACTTGTTGCTATGCCGGTGGGTGAGCAAATACAATTTGCTGTTATTCCCGGCTGTGTATCTAAATCGCCCTCACGGGCACAATAGCTCTCCATTGGTTGTTGTTAAATCGAGGTACCACAGTGCTCCTATCACCTTCAACTACGTTCAACTGGCAGAATTAATAAACACGTTTATAAGAATTAGGGAAAAATGCAATTTGCACGAAACCAGGATAGTAAAACACTTAGTTTGAGGTGATCCAAGATGAAAAAAACAAGATTTCGGTAAATCGTTTACAAAGAAAAGTAAGCCATAGTTTTAAGTCAATACATGATTTTAATAATTGATTGAAATTGCAGATTAAAACAGAGGTATTTGCTTTTTTGCTGCAAGACTTTTACGTCAACAGATTCACGCTATAACTACACCCTGGGGAAGCGTTTGCAGAGGCATCCGTCGAGATGAGTGCTCAACAGACGAGGTAAGATTGTAATTGACTTTGCTTGAATATCCTTTGTTATTTCCGTCTAGCTTCCTATCTTCTTCTGGTTGGGGCGCTGCCATGTGGACCTAGTGGTGGGGTCACTGCCACATGGACCTTTCTCCTCCAAGCCTTCATATCTTTGACCTTCTCCTCCACTGCCCCAACTGCACACTTTTTTCTTTTAGACAGCCATTTCCACCTTCTTGCTGGTCTTCCTACCTTATGTTTCCATGGAAAGTGCCGTGTTTAAGTATTTTTTTTAATCTGTAATACGGAAAAGGCATTTCTCTCGTAATTGGCATTTTACCCTAGTTGCATCTTGAGGTCATCGTCTCTATAGAACAAATTTTTCCGTCTTCCTTTCCCCTACTTTGTCAACTATGAAGAACGTAGAAGTTATGTTATATTTAAGACATTGTTTGACTATCATTAGTTGTATCAGTACTATTTTGATGTTTGTGCGAGGAAAGAACTGTTCTGAAAGTGCCAAAGAGCAATTTGCCGCCCAGAAACTCATTGCAGTTATTTTCCTCACTCTTTGCACTCCCTGCAATTAATGTGACTGTTTGGTTACAAATACCAACCCAAGTGAGGTAGCTATTGATTGAAAGGAACCAAAATATAGGCGACTGGCGTTAAAGCAGCGACTGGGAAGGGCAGGGGTGCTAAAAACACCTTGTTTTGCTCCTAGCAGCACTAGTAATGAATTTATGGGGATCTGAAGGAGGAAATTTAAGCCTCATTGTATTGTATTGCATTGTATTGTATTGTATTGTATTGTGTTGTATTGTATTGTATTGTATTGTATTGTTTTGTATTGTATTGTATTGTGTTGTATTGTTACCACTTCACCGCCAATTCTCTGCTATAGATCCCATTCCTCAGTAAAGATTTGTAGCCTGAAGTCATTTCGATGTCAGATCGATGCATACCAACAACGATAGTAAGTGCTATCAAGAAATGTTTTTTAAAAAACTGTCCGCGACTATTTTCTAAGATAGGGTCACGGCGTTATCAGTTTTTCTCGAACTTTTTCAATCTTCTATATGAAGGATAAAATAATGACCGAAAAGCTAACGTAAATAAATAACTAGTTGTTGATTGAAAGCTATGAGTGAAAAGACATTATGATTGGCTTTTTGTGGAGTGACTGACTGAGTGAGCGAGTGAGAAAGTGAGTGAGTAAGTGAGTGAGTGAGTGAGTGAATGAGTGAGTGAGTGAGTGAGTGAGTGAGTCAGTGAGTGAGTAAGTGAGTGAGCGAGTGAGTGGCTGATTGAGTGAGTGAGTGAGTGAGTGAGTGTGTAAGTAGTGATGTTTACTTTTCTTTGAAATGTTAACAACAATACCCATCATGTTGTATTTTGGCGCTTAAAGAAGTGAACCCAAAGATAATTGCCTCTTTTCTGCATACAACAATTATCATAGGCGCCGACTACGTGGGGGCTTGGGGGCTCGAGCCACCCCTGGATACTGCTACGGGGGGGCTGAGCCCCCTCTGAGAAGAGTTAAAAAATTTGCTCTTTATAGCTTTTTAGCTTAATTTCCCGAATAGGCATAGTATCTTCATCTATTTTTAATGAATAGAATACAATATCGTTAATCAAAGAACCAAACTGCGTTCTTAACTGATAATTTAGAGAAATTGGTATGTAATTGTTTTTCATTTCTAGTTTCAGCCCCCCCTGGTAAAATCAAAAGTCGGCGCCTATGACAATTATAATGTTACTTGAAGCAGTCTATGGCCGAAGCTAAATGAACGGTACTTTTCCCCTTCATTTTCCAGCTGATGCTATATCTACCTTAATCAAATATTTGCAAATTAAAGGGATAGTGGTTACAAAAACATTAGTTGTTTAAAAATTTTTTCGCCAGAAAACCTCCCACGCAATTAAGCGTAGTTATTCATTTGTAGCATGACCTACAATATATCGAATCTGCAATGAATGTTTACAGCATACATTTACTCTCAATCGCTACTTGATCAGCTTTTTTAAAGGCATAGTTTTACTAATATCAAGCATAATTAACTCTGCAAATATTTGTACTCGAATGCATGATCTGCAGATTTTGTTTGCATAGTTTCCTTTAAATTTTATCAAAATGAGAGCTTTTTGCAGCTGCTCATTTCTAAAAGTCGTGAAATTGCGATGAAGTGAGATAAAATAAAAGGAAAAACGAAATTAGCACATGTGATAATATTAATATAAGATTTCCATTGCAGTAATCTTCACAAAACAAAACAATATTTCCGTAGGTAGAAAATACAGAAGATACATTACAGACACCGCGGGCATCTCAATATTACGAGGACACTATAAAGAGATTTCTGTGTAAACGCACAACCTATTCAAGACCAAAGAAAGAACTTTACTGGAACGCACATACACACAAACACGTCATGGTTTTTACCAATATATCAAGTTTGAATTCTTCTGCAAATACTATGCTAAACAAGACGCAAGATCAGCCTATCAGCTGGAAACCTAGCGAAAATTTAAAGACTTCTTTGTACCTTCTGTATGTGGTTGTTGGTTCAATTGGCGTCGCCGGTAATATTGTTGTGTGCTACATCCTTGGATTTAAACAGAAATGCAAGAGGCATTTTGATGTGCTGCTAATTTCACTAGCGATTGCTGATCTAATGGCATTGATTTCTGGGACAATGACTATGATTGGCGATTTAATGGGAGATCTTAAGCGGTGGTACTTTGGAGGACTAATGTGCAAGCTTTTGCCATCCATGTCTCCAATTACATTGTTTGCTTCGTCGTGGACACTTGCTGTGATTTCATACGACCGATTCAGGTAACTTGGTTTCATTACTCGATTTGAATTTTCGTAAAATTTTCTACCCTTTCAACCTACTTTCTACAATTTGAACCTACTGTCACTTTAATGAAATTTTCATTGTCTTTTCATTCTGATCTTCATATTATGTTCACAGTTTCTTGTTTCAACGTCAGTAAAATTTCATATAAACTGTTTATTTTCAATTTATCTTAATTCAATTTCCATTGTTTTACCTTTATCTTTATTTTTCACTTACCTTTCATGAAACTTTTATAATGTGAAATGGAATAAAAACTACATATCAGATACCGAGCTTTAATACAATAAAGAGTATTCCAAGAAATAACAACTTTTTTGCATAAGTTGATTCGATTTATTTTCACCTGCCTGTCTTTGGCTTCTATCAACTTATACCGTGTTCATACTAACACAGTAAACCGGTTTAATTCAAACCAGGTTATCGAATGGAGCCTTCTTATTGGTCACGCATATAAATCGAATGTATTTGATGGTTGAAATTTTACCGGGTTTAGAAAAAGCCGGTTCACTTTGTCAGTGTGAACGTGGTTTTAACTTACAACCCAGCAGCAAAGGTCCATAATTTGCTAGAATTTCCTTCACTACTTGATAACTGAAATCACTCGCTATCAGGTTGCTCAATAATATCAGTATCAATACCACCCTATACGGAATATCACCCCATTTAAACAATGATATTAGTCACTGCAGTTGAAGATAATTATCACTCAGCAAGCGAGAATTACTCTTTCTGATTCTTTAAGAAGCTAAGCCTGCATAATGAATTAACTTCCATATCACGAGAAAGAAAAGTGACAACATTTTCACATCCATAACAAATTTTGCATATTAGCGAAACATGTTGTTGCTTTATTTCTTTTTAATTTTGATTTTATTTTGATTTAACTTTAATTTTCATTCATTAAGTTCATATCAATTTTATATTGTTTTGATTAGAAGTTGACTATATTAATATCTTATTCTAATATATATCCTTAGACTTCCTAAGTTACACTCAACAGATGGTTATTTTAAAGTCTGACAGTTTTTTAATTAAATTCAAATTGATTTTTGATGATCAAATTGATGATGGTTTTTATCGCTTGCCCTTCAGCTTCTCTAATAATGATGATTATTATTACTGTTAATTTTAAACTTTTGCAATATGTTATCGCGTTCCTTTTTATCTTACAGTAGAAATATTTAGTTAATTTTTAAGAATTTGAGTGATTATGCTGTGAATGAATTGTGAATTGAATTGAATTGGACTGAATTGAATTGATCAGACTAACTACAGAATTACATCTCTTGTAGAGTGGTACGACAAAAATACTCGAAAGATCTCGAAAAACGTGTCATTGCCATTCAGCTTACATTCGTGTGGGCAGCAGCTCTTGTTGTGACGTCACCTTATATTGCTGGTTCTAACTATCACAATCAAAAGTGTTACACTGAAGCAATATGGTCTGCCGAAAAATGGGTGGCATATATTGGATTCTGGATCACTATTGGTTGGGGTATACCCCTTATTGTAATAATTTGCTTCTGCTATATGATTTTGCGAAGGCTAAACAGAGCCATTCAAGGAGGAACACATATGAGCATGCAAAGGAGGCGAATAAAACGAAATCGAGACATCCTGAAGTTATTCATCATTATGGTTTGCGCCTTCTTTCTTCTTACCACACCCTACGCAGCATTCTATTTCTCGGCTACCTACTTTATGTATTTACAGCCTAAGACTGTCAACTTAAAAGTTGCGCAGCAATTGAACTACGCCTTGTTTGTTCTTATGATGACCAATTCTAGCATTAACCCGATCATTTACGCCAAGCTTCACAAAGAAATCAACAAATCTGCCGTCAGAACTTGGAAACGACTGAGGCAAATCATAGCACGTGTGTGTCGTTGCTTTTCTAAGCCTAACACAGAGACAATGAGCATCTCTGCAGCACATGGAAGCAGCGCTAGTGGAGACAACGCATCGTAAAACTGCCTTGACTCAAGACTTGAAAACAAATATATGCTAGAAATAAATGTATCAAACAATATGGTCACAAAACAGGTCAATTAAACTATGATCATTGTAAAACTAGCAAAAATGAAACTTCAAGCACCATCTTCGTCCATCCTCGCAAGTCTATTGATGTAGATAACCCAGGGTCTCCGACGACATTGGGACCGTGGCCCCCCACTTTTTTCCATCTATGCCTTTAAAAAGCAGCTCATCATATTCTGCCCTGGTTATTTCTTGGCATCAAAGCTTGGCCTTCCCACCTTTTTGGTCTCGTCGGAGTCCCTGTAACATCCGTCAATCCTATCTAATAGTACATTGTAAAATTGTTAATCATAGTTTAGGTTTCGCTAGTATCAGAGGGGAAAGGTAGTCATGGCTCCTTGAAAAGATTATTTGACGTACTGACAACACTTACTCGTTTCGAACCAAATGAATCACGTCTCAGAGTATATTATCGCTCACATAATCCGCGATGGGTCTGTTGGAAAATTTTGAATCATGTTGGATCGAGATTTCGATACTTAAACGCTAAATTATGTATGGTCGAAGATGAATGCGGAAAATCTATGAGATCTTAAAAAACTCCTTGCTAAAAACGGTAATAATTTGTCATTCATTCTAACACGGATCAAAGGGCACTAGATTATTAAAAAGATCGACTTCACTTAGTCTGACATTTAAAAACAAAATGGCAGCAGCTTACGATATAGCATATGGATGCGACGATTGTGAAAACTTGTTGCGATGAACTGGCAAATCAAATGAAATAAGTCACTTCATCACAGAAATGGCAACATTGAAGCAGAATACTACAACAATGGCCAAGAAATTAAAGTACTTTACTTAGATTCAATAACAAACATACTACACATGCTGTTCATGATAATTATACCTAAAAGTATGCATTTTCATAGGCTTCATGTGATATATGCCAGATATATAACTAGTATCAATAGCTAAAGGTAATATGGCAAAAAAGCAGATAAATTGACGGGTTAGAGGAATAAAATCACAGATTAAGATGAAAAGAATCATACTGTTCCTCTAAAAACACTAAGATGGCATTTACATTGGAATATTATAATGGAAAGTATTTATTAGGTGTTAGAATGAACTCTATTTGCATTAGGCATTCATGTTTCAAGCATAGTCAACAGGAATCATTAATTGTCTGAAACTATTTCTTGTGAAATTACTTCTTGTGATGTACCTGTCAATAACATTCACACCTAAAGTCGTTTTTCCTTTTTTATTACTATAAGAAATATTAAATTTTTTGAAGCTGATAAATGAAGTTTTACTCTTGTTTCTTCGACTATCCCACGTACCCACGTCACAGGCAGTTCAAGTACCCAAACATGGTCTGTGAGAAATAAGCATCATCTCGTGTTCCCAAGAGATCTCTATTAAGAGACTTTGAACAGACTTTCACAGACAGGTCAATTCCTAGTTTTAAAAGAGTAAAAATGCTGGTGAACTTTGATAACTTACTTTATTAAGTGACAACAAACGATAGCGCGAAAAGAAACCAACTAAAGCTATAGCGAGATCTCTCTAGCGAGAATGGAAACTGACCAATCAAATGCAATACAAGGATTAATTGTATTAGGGGAGTGCCAATTTCGCACAGTCCACGTTTTAATTAGCCTGATATCCAGCCCATTACTCTAAAGGAATAAGTAGTCTGTTAAATGCCGCACAAAAGCTTGTTCTGTTACAGGGAAACAAACTGGTAAATTTTCATGCATAATTAATGTTTGAAATTGTGGCTCATATTGATTATTCCAAGTTCTCACCGACAAGATCGCGTGTTTCGCAGTTGCAAGTTCTTTTTCAAAATGGCAGCAAACAATCATTCAACTTTTCCAATAATTTAAGGCATAAAATACAATTGGGCACAGTCATTTTAAATCATTAGCCGCCATTAGGAGTATGTTTGCGACGCTTAATTATTCGCATAAATTTCCAGCGTTTTGCCGGAAAGATCTGGTCGGAAACGAGATCACATAACAAGCCTTTGTGCGGCATTTAACAGACCACTTATTTCTTTAGAATAATGGGCTTGTTATCAGGCTACGTTTCGATACTATCATGGCCTGTGACGCAAGCTAATTTTAGCAATAGGAGTCACTTCCTGAATATACTGAGATGCGAATGAGAGAATACGAAAATATGCAACAAAGGAAAGTAGGCAATTTCAATTTCCTTCGGCTGCTATCAACTCAACAATCACAAAAATCTCTAAAACGTCTTGTCTTACCCACAATTCATACTACAAAAATCATTACTTACAGTACTCCAAACTTTACAAATGTAACAATACTAAGAATGCAAATAGAATGCGTTCTCTATCCAGTAGCCTTATCTCTTTCCCAGAGTTATGAAAATATTACGGTCCCACGATTACTAAGTGTAGGAAGGTCCACGCAAAACGATAGATACTCCTATGGAGCATCTAAGCTAAGCCTGGTTCCTTTTGTTTTGTAAGGAATGTGCTTTGCCATCAAACATGGATTAATCAAATAAATTCGATTGAGAATACTTTTGCAGTTTGTTTTTCATAATCAACAGTTTAGATGCCAACATTTAAGCCGCGTTAAGCATCCTTTTGAGGGTGTGGTCAACAAACCACGAATACGTCCACTACACTTGAGGCTATTACCTGGCCATGTTAGTGCCAGAAGTTATGCATAGCAACAGAAAAGTTTTAACATTATTACTAATACCACTGACTACCTTTCTTCCATTATTGGAGACATAGAGTTGTCGAGTTCCTCTTCATTTCTTACAGCTTTTTCGTTAATATCATTTTCAACGCTAAGATCTGTGTTCGTTAATCTTCGTATTATCTTCTCAGCTGCCTTTTCAACATCAAACTAAAAGAGACATATTAAATGGAGAAATGGAAGAATTGAGGAAGGAAGGTCAAAGTAAACACCTTGTAGAAAGACAGCCTTAATTACGAAATTAAGGGAAGGGAAACGCAAGGAAAAAGAAAAGAGAAGAAGAATGAAGAAGACAACAGGGAGACATAAAGTAATTTAAACAAGCGGCCCTTGCGCTCTACATGAAACTTCTACTATCGTGCTTGCAGCAAATTTGAAGAAGTATGTTACGAGAAAAGCTTGTAAGAGCCGGATCACTAATTATATTAAGACTCAAAAGTGATCCTCTACTTTGCAGATATTCTCCAATAAAAATTCTTTCTTATGAAGAAAAAAACTGATAAAGAAAGATGACCTAGGGGAAATGAATGACGACAGACTGCCAATTCATTGATAGTAAATATTGAAAGAAAAGCGCGGTATGAAATGCCAATAATTCTAGTTTGGAAAGTTGATGTTCGGAATTCTTTAATGATAACGCCATTTTAGATAAAGACGTGACCGAGTTTCATACATTGAAAGTTTTCATATAGATCTGTAAAAAGGAAAATTAACTGCATTGAAAAACAGCACATAGTATCTCGTGATTCCAAACATTTTAAGGCACAGTAGTCTGGCTTTAGAATCTGAAAACATCAGTTCCATCAAGCATCCCCTTGCGGCTACTAGGGCCTCCACTTGCGTCCAGTTCCCCCTCTCTACATTTGTCCTTTGCTTCTTCAAGAAGTCAGCTTTTAGTAAAAATGCCACCTTCCTTTTCTGGGTGTAAAGGTCGCTTTCTCTTTCTCATCCATTGTTGTTATATTGCACTCTTCCTTTGCTGATTACAGATGGCTTCGCATTACTCAGCCCACCTCCCTCACAACCATTAACACATTATTGCTTCAACGAAGTCAACTTATTCGATATTTCATTCACTTACCTCAAGAATATGAACACCATTTAACGATACCACCGCAAGCTCCTGCAGACCACCTCTTCTCAGGCCAACAGTCTGAATGGCAAAAAGAGGTTTTGGAAAACTCTTTGTCCAAGCGAGATCAAAATGAACCGAAATGCGATCATTTTGAGTACTGGAACGATATGGCTTGTATACCAATAGCTCCTGCAATTTAAAATAGAAGGAGAATTACGTTACAAGACTATCATAGGATTTAATGGCATCACTTGTTGATGCACCACACAGCAATACAAAATCGGGAAAAATCGGCATCAAAGTTATCTCGATTCAAAGGCAGACACAACAGCATGCAATTGAAAAAACACAAAGGAGAAACAAGCAGGGGCGGTCTGGGGTCACTATCGCCGGGTGGCTAGTAAAAATTTAAAGAGCTCGGTTTCCGGCGTCTTCTCCAATGCAGGAAAGGCCTGCAAATTTTTCAAACTGCATTTTCGCAGGGTCTGGGTGGTGATCGCCATGTTACTGGTTTGTAACACTAAGTCATTACAGTAATCAAAGTAATGAAGGTTATCAAATTAATAAGAGTTATTAATGCAATTAAAGTAATTAAAATATTGCAAACTTTTTGTTGTTATTTCAACTAAAAACCAATTGCAAATCTCTCTGTTACTATGCAATTTGTAATTGACTAGCCTGGGTCAAATAAAGAGCAGAAGTGTAAAAACAAGCGTAAAATATAAAATTGCCAATGAAAAGGAAAAACGGTAGCAATAATGTTCTAAAAAAGGATGTTGTTCAGGGTGTGTCTATGTTTTATTCCTACAACAAAATATGCAAAAAGTAATTTTTGAATATTAGACCACCATTTGGAACCGATTTTCGCAGTTTTGAGGGCTGAAAGATGGTGGCAACAAACACCCAATATTTAAAAATTCACACTCAACATTTTTATGGTTGCTCTATTAGCCAATTTGAAAGAATTGTTTTTGCCACGATGTCATAAAAAAATTAAAGTAATTAAAATAATAAAATTTAATTAAAGTAATGAAAGCAATTAAAGAAAACACGAGATTTATACATAACGCTGATTGCATAAACTCTTCTTTAGGTTTCATGAAACTGCATGACGTTTCTGTGGCCCAAACAGTGTTCAGGTGCTTACTGGGAGAGTTGGTTTCATCCCGACCTAGAGCTCGTCCTGCCCCATGGCTTCTACCACCTCAACCACAGCGCCAGTAGCGTGCAAAACCCTTAGGATGGTCGGATGAATAGGGGAGAGGCAGCGACGTACAGGCGAATGACGGAGGGCAATCTTGTTTGCAATTCAAAGGGATTCTTATAAGCCAGAAAAGGCCCAAATCTACTTGCTACTTTTTTATATAGGCATTGCTCTCATCCTACTAATGCGGATTAGTAAACTTTGCACTTGCTATATAAGGCACGCCAATAAGTCTGCTAAGAGTATGCAACTAATCACCGATTACACTGCTTTGCTCAGTCGATAGCATAGTATAACATACTTGGCCATATGATCCGAGAATAATCTCATTTTCGCCGTTTAAGTCGAGGTCAGCAATTGCTGAACAGGTGATACTGTCAAAATGATCTGATTTGGGTAAAACCACCATGTCTTCAAAACCACAAGTGTATACATTGCTAAGATGAAAAGCACAAAAGTTAAAGCATTTCTACATATATAGCTTATCGATTCAGTGTTCGCTTGGAACGTGGAGTGTCAGCAAACACTTTCAAAATGGTAAAAAGCCCCCCCTCTTACACTCAGTGTCGAGAAGACATGAACACATGCTGTCGAACCAGAAGGTGTTAATATTGAGATCGGAGGGCCGGGTGTTCAAAGACTAATTAACTTTTCCTCACAGGGGCAAAACAAAATCTCGAAATAAATGAAACATATTACAAATTATACTTACGAATAAACAACGGATAGTTCCAGCGCACATGTGACCAGCAATGATAGATCTTCACAAGATACAACATCCTCTGCGCAGTCATGTCCTTCTTTCGAAACTATAACAGAACTTCCAATATAAATAACGTTTATATTCATTCACATATTCTTCAGAAATACAGAGTTTACAACGGCTCCTTTGCATCCGTATGCTGAAAAATTTAAACCTGTTTGACTCTTAACACCGCAGTTTATTTTGTCTGGCGGCACCACTGCCTCAGAGAATTGTCACATGATATGTTGAAATAACATTTAAGTAAAGGATAATGTAACATAGATATGGGTGTAAAGATAATTAAACATCTTACGTTCTTCAGTTCCTTCTTCTTGCACATGTGATTTTTGCCTTTGGAGAGGAAAAAGGCGAACTGATGTGACAAGCCCTGCTACATCCATCGTGAAACACTTCAATATAACTAAATGAAAAAGACAGGAGTTAATGCCTTTGTCAATTGACAAATAAATAAATCAATTAATCAATTCAAAATAGACTATGGGATTACATAATGAGATAAAAATATATAAACATATGGATTAATAGAAGATGCACGGAAAGAATGGAAACAAATGAACTAATAAACTATGAAAATAGGGATGAATAAAAATGCAAATAGAAAAGAGACAAGCAAAAATGAATAAATGAGCAAAAGTTGGAATTATGGTTGTTAACTGAAACATATATTTGATAAAAATTAAAAAGAAATAGGGAAGATTTGGATTTAACTTTTACTGAAGCAAGAAAATAAACTTCTTGCATGGTTGTTTGAGCAAAAACTTACCTGAGTTTGAATCTACTGCTGCTACTTTTATGAAACCATTCTGGCATCCTAAAGCACTCATTCTTATGTTACCCCTGCAATTCTTTATATCCATCCATATCACACTAAAGGGAACAAAATCTAATTTTAAAAATTAGACTCATTCTCAAAGTTGACCTCACTTTGCTAATAGATTTGGTCAGTGGAAAATATATACATCATGACAAACTTTATGAGACTAAAAAACATTTTTATGATCATATAGATATATATTTATATAACAGCTTTCTAAATTTCTGTATCAAGAAACTCTAGAATCATTTCTTCATAAGACTTACAAGGTTCATAAATCATGCATGTAATAATGAAGTATATAAATTATGATTTCCCTGTTGATGAGTTAATGCTGATAATCATATGTTACAAACTTATGGGGAGTCACAAAAAATATTTCACTGTGAAACAAAAAGATTCTAACTTGCTTGGTAATGCAGTAAATTCAGGAAAAAATTCTTCAACTGGGAATTCTTCAAATCTTTGTCTCTTCTCGTTCTGAAAAATGAGAAATGAAAATTTACCACCTAAATGTTTCATAAATACTGCTAAATTAAAAAAAGACAAAACCACAACATTACATATTTACAGTACATTTTTTCATCAAACAAAATTTCAAAATCAAAGGTTGGATAACAATGAAATAGGTGAATGGGAATAACATCAAGACATGATTTTATGACCATATGCGAAGAAGGATATTGCTTATAATGAATATTCAAAGAATAGAACAGTGCGCAAATTAATAATTTTGCTTTTTGTGCAATTTTTGAAAAAGTTGCCACCCATGATAAGTAAAGAATGTTCTCCTGGTATTGTTGCAGCATTCTTATAACATCATAAATGCCCACAACTTCCAATTTAAGCTTAAGAAACCATTTTATCTAAATGACGGGGAATTGTTTAATGCTCCTACAATTAATTCTTTGGAGGAAGCATTTTAGAAACAGACCTCTTTAAATAAATGAATTTTCTGATCACTGCCAGATAGGAGGAAAACGTTTTCTTTGCTTTTACCATCAGAATATATGCTAGAAGAGAGTGATTGACAATCAGAGTAAAAGTGAAAATGAAATTAGATGGGTGAAAATAGCAAATTGGCTGAAAAAATTATGATGCATCAAAGCTGCATAGAGACCCTCTGTCTATTTCTGAGTTGTCTATGAATTTTTTCGTTGCCTTATTACACTCGATGACAATCAAGTAAGAATAGAGGTTATGCGTTCTTTAAGATTTGACTAAAGACAGACAAAACTAACCTTGTGTGTGTCAATTGGTATGGCGTAAACTCCAGCTCTATATGCTGACAACCTCCTGAAATGATACAAAGGTGATGTCTTCTGTAACTTATTGTACAATTGATGACATACTTTCACTCCCTCTGCATAAATGAACTATTAATATATATCTATATTTATGCATACAGAATAGTTTCCATTTTCCTCCTTTCATAAAGATTTCCCATGCATAAGAAACTTATATAAAATTTGCAATTTGGCTGAAGTTTGCAGTCTTTCTTCTCTAAGCAAAAGTAGAAGCACAATGCTTGGATTTGAAAATACCTCTTTGCATGATACTTGCCAGGTTTGGTAATGTCAGATAAGGACCAAAAGATTCAACAAAATACCTGAATGGAAGCATGCAACTTGCATGCTTCAAAGCATGAATATGAGATTGGATTCTGTCATGCAGTATCAAACTGCAACGTGGAAGGTGCATAAGATGCTTGAGAAATAATTGACTCGATATGGATATAAAATAATTTAACTGTATATGTTCAAGTCCATGAGGTCAGCAGTGGGAACTCACACTTCAAAGATCATACATGGATACAAAGATGCTTTTAAAACTTTTTTCATGGTCTTCATTTGAAGTGTGTAGTGAAATTGTTTACAAAAACAAACCAAATCTCACTTGCAATATCTTTTAGCAGGCTTCTTTGTTCAGGTTCCATTGCTTTGTAAATATTAAGAAAATGTTGGTGCTTTTTAACTCCATCAATTGACTGTAAATCAAACTTTTGCATTTACAAACCTTCTAAATTCAATTCTATTAGATGTTTTACAAATGGATTTATGAATTTGTGCAAGAAATGGATGATCTCCTATCATAAAAGGGTACACTAAAGTAATGTACCTTTATGTACATAGATAAACTTCCAATTTGAAAATATCAGTGCATGGGTCTGCCTTGACTGACTGACATGCAGCTCATATATACCCCATTTTATAAGCTTATCATATATAGCAAAGCTTACATTTCTTTGGTTTGCAAAATATGAGATCTTTCTTTTCTAGCCTCATGATTGGAATTAAATTCTTTCTAGTTTTCTGGTGTTTTAAACAAAGAATATATAGGTTGCTTTGACTTTTTATCTCACGACTCAAAGAACATACTTTTCCAGGAATTAAAAACAATTTTCTAACCAAAAACAATATAAGGCTGTTCAATTTTATTTTTAGCTATGTCCAAACAAAACTACTGATTTGCTACAAGCCAAAAAGCTGTGTGTTAGTTGCAGTATTATTTCTTGTATGATTTTGAAACATCTAGCTGATTTAAGATGATGATATCTGCTAAATACATAAACATTGATATCCAAACATTCTTAGAAGGGGTAAAAAAATTCATTAAATAGGCAATAAAAAAATTACTCAAAAAAATAGAGGAATGAAACAACTGCAAACCTTCACTAAAGCAAGGGAAATTGCAATTACTTTGGCATCAACTTTTTTTGGTAATGTACTGTGCTCAATACGTGAGAAAGCATCCATTGAAATAATTTCAGCGTCTCCTGCAAAACAAAACAAAGCTGAATACAAATGATGTAATTTATGGGAAAGTTCCATTGCTGGGAATTATTTATGGAAAAGCCTGTTATGTAACACCATTTTTAAAATGAAAACCATGATGAGTTCTATAAAAGCAAAACAGAACTTTGCACACTGCAAAGTACTTCTATTTTCAATACTATTGCAATGAAATATTGATCATTAGGCAAAAGAGAAATTAAAATTAGAAGTTGCCATGAAATCCAGTATCAGGCCTTTCAATGGGGCGCCAGCGATAACTCCCGATCAGCGCACAGGTGCTTGTGCTTACCACGACACAAGAGCAATCTATCGCCCGTGCAAACCTCTTTTTTCCATAAATGAAGAGCAACAAAATTACTTGAAAGGTGGTCACTTCCTTTGAAGGAAATATCAATCACACGTGAAGTAGCAAAGGTGATTAGTTGATTAAACACTCTATCTCACTCGTTTGTTCTTCACTGCAACTTCAACCAACGGTAAATTTATGTTAGTTATGGCAATTGAAGACAAAGGTAGTAGAGTTGAATTAAATATGTTTAAAAAGTGCGAAAAGGATTACGTAATTGGTTACAAGACATCAGAAGATAATGGCCAAATTTATGCCAATTTTGTGTGGTGTAAAGTTTGTGCTCGCAACAAGGATTCTCTCCTAACGCATCTGAACTAGTAATCATAATATGACAGTTTGCATATAATTTTTATCAATTATACTTCTTGTTATGGTTGAGCCTTAAGCTGAACACCTTGAGTAGACTGTAATTGACAAAAACTAAATGGCCCATGCAAATTTACCAGCATGGGCAAACGGTCGCTCGCGTATAGTTTTGAACTTGAAAGGCCTGCAGTATAGGCAAGACTGTGGGATAGGAAATGACTGACCCCAGTTGCAAGTGGCAATTGTAACTGACCTTTGCTTCTACCGAATATTGCCTGCCTCTAAAGAAGAAAATTCTGGAAAGTTCACGACCCACAGTGAAATGTCAGCAGAATGGAACATCGGTGAGCTATTTAATGGTATTACAGACTGGAAAGTTTGCTATGTCTGTGAGCAAGTCTTCCAAGAACCTGGGACTGTGCAGTTTGCAGCTGCTTTACAAATTCAACTGGTAGTCAGGTGATGCCTTTAAGGAGAAACCGTTTAGATTCATGTGTAGTGCCTAATTGTTAAGAGGGGGGTGGCCCAGGGGGCACTTGGCACACAGATCTACAGGGGGTCAGTCCGATTACAGGGTGGTTGAGTGTTGGAACTGTATTATAGATCTACTTCATTGTAGGGATGAGTGGTTTTGCATAGGTAGTGTGGTTTTGGGTCTTTTGAACATTTAACGTCACAAAGGATAAAAATTTGTGGGGTCAATATACAGAGGAGCACAGGTAGCTTTGCACATTTTCCAGTGGCCTGGCTTTTATTATATTACTGTTTTAAATCTGGGAGCCACTTTGAATTTTTGGCCCTTGGGGATTTAATTTCAGATTATTTATACCTGGTATGTAAGTAAAATAAACGGCATTTGCACAAAAATTGCGCCCATTGTCACATTTAATACAAGAGACGTTTCCACGCAAAGTTCCAACTATCAAACTTTCTTCGTCAGCGGAAATAAGTTTAGAGCAGCAGTAGATATTTGATTGCGAATCTAAACTGAGAAAGTATATTTCTTTGTAAGGGAATTGCTCATTGAGAGCATCAGCTTCTTGTGATTTGCTCACATCCGACAAATCTCCAGCCATGATCATTTTCGTTCATTCTGCAACTACCGCCATTTTGTTGCCAGTTTTGTAACATCGATGCCGTTGAAGTGAATCGTTGATGTAAACGAGGCATATTGAGTATGTTAGCTCGTCGAAGCCCTGAATGACAAGTGAAGACGATTAAAGGAAAGTCGCCCTGAACAGTTTATTCCACTCATTTGAAGGCAAGCTTGGGTGGTAACTGGTAAGGTTGTAAATGGTCATGATAGCTGTTAATTGATTTCAATTCCTCTGATTCGTTATTTTTTAATGGACATTAATGATAACATTCAGCATGTCAAAAGCTATTTCGTTCGAGGCTCACAGTGTGAGCATCGACATCAACCAAGATAATTTCTAAGACATATACAAATCATTAATGTGATGTTTTTGCCATATGTATATTATTATGTTTCCTACTTGAGAATCTCTGAGTTACATAATGTTTTTAGCTTTACTGCTAGATGATAAAAATGCTAATGAGACTGTAAAATATGTGACTTGTATCAGAATTTGGTTTGCAAAACCTCAGGTTGTTTGACATAACAGTTACACGTGTAAGAGTCTCATTAGATCAAACTTTTGAATCTTCTGAACCTCTTTTAGGGCAACTATCATGGATGCTCAGCATTCTGATGATGAAGATATGAGTGCATCTCCAGCATCACCAAAATCAACAGGTATTTTTCAATGTGCAGATTACACATTCTGTCATCTATAGGCTTAATTTTTCGTTTGTTTTGTATTTTGGCAGCTATGGATCATAGAAAATGGTATGGTTTATTCAAAATTTGAAAAAGCGCAGAATAACTGCATATGAAAATCTCTTACTTTTTTCTATTTGATATTTTGACCTCAGAGGCTATAGGTTTTTTATCTTGACTTGCAGCACTAGATTGGATAGATTGCACATTTTACATTTGAACTTGAAGCAGCCATCAGATTTACTAATTTCAAAACTTTGTGCATGTTGGAAATATGTTTTGATTAAAACTTCTTGTTCTTGATGATGTACGTTAAGAGGCTGTTAGGTTTCGTGTTAAGCACAAGTTATCTTAGATTGAACAACATGAAATAAAAACAAATGTAGGGGGGATGATAATAGATGAAAATTGATTACAAACATAGAAGGCCTTCCACCAAGCTCATAAATTTACCCCTATGATTTCGGGGCTTGAAGGTTTGTTTCTATGCAGATTGATCAAGTCATACTTCCTAATTGAAACTTGGGATGATATGCAAGAAATAGTTGCTATTTCATACTCAGCGGACTCAACATAATAATTTATGTAAAACTTTGTTTAGATAAGGAAGTAGAATCTGGACACCATAAAGGAAGAAATGAAAGATTCAGATTCAAAAGTGAGAAAGAAGAAGGTGAATTAGAAAGTGATGGAAACAGTTCTACAGATAGTTCTCCTGCTCGCAATGCACATATTGAGACAGAAGGACTATTCAGTGAGAAAACACACAGCACTAATGCTGAAGAATCTGAAAGTGATGATGAATCTAGAAAAGAATCATCAATAGATGATGTTAACCAAAAATTAAACACAGCAGAGGACAAATTTAAGTTAACTGGGACTGACCAGAACAAAGATGAGCACAGTGATTCTGACCCTGGAGAAATCAGCAGAGATGCACCAGATGAAACATTAGATGGTATGGTTAAATCTTAAATACCATAAACATTTTTTTGCATTTGATGTTGATGTACATGAATCTATTATTAAAAATTATATCTATACCAACCTACATCACAGTCATAATGAAAAAATGCACCTGATTATTTATATAGCAAAATAACTAAGTAACTAAATAACAGAATCGCTAAACAAGTAAATAAGTAAAAATCAATAAGAACTAACTAAATAACTGAATTACTAAATAACAAATGCAAATAGAGGCAGTTTACTGCAGTATATCCCAAGCATTTCCAGTTTTTTTTTAATTAAAAAGACCAAGTATTGTTAGTGAACGTAATATCATTACTGCCAAAAAGTTTTTTATTAATTTAAACTGCCTTTCTTTTGAAGTATATATTGTAGAGCATTGTTTTTCATTGCTTAATGCATCAGAATCTATCACATAATCTGGGACCCTAGTTCTGCTAAATTTGCAGCTAATTCTAAAATCTTGGCAAAATCTGCTTCTCCCAAATGAAATGTGGGATTTTCAATTTATGTAGAATTATAATTTAGAGGAAAAATAATTTTTCATTTTGTAAAGTTTGTTTTACATTTCCACAGAGTATAAAAACTTTCAATAACATGGAGATTGGAAATAAATAACCAGGTGCATTGAAGTTTCCCCATACAAAACAGTTTTGCATGACAAGATTTCCCATGATATCTGTATTCCTATTCCCTCAATATTAACAATAATGTTTTGTGAGTTTGATCTGTCTGACTTTGACCATTCACCTTTTGCTAGGTGATAGTGAACAGTACAGAGAAGTAAAACTGATCTCAAGTTCTGATGAGGAAATGAGCAGTGCGGAAGAAAATGATGGTGATGCAGATGAAAAAACAAAGAAAATTGATGAATCCGAAGCTGACTCAAGTAATGACAGTGATTCTGACTCATCTAGTGATGATGACAAAGATTATTCCAAGAAGAAAGTTGCTGCAAAATCAAGATCAGTTGTAGACATTTCCGATAATGAAAGTAATGATGGATCGGTGGCTGCATCAAGTGGCAAGGGATCAGATCATGAAACTAGTATTAAGAAGAAAAGTGCAGGTTCGAAGTAAGTTGTTTACAATTTTTTGAGGCATTTCGATGGGCAGTGATTTATTGATAAAATGACCACTTTCTTTTACAAGCAAAGTAAAAGAGGAAACCATACTCTGAAAAAGTATTCTGGGGCGAAACATTAGAAATTAAGGTGAATGAACAAGGTTAAAAGTGGCGATGCATAGATGCTATAAATAGCCTATTGCATTTTGCAATTGGACATATGTCGAAAAAATGCAAAGTGACAAAATACAATGCTGCCTGTTGGTCACTCTTTGTTCTATTTATAGACGGACGCTATTTAGCCTGGTTCATTCACTTTAAGTATATATATATATATTTGGATATATGATTATTATCTGGTCATATTTACCGTATACTATAACCATTTTGCGTTGTTCCTTATCCCTTTTAGTTATATACATTGTCTCAAGCTTTTCTTTGAGATTCTGTCATGCATCCTGCAATTTGTTATCTGCTTTACTCGTTACATTTATTTAAAAGAATTTAAAAGGAAACAGTTTATCGTTTTGAAAGGAAAACGCGGGATGACGCTGTTAGACGTGCATCTTTGTTAAATTTTGCCCTCCTTGCTCAATTTTAGTATTATTTTATAAGGGTAGAGAGGAAAAAATCACCGTCAGAATCTGGTAGTGAAGAAGATGTTGAGCCTGAAAAACCAAAATCTCTAGTTTTTAAGAAGGCCAAGAAATCTGGAGAGAGGACTGAGAAAGGGGATTCTGACCAGCAAATGCAAAGCGATGGTGATATAGATGAAGTGGTTGTGGATCATTTAGATATTGCAGCTCCGCAGCAAGCCTTGCTTAGAAAATCGAAGAAGAAAGACAAGAAACGTGGGAGTGATAAAACTGAAAAAAGCGTCCAAAAAAGAGAAAGATCAGGTTCAAAAGAGAGAAGTAAAGGATGCAAGGAAGAAAGAACTAAAGGGGACAGCAGAGAAAGGGAAAGATACAGCAAGTATGATGACTTCGAAGAAAGAAAACATCGAAAACATGACAAGTATGAAAAGGTACGAGACCAGCAAGGGCAAAGACCCAGGTCTGTTGTGGAGAAGAAACGTACGGAGGAGGACCTGAGACGAAAGACATTGCAAAAAAGATCCAGAGAGGAGCATGCAGCAAGGCATGCGAAAGATGAAAGGGGAGATGTGAGTAGAAAGGAAGAGAAGTACCAACGGAGAGAGAAAGTAAGCAGAGAAAAAGACGAATCTGCATCATCGAAGTTGAAGAAGGAAGGAAGGGAGCGACCTGAAGATTCAACTGAAGGTAAAGCAAAGAGAGATGCTAAAGAAAAGAAAGAATCCAAAAAAGAGAAAGAGCGCCCGACAAAGAACGAAAAGGGGAAGAAACGACGTAGAGAGAAAAGCAAATCAAAACCGGAAAAAGACAAGGAAAGCGATAGTAGCGAAAATGAAGCTGTGAAGGAGGATTCTACGAAGGTACCGGCCAATAAACGACCTCGTAGTGCTGATCGTGACTATGGTAACGAGGCAGGAATTTCAAAGTCTAGTGGCAAAGAGCAACAGTTGGCAGAAGCTGATTATGATGATATTTCACCTGCAAGTTCAGAAATCGAGTTGTCCCCACCCCCGTCTCCTGTTGAGTTGAAAAAACCAACGTATTACCCGGCAATCATGGGCTGCAGAGATGTAAGAGATTTTCAGTGGCTCAACAAGATAGAAGAAGGAACATATGGTGTTGTTTATCGAGCACGAGACATTCGAACAAGTAAGTGTTGTTTTAGTTTTGTTTGAAAACTGCGCGGACAAGCGGAAACAGAATGTGGCATAGTGAAAATCCCGTTTTAGTTTGACACTCTTCAGAGTTTTAGAACATCACGTAATGTCCAATGGGCTAATGGAAACAAATAACCAAGTGTTGAACGAGAAGCACGTGATATAAGTTTTAAAAAGTTACAAGTAATGGCTCATAATCTGTTAATCGCCAGAGGCTACTCTATCGACTATACACTGCCCCCGGGCTGCTATGCGTAATCGCGTATTGCATGATCCAACCCCACGGGCGGTACTCATAACTAAGAGCCAGGTACCCATTCTATTAATATGAAATCCTATGTATCCATTATAGATCTATTGACCTGAATAAAACGAAATTGCGTTCATAAACAGAACTTATGTCAACGATATTGCAACAAAACCTAGATTTTATGATCATCGGATTTTTGACTTTCTTTATATTCGGGATGGAACCTCTTTTCAGTTCCATTTAGAGGCGCAATGCAACCTCGTTTTGTACCGTCTGCAAACCAATTTCCTGGTCCAAGCAGATTTTGAATAATCTGGAATCAGCTTATCAATATCTCACTGTCACAAATGCTAACTTTGATTCTCAAAGCCATGTTGGAAGGGATGGATAAGATTTAGCGTCGTTCTTGTAGATGAAATCGTTGCACTGAAAAGGTTAAAAATGGAGAAGGAGAAGGAAGGATTTCCAATTACATCACTCCGTGAAATCAATACACTTTTGAAAGCCCAGCATCCAAACATTGTCACTGTCAGGGTAAGTCACAAAAGCCCCAACTTTCTTTCTGATTACAATTCATTTCAAATTGCTGTCCTTTCTTTTGGTGAAGTTATTTATACAAACTCAGTCTCGAAAAAGCTCCTTTGTTGTATCTCGTAACAATTGCTAGTGGTGCTAAAACTTCCTCTAGCAGTCTTTTTAGCATGGAAATCGAACGTTGATTAGACTGTATGTCGTGGCCTTGATAATTTCAGAAATTTAAAGAATGTTATTGAATGAGATTATAAGCTCATCTTGTGATTGGTTGATTGATTACTTGCATCCTTGAGTACCTTTGTGTCGTGGGTATTCAATGCAGGATGTGTGTCAAATTGGCACGGAAGAAACACAATTTTAAACACGCTAAAATCCATTTACTACAGACAAAGTATTTAGGGCTGTTGCATAATTGCTTCACAGTATCACTCTTTTGATTATCATGCCCCATTCATTTACTTATACTTGTACCTTAATATTCTTAAAACTACCTTTATGATATTGTTGATATTCCTTAGGAAATTGTGGTGGGTAGCAATATGGATAAAATATATATTGTTATGGACTATGTAGAGCATGACTTAAAATCCTTGATGGAAACTATGAAGGAACCATTTTTAGTGGGTAAGTGTCATCCCTTTAATGTGATTTATTTTTCATAACTTCAATAAGTAACGATTCTTTGGACATCAGAATTAGCGGTGCTGTTTGTTTAAAAGAGCTGATAAAAGCGTAGGTCCAATAGTAAATTATAAGGCTTTATTTCTTATGCTAATTCAGTTAGTTTTTTTGTTAAAAAATGCTCTTGAAAATCAATGAATAGATGGATATGTCCATGCAGCGATTGAACCAGCAAGCGATTGAGTTAATTAATTAATCAATTAATTTATGAGTGTATTAATGAAGAAATGGGTGGCGTGAATTAATTAATGTATTAAATGATTAATTGCTCAGTTAGTGACTTGATATTGAAATAAATCATTTTTTACAACAATCTTTGTAAATTACCATGCTGTCCCTTAAAGGCGGCAGTCTGTGTAACAATGGCATACTGCTGGCTCTACTGACATAGCTAGATGTATTTGCCACTTGATTATACATTCTCCCTGGCAATAAGTTGCTTGTCTTAGGTTTAGATGTTTTTACTATTATTTGCTGTTTTTGGATTGCATTTGATATTATTCTAGACCTTGCTGGTATTTAAACCCAAACTATTATTGGTTTTGATTGGACGATTTTGCCAAATGGAGCTTTTTCGATGCTATGAAGTTATGATTTATTGAATTGCATTAATGATTGTTTAGCAAGTTTTAACCATCCCCTTTACCAACGCCCAAATTCAACTAAATGATCGCAAGGTGTAGACGGCTGGTGAGAATTTTTGAAATGGTATTTGTAAGATATTTATAGCGCCAACTGCTCCATGTATTTCATTATAGTTTATAACCAAGTTAGTAAGTAATATTTGGCATTTTTCAGGTGAAGTTAAGACTTTGATGATCCAACTTTTAAGAGGAGTAAATCATCTTCATGATAACTGGATTCTGCATCGTGATATCAAAGCCTCTAACTTACTACTTAGTCACAAAGGAATCCTTAAGGTATTCAAATCGTTTTTTTATGTCTTAAAATGTAATGCCGAACTCTTAATGATTTATTGGAAGCTCAGATAACATAAAGTTTATTTTAAAGAAGATATTTATATTTATATATTTGAGATTTCAATAAGCCAACTGCTGCCTGCGTAAATGCTGTATTACAAAATAACTTAAGAACAATTCATCCAAGAAAAAAGAGTTTCTTTGTATCAATGTTTTTTATAAGATTGATTTTGAGTTTTTGCATGTAACTTATCTTATTAGTTGCCAAGTTTCAATAACTGAATCTGTCGCAGGCAGGTTTCTTAAAATCAAATTTTTCTTTCTGTAAGAAAATAAATATTTTTTTGCTGTCCTTATGTAAAATTTTATAAAAATACAAAATAATGATGCCCGAAAAGATCATGTTATACCAGCTGTTGTGAAGATTATTCCGCATAGGTTTCCATTCATTCATGTTACTGGACACTTTTCTTATCAAAATTAAGGCTTCTTAGTTACACAGTAAATAAAAGCAAATGAAAGAAGATATATTTCAAGCAGTAGAGAATCCAATCCCTTGTTTTGGAAGCCCAATTTCAAATGCCAATTCTCTTGATAAGATTGTTTAGAAGCTAACTTTTTGTAGTTTTCGTTGTTAAAACAGCCAGTTTCTCAACCTTTCTTCAGTTATCACTAGGTCAAGGCTAAAAAGATTGCAACTGCAACATTGGTTATTTATTTCAAAACTGGCTGCTAAGCTACGTCATCCGCTAAGAGTTGCAGAGAACCTATATTAATGATCTTATCTTTCGTAGATTGGTGATTTTGGACTCGCGCGTGAGTATGGGTCTCCACTGAAAATATATACGCCGATTGTCGTGACTCTTTGGTACCGAGCACCTGAGCTGTTGCTTTGTGGAAAGGTAAGCATACTTTTCTTTCCTTTTCCACAAAGTGAAACTAAGAGCTACATCTACAATACATTACAGGAAGATTACATTCACAGCGGGAAAAATACGTGGCTACCTAGTAGATGGCCTTAAGAAATTAGAACACACATTCATCAAAAAAATATAGGAGGGGAAAAATGAACTAACAAAGAAGAAACAACATTGAAAAGAAAAGAGAAGTAGAGGGTAGTCGCCGCAATTAGATTGCTCGACAAGAGTTATTTTAAATTATGACTTTGAGTAACAAAATTACCATAAACCTCTTCAATCTCTCATGAATTTTTCAATTCATAGTTATTTTTTCATAGTCATCGGTTCATAATGACTGTGCCTTCATCTCCAATTGCCTTGGTCTCATTTTAGCCCCAATGCTATAAAGCAGTAGGCCTTATAATATCTGTTTTAACATCATCATTGCATTAACCAGCTTAGTGGTATTTTGTTTTTTCATGTCAGCATCTTTATGAATAAAAGATAGGGGTCAACGAGAAGGCTCTTTGCTTTTGTATATTGTTTGGATGTGCATAGTGTTGGACCCACTTGGTAATTCATGTTTGTGAAGCAATTTTAATTCTTCCCATGCCCTCCCATGCATAATGTCATCATTTTTCTGTGTGCATTTCACGACGAATGCTTATTCTATTTCTAATTTTATTGATTCATTTTCTGTTTGTCTTCACTTAACCCTTCGCTATAATCTGTTTCTGATAGATCCTCTAATACCCCACAAGATCTACGCTTGGAAAGTTTTTTTCTATAAATGTTAACAAATTCAAATTCACATGCGTAAGAAAGACTCCATCTTCTATGTTTAAAATATTCTCACATGCATGTGGAATTTTTTTACTGAAGACATCCTTGATTTTGTAGGAATACAAATGTGCAATAGATTTATGGTCAGTTGGATGTGTATTCGCAGAGCTCCTTCTAATGAAACCTTTGTTTCCTGGAAAGTCAGAGATTGACCAAATCAATCGAATATTCAAGGTAATTGTTAAATTTCAATTTTATTACGCGGTGTGGAATCGCCGAAAACACACGGGGAATATAGTTAACAATAAACTGTCTCAAGGACAATATGAGCCAGGGATTTGTAGAGCCTCACAGGCCTATTTGGTGCTGTCCAAATCTATTGTCATTATCAAAGGAGACAGAAAGCAAGCACTTTTATTTGTTATCCCAGGCCAGAATTCTGGCAACTTCATGTTAGCCGATGTTGGCCTTTAAGGCTAAGGCCAGTGTCGTCAGTAAGTTCCCGGGTTCGTAGGCCTAAGCCTAACCGACTTGCCCACGCCACCGTCCAGCACTATTTGTCCTTGCTCTAGTATATGGCATCTATTTTGGTTTTTTTTATATATATCGCATCGGAAAATCCACCAATTTTACAGTTTTGATGTTAAATGCTCAATAATTTTCAATGCTTTTCACAGGAACTTGGGACCCCAAATGACAAAATTTGGTCAGGACCACCTGCATATAGTGAATATTCGATGGTTAGAAAGGTGAGTTCTCTTTATCTTTTCAAACCTGGTATAGATGCTACATACGTTTCTTCTGTTTTCATCATCATCTGGGAAAATATCTTGTAATAAGCCTATTTTGCGATTCTATACTTGTGTAGAGAAAGATCGGTGAATATACCAAAGCCATCTGTTGCTGAATACAAATCTATTAAGTCTAAAAGATGCTTATAGCCTTTGCATACACAGTACTTTGCTTCTTTTGCAGACTAATTTTGCTAGTCATCCATACAATGTTCTTCGTAATCGATTTGGTGCAACGTTTACAGATAAAGGCTTTAACCTCCTAAACAGGTTCGTTTCTCATTCACTTTATCTTTGCACAATATTTCGTTATATTGCACGATATAACCTTTTCGCACCCGGATTTATTTTCAAACTGTTGCAACCCATATAAATCTACGCTTTTCAGGGGGTAGCATTGTCAAATAAATTAGGTGAAAGCATAAACTATGATAGAAAACTGTCGTCAGAACATCTACTGTATTGTTTACTTTACCTCCTGAAAAATTATCGTTTGCGGTGTTTGTTAATGGGCCAAATGGCCCGTCCGGGAGTGAAAGGGATCAGCAGGCTCTGGCGTTTTTACTCCCAGCTTCGGTTACTTTAAAGTATTACTCTTGCATCTTGCATCTAAACTCTTGCATCCCCTGGCAGAAGAAAGAAATATTTATGTTCTCACCAACTGGAATACTTATGAGAGGCAAAAAGAAAGAGCAATGCATAAATTTGGCTTTTCATACTAGATTACAGATATTTCTGAATCACAGCCTTGAATTTTTCAATCAAAGTTTTTTTTGAAGGGGATGGTTATTTATCGCAAGATAGAAATGGTAGAGGATCTTGCAACCAGAGCTTATAAATTGGGATTGAACGAATTGCTGTTTTGCTTTCTTTGCTAATTATTTCAAGCCAAGTTTTCATAATTTAGATTTGACAGTTTTTACCCCCCATTCAATTGAAATTGTTGTCGTAGATTTTTGACGTACGATCCAAAGAGAAGGATAACTGCAGAGGAAGCATTAGAACACGAATATTTTGAGGTATTTCTTTAATGTGTCTGGAATTCTGAGATCCCCTCTTTTCTACGGGTAACCTTTCTTATGCATTGTTAACAATACGACAAATATTGTACATTACCCGGATGTTATAAATCAGAATCTAATCTTCCTTTGATACCCAACTTCACCCTTGCTCTTTACACTTTGGTACATCAGCGTTCACCGAGACACGCTTTTCTTAAAGGCCTTTAAAGTACAGGGAAGGGCATTTGAATATTTAGTATTTTCCTATCGGTTCTGTTTTGTGCAGAGATTCCACTGTACAAATTGCAATGATGATCACTAAACTTTTCTGCTTCCACAGGAATCGCCCTTACCTGTAGATCCATCAATGTTTCCAACGTGGCCTGCTAAGAGTGAATTGGCACATCGAGCAGTACGAAAACATAACGCGAGCCCAAAAGCACCGGAAGGTGGATATGCAGCATCGAAAGTGGTAAAATCCTCACTAGCATTTCTACTATTATCCATGATTGTATTTAGGGGTTTAACCCTTTCGCACCCGCATTTATTTTCATTTTACTGTTAAAACCCCTAAAAATCCACGCTTTTCAGGGCTAGCATAATCAAGTGAATAAGGTGAAAGCGGGTACTATCATAGAAATCTGCCATCAGAACATTGACAATATTTTGTACTTTACACCCTGGCAAATTTTTTTTACGGTATTTGTCTGTGGGCCATATGGCCCATCCAGGGGTGAAAGGGTTAATCCTTTATGTTCTTGAACAGACTTTCTGGAAACCTAATTAGAAAGATGATATAAATAACGTCTATATGATGAGAATTCCTTAATGGAATGGCCTGATCATATTATAGTTCATCATCATTATATTAACCTTCTGCCTTCAATTATTCATTTATTCATACTAAAAACGATGCATTTAAGCATAAGATAGAGCAGGCTCACGATATTTTCCCACTGATTTTAAGCTGATTTTCTTTAAAGGCTAATGAGGACCAGAGTATTGGGTTTCATATGCCAGCTGCCACGAAAGGATTCTCGGCCAAAGGAGCAGGATTTAATCTGAAGTTTTAACGCAAAAGATTCTCATTGTGGAATGACTGATCGGATGAAAGATTGGATAATTGAAAGGTCATAGACATTGCAATAGGCGCTTATGGATGTCAGTTGTGGATAAAGGGCAGACTTGCATAAGACTTTCGTTCATCAAAACGTGCAATAATTGTTCGAGAACGTAAACTTTTTGAAATAACGTTCTTAAACGTAAGCCTAGCAATCTCTTATATAAACTAACACTTTTCCATTGCTTTGTAAATAGATATAGGTATTCAGTTTCTGGACTTTCTCTAACTAGCTTTGTTATTTGGAAAAATATATTTAAAAATTTATGGGAGACGCAATTTAAACTTTCGGTTTGTAAAGATTTTCAACTTCTTTTTAAGGTGTTAGCCGCATCAACAGCTTGCGCAAGGAGACTAAGTGTTCACTTAGCATCGAGCCTATACACTCATATATGATCTTAGTCAAACCGTCAGGAAGGTTTTGATCACCATTTGATGAATGGCCAGTTAAAAAAATATTTGTTACTGCTCAAACCTTTTTAAATAGCACAAAACTTGCAAAAAAAATCTAGCGAACTAAAAATAAACATTTCACAGATAATACAACTTAAATGCACAGTAGTTTATGCAGAAGAGTATCACCGTCTCCCCATTTCTAAAGCCACTGTTCAACTATAATGAACTATGGATTACAGCAGTCTACGCAGAAGAGTAACTTCGTTACCCAAATGCAAAACTCCCTCCCCACCTGTAAGGAACCTTGGAGATCAGCAGTTAATGCAGTAGAGAAACTTTTTGGTATCATAATATCATAATAACAGTTATCAGGTGGTTCGCTTCCTAATGCCTCAACGTGATGAGCAAGGATGGGTCGTGCTGCTCGACACCGCGGAGGAGCAGCCCTTACCATGATATAATAACACCAACCAAAGGATTTACCAAAATGGTTGACGCCTCAGGAAAACAAAGATATTTTTATTTTCATTGTATTGTAATAACGGATACGGTTGCCTGCATATCTTCTAGGTTATCATTTTCGTTAAGAAAGCAAAAGACGTTAGAAAGTTTTCTCTCTACTCTCCGATTCTTTCTATAAATACATTCTTGATCGTTCAAATTTATTTGAAGGCATAACCTGGTAATGGGTTGTGTATGCCTCCAACCCTCCAAATGCGCACCATTTTCGGTAATGTAGAATTTAGCCGTCGGTAGCGTATATTTTTAGCTCACGCGCCTCTTCTATGGCTGTTCGTAGACCAACAGGATGCTAAATTTACCTGTATAATGCACGATCAACATAATCTTCCTCTCTATCCGTGTATTACCGCCATCACCTTTCCCATGTTTGTGGTGAAGCTAACAAGAGGAATGGATTTGAAGTGGAAGATGCATCGTTAATAATTGATCGCAATATTTAGTTCGGATTTATAATGTTAAGCAAAGGTCAGAAGACCACGCCACGAAAACTGATGGTTGATTAGATTAGGGAAATTGCAGAGAAGCACAATTTTAAGTTTGGTATCTTGGATCAATCAAACAACCCATTTTAGGATTGAATGACTTTGTTAGGGCCTATCGAAATTGTACTTGAGAAAGGTGAGTCTTTCGTCATAATCTATTTGAAATTTCATGTTATCATCATTCATTAAAATACAAGTGAAACCTCGCTAAAGTTAGGTAGTTTGTATCTGACTGACATAAGAATAATAATAATAATATGAATACATTCTTTATACAGGTATTTTCAGTTAGTTAAAATATCTTAGCTGCTATCAATTGTTTCAAAAGCCCTGTTTTTAAACTCAGATAAAAAACATCAGGTCTTACAGTCTACAATAAAGTAGTTACTATGACATTGTGATGTTGTATTGATATTTTTTTATGATACTATTTTCTTGTACACATTAATTTACGTTTTCAGTATAAGTTTTGAAGATTGCAATAAAAGAATGCATGTTCTTACTACATCAGCCATGACGTATTTACAATAATTTAAACACAAATAAATACATTGTTTTCTAAACGTATCTTATTGCACCGAAATGGTTTAAATTTCACAATCGTAAAGTGTACATGCAGTGACTTTAATTCTATTTTCATTCATTCATTTTCAATCCTTTCAGCAGGGTAAAGAATGCAGCTAATTTTTACACTGCTCTGCAAAAAAAACCGAAACAAATAATCTCATCACAGTTAAAACAAGTTAAAAACAGTTAAAAATAAAAAGAAGAATTAGAACAAGGACTACGTACAATAATAAAGATAAGAAAAGAAATAAAACATTTATAGAGTTAACGGAAGGATATCTTGCTAATTTTTGGTGCATTCTTGAATTCATTTGAGCTCGCGCATTTTTACATCAGCACAACGGCAAAACTAAGGGCAAGACTAATACATTACATTTAGCACTCATATTTATGTGTATTGTTCACAGCACCCAAAATAGCTGTGATGTCATAAACATTACACATTATGGTGCGAACCAAGTCTTGGCAAAATGGTAGTAGGCAATTAAATGATGAGGGGTAGGTGTGAAACAGAGGTAGGCGAAAACGAGGGCATCGTAACTGTGCAAACGTGTTTACGATGCGAGCTAAGTCTCTCTGCAGTTGATTTCAACATCACTATAATAATTTTAATTTAAAAACCACATGAAAGAGAAGATATAAAGTTGAGCCCTTTGTTTTACAGTGTTAGATTAAACGAGTTATACATAAAACAAACTCAATAATAAACCTCAATCACTTTTTGCCACGTCTAAAAATCGTCTTACAGAATTTGCATTTTATAATAGTACCTCTTGATTATATTCTCACTCAGACTATGTTGAAAATTGAAATGCATGCAAGAATATTCTAGTGCCCCCAGGTATCTAAGCCTTAATATCAAGCAGTATTTCTTCAATTCTCTGGTTCTTGCAAATTAAATTATCACTGTATGTGAAACATTGCAAAAAGGGGCCCAAGTTGATAAAAAACAATATTAAAAGCAAGGGTCTGGATTGAATGTCTTATTTTTTAAAACCGTTTTCGCGCCAAAAATATTTCGGTAACCGTAGTTACCAAATTGAATAGCACAAACAAAAGGATTCCTAAGCGAGGTTGCCTTGTAAACATTGCAAAACCGCACAAAAGGAAACACATTTGTAAAAAGGCAAAATGGCTAAGCAAGGCATAACTGCAAAAGACCAACAATCATTCGCTACAAAGACAGATGGCGAGCAGGTAATTCCTTGTTTTTCAGCGTATGCTGAGAATAGAGATTCCTGCTTATGTAATACAGCTTATTTCTGTTTCATTTTCTGCTGACTGTGAAGTCGTTGCCTTAGTTTCAGGCCTCTCCGTTTTGCCATAACGATATATCATTTATAAAACTTGAATGATTTTTTACGGATGCTACATTCAGCTGTTTTTAACTGATTTTTTCTGAAACTGACTCAAGATTAATTTTTATTCGTCAAGAACAGGTAGTTTTTTAACTTTTCAATACTTGAATTATAAGAAGCAAAATTATGCTGATGCTTAGTCCTGCTTGGTATTGCTGTATGTAAATGTAGTTTAGTACTTGCTTATAAAATGGAATTGCAAAAATAATATTTTTAAGCTGCTAAATTTGATTGAATATGAACACGATATGCTTCTTTTAAAGTTTCAAATTTTCATTCATGTTCATATTCTTTTAAGCAGTTCTTTGAAATAATTGTAAGAGAATTGGAAAGAGGCCTTTCATTGAAAAAACAAAACCAAATAAGACTAAAAATATAAAGGAGATTAAGGAGCAATCTAGCTATGGAAACAAGGGGCTGGACCCTTTTGGAGCCATCTGAGATGCTAGATGAATTATAAGCATGGTTTACTTATAGTAAGAATTACCAACAGATCACAAAGGGAACCGAAACCCTATGAATAGAATGTGATGGGGAGGGGTATTTTGCAAATAAGGTGACACCCTCCAAGTCACATGGATGCCTCTGCTGTTGCTCAAAGTATTTTCGGTGTACAGGAACATTAAATGAGAGGATTTTAATTACATAATCTTTGCACAGATGATAAAATTAATCTTTAACGACAAATTTTCTATGTGTATTCTAAAATATGGAAATTGATTGATGCATTCCATTTCAGATAAAAGAGCATTTCAACATGTCTGATAGAGAATGGTGGTGGAGACGCACATTAAGGGTATGTTTCTATTTCATTCAGGCAAGGCATCTACTGCACCAACAGGGCCAAGGAAGCAACACAGTTTTCAGTTTTGTTTATCATTATCAATCAGCCCCAGATACAATACAATTTAAAAGTTCAGATATAAACTCAAAATAAAGTAACTAAGACATCTATAATACAAATGTCCCAATATGCAAATGAGTTCACAGCGAACAAGACAACACAAGAAAACAATGGCATGTGCAGCAAAGCGTTTGTGACTTATTGCAACACTTATAACATAACCAACAATGCAAGACATTTACACATACCATAAAAGCTGTATCAAGCCCCCCTTTTCTATTAAGTCCCCTTTTTTTATGCAAGGATTTAATGATTTAGTGATAGTTCATAATATAGTTCTTCGTAATTTGACAAATTTCTAATTTCATGTATTTGAGAGTCAAAATGTTCTTGTCCAGCTATGTCTTCAATGTCTCTAAAAGCCATTTTAGATAACAAACCAGAAAAATGAAGAAGAATGAAAACGATTTTTTCTATTCTTGACCTTGAATTATTAAAGAAGCCCCCTCTCTAATAAGCCCCCCTCTCTTTTAAGGCCCCCTTGAGAACCTCAAAATTAAATTTGCCCCCCCCCCCAGGGGCTTAATAGAGATTAATTCTTATGGAAGGTACATTATTGCATTTAAGAATGTTCGATTAAGGGCAATACAATAGCATCATAAAAGACCTCTAGGCACTCATATATTTTTATTTTCTATGTACCAAATTGAACTTTGTTTTTCAATTTAAGAATACTCCAAAGCCGGGTGCATATGAAGCACGGACATTCCTTGAAGAACTGATGGCTGAACCAGTTTCAAAGTCATATGGCTTCAAAAGTGAAGGTCGTAGGCGAAATGCAGATCCTTCCAGAAAGGGACATTATCTCATGCCTGGCTTATACGAAAGACATGATAACATATCAGATGAACTGAGCAGAAGAAAGAAAACTTATAATTTCAAGTCAGTAGATAGAAATAATACCACCAGTGTTGTTACTGGCATGATGGATAAAGTAAGTCAAATTTCACACACATGGTTTCCTGGTTTCCAGAAACCCCACTTTGCCATTTTATTATTATTTTGGATTGTATTTTAAGACTCAGAGAGAACAATTGTTTTATTTCTTGTGTTTTAATGCAATACGAAAATTGTACAATCCTTAGCCATTTTCAGGCCCCAGAAAATGTTAAATCTCCCAAGCTTGGTAGTACGTGCCTTAGAGGGACCTGTCCTACCATTAGACTGTTCGTTGGAAAACATGAATCCTAAATAATTTTTTCTCCCAAGCAAAGTTTGATTAAATTAAAGGTGATAATGTCAATCATCAGAAAATTGATGACACCCATCCCCTGTACACAACCACTGGTCTTGGCTTGTTCTTGGAATTAAACCAACAAACTGTATGTTATTGCATTGTTGCATATATGAACGCTCTTTTTAGGTGATACAGAAAAGTCAGGTTGGTCCTGCAACTTATGATCCTGGCTACAAACCTGTTGAGAAGCAACCTGTTAGGTAATTTGTTTTCATCGTCTGAGAACCGCAAAAATTCCTACTGCCATGTCCCACTGAAGTGATATCTGCGAATGCGAGAATAATGATAATAATAATGATAATGACACCTATATACATACCTTATGCCAGTGTTGTTCTGTCAGCTACAATGCAAAACTGCTATCAATAGAAGCCCTTTTAGCCAAAGGAAATAAGATGAACAAAAACCTACAGTCGCTTAAAATCTCAAAGTACATAAAATCTTAAAATGTCATATGTTACCGTCTGATTTTATTTTAACCCAGGCATCCTGTGTTCAAATCGCAAAGTCGCAGATTTCCAACGGTTCATTTTGCACCGGTAAGAATATATTATCTTTCCTATTTTTTGTGATGGATTCTTTTAATATTTTACATCAGTGCAGTTGGTAACTCCTAGCTAAAGTTCTAGCGAGAGGATCTTTCAAGAAATCAAATGTTCGAAATAACAGGTGACAACAATAACGATTGTGCAAGGGAAATTTTAAAATGAAAATTACTCGGAGATGTGCTGAAAAACCAGGTGCCAAACAACCAAAATCGAAATGGGATTTTAAAGTTCTCAAAGCAAATAATGGAAAATCCACAGTTCTTTGTATTGTTCTGGTTCATTTTCCGGGCCTATTCTCCTTTGGCCCCCTGTTTTATTTATTGATATTGTCTTAAAAAGGCGCTGAAATTGTTAGTTTAAAGTTTAATGGGAAATGGGATATGTGTCTAGCACTGATAACTGTATACTATGCAAGGTTACATTAAACATGTCGAACACTTCCAAAGTGACGGCACCACAAAAGCATAGCAAAACCTCGATACAATAAAAATCAAGGTATAAGAGCATGGGTTGCTAGCCTGTTTATGCACCAGTTTTTATGGTGGATTCCCTGGCTTCCTAAAATCAGGGTGTAAATGCACTTGGAAATTGAGGTTGGAAATTGGCCAGTTGATGACCGGTTCAACTAGACTAAAATAAATATTTCGAAACTATGGCAGCATAAGTTTGTTACCATGTCATTTCATGATTTCCCAAAGTAGTAAACTGTGCAACTTTGTTCAGCCCACGTGCTACTTCGTGACTAACACTTTCTGCATTATTCTTTTCATAAATAGAAAGAAGGTCCCGCGCCTGGTCAGTATGAGCTTTATAAGCAATCAGAAGTTAATAATTGTTTAAAGACGACAGCACCTTTCAAGTCAAGAACTCCTCGATTTTTGAAGCCACAGATACAGGTAGGCTTAGTTGACGAATTTTGTCTATGTTATTTATTTGTTTAGCTTTTTAATGTGTAACATTTCAATATCAATAGATAGAGCTTGGTAATTCATAAACCCTTACATTACGTGAAAATTTTGCATTTGTGATCCCAAGAATTACTAGGTATTTCAGTGTTTTAATGGATTTTAATTTTTATTTTTCCCTATAAGTTTTTGAATTTGATTCTCTAGTTTACTTAACAGTGGACCATGTTGCGGAGAATTTTTCTTTGTAGATGAATTATGACTAGGCTACCCACTTTAATTATGTCTTATAATTCTTATTATTAATATTTGTTAAACTGATGGAAAAGTTAGTTTGAATATCGTGCCATTATCACCGAAATTAATATTAGCATGGGAAATTAAAAATTACTTTTAATTGACGGGTTATGCACAAAGTTTGATTTTGACTGAAAAAAGTTTTCTTTTGCTTGTTGTAAGATCGGATGCAATAGAAATTCTGCCGTTTTGATTAAACCTTGGCCATGGTTTATTAATAGTTTGTTAAATATGCAGTTTGTTAATGTTTTCAATTGTCACCATCATCTGCTGTTTATGTATTTTGATCTCTTTGAACCATTATTACTTTGAAATTCTTTTCTTTCTTCGTTTGGATGTTTGCTCAATAATCACCCTCAATAGGATTGTGCACCCAGTAGCTATATCTCCACACCTGCATCCATATGCGCATATGTTTATATATAAATATAAAGCAGTCTCTAGGGCTACCATCAGTAGCTGCACTTCGTGGTCGGCAGTTGACGACTGTATACTCACTCATAAACAATGTGTAGTGAAATTTTTGTCTTCGCTCTGGTTCTGGGAACATATATCTCGTTGAAACTATGTTTACCTGTACCCAGTACGACCTTGTCTTTACCAACAGCACAGCTTTTGAAGCCAGCAACATTTCATGTTCATGGGCAAACATTTCCCTGGCCTTTCCTACAACAATATTGAACTTATCTTTGATGATAGCACTTACCACATCCAGAGACAGGAAGAAACCTTGTAACGTTTTGCTGCTGAACCTTGCAATTACAGATTTGCTCACGGGTCTTATCAGTATGCCAGGTTTCTTTGTGATTTTTCGCTATATGGCTGAAGGGAAACCACCTTGCGTCTTTGCAAACATCATTCTGCCTTTTGTCATGCTTACCAGTGTCGAGTCTTTATTGACTGTAACATGCATCGCTATCGAAAGATACATCAGCATATTTCACCCCTTCTTTCATATTTCCAAGCTCTCATCACGAAACGTCACACTCTGCATCGGAATATCTTGGCTTTTCTCAATAGCAGGAGTCGCTCCGTTGTTTGCTGGAGTAAGCAGCACCAAACTTTTTATAAGTAATGGCACAGTTGTCATTATAGGAATGACGCTAAATTTGTATTGCTACTCACGACTACTATTATGGGCTTGGAAAGTCAGGAGACAGATCAAAAATGAAGGGGCAAGATTTGGCCACACAATCGTCAGCTCATCGGACAGCCGTCACATTCGTTTAGGCTTTTTGATCATCGTCTCCATGATTCTCTGCTTTGCAGCTGAGTTATCGAATCATTTTTCATTGATCATTGGTCACAAAATTAAAGGTTTAGGGAACATACGTTGCTGGAAATGGACCCTTATCCTAGTCAATTCGTTCATAAATCCATTTATAACCTGCAGCTTTTGTCCGAATATCAGAAAAGAAGTTATAAAGATTTTGACTTGTAGAGTTTTTTGCAAACGATGAGTAAAGTTTCTAAAAATAATTCAAATTGAATTGTACAATGGAAAGGTTCTTGAAGTTGAAATGACATTGATATGACCTATCGTTATGCGTTGCCTCTTAATTCATTGCGATGTAACATGTTTAAGTTTTTGATATTTACCATTCATGTACAAAGAAGCGTCATTTTACAGACTTCATAAGTTAATGCTCGGAATCTTTTGATGTAAAAGTTTCATGATAATATGCGTTTTCGTTTATTAATTCTAATCAACATTTGATTATGATGGCAATTATAATAATAATAAATGATTCTGTTGTTTACGAGAATCTGTCTGCCATTTCTAATCCATCACATGCTCTCTCAAGTTTTTGCACTTAAAAGCCAATTGATCACTTCCCATTGTACATTGTTTCAAGATTGGGACGGGGGCTATCCAGATCCAATCTCGACAGAGGTAGCGTCATCCTTAAGACGTGCCATTTACTTCAATAACTTCTGCAAGAATTGATCATGCATCTGCCTCTTAAAATCTGTAAAGATTTCGCTCCAACTCCATCACTTCTTGTACCCCTTGCAATCTTATCAGACGCTTTAAATATTACTGCATAGCTTTATAATTACCGGGGGTTGAGAGTGTTAGACGAGAAATTAAATCTTGCAGATATTATCTGATATCAAGTAATACTGTTTTTATTTCAGAGGACACCTGGTCCTGGTAGTTACACGCAGATGAGCCAGACTCCAATGCCTCCCCACATTCGGCAGTTGGGAAGATACCATGGATTGTTCTTTCCGCCTGGTGTATATTAGATACTTAGACGAACACCCAGGCAAGGCTAACACGGTAATCGTCTGGATATACGATTCTACTCGAGATAAATGGCATATCCATGAAGAATCAAATAGTTGAGTTAGGGCATTGGCAAAGGGTAAAGTTTCTGCGACTAGACATCAATGACTTATTAGTAAGCCGTCTTAATTGCTCGAGGATAACTTCTACCGAAGGGTTCCATCCTTTGGTGTTAACATGATGTATCATTGATAATACGAATGGGCACCAATTGCACTATACTGGCACGTAATCGCTATCGATAATGGTATGGATAAATTGCATTTGAAATGAATTTTAGTGAAAATGAACTCGGTTACAAGACAATGGCTTTAGGCTTAGGCGCAATTGCATGACGATGGCAAGAATACTGAGAGCAGTTAAAAACTTTATGATAATAAACATTATTTCAAAATTATGGTATGTATACTGCGCTGTTTGAAAAAGTAAAGATCAGAGACGGCTTTTGGAGGCAAGATTTGGGGGGGGGATTAGATGATGACTTGATTTTGTTGCCACGCCTTTGAAGTATCAATCCCTTTTCATTTATAACATAAATGATGTCTGGAAAAAAAGCATCATTTCACATCTATTCATTACCAAGAAAACACTTACCGAATTAAAACAAAATTTACAGGGTGACACGAACATATTGGGGGTGTTCAACTCTCGCTTCCACTGTAACTCAATCCAAGGCAAAGATAACTGAGGTTCGCGTCTATCGATGGCAAATTTATAGAAACTCCTTATTTTTCTAAACAAAACTCACTATTTCAGTTGGTAAATTGTTAAATTGTTACATTATTCACAAACGTTGGCCATTCGTTTTTTAACAGGAAAGAGGCCGATTGAGGATAAGAGCAGTAATGCTGCAGTAAGGGGGGTTTATGATTTTGATTGCCCCTTTCCCCCTTTGCAAGGGTTGGTAAAAGGAGAAAATGTGTCACTGGGCCTGCAGCAATGCCGTATTTTACCTTGCTTCGCATTGGATTGCTATTCAACCAATATAGTTTATTGACTATTAAAAAGAAATCCCTTTGCGTTAAGTCTGCCCCCTGCCCCGTTATTCAGCTCTGCCGCTGTCCTAATATATTCAATGTGCCCTCTTCGTAAAACTTTTAGTGCAAGATTTGGAAGTCTATTTTTATAACGATTTTAAATTTCAAAGCCTGATTTATGGGTAACAGCAAATGTTAAATTGTAGACACTTATTAAAGTATCGTTTTTGGGGAAGATTTCTACTTCTGTAAATTCATCTTATAGATTTTTACTGCAAATTTAAAAGAGATATATCTAATAGACTAATTTTCAATTTTTTATAATCAAATTCACCGGTATATTGATTCGCTTTTTCATGGCTTCTCTTTCTTCTGATGCAGTCAACATACTCTAGTGCCTCTAATAGAAGGGAATGGGGAATTCAAGAGGGGTGTGTGCATGTAGACCAATGCTTTGTAGAAAAGGGGGGCTAATAGAAAGGGATGCACGTTGTTAAATTCTTTATTTTCACGTTTTCAGAAGACGGAAATAGGGTGGAGACACTAGTTACATTTCATTTAATTTTTTTGCATGTTCTGGTCACGACTGATTTGTAAAAATTAATAAAAAAACACGGAGCTGTCTACACGAGCCATTAGAGTGGCAAACAGGCGACATTTGAGCTTAGTGCGATTAATTTTCAAGTCTGGACGAGACTTTACTAGAATCAGGTAACACCAAAAGTTTCTTTGTAATTTAATTAAGCCCCTCCTCTGTTTTTCTTTTGCCGATTTTCAATTGTTTTGCTGAGGTTTGACCTGGGTAAGACAAAAACCTTTCTTCATCCCACTTTTGACTTGCGCATTGAGCCATTGAAGAGTTTCGCGTAAAGGTTTTCTACTCTACCTTGCGAACTAATGAGCAACAAACGGTCCTGAAGCAAGTGCAAGTTTGGGGTATTTTCTGCATAATAGTATTTGTAAATATGTTTAAGGGTGAGCAGCCAGAAAACAGAACTGACAATGTATCTATATCTCGGGAAATTATTTAGAACTATATTAGAGGTGTATATAATTTTAAAAATTTAACTTAATTATTACACATTTAAAGATACAAGATATCACAGATTTGAATTGAAATCAAATATATAATACACGCTCAACTTATACAACACGCATACAGTAGTACCCCACCTGCGAAGACGCGGATTCTTGAAAAACAGCACTTTTTTAATGACCATTCTAAACAAATTAAATAACCTGAAGGGTTTATCTCGATAGGTTATCTTGTTGCCTCGTTATGCACCATATCATTGCAAATGATAATGCACATAAATATTTCCAATGGCGGAAATTACAAGAGTCATAGGGGTGGGGGGGGGGGGGTTCGAGTCATGATCATGATCCTGTTGGGAAACTGAAGGATATGAAATCGGTTAGAATGTTGGAGAAAGAAGAAATCTATGCACTTCGTATCTTAACCATCTTCTTATCGGAGTTTTTAGGGATCGATCCTCCAAATATCACCTTCAATTCCGCCTTTGGATATTTCTAGTCCCTGGTGAAGAAACTGAATAAACTAGAGGTTCGTAACTGATTTAATAGACTTTATTTATGTTTCTCGGTTCATGTATCCCCATTTTTAAAATGTCGTGATACAATTGTAAATGGCAAGATTGGATGTGTTGCATCAAGATCTAACGACGTAAACAAACAGTCAGATGCTTCTAGTTCCTCACCAGCTTCTTCCATTAAAACTCCAAGAAAGTGCCTGGAAAAGATTAGATATTTAAATATTTAAGCTTTTATCTTTAAATGCTAGCGATAACTCTATCGACGGCATCCATAAACCGATAGAAATGCAATATAACTACAAGTGCATCAAATGCAAATGAAAATCACACTGAAGTAACACTTAACACAATAAAAATCACAGAGCTAGATAAACGTAATCAAACACACTGCATATGTTTATATTCCCAAATAGCATCGATATTTGAATGGCAAAAGTAGCAGGGAAGGGCACTTAAAATCGGTACATATTTCAAAAGTTGGGACAAGAGCTGTAGGACCACCCTATGATTCTACCATCCCTAGTATCTTAGTTTGTGTTCATGCTATGCAGCGAGTTCTTAAACATTTTGCCCATTAATTTATTTGCATTGGTTTTATATGTAGCCTGCTAATGGAAGGCTATTACATTTGTAGCTATCTTCAATATAAATTATCTTCACCGATTCATTTCAAATTCGAAAATCGGTTAGCTTCATAATATTATGCAGCTACAGTTGTTTGATGCCAACTCTAATCCCTGCAAGCAGACGGTAGAATTTCACCTTGGATAATGACCTCATTTCATTTCTTACTAAGGGCGAAGCATGCTCCTGCGGAGGAGTTTGTTGTTGATTTGGAGAAATCGCAAATTACCCAATAGTGTCTGCTTTATCTATAACTATAATCATCGCGCTGCTGCTGCTGTGAAGGAGCAGCGCAGTTTCAATCAGAATCTGTGATTCGTGATCAGGTGATCTATGATTTGCAATCTTTGTTTTTTGTACAAGAGCAAATCTGCGATCCATGATCTCTGATGTGGTGATATTTGCAATCTTTGCTTATGGGACAGGAGCAAATTGGTGATCAGATGATACGTGATCATAAACCCAACATAAAACCAACTACGTAAAATTTACAAAGTCATATGCAAGCAACGTGGTTGCAATATAACGCGTGAATAAATCAACTTCTAGATGTGATGTATCTAGGAGCTAACTTCAATTTGAATGATACTGTAACGTCAATCAGCAGGGAAATTGCTTCATTCTATGAACGTACATATGCAAGCTATATTTAAATTGGCTTTGCTTTTTCAAGCAAATCTGCCAAAACAGGCGCTTCGTTTGATGTTTAAACTTTAACAGAAAAGTGTCGTATTTCGCCACTTAATTGATAAAAATCAGCCTAAAACGTTATCTGATTCAAAGGTAAAACTAAGCACAAGCTGCGGGTCTCCAGATGGCCGTAGTTAAACAAGGAAATTATCGCTTAAAAGCCTTAAATTCATCTTGCATAATTAACTGCTGACGTAGCCAGTGATAAAATGCTCTTCAAAATCTCTTGTTTCTTGATCTTCCACGGCGGATGTCCTTATTTTGACGTTACTGCAGGCAAAACATGGAACTCCTCATTATCTACAGCTTCACGTGATTGCAGTTGTGACGTATGATGAAACAAATTAGCACAAGAACTAAAAAGTGGCAGAAATTGAAAATTGACGCAGTGCAACAAGATGTCTAGAGCAAACAGAGTAAAACCAAGCTCATTGAACAGGCAGGAAAGAGCTTCTGCAAGACAGCAGGAGATAGGAAAAACAGCAGAAGACTGCGTCACGGAAGATGTACAGTTTGTATGCCCTCTGCATGGTAAAATCAAGAGTGGTAGGACCATGGCATGCCATGTGAGTTTCATAACATTCTGGATCATTGCAAGCGTAGTTCAATACTCTTTAATGTTTAATCTCTGTGATTTAGAAGCAGGAACACAGCAGCCTACTTAAGCGCACCGTCTACATTCATCAGAGTATTCAACTGCTTGTTCTTGGTTTCTTTCTCTTTTTGTCTTATGCATGTCGTGTCAATGTAACAATAATATCAAACCGTATGAAACCCCCTCTCCACAACTGCCAGTCGTCCAACAACATACGACTTCTGTCCTGGCCTCACTTCAATATCATCAATCCAGAAAACGCTTTTCCGTCTTCATCGCCTAATACGCAAAGTATATGCATTGCTCTTTTGCTTTAAAATTAAAATTAAAACTTTTCTGAAATTGGGGATGTGTACTCTTTATCATGATATCGTCCTTTTTAGGAATTAACTTTCCTCAATTTCTTTAGAATTTCTCTGTAACCAGATGCAAATTTGATGATGCCAATAACCGTTTCAAGTGACAAAAACTATCGCGAGTACGAGTAATCATTTACGAGTAATGCCAATTTCGCAAAATATTGTGCCCCTCTATTGCTATACCATCTCTGAAATGTTACCATCATGAAATGATACGTTAAAATAATAATACTACTTATGTTTTCTTGGCGTCTAGTGAAATTTTTTCTTACTGAGGAATTAAAATTCATTACTATCATTGTTTTCTTACTCATATATTTATGATTAATATTCTTAAGTAGACGTTGACATCAATAATATGTAGTAATAAACAATTTGGCTTAGCTGACAACAAGAAGTAATCAAAACAATGGTAACACTGGATTCATGTTTTTGAAGTCCCTTGATGTGTGAGAAATCTTTCTATAAAATTCACCCTCTATTTCTAATGGCTACGTGACTCATTAAGGGACAAAGAGTATGACGCCAAACTTTGACAAAATAATCTACTTTTATAACCCATAATTTTTTCAATACTTAAACTAATGAATAATGGCAAGCGATCAATTTTGACATTTCGATAGCTGAAACCCGCTTATGTAGGCTGTACAGATAAAATTCTTTGCGTTTTGAGCACTTAATTTGCTGTTGTTTTTATTCAGAAGCGAGAATCTTTGACGCAGGAAGCCTCGAACTGATGCAATGCACCAGTTAAACACGACAAGGCTCGGGTTTCTACACATCTTGTTGAACCTTCGCAATGCTTCGAGTAAATTTCACAGAATTATTTTTCTTTTCGCTTCTCTCTTCTCGTTTTACATAGCTCCTGTATTTACATTTTAAATTGCTCTTGTAGGGCTTTTGACCGGAAACATAAAATGGTGCACTGTCAGATTACGTAAAATTTCTTGGTCCTGACTCGCAAAAGTTTTCTCCTTCAGTCGTAGGCAATCAAATAACTTTTATTTAATAGGATCTTTGTATGAATGTGCAGCCTAGCAAAGTGAGTTGATAAACTTTATTTTAATTTACAGAAAACAAAGGCGCAAAAAGGCTTTATATCAAATGTAATGAACTTCTTTGGCAAGAGCGATCTTGAGCAAAAGTTAGCAGCACATGGACTGAAATTAAAGTTAAACAAAGCAACAAAAAGAAGTGTGCAACAAATCAGCAAAAATTCGCCATTGCTGTTGTGGGAAGAGCTGAACGTTTTGTCAATTGAAAAACTGCACGAACTTAAAACTGCATTGAAAAATGAGATTTTGTCACTGAAAAGTGAAATGGTAGAACTACAAAAAGAAAAAATGGCTATGAAGACGGAAAACGAAGAACTTAGAAAAGAATCTAAAGATTTAGAAGAAAATGTGAAAAGGATGCTGAGGCCGTGGATAAATCGATACCCACATTCTGATGAACTTACTAGGGCCTATCTAATTAATTAAGATTTCGTACTTTTTTGAGCTACTTTTGCAGAATGAAATTAGTAATTAAATGTTTTTGAAACACTTTAAAACAGCTCTTAAAATTTTTGTAATAAAAATGCTTTAAAAAATAGTGTTTTAGTTGAACTACAAAATTTCTTACTTTTCCCTGTCGAAAATAATACTCTTAAAGAAATTTCTTCTGTAACGAACAGTTTTTTTGACTAGTTAAAAACATGGTCATGGTGACCAAAAATGAGAATGGAGATTACATGATTAAATATTTATTGAGGATGTTACATAACATCGTTGTTTATTGCAGAAGCCTTAAACTACAGATAGTTTCAAGCATTTAAAAGAGTCCTGAGATAAATAGGAACTCACCATAAACTTGGTTTCGATGGATCAATGGCTATAGCATCCCGAATATACTTCTGAGCCATGACATTGGAACGACTTTCATGATGGAGAATAGCCTAGAGATTGAAAATCAATAATATCATTTAATTGCGGGAGGTGGATCGCGCCGGAAGACTACACTAGCCATCAAATACAAAAAAAAGCAAGTTAATGCGATAGGATCACCAACCCAAAGAGTTTTCGGGGTGCTGTAATACAGAAATGCGTCTGGGAGCAAGAGGCTTGCAGTCTCTTGCAATAATAGGCAGTCTCTCAAATTGCAACAAGATTCTATTTAATTTTGGTCGGGTCTTGAAACATTCCAAAAGGAGGATGGACGAGGAGAAGTAGATTTGAATCAACTGAATTGATGCTCTTACGCATCTTCTGTGATAAGAAATTATTTACGAGCTATTGGTGATTACGGATTACAAGTCTCAGAAAGCATTAAATTTAGCAGTATTATTGACACAGCCCACAGGATCTCAGTTTTAAATACAGTATTTTTATTTGGCACCACATTAATACTTGAAAGGCAAACCAGATGAACCAAACCTGCTTATTGACTATCCAGCTCAACACAGTTAGTCACTGTAGATTGGTTCATTTGATTTCGAAGTTTTAAGTAGGGTTACCTTTCTACAAATGCTGGTTTTCTGGGGCCTCCATCTAAACTTAAGCCTAGATTAAACCTGGTTTAGGAAAAACGTACTCTTTAACTGAGTCATTTTGAACTGCACGTGAAGAAGTCATATTTTTTGAAAAATTACACATTGCAGCGCAACTCTCAGAAGTCAACAGAGTATGCCAACCTATAAACCTTAGCTTTGGCGGCAAAGTCACTGAAAGGGCCAAAGTATATCAGCAAAGTACGAGACATTCAATATTTAAAATGAGACGAGGAGACAAACAAGATTGCTTTATATAAGACCGCTTTTGGATGGTCGTGGCAGGTTCTATATGGTTCTGGATGGTCCTGTACGGTGATTAATGATTATGGCTTTGTCCAGCCGGTTATGGTAGGTTATGGCCGACCTGTGAATTGTTCTCTTGAGTTCTGGCTGGATTTAGATGCTTCTTGATGGTTCTGGCCAGTTCAGAATTGTGGCCTTTTTGGATGGTAGTGGCAGCTTCAATACGGCTCTGGATGGTTTTGTATGGTGTTGGATGGTTCTGGCCTGTTCCAAACGGTTTTGGTAGGTTGTGGCCCGACCTGTAGGTTGTTTTCTCGAGTCCTAGCTGGATTTAGATGCTTCTTGATGGTTCTTGATACATTTTATATAAGACTAAGTTTCATTTTTGGTTCAAGAAACCACAGACTACTTACAAGCTTTTCCATAACTTCAATTTGTTTGGGTGCAACTGCTAATGCACTATCAAAACATGCCTTTGCTTCCTCAATATTCTTCTGCATATAAGTCAATCTGCCTCTCTAAGATAAATAAAGCAACCTTTTAATGAGGCTGAAAAATGATTCTCGGGTACCGTAGTTTGAAGCAATAAAACAACCCATCAATGTGTCGAGGTACTGTTGCTAAATAGACATTCACAATTGCTCTAAATTCAAAAAGCTTCAATCCCTGTCAAAAGTCTTGCAACATTTATCACTATTCTTGTCTTTGTTCTGAAACTACCTTTCATTCTAAACTACGCTACAGACTGTGACCGAAAGAAATTTGTTAAGAAAATTGCCCTTTCCAACCAACATTGCTCTATTGGGGAAAGGGTGCGATCCCAGCGTTATTAGGTCGGAAACCAGTTAAGCATTACTTCCATAGATGTTTCGACAGCATTTGGCGGGGGTTATTCTTTAGTTTGACCATTTCACCTTTCATGTACATAGCTAAATATCAAGTTAAGTAGTTTTATATCTGTGAGGATAACAAAAAATCTGAAAAACTAACCATGCATAAAACTTCAGGGGAGACTGGGAAAATAGAAGAGGCTTCCAGGATACAATTTGCAGCTTCTTCGCTGTTTTCCATATTCAAATATACATCAGCTGAAATGAAAAAACAATCAATATTCATTCATACTCAAAAAAGTTTTACTCATGCAACAGTTATTTGAAATATTTTGCAAAAAGGAAAAACTTAATATTGTTAGTCAATGATTGAAAATATCGCAAGATAAATGAATAAATAATTAGCTAGAAAACAGTAATGAGTAAATGAATAAATAAATAAATGAATAAATAAATAAATAAATAAATTAATAATTAGATAAAAAGATAAAAGATAATGAAAATTCGATAAAAACACTATAAATACTTGCAAAAAATTATTACAAAAAACCGATTATTCAAATAAATAAATGGTCACAAAATGAAATGATGGTGCGTGAGAGTGCATCAAGATCTTAAACGTATTCTATACTTCAAAGAACACACTGATCTTAAATGTAACTAATGGTAGTTTCTGTATCAAAAGGTAGCACACGTTACTGGCTTTTATTGCAAATACCCGCAACTCCATCTGAAAAAACGCAGGTGTACTGGCCTTTACGGGTTTAGCAATAAAAATATGTGTTCTGATAGGTCAAGAAAGAACAAGGCGGATTCGATAATCGGCGTTTAAACGAAAGCCAATTTTTTTTAAATGTTTTACCTGCTGCAGTTCTAAAAATCTGGACAGCCTATCTCTGAGAATTAAATTTTTCTTGCGTGTAGGGATATTTAGTTGTGAAATAAGGAAAAATTAAATTTTTTTTTACCTGTTATTAACCAAATCTTTGCCAACAATGCAATCGCTGCTGGTGCCTTTAGTTTATTGCCAGATATTGAGACCGAGGCCACCTCTGATAAACTTCTCTCCAATGTGACCGAAGCGGTGATGCTGCTGACCTCGTCTTCATCTGAATTTTCCAAGGAAAAATGTTTTGTAAAACGGCACCTCAGAAAGCTTTTAAGAATAATACAGGGTATTGATGAGTGTCAAAAGTGATATCTGCTGTTAGTTCTATACTACAATGGGGAATAAAATATGTTTGAATGGAGGAAATCTTAAAAATAACCAAAAACTTTCTGTAAGTCAATCCTATCTCCCGGGTCAATGTAATTACTTTTGATGTAAATTCCTCGACCAAGCTATAAGAAACTCGATGCCTGGAGAAAATAACTGAACTATCGGTTGTCGTGTGACATCTGCAACCCCTATTTTTCATACACGGCAAGTAATATAATTGGAACATGTATGAATTAATTGCTAGCTGATAAGAAACTGTTAAATGTAATACCATTGACATATTTGACACCATCAGCAAATGACAAGCTCTTGATACTCTTAGCAACATTGGCACTTCCCTCATTTGATATGATATCCAAGGTCGATCTCTTCAAGATTGAACTCTTGCCTGATTTCCCTTCCAAATTCTGCTGTAGAAGGCCCGCTCTGTAATGGACAGAAGTGGAATAAACAACAATACTCTATATATGATTGCTTATCAGTCTTAAAATCGTATATCTTATATATTCTATCTTATATAATCTTGAAATCAGCTTTTTAAAGTGACTTAATTGAGTGTTTACAGAGATTACACAAAACAATAAAATTATAAGTGAAGTGGACCTTGTTGGGCTAGTTGAAGAATCACGAAGAAGTACTTCACGGGGCAGAATGCACGCGTTCATTTATGAATAAAATAAGAAAAAGAAAAGCAAAAATTATTGGTTATGTCGTATGAAATAGAAGTCTGAAAAGCCAAGTGAAAACTGGAAAGATGAACGGCAAAAGAGCAAGAGGACAAAAAATGATGGATCATGTGACAAACTGGCTAGGGACTGGAACAAATAAAGATAAATAATAAACAATGATAGTAAAAAACAAAAAGCGGGCAATGGGGTAGATGCAGGGTATTTGCAAGGTAGAGTGGAATAGAGGAATCTGATTGCCGAACCAGGATTGCATGGCACAAACAGATGATGATAACATGTGATGGACCGTTATAAACCTAAAATGATGATTGCATAAAACTCGCATAGAAACCTGGCTGAAACAGTATGATGTGGAATATATTCGATGCAAAAGAAAAAGCGTGCAAACGCTTTCAAAATCAAGAGAGGTTATCAGAAAGAACATGGAAATAGCAGTGTCCACTAAAATCAGTGCATTAATCAGTACTATTAACACAATTGCCATAACTCTAAAAGAATTTTTCAGTTGCAAATAAAAAACATACAAAATGCATACTTACTCTTCTATATCTTCTGCGTACATTTCGTTCCAAAATTGTAACATTTCTTGGCAGACATTCAATGCTTGTTCGCCACCGTAGCATTCCTCAGTTAAGGCTACCTTTAATTGTAGTAAACTGTAATAAAAATGAACAGAACTGAGTTAATGCATTATTGAATTTGAGTTGAGACATTGGGCAAATGTTTGAAAAGATACGTCAAGGAAGCAAACTGTTAATTAAGGATTAAAAAGTATAGAAATATAATATAACAAATATATAAACTTCAAGACTACACATGATGATGAAGAAGGATCATTGAATACATAACGAAGAAATGAATGAAGAAAGGAATAAATGAATAGATGAATGAATGAATGAATGAATGAATGAATGAATGAATGAATGGATGAATGAGTGATGAGTGAATGAATGAATGAATAAAGATGTAATAAAATAGAAATGGGAAAGAGAAAGAGAAAAAAGCACGGTAAATACTGACTGGAAGTCATCTGGAAATTCTCTGAGGGCAATTTCTAGTATTTCCAGCGATTCTTGAAACTAAAATTAAAGAAATCAAAATGAATCTTTCTTGGAATACCTTGAGACAGGTAAAGTATTGAAAGCAAGTTGGAAATACAGTAAGATGCATTAAGGCGCTTTTTAAGAAGATAAACAGTTTGCGAAGTCCTGACTTCTGATGGAAGAGAGTTCCAAAGTTCTGGCGCACATATTGAAAAAGCTCTGTCTCCAAAAGTCTTCAGATGAGATCGTCGTTTAATAACACTGATACCATTGACAGAGCATAGCGAATACTTCGACTGTTTGTACTCAATCTAATCACATATATATTCTGGAGCCGCCTTATGGGCTGCTTTCTAAACAATTCTCATGATCCTGTCATGTCATTTGCTTCTAAATATTCAAATCCTGCTATTGTTTACTTATGACTAATTTGAACCCAACGATGATATCGAAAAATTTAAAAAAAAAACACATTAGGTGAAATCTGCGATACGCAGTGACGTAGAGGCAAAAATGTTGCAGGACTCACACGGCTTTGAGCAGACAAAATAAGAGACAGCAGCAACAACGAATCACGGTGGAAGGGGTCGTGTTGCAATGCTTGATTGACTAAAGTAGCAGCAACAGCAACCTGAAATGAAATGAATATATCTATGCTGAAGAATGCTTGCTTGCTCATAAGATATCAATAGACAATTTTTTAACAGTAAAAGACAATTTGACGTTGGCTATATTGCTATGCAATCATAGAAACTATAGCTAAACAACTGTTTCTTTGTCTAAAATGTCGAAGAAGAGGATATGATGAACAGAGGTGCTGATTGACCTGGATTGTTTATGTTAATTTGCTACAATCTTGGGCAAAAATTATGCGATTAACTGAAGTCTTCGTATAAAATGGGATTCCTTTTTTATTCCCCCCCCCTTCAATGCTATCACCTAACATATAACCAATGATGGAAAAACGGAGAATTTATTGTTGTGTAATTACATTTTGTCCAAGAATTTCAAGTCAACTGGAGTATATAAACGCGGGAAATCTATGCCCAATGACATTCATGTTCTTGTGATAGTTTCTTGACAATAACTGAAAGGATTAACTTTAGAGTGGTAAACGTGACCCGTACTGAAAAGGAAAGGAACTTAGATCGGTAAATGTTGAAGGTACCATTGTCGATATCCTTACCTGTCTACTGAGGGCATGATTAAGAGCCAACTGGCAGAGAATCTCAACCTCGCATTGATCAAGATCACGTGCTCTAACGAGAAAAATAACACTTTTAGTAAGAGCCACGATCAAAAATGCCAACGTGACAAGTTCAAAAGGACACGAAGACGGAAAATGATTGCAAATGGGAAAAAAATGAGGTAATACTGTTTTGAAAAAGATAATACCCTACAAGAATAAGCAACAAAAATGGAAACTGTAAATGTTCTTTGAAAATCTATTGCGAAATGAGCAGAAGCCTCACACTGAATAGGAAATGCATTTTGAATCAACGAATACAATACCACATGGAAGAAACAGATTAACCCTTTCGCACCCGGATTTATTTCCAGTTAACTGTTAAAACCCATATAATTCTACGCTTTACAGGGGGTAGCATAGTCAAATAACTTAGGTGAAAGCGTAAACTATTAGCATTTTCTACTTAACCCCCTGCAAAATCATCTTTTCCAGTGTTTGCCATTGGGCCATATGGCCCGTCCAGGGGTGAAAGGGTTAAACATGAAAGACATATTGAAAATGAGGCGATCGCAAGAGCATGATAAAGAGCTCCTGGATCCATTGACCAGTAAAGAAAGAGAAATTTTACAAATTCTGGAAACATTTCAACAAAAAATGAACCGATTTCGAAGAAATAACTCACTTTTCCAATGCATCGATCGATCTCTTCCGTAAAAGATTTTCCTGGTCTTGGTTAGAAGCTGTCAAATGACAAAATAATAAATTGCTTTTTTTACTATAATACGGTAAATTTTCACAAATCAACGAATGACTTGCTTTTGCTGGTGATGTCTATATAATTTGACCATGCACGCTCCATTTATTTTCTATATCGCTCTCCCGACTATCGTATATTCTAATTGGCATTGCTTCAATCAAATGTTCTGGTGCAAAACAGGTCTTGCATGGGGGGGGGGGAGGGTTTCACTTTTAAATGTAATCGTCTCCCAGCTCCCAAATCTTTGCCAACCACTATATGTATTATTCTTCACAGTTTAAGTCGTTTTTTATGGCAGTGTCTGTTTTAACTGTTTTAACTAATACAGCATCTGGTTTACACATAGCTTTATGAAGCTGAAGAGTTCCTTGTGAAACACAATATCAAATGACAATAAAGCAGTATTCGGGCTTTAAATGGTGCAATTTATCTTGACTTTCAATCATATAACATACGCTGCTATTCCACAAATGGATACAGTACGCCTTCAAGATGTTGTAAAGTTCCATTCGCTATCTAATGAATAAGTTAACTTGCGCTTAGAATTGATAGATACTATCCGAAAAGGATTCAAGTTTGCGAGATGCAAGTATTGTGTGATTTAATAACACATAAATAACAATTTTTACAATGCAATAGCCACGTACGATGCTTATAAACGACACAGGACAGCATCATAAATAGTAGCCTGCGCGCAGACTTAAAAGCGTGCTGTGAAGGAGATATCAAGATATTTTGCAAACAAATGCCCTTTCGTCCCCTTTGCAGGCTACATAGATAGCAATACTATACTAATGCAAAGCTTATGATAAATCAATAGTATACATCAACATACCATCACTGGCCTTTAGGCTATAGCTAATGCCCAATGCCAAATATAAGTTCGATTTCGTTATCGGATCTTCTGCTTTCTCAACGACATTTTCAAGAATTTTAGCAGCTTCTTCGTACTAGAATTAGAAATTTACATTTTCATGAAATAATACCAAGCGGAATCAATACTATATTCATTTGTTTTGATGAAAATGTGCCAGCCTTCTTTGTATAAATGCAATCTAGACAACACCATGTGATAAAAAAGAAATAAAGTAGAGAATTCAATACAACAACAAAATTCTGCAGTGCATACAAAATTCAGCTAAAGAACGAATAGTTCAACTCTACAATACTCATTATTTCAAAGAAACAATGTCAAATTGTGCATTTGCTTAGGACCACACCGAAGGTTTAACAAGAGATTTAAGTTGATGATAACTTTATGTCAAGTAAATGCTTTTCATACATAAAGATAGGCATTTTGTAGCTAATCTATCGATAATGCAAGATTGTATATTATGAAAATTGCAAAAAGAACTTTCAAAGAAAACTATAGAAAAACTTATTTTTAAATTCAGAAAGGAAAAAAAAGGATTCAAAAATGAAACTTAAAGTATAAATGAAATTTGTCCATTGTCACCAAAATTCAGTAAAATCAGTCACAGTAACAGTGTTTCATGCAGTTACAGTATTGTCACAGCAATAAATGTTGCACATGGAAAATGCTGATTAACAAAATCAGGTTTCATTCTTTCTTATCAGTATTATCAATCTTGGAGAGCTTGTTAGGACAGCTTGAGGACCACAGAAAGATGAAAACATACGGTCTTATTTGTTAAGTATTTGCAAAATATCAACGGATGCAATACCGATTAGAACTGCACAGAGGACTTTATAGAATTTGGATTGCTAACACGGAATATCTTTTAATAAATAATAATAATTACTGTAAACCGGTCTGTTAAAAATAATGCTCGATGCCATGGAAGCAGAGCTTTACTGAATGACTTAATGACAGAGCAGGACGATTTAAGTAGTAACTTTAAGTTTACTTGATGCGACTTTCAGACAACTATATCTATAATCTATATCAAGGTCACATCCTCCTCATTCAATACTTACTTCCTTAGAATAATACCATTCCCTTTCTGCCCTGAAACTTCGACAACATTTTACAAAACAAGCATGGCAATGACGTCTCTACCCAATGAAGTTGCTTACCTCACGCAAGTAGTTGATACAAATCTTGCTGTAAAAGAAGCAAACTTGCAAGTCATCTGGTCGCATCTCATGGCACTTTTTCAGGACCATCAATGCTTTTTTGTACTAAAAAGCAAACAAAATTGCGGTTATATTCAATGGAAAAAGGTTAAATTTAATCTTAAATGAATAGAAACAAATGTATTTCCACCTCCAGGTGCATGTAATGTTCGAAAATGCAGAAAAACTTTCATCAACCATGGTTGGTTATTGCAGTCAAAGAGTGTGGCTTTTTGCAATGCAGAATAAACCATTGAGCACTGGCTTAAACATATAAAAGATACAAGATTTGGTTTCTACAATGCGATGCAAGATGACGTAAATCTGAGAAACCAAAATTGAAACATAAGACAGTTTACAAAAACTGGTTGCAAAACAATGCAATTAATCAATAACGAAAGAATGCAAATTGCTTTGAAACATCAGCATAAAGTTTCACTTGCACAAATTTTTACGATTGTGAGGAAAGGGTCGTAGCAAAGTATGAAATGTCCGCGGTAAAATAATTAAGCTTTTTGCAAATTTTAATCAACGTTCCTTCTGCAACTTAAACTTCATTTTAATATTGTATCAGTGGAGATATTTTTTGGCAATTACACGTCTCACAGGACTGGTGCCTTGCAAACTATTTTCTATAATAATATAGATACTGTAAAGAAAGGTAGCCTGTGCTTCAGAGAGAAGCAGATACACGGCTCTTGTAAACTCTGCGCTCCGCACTCTATACAAAAGCACTACTTCTTCTCATCCGCAGCATTAGATACGTCTGTAGCACTGGATATCAAAAGGAAAACTCAATAACCAACCTTTTTATCACAAATAAGAGCCAAACCATATTGAAACCATATTTTAAATTGATGATATGCCAGCTTCATACCTCTTTCAAGACACTGTCATAAAAAACGATGTAAAATATGAAAAATAATACATATAGTGGCTGGAAAAGATCATGGAGCTAGGAGATGATTATCTGTTAAAGAATGGAAGGTTATATGCACGTGAACCGTGGGACAACATGATGTAAATTGGTTGTTATTTTGAGAACTACGTATCATGGCTTCAGCTTCCTAGCAGAGGGCAACATAACGAAAACTCTAATTAATAGGGATGACTCTTGGGGCTTGGCCGTTTAGTTTTTGTGAGATGTCAAGACTTATTTAAGAAAAATAAATACTGCAACAGTCATATCAGACCAATACGACTTCTCAAATATTTTCTTTTTCTATTCTTAAAGCTAATTTAGTAGCACCTTGCCGTTTGCGTCATGAGTTGTGTTTAGGTTTATGATAAGACCAAGGGGCTGGTAGTCAAGATGGTCAAGAGATAATATCATGATCCTCCTCGTATCGACCTTGTAAATATGATAAAGCAGTTCGCAGTGTTGTACTGAGTAATTTTGTTAGCTTAAAAATCAAATAAAACAAATAGAAAAAGACAAGACATTAATATACCCCAATAACCTCCTGCAGGAACCATATATACTGCTTAAAAGTTAGAAAAAATCAATGTTTCCGTACATCTGACAATTGCCATACCGGGGGACCAATGGCCTCCTTGGCTTCGGACCATGACCCACCAAACAGTAGGGGAAAATCACGCATAAAATCCAGGTCTGGCTTATTAACCTTGAAGCGGCGAAATACTTCTCAAGGGAGGAAGCAGCGATTCGAAAGTTGAAATTTTTAAAGTTCAAACAATAATTCACCACTGGTGCATTACCCTGAAGAGTGCATGGCGGAATTTTTAGCATCATCTATAACAAATCCCCTACCGCAAAACCAGGCAAAGGAAAGCTTGTATTTGAGTCTTACCTCTAGAAATAACCCATATTGTTGTCGTCTTGTGAGAGCGATACAAAGTAGATCGTATATAGCAATCATTTCATCGATGGTTACTCGTCGTTGTTCACGGTCTTTTTCAAATAACTTTACGCAACCATCGCGAAGCAGCTGCAAAAATTAGAAAGGATTATGATGATTCCAGGAAAGGTTCATATGCTGTATAGTTAACCAAAGGAATCTTGCCCCTTACAAAACGTATGGTAAATTTATAGTGTTTCAATCAATGTCTGTAAGTTAAAAAAAGGGAAGGCCAGCAATCATTTAAAGATTTTCCAGAGGTTTGTGGATCATAATTTGATTCTCTCCTGACTGATCTAAACCCGGATTTTTAATTCTAAAAAAAGTAATTCCATACTGACATCTAGAGTGTAAAATACACAAGCCAATTAAAAATTATCCTATTCATATTCCCCTGAGAAATGATGCGACTTCCTGGGGGCAAAAAGAGCATTTAGTAAGGGGGCCACTGGCACCCAATTGTGCCGACAACCTTAATATATTTTAGGAGGAATACAATGTAATGTTACGGTGGAATAAGAATTGAAGCTAAACTTGGCATGAAACACTTACCAACGATTCGCTAATCAAAAGCAGTAGCAGTGCTTCCTCAAACTCATCGCTTGGGCAAAAGGACCTGCAAGAAGCAAAATTAGAGTTTTTAGCATGTTGGGACTTTGAGAACATTGAATTACTAATTATGTTGAAATAAAAATCCACGAACTTTCAAATCTTGTTGATTTTAGACTCTTTCGTCGACATTGTGAAGCAGTCAGGATAGACACAAGAGATGCTATTTGTTTTATCTTCCCTAGCTTCTTATTCCCTGAAAATCCCTCTTGCTTTTGATAAAATGTCACAGGTATATATATATCTGATGATCATGTTTTGACCATCTCGTGATTACGTGGGAAATTAGGGGTCGGGTTGTGGTGAAAGAGGCATGAAGAGTGCTGAGAAGGAAAAATGTAGGCCGAAACAAAGATTTTGACTTAAGCGGCTGCTTGCGTGGGAAAGTGTGAATGTAGCCATGCTGTGAGTTGGTAGGGAAGATATACAAATAAAGGAATGAATGAGCATGGAGGAGAAAGCAGTAAATGGTAAACAAATATGCTACAGGCCAAATTAAAACCTCGACAGTTCAACATTTAGACAGGAGCAGCTTTTCATGTCCAGGAGAGAAAGAAGACGTTTATGACTATATGACAGCTATAAAAGCAAAATTTTGGGCGAGGAACTTTCTGCATCAGGTCTGCCCTTTTCAGGCAGGCATTAACGCTTTTGATAAACGCTACTGTTATACGATTCCACGTTTTATAACAGTCTTAAAAAAGTTTGATTTGATTTAGTATTCATTTCTTCCTTGCAATCCATTCTATATTTGGGGTCTGATTTATTGCGAAGTGAAAGATCCCAAAAAATTCTTTCATTCAAATTGAGTCGATGTTGATTTGATATTATTCTTCATAAAGTCTTTTCATAGAATTCAATAAAAATTGATAATTAATGCTTTATTTCATGTGTTATTGCGACACTGTGCAATTTCTTATTTTAACTATTTGCATAGAACCTTGCAAAGATTCTGTAATTGAAGTTTGAAGTTTGGCAGAACACAATCTAAAGTGGTTCTTACCTCACCGATTAATATACGCCGTGTTTATTCGTCCGGCACCGGATCCGTATGATTAAATGTTATTCGTCTGGAAAACATGCGCAGTAAGTCTTTGCGCTTCACATGTTAACTTGATGGATCTGGTCTGGTTTGTTTATGTATCTTCTCCCTGTTTATTGAGGAGACTAGTTTTTTCTCAAATTTTCAGGAATTTTTTCTGTAGTAGTTTTCCTTGACATCAAGGGTGCAAATGCATTGTGATTACCCACCCCCAATATTCTCAATATTTTTGAAGAAATTTAAGTAGGGGAGACCCAAATTACGCCACATAGCCAAAAAGTTTGTAAGTTTAGCCTTACTTCGTCGTTGTAAAATACTTCGTGTCATTAAAATTGGTTAATGGACCCTAGACACTAGTCCATAGCAGAATGTATTAACTATTTACTCTCTACTTACCCATCTTTATTTGAACTCGTTCTGGTGTAATCTTTATGGGTTGGCTTCGGTGTTGTTCTACCACTGGTTGATGACGTAGATAGTGATCTTTGTTGATATGTTTTAAAAGCCAAAGCTCCTGATTGATAAACACCTTGTTGCTGCCATGCTTGCAGAGGAGGGGCAATGTAATTTCTGTCACATGAACCAAACAACAAGATTTCGGCTAACTGTAATGTCATTATCTGCAAAGAAATTGACATAGACGATAAAACTCCTCAAAAATTTCTCTAATCATGGGAGTAGTGAAAACACATAAATTGTCAAAGCTTGGTTTGCAAATGAATTTTCGTCATTTCTTGTTTGGGCATGTATATGTTAACGTTTGATTCCAATATAACACAGGGGACTTATTTTTTATATTCTAGTTTATGGCTCCGCCAACGTTTTTTTGCGAAATAGAAAAATGAATTCCATTTTTGAAAATTCTATTTTCCTTTTTCTCTTCCGATACAAAAATTGTCTGACCTAAATCGAAATCCCCTTCATACATTGACGTCAATCCCAGAAATCTTGTCCTCTTCTTTGAAAATGATCTACTCCTTGTTCAATGCGGTATTTTGTTGTGTTTACAACAACAAGATACAACAACAAGAAAATTTCAATTTTATTTTTCTCCAACATCCAACATTAGAAATAGAATTTTGTTTCCAACTTATTTCATCCTCCGACATTAGATTTTAAGTGTAAAAAGGTCCGTAAACCAGAAAATACAAAATATGTCGCCAAATTTAGAAATACCAAGTAGTTCATTATTAGTAAACTATTTGCAGGTCAATAACAGAAATTTGATGATCGATGGATAAGCTACCTTTCGTAACGTTGTAGTCCCTTTGCTCTCAACAACACGAAGAAATGAACGATAATATCCAATTGCATCATGAATATTTCTATGAAAAAATACATAATCCTTGAGAATACATTATGAGGAAAATTTAAGGGGTGGTAATTGTCACTTTCGAAGGTCAATGTATGCAGAATGCAATCAGGGTGAAGGACAAAAATGTATATTTTATCTTATGATTACGATTTTCCTGCAACTATCTTAATTTTAATTTTAAGATATTACCAGGTCCTTTGTCAGGGAAATGTTTTGCAAAATAAATGTGTCATAAATACACACCCTCTTTGTAGTGCGAGTTGTACTGGCTTGCAAAATGATGTTAGCAATGTCGTTGGCAATGATCTTTGAGAAACAGTTTCTTGGGTTTTTCTAATACTGGCAGATCTATATTCATCTGTATATATCCAAAGTGCTAATTCTGCTGAAAGTTGGTATGCTGCAATTGCACTCTCAACATCAGCTTTCTCTGTATTTGATGCCATTCTTTCCAAAATTTTACCTAAAAAATGTAACTTATAGCTAAAACTATCCTCAATTTTAATGCATAGGCCAATTACAACAGCATCTATACTATTGTTAATATTTTTTAACTTTCATTTAAGATTAAAAGCTTGCATTTGCTTCAAGAAAAATCTCTAAAAAGATTGGAATCATCATCACAAACTGTGCCAAGTATTTAGATTAAAAGAGAAAACAGTAGAAATGCTTCTGAAATGACTTTACATGTTCATCCTGTCTGCACAATGTGCCATATCTCGACTTACAATCTGAGGGGAAATACTTCCACCATGTTTATGGCATCCATCATAAGATGCTAGAATCCTACCTAATACCAGGCCTTGCCACAAGCAAAACAAACCTGCTCTAAATGAAGATCTCCTTGAACAGTTTAAAGACAAAGCCATTAAAAGGATGTGCAAAAATGCTGATGAAAAGTGTTGATGGGGCAACAGTTAGATATTGCCAACCTCCTCATGTTTAAATTTGTTTTCTAACACTTGATGGTATGACATGTTTTCGAAGGATTAACCCAATAATGATTTGAATGATGAGGCATTGTAGCCATATCAAGCAAGGAGATTATTATAGGAAAATCACATTCAAAACTCAAAGCAACTGGGTGACTGATGAATCATGCTCCATGCTTAATTTAAGATGTGCTTTAGAGGCCCTTGCTCGATTGGGCACCTTTCCAGGCAAGGCCTGCTTATACTTTATGGCAAATAGCAAGTACCTGCCTTTCAATCACTTGCAAAATATGACAAAATGCAAAAGATTGCATTATACTGGTCACCTTTAAAAGAAAATGCTTCTGATGCTAAGATACAGGCTCTTTTTGATAGCTCCTCCACATTATCTCTTGTTACTTGGCTTTTATCAACTGATTGAATTGATTGTGTATAATCATTAACAAAGAAATGATATTTTGCCAGGAGCAAATGAAGTTCTGCAGAAACAGGCCCCTGCAAAAGATAATCAAATTTGAACATGCAAATGAATTTATTTGAATTTTATCTATTGCATTCCCTTAAAACAGATAAAGTAGGTTCTGTGCAACTAAATGGTTGAACATTAGTAGCTGGAATCAAATTTGGGTCCAAAGACTTGCGCTAGACAACAGGAATGCCTACAAAGAAAGACCAGATCAAAGATAATGACATGGCATTTAACGTTTAGAGCAAAATGAAAAATCTTACATATAACAAAGATTTTTCTTGTAATAATATAATCAAACACAATTAAAAGGAAAGTATTATTTGCTTCATAGATTCATCATTTATCATTTAACTTCAACATTTTGTCTCTATTTTATAAAATTTTACAAATACTCAGGGAGCAACTGCAAGAAAATTCCATCTTTCAAAGTTTCAGTCTTTTCAGCTCCAGAACGTATGCTCTAGATTGATCAAACACAATGCCCATTTGGTTAAGAGTTAAATCTGTAATACAAGAAGTGTGTGGCCTAACAAAATGCAGCCCCTGCAAAGAAAATACTTACATGACGTTCTTTGTTACGATCACATAGCTGTAGTCCATGCATTAGATAGTCACTAGCCTTCCTAAAGAGCTCATCTTTTCTAAAATCCTTTGATTGGCTTACACTTTCATTGATTGTTTGCTCTAGGGCAGATTCTCCCAATATTAGACATCTGAAAATTTCCACTTCATCTAAAGAGAAATTGGTGATAAGTTTGATTTCAGAGAAATGAAAAGTAAATGTAGAGATGACAAAGGACCTTGGGATTCTGAAAACAGGTGTGGGCTTATACACATTACCTTCTGGTCACAAGGTTGCATCAAAAAGTTGTGTCTTTTATTTCATAAATCTTTTCTTTTTAAAGCAGTATTCTCAGAGATTTTCTAGATATGACCCAGATGAACAACAGAACTGGTTATTTCAAAATGAATAAATTGCATAACTCAAGGAATGATAAAACATGTCTATTCAGTTTATACTTATCATAATGTCTTATAAATATGATTTATATATTTAGAAGGTATAAATATCGAGGACTAGCCCGATGATGAATGATTGGCAAATGAAAAGAAAATGAAAGATTACCTGAAACATTTGTCAACTTTGAAGCCCATGCATCAAATATTCCTTTCAATTGGCTCCATTTTTCATCAAGTCTTGCTTGCTGTAAGTCTTTTGGCAGAAGAAGTTTCTTACTCATTTTTGCAGTCCCTTTCCTTGTAATTCATTCACATAATTCGAGACCAAAGTTTCTTTGAATCTACAAGATATATTTTCTCCTTGATAATGCTAGTTTATGACAGCACCCCACCTGCTGTCATATAGTTCATGCGGTCATAACTGGTCATGTGCTCCAAGGTGCCAGTGACGTGAGTGAAATTAATACACAAAGGCACAGGCAGAAGGAGAAATCAAAATAAACAGAGTGAGCAAATTTAATGACATAGTGTAATAACCAGACTGTGATGATATTGACTCTTTTTCATTAAAACGTATTATGTGGTATGTATTATTTAACTACCTAATTATCTCCCCTTTCATCCAGAAGATCCTAGTAAGGCAGAAGGCCATAAGGCAAGTCCACTTCGTCCAGTTTGCAGAGTATGGCTGATCTTGTCAAGATCTTGGGTGCGCAAACCATCCTGCACTTCATGTGCGGGTCGCTAAACCCGTACAAAAATCGTAAGGTGCGCCTTTACACTACAAAAACATAAAAATTTCAAAATCAGAGGGGCGCTCAGGTGCGCTTTCCTAGGCATTTAAGAATTATCTTGGGTGTGCCATTGCCATACTCTGCATTCTGGCACTTTGTGTGTTATAAACTGTGACAGCTGGAAGCAAATCATTTTAAGGTGCAAGCAAAAGGTAGCCTGGCTACCACGCCCAATGGTTGCATAGCTGCAAGTACTGGTGTTTTCCAGCCTGGTTGACGTGTGTCACATCACATAACTGTTACATGTTTACGTGCAGCAAGTTGAAAACTGTTTGTTGCCAGCTTTTCACAGCAGTTTCAACACCCCTATCTCAGGGCCTTCACATTACACACCTTCATGGTATCCAGGCATATCATTGCCATTGTAATCAGGTACCTGGAAAGCCTGTACCATTGCAGATTAACTGTCTTCGCTATTAATAGGACCGATCATTCAATTGAAATTGAAAGATAGTCGATTTCATACCAGAGTCCAGTTTGCAATGATGTTTATGTTGGATTAATAAGAAACAGAAACTGACCCAAAAACAAACGAAAACTAATTAATTAACTAAAAGATGATAACAGTACAGCATTTTGCTTCAAAAGGAGAAAACAAAGAATGTCACATACTCACATCAGCTTTATACTCTATCTTACATCGTTTCCTTCGTCTATCGAAAGAAAATAAGACATAACCGATTGCAATACCATTAACTTCCACAATAAAACATAAAAGATAAGGTTGTTGGTGTTGTTATGCAACTTCTGTTGTTGTTGTTGTCAATTCCAGGTGTTTCGCTCCCAGCTCTCCAATAACCTCAGGACGCAGAAAAATTCTGTGCCTTAGGGTCGCAATGAGCGGGTGTGAGGGGGTTTATAAAAATTTTGAGCTTTCATAAACATGGGTCAGACAACTAAGTTTGTCTTTTGAGTTACTATGAGGAGGTAAATCCCCGAACTACGAGAATAGAAGCATGCTCTTGCAATATTCTGCTTTTTTCTTGCAAGCCCGGTCTGGTTTTTGTTACATTATTCTATTCTGTTGGAATGCTAGAGCTTGATCCTTTGGTGTTCCTTTTCATTTCCCGTTTTTCAATCTCGGAAGCCAAGGCAGTTGGGTTCAATTAACGGCTTGTGGTGAAAAGTACCAATTTATTCATTGACTCTTAAAACTTCACATCAATAGCACAGTGGCACCAATCATACCCACTAACATCAATGGCTTATTTTATCACGCTTTCATCAGGGATGAGATTGAAGGATACTTTTTTCGAAATAGGCAAAGACATATGTGAAGTCATGTGTATGAAAAATAGTTAGCAAGAGTTAAAAAAAGAGTGCAAACAATTGTATCTAGCGGTTTTATTCTTCTGATTGGCTTGCCCGAAATTTACTAATTGCATACAAAATTTGTTGATCAGTTCACTCGCACCCCATCCTCACATCCATCAAGTAATTATGTGCTTGGCTTTTATGGTTGTTTGCTCTATACAGTGCAAATCTGTAAGTTATTTTGAGCATAGTTAGAGTGTAATTTAGAGCGAGATATGTTATTGAGTCAACAAAAGTTTGGTTTTCTTTGCAGAACTGAGTGTCTCCTTCTGTATTTACTTAAAGCAAAGACGTCAATGCTGCGATAGCGTGCTACGCACTAAACAAGCTTGCATAAACAGTAGAAGCGCATATGCATTGAATTTTCAAGGCTGTAAATCACAATGATTACACTTGAGCGTGTAAATGCTTGCGATTTGTTTGCAACGGTAATTCTCGCCGCTTTGAATCGGCGCTATCGGTATTAAATCTTGAGACTTGAGAATTTAGGTGTTGGTTATCGTGGGTAGAAGGAACACTTATTAAATGGATTCAAGCACGTTGTTTACTTTAAGTTTATAATCTGCAATTGAAAATAAGAGACACTTGTTGAATCGATATAGGCCAACAACTCTTTGAAAGCTGCATTAGAAAGACGAGAGCTCTCAAAGGACTTTGACGTATTTCATAAACAAAAGTGTGTCGGAAATAAAATCATCTATATAAAAGTAGACCGATGAATTGCATTGTATCGAATTGTTGTGTTGAGCCTTGCATGCAACAATCCAAGTAAACCGGGATGAAGCTGCCAAGAATATCTAGAGAGAATGGTTTATTGTGAAAACGAACATAGCTTTTTGTAATTTGGGAGAGGCCAGGCTGCAATGTTGCAAACACATTGGATACCTAAAATTGAAATATAAGGTATTACATGCTTCAAAGCTTTGGTAGACTTTGCAAAGAGTCTCTACGCAGCAAAGAAACCACCAAGAAAGTGCACTAGAAGAACGATATTTTTCTTTTACAAACAGTCAAGAAACTAATTGGTGATAATCGATTTAAGGCAAATAGCATTGATATACGAACTAGAAGCACGCGTTTAGCTGCCGCAATTCAGAAAACATGCAGTGTAGACACGATGCAAAATCATAGGTTTCAGTAAAGCGATTTACATTCAATGTAAAGGGTATTAACATAGAGACAGCTATCAACACAAGGGAATAGCATTTTTAAGCTGCTTCGTTTTTTGGTTTAATTGGTGACGGAGTTTGTTTGGAAAGAAAGGCTGAGAAACTGCTGAACTGCTTTGGATCGGAAAGTAATTTGCTTTCAATTGTTTTCTTTCTCTCGCATGAAAAACTTCAAGAAAAATGGTGATTAAGAAAGAGCTTCAACAACGAAAAAGACCTGAACAACAATTTGCTTGAAAACCTGAAAAACTGTTATAATGCTACGAATTGGAAAGTAACTTGCTTTCTTGTGTTATGTACGAATGGATGGAAACCTCTTGCATGGAAACTTCAAGTAAAAGTGAAGATTAAGAAAAGGCATCATCAACAAAAACTTAGCCAATGTAATTTGACCAAACAATCAAGATTGTCCTGACATCTTATGTTATGAATAAAATATGTAGCGCAGCGAATCAATCGATGAAACAACTTTTGAAGATATTATATATAATCGTGGCCGAAACAAGCAGCCTTTAAAGATTAAACATCTTTGCGCATATCATAATTACATTGCTGGCTACTTTTCTGTGCGATAAAGTGAGTCTCGTTAACTACAACTATGCCATCGAAGGAATGCGGCGAGAGACATAACATAACCGAATTATCTTTCAGTACGGCCTCCCTTTCAGTTGGGATATCGGTGACCACAGTTATATTGAATGGGCTAATGATTCTAGTTTTCATACGAAATTACAAGTCACTTGTCAAACGGCTATTCTACAAAATAATCTTCAACATAATACTTGCAGACTTTTTAAACGGACTCATAGCTGACAACCTGACCCTTAGCTACGTCATCAAAGAGGGAATGAAGGACTCTATTTCAAAAAGTCATGTTGTACTAAGCCACATTACTTTCTTTATATTCGGCACGGTTTCAGTTGTAACGATCGGGATTTTAGGAATTGAACGACAATGGGCTGTACTTTTACCGTTTAGCTATCGCATCGGTATTCAAACTAGATTTGTTGTTATGATACTGATTTTCACATGGTTATTTGCTATATCGATGAGTTTACTGTATCTGTTGGTTGGGTTCTATACCAGTCTCGTAATTTTTGCATCCACGACAGTCACTCTGTCATTCATAATAATGGTCATAACTGCCTCTGTGTATTACTTCAAGCTAATTCGTAGGCCAGTTCATGTAGGCATTGAAAATTCAAATGGCCTGAATCTCTTTCATCGCTCTGTTGCAACACCATTCATCGTAACTAATGCTTCTACTGCAGGAAAAGACCAACAAGTTGAGGAATCTACAGAGAATTGCGCAAAGTCCCCGAATGTGGCAACTGCCTCAAGGAAACTTAGCAAGAGGGCCGTGGCCGGCAACGTTTATTATACTGCAGATAAAATTGAGCAAGACCCAGTACCATGCTCTCCTACAGTCCATTCGAGCACAACTAGGCAAGTTGAGAATGTTTCTAAGTCAGAACCTTTGAAAAGGCCCGGTATTGAAAAGAGCAATTCACAGCACAGCAGAGGCTTTGCAACCGAGGTTGAGAAACGAGCAACGAAAACATTCATGATCATCCTGATTGTTTACATTGCTAGCTACCTCCCCACGTGCATTATGATGATATACATGAGCACGTGCAAACAATGCGACTGCCTAGTACTTCATGTATTGAGAGATGTGACGTACCTTTCGATGGTTTCTGGATGCCTTCTGAGGCCAATCAGTTTCATTTTCTCGTTGAAACCATTGAAAAATGGAATTAAAAACGCTTTTAGAAGGCATGAGCGTACACCCAACCGTTGAGTGACGATTGCTCGCAACGAAGGAGCAAGCTTACCATTATGACTCACCAACTCACTTACGTCATAGCTGGGCTACCTCGCCATGCCCGAATGCTGCTGACTACTAAGAACGGTACCGTTGGCACCAGGACATCGAATGTACTGCAAAGAATATCTTAATCGCAATATTCAACATTACTCAGCTCTAAATATACTATTTTATAGCTGTGAGCAGCATTATAATGATTGTTTCCTCTGATTTTGAAAAATTTTTCAATATTGAACAGCCGGATGTTGACTGACAGCACGGTCTATTTTTCTGTCAATCAAAAATCTTTGCCCCGAGTGTTGGAGGGACCTTGGCTTCAATTTTGATTATTTGTTTTAATAAGTTCGTTCTAGATTGCATGTAAACAAAGTAAATTCTATTTATATCTCAAAGAAAACTGTCAGATTCTGTCTCTTAACTGTAGAGAATTTTAAGCTTTTGGTGCTGTGGCTGTAATCTAAACTGTTGAAAAGAATGGAATCTATGAAAACACTTGAAAAGAAAACCAAACTCATTATTAAAATTTTTTAGCGCTTTTGATGGAATGCAGAATTCACACCTTCGGACTCAGAAGACTGCAATTCAACGGAAATACAAGCAAGGCATGTTCTCCAGGAGACATTAGTATGCGAAAAATTCATAAATTTTCCCATTTCTACAGTATTGTCTTTGAAATCAAATCTATTTTTTGCAGCAGTTAATAATCAGCGGATATGTTTGTTCTCAATTTATTCATTCGTAGTAATATTTAAAAGTCTAATGTTTCCACACCCTGATTAGATAAATTTTGACGTCACTATCGAACCCTTAACTTAACACCAAAGTGCCAATGACTGGTCAAAAAAGCTTATTTTGAAGCTTATTTTGTATGCTATCTTAAATAGTAGATATAGGGGGACATCTAAAACGCATGCAAACAGCTGGAAAGCAAGGCTGGAAGCAGGTATGCAAGCAAGGCGCATAGAGTAAGTAATGCAAGGATCTACGCTGAAGCTCAAAGGCAAAGCACGCGAGTAAACAAAGCAAATAGTTACGATAAGAAATGAGCATACAATGCAAATAAAACAGCAACCAAGCAAAGTGTTTAAAAGCACCAGGCTTCTTGCAGCTTTAAGAGCTGAAAGGGACCTGGAGCATTGGAACTCGTGCATTGACAGCGACAATGCAATAACTGACCTCTGAAATTGAAATTGGGTAAATTGATTCGTTTTTAGAAAAGTGAAATTTTTTATTTAAAATCTTAAAAAATTTGTGTGTTAATGATTGGCCTTTCAATGAATAATTTTGTGAAAGAATTACTCTTAACTTTATGAAGTTTTCATACTTTCTTGTATTGGCCCCAGGGCAGTCGTTGTTTGACGGGTTTTCGCTTAAACAACCCATCAACAACACGCCGTATACTGTTTTCAGGGTTTTGTTTCCACTATTGTTGTAGGCCAAGTTCTCAATGACGTGATCTAGCTCTTGTGTGTTTAATCAAATCAAAGCCAAAGGGCTTGTTGCATAGATCTCTGATTGGTCGACTAAGTCATGTCACATCAGGCCAGCCCCTTGTATATATATTTATATGTGTGTGTGTGTGTGTGGCGCAGTGGATTGGTCGTTTGACTCCGAATGTGGTAAGCGTGGGTTCGAACCCCCGTTCAAGATTGAATATTTTACAATTGGGCAGCACCATTATGATTAGTATTAATACTCCATGTCAGCCAATGCCTAGTTGATTTAATATATATATATATATATATATATATTTATACATATAAATATCAGATCAAATGAACATTATGTTGAATCAGTGACGTAGATTGGGACAAGCGCACTTTTAGAGCAGTAAATTAGCCTTCAAGCAAAGAGAACTAACCTTTTTTTAGTAGAGAGGTACACTTTTTAGGTTGCATCTATGCTCATAAAGCGAAATTTCTGTAATATTGAAAGGAGACCATTGCAAAAATTTCCCAGAACACTGCCCTGGTTCCCTCAAAAAGCTATATTCAACTGCCGCTAATCCCCAAATTTCAATATATGCAGCAGCGTCCCATCTTTGTTGATAACGATATATTTGTAAAGTTTGCAAATTTTATTGAAATTTTTCAACTTAGAAACAGAGGGCATGATTATAGGGACCCACTTTCAAATAATGTTCTATTGATCTGAATTAAGTGCCATTCTTCTAACAACTCCCCCGAATGGACTTACACATAGTAACTGGTATTTGGTAAATATTTGAACATCATTACTGCCTATAATTCACTAGCATAAGTTGTTTTACAGTGGGATTCTTGCAGCCATGATGAGTTTCTAAATGTGAATTTGAAAGGCCTGTATGTAGCACCGCTTTTTTAATAGCTAGTGTGTATTTTTGGACTGTTGACCTGAACATGAAATGCAGCCTGCCTTCAACGACAATTACTTCCAATTTCACTTAAAGTTGAAGATAGTCAAGCCCTCGGAGAATATGTTTTGAGTAAAGCAGTTTTAAGAGTAAATCCCTCGAGGTTGAAGCGATTAAGAATGTTTTGAATTCTAAGATCTCCACAGATGTTTTAGTCACAATCAAAAGAGGCGTTGGTTTGGCGCATGCCAGCTTGCGAGACTATTTTAATTCTAACTTATCCGCGATAAAATAATAACAAGAAAATCAAGCACGCTTCCTTAATCATTTATGAGTTGTTCAGCATGCATCTTGAACCACGAACACAGCTTCTTAAATATAAAGAGACAAGAAACTTTGAAAGCATTGTAAGAGGTTTCTTGAGGTCATATTCTGATCAATGGGACTGTAGGTTTACTCACGCAAAAATCTACAGGCCAACTGGTTCAAACCATTCAAGCACTATGTGACAAAGTGTCCAAGGACGCCAAAATCTGCCCCTCCCGCCCTAAAAAAGCTGCATTCTATTGCTTTGCAATCATTTTGCGCGTATTTTCGACGGTGCCCATTCTCCTCTCTGAATGCAAAGGCGCCTTGGGGAATAGCCTTTCAAATTTTGTCTCTGGAAGGAGCTGTGGCTGAATTTGTATCATAGGCCAATGGGTTTTTTGGTCGGGAATCTTCAATATTGTACCAGAACTATATGATGGAATTAACTAAAATCTATTGAACAATTCAGGACATCTAAATTTTCATCTTGATGTCCACAATTCTAGGAGAGTGCAAAGGTTGAAAGTGCGTTTTTTGTAAATAAGGGGTATAAATTTTTTAGCAAATTTTATGGGCCTCTTAGACACAACCAGTCTTTCCTGGAATACAAAATTGTTGCCCATGTTTTCTAGCATTGCTTATGATTATGAACATGAAATCTCATTTTTTTCAAAATTCAGCTCCTTTACTTTAAAGCAAACAAGGCCTATTAGGGTAACTGTGGAATTGTTATACAACTTTGAAAGCTACAAGGAATTTAGGCCTAATTTTATGTTTTATGATTATGAATATAAAATCTCATGTTTCTGAAAATTCAGCTCCTACTGCACGAAAGGTCTATTAAGGCTACTGTGAAATTGTAATACAACTGTCAAACACTGAAAGCTTGCAATTGGAATCTCAAAAATAACTTAGTTGTTTGAAGACAACTGTATGAAATATTTACTTGCTTAACTACACAACCTGGCCTCTTTTTGCTAATAGTGTTTGAACTTACCACGTGTGAAGCAAAGACTATTTGCTTTGGTTTAAATAATAAATGCTACCATTTACCAATGCAACTGAAAATGTACATAGAAGGTAAACAAAAGTAAAATAACTGTAATTAAACAAGTTGAAAGAGGCGTTGTGCATTATTTTTTACACGGCCAGTCGATCGTTGAAAGATTCGTGGCCCTGACTTTTCGCCGAGCTAACAAACAGTCCATTTTTTTACTATTTCATTCAATTTAGATATTTGAGGCGAAAAACAAGGTATACTGTAACTACAGGGGGAAGTTCTCCTGTAGGCCAAATGCCTTCCTCAAATCCTCAGTAGGGAGCAGCAAAATCACAGAATTCAAATTTAATATTGTACTGTTTGAAAATCAACCTTTTCAAATACAAAAATTGAAATTTCTTTATTTTTCATTTTGAGGACCTGCGTCAATCTTTGAAATAATGTATTTTACTTCAGGGTAGACCCGTCCATTTCTATCGGTGATTACTCTTTTGGGTCATTTTTGCAAACTTTCCCTAGAAGTGAAAGTTTCTTAAAAATGCCCAGCTGTAAAAGGAGAGGGGACTGCTGTTACTTTCCCTGTTGCCAGGAACTTATTTGTATGCCAAAACTGATTATTTCTATCGACTGCAGTAGTTGCCCTCAGAAAGGAGGGGCATTGCAAAATTTCCATGTGAAACTCTTTTTTTAAAACAAGAATTGCAAGAGCACGAGAACTTGATAGGAAACTGAGAACAAATTAAGAAAAAGCAGAGGCAGGAACAGTGCTATAAAATGTGATTTGGAATATTAGTCCTAGAAGGCAGCTTATCATATCGCAACAGTATCGTAACAAATGTTTGTATCAGATTATTGCCCCGCCCCCACTCTTCTAGTCCCTTTCTGCCAATGCTATTAAAAATATAACATGTAGATTTTTCATTTTCCATATTTTCGGGTAATAAATTGATATTAAGCCTCAAATCTTTGGAAAAAAAAGAACAGCCAGCCTGAAAAGGGTTATAATCCCTGAAAAATTAAGAACCGGTTCCAATAAAAAGTGTCAAAATCCATTCGCGATGATCTCTTCAAGTCTTCCACTACTTTTAGATATTTTAGTCGTTCAGCACCTTACAACTTTAAAGCGAGTGCCTTTGAAAAATGTTGGCTTATCTGTAACGGCTATTTGATTTCATGGAGAACATGCCCATTTTGGCAATGAATTGTATAAAAATACCTGTACAAAGTACCTAAACGTGACCTGCCTTTTGCAAAACGTGACCTTAAAATGCTGCACCTGCTGGATTCATTCATACTAGCGGACTCAGCTTACTACAAATTGAGTATTATTTATACGGTGATGCTCCAAACTTCTAGAGTCGCGAATTTCAAGGTAAAAGAACGTTGTGCGATGTTTGCGTCACGGGTCAAATTTAAAAATATCGACTTTACCTGCCGCACGGCAGAGTTAAAGTCACTAAGTTAGATTGGTATTTGGAAAGACGGGGGTCACTACCGATTAAGAACGGGTTCTTTAGGCAGGTGCATATGGAAGCAAAGGAGAATTAAGTGTGTCCTAAGCACCTGACCATCATCATCATCAGAGCTTAAGTACTTACTCATATGAGTGTGGCAGTTACATTATTTCTAAACTGAACCAAACCACCATGATCAAAATAATGAAAAATAATCATCATCATCACAATCAATTCTAATCAAATCAATTCAATATCTGGTAACCTCCCTTCCCCAACAAAAATGAGATGTCACCCCTGGTCGAATAAACTCTCTTTCTATTTGCACATGTGTAGTTTCTGAGATAGTATTGTAGTTACCCCCGTGCTTTGTGTGACTTACGTTAAAAAACGTGGCTTGCAAAGTACCTGTGACTTTCACCTGAGGTTTGTGATAAGAAACAATTCAATCACCTGCCCCAACTGCACATTCGAATTTCCACGCGAAAACAAGGCCTTGTTACATCAGCGTGCAAAGAACACGTTGCCAACAAAATAGCGAAAACAGATTGGGATAAAATTCAGCAACTCAAACTATAGCTTGTTCAGTCAAGTCTGCCTTCGAGAGGAAAGGGAAGAAGAACAGAATGGGAAACGCAGATCAATGTGGTGGTACTCATCATTTACCGGCTTTGTCTGTTTTCACAAGTGTTGTGTCTGGATTTCTGATCCTATCGACTGTTTTGTTAAATTCTCTGATTCTTTTTACGATATTACGAAACAAGAGCAATGCATTCAAACCCGTGTTTTTCCGGGCAGTTTTTAACATTGCCCTGGCCGATCTTTTCACTGGATTGGTCGTCGATTCTTTATGCTTCAACTTTGTTCTGAAAGAAGCACTCGGGATAGAGTTGTCCAAATCTGAAACGACACTGTCACACGTGTCATTTTTCATATTCAGTGGCGTAGCCGTCATAACTGTTGGTTTGATGAGCGTCGAGAGGCTCTGGGCATTGATGAAACCTTTTAACCATCTGAAAGGACAACAAGTTTGGCAAAGTGCATTGATCGGAGCTTGTACATGGATCCTGTCTATCGGACTTAGCATGGCTTACTTTAAAGTTGGGTACATCAAATGTCTTGTCGTATTCGCGAGCACGACAGTCGTATGTTCATTTGTGTTGATGATTGTTATGTTGTTGGTGTATGAAAGAAGGATGGTATCAAATCGCAAAAAACGCGGCCGATACTCTGTGACGAGGAGCGACAGCAATCCGAAATCAAACAAACGGCTCAGCATGAAGGACAACCTGTCTCAAGCTGGAGAGAGAAGAGTAACAAAAACCTTCATGCTGATGTTGGTAGTATTTCTAGTCAGCTTTTTACCGACAGTTGTAATGATAATTTATATGAATAACTGTATCAATTGCAATTGTATGTTGATACATGCAATGAGAGACTTGACGTACTTGTTGGTCGTTGCTGGGGCTTTGATGAGGCCTATCAACTACATACTCCGTCTGCGTGTCTTGCGGAGGGCCATCAAAAAGTCGGTAAAGGGAGCATTTTGCAACTCATCCGATGATAATTCGAAAGTCAGCGAAGTTTCAATTAAATTAAGGAGCTCGACTGAAAAACAGTAATCTAATATTTTTGTTTGATTTGTGTTTATAGATTTTTTGTTCATTCATGCATAAATTATAAAACGATAAACATAATTTTTTTGTATCTCTGTTTCTGTACTTGAACAATTCAAATTAATATGTGTTTGACGCTCTAAGCTTAAAAGTTTCCAACCAACTCTTTCACAACCCCTATTCTTAATAAGAACTTTTTTGAGCTTCAACTTGTTTAAAGTTGCCCGATTTTCCGGCTTAATTAAATATCAGAGCACTACCTCATATAAGGTATGGAAGCTACACTTTCTTTGAACTCAAACTTAACTAACATGATTGAGTATTTTTATAAATCGGCCTTAAGTGGCACATCATCTAGGCAGTTGAAAGGGGAAAGAAAACAAGAGTCCTCTTGGTAAAAATTGATACATTGAAAACATCGATGCATTATCTCCCATTGCTGTTAATCATAAACTGTGAGAACATTTTGATAGATAAAAAGTCACATAAGTTCAGCTATCATTAGCGATTTAAAGTCGAGGCTGTGTACTTTAACCAAACTCTGTTTGCATAGTTTGAATAGTTACGTGCAAGTGTTTATGTATTTAGTAAATCTGTTTGAAAGTCTCTATAGAACTACCGACGGAAAAATACACTGTCTATACTTCATTAACAGTTTCGGTGCGCATAGCTTCATTATGAATATAATGCACAGCCTCGCTTTGATCGGGAAAATGCAACAAGCGGGATGGGATGTCCAGGATGAATTTGCCGACAAAATGGCTGCAAAATCATTTATTTGTCGACAAGTTAGAAAATGACTGACTGAATATCCTTCCATGGCCAAAAAGTCTTGTTTTTGAAACAATTCTTTGCCTGGGGCAGGGGGTCACATCTTCCCTCAAACCCGCAATAGCTACGGCCTTGATAACGGATTAATAATGACATTTAGGATGATGGAACTGTTTAATAGCTGTAGAGCGTACCCTGACGCAATAAGCTATCCAACTGCATCATCTTCTTTAAACTATATCGACTTGCCCCCGTTGCCACGCCAGATTCCTCTTACCAGATGTTGCGTTCTTTCTTGTTTAAATATAAAACTAGACAACAGTGAAGTCAAGTCTGTGAAATTTAAGAATTTGTAATTGTATATCGGCCAATCTTGTCACCTTAGCTTGTATCTAATCATCCGTAATTTTACCCCTCTTGACAATCCAATTTACTAGAGTTAAAAAAATGTGAGACCATTAATTTTGTTATACATGACAAGACATGAAAGGTCAATGCGCCCAAAAGAAATTAAATACTTAGGGATAAAATTACGTTCCTATCATCGCTGAGTGGTCCTTTCTCGTATAACCGTACTTGGATGCAATGACGCAGAGGGGCAGCGGGGAATTTTTCCTTCTGCACTCAAAAACAATATTTCATTTACTATTTTTATGTCTTTATATTCACTGTCTTGTTCCCTTGCCCTGGAGTGCTGCAGACGCATACAGGTGCAGGTACTTGGCTAACTGTTCAATGAGGTAAACATCTAAAAGCATTTCGAACTATTTATTCGTGTGGCGAATTGCATTTGATTTTAATCAATATATCCGACACAAATAACCCTAAATCATGAAAGTGGAAGGCAACGAAGAAGACATTGAAACAATGCACAGGTGGTGCACAAAGCAAAAAGTTCCGTAGCAACCCTGCCTGCCCACTTTGCCTGAACTTGTTTAAGATTTTTGTGGTCGCCTATCCGTTATTTGCAACATTAGCTACCTGCTGACTGCATACAATGTTGCAGCGGGAAGCTTGCTGGTCACCAATTTATTTCAAGAAAGATATTTTTAGGAGCGCTCACTGCCTCTAGGACAAAAAGAGTGGCAGAAATTTGAAAAGCAAGGGTAAGAAAAGGAGCATTAGGAAAAATTGTGAGCAATATTTCAGGACCAGAGGGGTGATTGAACTCGAATCAAAGAGAAATGTCAGGTTTACCAAGAATTAACCCTGAATAAGTTCCGACAGACTCAGGAAAAGACAGGGGAGTAAAATTTTCCAATCCCCCATGCGCCCACAGGGTACAGAAGAATAAACAGCATTATTTCCCAAGATGCATTTACAAGGGACTCAGGAAAGGATTAGCAAATATAGCCAAAAGGAGGCCGCCTAAAGGGCTGCAATGGTCAACTGCTGACCCGACAACCAGAATAACAAATGTTCCAGTGCCCAATCCAAGACAAAATTACACGTTACCATAGAAATAGCTAATAGTGAGAGTAGAATCGTCAGTTGTTGAGGAGCAGAAGCATTAATATGCAAACAGTTATAACATTTTGTTCGAAGGGAAAACAAACATTCTTTTTTATTTTCCTTGAGGGGGGGGGGGGGGGGCGTGCCGTGCCGTTATTTGTTGTATCATTTTTCAATAGTCAATATTGACTATGATTTTTCGTAGATTAATTTCTGGTTATTGGAGGCTAAGCAATGCTTTTTTCTATAGCCTATTGTAAAAGATGTTACAATCTCTGAAGTGGGTAGTTTTTTTGATGACCGAGGGTTAGGTTTATATTATCTGGAGCTGAAGTAAGACTTGCTGCCCAAAATCAACGGCCAGATTCTTAAGACATTTACTTCAGACTGTTGAGTTACTCTTCCTGCGTGTATACATTTCCAGGTTTTTTGCCCTAATCTGATTGGGTTTCTTTTGAGCGTATAAATTTGGTAAAAATGAATCATTGGAGATGAAGTCAAGCCAAGACAAGTAGTAAAACATCCCTTCTTCCTCCTCCGAGAGAAGAAGGTTAACATTACCAGACGTTTTGGTCTTTATTAACGGGAGGAAAAGATATCTTTGGCAACCCATCCTTTTCTCTCGCCTCATCCCACGCTGAATAGAATGTAAGTATTTTTGCTCCATTATTGTCCCTGCGGAGTGATTAGCTGATAATATTTGGCGCGTTAATTTGAACTTCTTTCAATGATCAATTGAAAATGGATCCAGCGGGCAAATTACCTGCTGACATAACAAAAGAAATATTTGAATGGAAGATCTTGATATTCAAGGGAAGATAACATCCTAAACAGCGTATTATGATCCTTTATTGTGTTCATAATACTGGCAGTTGAAGTTCAAATATCGAGTATTTGTAAACGGTTTTCTCACATGAAATGTTACAGTTGGCCTAATCTCGCCAGTCGACTTTTAGAAGGTAAACATTCGACAGTTATTCAGTTTCAAGCCTTTACGGATAGAACATAGAAGGCTTTTTGTTTGTATCTTTGTATATCTTTCTTTAATAAACTATCTATTAGCAATCACACTATTTGCAATTATTGTATTGTCGTGTTTACAATTAGTGTGTACATGTCAAATTTGAGGCCAAAACGATATGTCTGTTGCAGTAAAACAAGTTAGCTATCGTCTAACAGCATATCAACTGTCTTATATAATTCCTGCAGGGGCAGGGAGGTTTGCGTTATTTTTCATCGTATTACAGCCTCATAAAATTTCTGTGCCATTTGCACTGTATGCTTCTCATTCATATATGATTTAACATGCTTATTGATTTCCTGTTATTCAACTGAAAACATTTTCCTCATGCAATAATTGGCTTTATTTATTGACAATAGGAGCGCCAACCGTGTGAAACATCTCTATGTCTGTGTGTAAAGGGAGAGCAAGTTTTGTGTTCATGGCGACCATTGGGGCAATCAAGGTCTGAATTTTGCGTAGATCTGCACGGAAATGAGTGACAAGGGTAACGAAGTCGATAATAAATGGAGCAGCTACAAAAGCACATCTCAGAAAGAGAATGATTCGCCATGGAGGAGCAAGGTATATAGCTTTTTTTGTAATCCGACTTATACCTCTAAAAATTCTCAAACAAAACCATACTTTGTTTTACTAGATTTGTTCAGGTGTGCCTTGATGTGGGCATGGGATAATTAACCCTCTTATCATATAAACAGTATATCTTTGCAAAATTACTAAGTAGTTTCCACTTCAAACACATTTCTCTTTGTTCTCACTTAAGACTCAGTGCTACAGACTCTAGAAAGGTTGCCAGTCTTCTACCTAAAAGAAACATGCTTTAATGCAATCTTAACTCACATTTTAAGGACAGCTTTTAGTAAGATGCCACAAGATTTATTTTTTAAATTTAGTGTGGGAATTAAGACCTCAAGTGAGAAATTTTTGGGCACTCCAGCAGATAGATCCTGCTCACTGAGACCTTTTCCTATTTCCCAAAGAGTTTTGATAAATTTTGTTAAGGGCTTCATTTGAGATCTTTCTTTATTGACCTTAATTCATCTTATTAAACATATCAAAAGACCTCATTCAGAGATGGCAATTGACCTCTGTTCCCACCGGAATTACCTGGAGCATCAACTGCATTTTCATGGATAAGGCCATTACCGTCTAGAGGGGGATAGACAGGGTAAATGCCTTGGGCCCAGATCTCAAAAAGGGCCAGCAAAAATGTAATTTTAATAGATTTCTTCATTTAAATCAGTTATTAATTGATTCAGACAGGGAGCTAAAAAAAATTTTTAGTGGGGCTAAAACCCCCTCTTGCCTTTGCACCACTATACACCTGCCCAAGGGCCCATACCATGCATAGCCCCAGGGCCTGAGCTGGCTCTCAACAGGCCTTGATAAGACTTTTATGGAACCTAGGTTTTGCAGCTTTATCAAATTCTTCTGAGATTTGATAACAAATTTGGACAAAGCAATGGAAAAAACACCTCACATGTCATTCACTATTTCCTAATGTTTTATAATTCTGTCGATTGCTGATTTTTAATTTAGCCTCTCAGTTTGGGAATACTTGATATCAAATATGAGATAATTTACTAGGGATATCAAGTGGATATTCACAGTCCCATTCCTCTTCATAACTATCATTTAATTATCAGACTGCATCACACTTTTTCATAATTTCATTGATATCCAAATACTCTATTCATTGAATCTTTCTTCTAGGAACAGAGTTGTGGTGCAATATTTTTGTTTCCTTTTCTTTAAAATTTTAGGAGAATTTAAAACACTTTAATACTCTATTTACACTCAAATTAAGAAACTTTCAGTACTGTGGTGATTAATGTTTCTTACAAAAATGGGTGCTTTTTTGAATCCTTTTTAGAATTTCTCCTATCCATTCAGATCATGCTTTAAATATTGTATCGTCACAACCCGTCTTACATGACAACACTTTGTGACTTACTGTTTGAAAGATCTGCCCTACTGTTACTCTTTTTATTTATCTGCTTGTTTGGCATGACGTACCAGAATTATGCATACCAAGGCTGAATAGCTTGCAATACCAAAAATCTTTTCTCCAAACAAGCCCTCAACCACTTTAAGCACCACATTGCAAATAAATAAATGTTTCATTAAAAATGCACCCCAAGTAAAATCTTTCAACGAACTAAGAAATATGTAAACATACATGAAGAGCTTAGCAATTTTTTAAGCATAATTGAGGACCGAAATTTGATATTTCTTAAAACAATTTTTAAAGCAAGCTGAAACCCTTAGGTAAATATGGCTTAGTAGAAATGGGTATTTCAGTCCTGGACTATCTTCTGCGCAAGACTTTACTTGCATTTTACAACATCTCCTTAGTTTCGACATTTTAAAAAAAGAAAAGCCTATTATATCCCTCTCTATGCTGCGAGGCATATTATAATCTGCAAAGCATATTAAAGGACATCAAGCCGCAATGGCATATCTAAATTAAAAATGATGGTTCGGTTACAGCTGTTGGCGTTTATTGGCGTTCAAGACCGACTCTTGAAATGAAAGGATTGGCTTTTCTATAAATTCAATGGATCATGTGATAAAAATGAAAAATGACCAACACGTAAACTCAAATGATGATACTAAATTGGGCTTCAATATCATTGTAAAGTGTCGATTAACTGTGAAACTATAGATAAATTTCGTAAAAACTCATAGTAAAACTGTAGATAAATTTAGTTTTGATTCTTGCTATAGACAATAAACGACTTTATCGAGTAAGTAAATAAAATTTAGAGCATAAAAAATCTCCACTGCAATAAAAGCCATGTCGTTGATTTCTAGATAGAAGATATCATAGATGAAATACAGGTAAATATAAAGCATATAAACAAAAATTAAAATTAAAATCGATGATTTTGTTAAACTTAATAAATTACCAATTAAATGCTGTAATTTGACAATGATTCCCTTCTACGCGCTGAAGGGACATCTTAAACCGGGATTAAAGATAATTATGAATTTTTCTCTTAAAGAACTCTCAACATGAACTAAATGAAAAAGCATTATTCATGGCCAGAGATGTAAATCAGAGTTGCCTATCAATCTCTTGAACTAATATCATTTTACGTGACTTAGCGTATCTTTACGAGCCCCATTCAGTAGCCTTTGAAGTAAAAGGCCTAGGAGCTGCCAAGGAATTTCTGTGATACAGGCATTAATTCAAAACTTTTTGTAATTGAATTGAGCATTTGGGTCCAAAGTGGTGCAGCAGATCAGCGTGGTTCGCTAGGGAGGTATAGCTAACCAAGCAAAAGAATTTTCATTTTCCCAAATCAAAGTTCCGTTGTCTTTACCTCGAAGTAGCCCTAAAAGTTGTTATTTGAAATGTTAAAACATAAAAGTTTGTTTAATCATCACTGCACCTTGAATAAAACGTTGCTGTAAACAGTTTAGGCAAATATTCCTAATAAATGCTTGTATAAGTTAGCTTTGCCTAAAGAATTTAATGGATGTGGTGTATTTATCCTGAAGAAAATCTACATTTTTGCAAGTTTTGTGTGTTAATGACCTTCGGGTTTCATTTGAAACTCGAAAAATTCATTTATCATCTTTTACCATGATAGTTTCTTCTTCCTGCCTACAAGGTAGAATTACGCGTCTTAATGCAAACAAGAAAATTTTCTTCCTGTAGCATTGTTAAAGATCCACAAAATATTCAACATTTTTATGCAGGACTCTGCATGAATGTTGCATTGATTTCAACAGATTATAAAATCAAAGGAAAATATATAATCATCTTTTGCTAGGCAGGTCACCCGAAGTTTTAATAACAATGAGATAATTCTTTTCAGTATCTTGCGCGAATGTTCTTGCTTGCAGACGCTGCAATCTTGTGTTTCCTACGGAGGAGCATAAGTACTGTTTTTGACAAAATTTGCATGATTTCGTGGAAAGGCAACGATTGATACAAAAGTGAAATAGATGTCGATCAGATTGGATTTCCTTGACGCACGGGGCGAGCACCTTTACTAAACGCACATATCTAACTGTTTGGTCGCATTGCAAAGATGTATAGGACGTAGCAAATTTTATCTTCTCAACAAGAGGCATTATTTGAAGGGGGTAAGGGGATTCCTCGGCAAAAGAAACCACGAAATTCTCACATTCCGTGTATCGATTCTTTCGCTGTCTTTCACGCAGGTTAATGTCCAGTAGCTACAAGAAACGCCTGATGTTTCCTCCAGTGTTGTCTTTCCAGCGCTCCGTATAACCCCTACTTTCTATCTATCTAGTATTTTGAGCTATTCATACTCACAAATGCCTCATTTGCCAAGAATAATTGTTATGTTTATTCCTCGGGGTCAATCATTTTACTCTCTTATACTTCCAGCGCGGATTGTTCTGTGTTATTCTATTATCTATTGGGTATTTATAATGGCTATATATATATATATATATATATATATATATATATTTGTTCTCAGGACAAATGTTCCCAAGCGGAAATAGAGTTGCAATCGACTAGAAAGAAACTCGAAGAATTAAGGTATGATTTTACGTTATATTATGGCCATTGTTTTTAGAAGGTCGAAAACGTATCGTATTTTCAGGTTTGGATTCTACTTCCAGAAGCTTTGCTCTTTAACATGTAAGAATGCAAGAGACAAATTCATTGTTACTTGAGGTTATATTAATGTTACAAGCCTCTATTTCGCCATTCGACCTCATTTGCAGTACGTGGAAACTTCGTCCAGCAGTTAAATTCAATAGCAAAAAATTTACAACTTATAGCTGGAGCCTTTAACTTGAGACCTTTTCCAGTTCGGTCTACACACGAGGCTGCCTCTCAAGATCACACATTTTTTGGGGTCAGAGGCAAGTTTTTTAAAGGGAAAACACTTCAGAATGCATATTTTTAAGCTTACTTAGTGTAGTTTGCAACGGAGTGGGGGGCAGTAGGGGCAACGAAATCCGAATCCATTAATTTTGTTATTATTTTGCCCTTTTATTCACTGCTTTTCGGCATTCCTGAGCTTCATCCTAGTGGTTTATTTTTTGAATATCATACACTGTTGTTCTCATTCTGGTTAGAAATTGCAGAGTCGTAACGAGAAATGTTTCTTGTTTAATTGGTTGTTTCTTGCCTTTTGATTGGCATTGATCAACTTATGATTGCTGTATAATTACGTCACATTACAAATAATTACAAGTAATTATCAATCCAATCTGCAATAATTTAACAATTTCCCAGAGTATTACGATATGAAGAGACTCATGAACTGAGAAAGAGGGTTGAACATCTTGAAAACGAGATTGCACGAAAAGAGAAAAGTTATGAAGAATACAAGGAACAGGTCAAAGTCCACGAAGATGCACGCGATAAGCTACGCGTGGAGCTAAACGAGGCTAACCAGAAAATCAGAGAAATAGATCATTTACTTGCTGCTAGTAGAAAAGAGCAAAATGAATTGCAAGCAAGGCTTGATGAAGAAAAGATGGAGAGGAACTCGCTTGTTAAACAATATGAAGAATTGCGAGAGTCCTATGCAGCAAGCGAGAGAGATAAACTGGAGTTGCACTCTAAAGTCACGTCTTCTAAAGATCTTATATTTAAAAGTGAAACTGTTAAAGAAACCTTGGAACATGATTTGCAAGAGGTGAGCAAATTTAAGTTGAAAATTGCGTTCAGGTAATAACCATAAATGATTTTTTTGAAGCGTTTATTTTGAAGGAGTAGCAATCGGATTTTTTTCATCAACAATTAAATACAGCGGGCTGATCTGATTACTTCAATAGCTTTCCCGTATGGTGATTGCTCTGGTTATCTTGTGATTTTTTACGATTATTTTTTGAAGCATTTTATGAGTGCTTTTTATGTATAATTAGTGATTTTCCCCTCGGGCAAGTTATCTGGAAGTTTTTAGCAGCCCTGTTAGTACAATGGTACTAATGGTGTGTACAATTGTGTGAATTGTGCCTCCTACCAAAGATCTAGTTGCTGTTTCTTTGAAGGTTGCCTAAACATATTCTGTGGACAGCCCTATCGAAGCAGACTTGTTCCTTCTTTGCAACTATAAATGTAGATATACTTTTACGTTACATAATTTCCGAGCAAGATTCAACTTGTTATGACATGCTACCCCAGGTTAAAGAAATGCTTGGTGAAGCTGAACAAGGCAAAATTAAGCTTCTTAAAGAGTTGGACGAGAGTGCAAAGCAGATCAATGATTTGATGGCTGAACAAGCTCAGTGCAAGAAGAATTTGTCTCAAGCCAGGGAAAAAGCAGCCAAGGACGAAGGAACGAAAACTGAACTGCGTAAGGAGATAATTGAGTTGAAGCAAACAATTACAACACTGAAGTCTGAGAAAGAGCATTTAAAATCTGATGTGACAACGGAAATGCGAAGGTATGTTTTCAACTATCCTCTCTATATTGCACAAGATTGATTTGTTGACTTCTGTGTTTTTTTTCTCCTTCGATTTTCTGAACTGAAAACAGATCTAAACCATTTTATGCGAGACTTGTCTTTTGCAATTGGTGGTAGTACGATTTGGTAGAATTGCTCTTTTAGGTCCACTTGATTGTGCCTGTTAGTTTTATTGATTTTAATCATCGCATATAAGAGTATCGAGATAGGTCTTATTCTGTGGCTGAGTGTCATAACAAAAGATGACTTCAATCATCCATATACATATGTATTAAGGATTATAAAAATGAAGGGGGTTTGAAGAAGACGAGAAGTGTATTCAGGCACACCGGAGCCGGGAGGGGGCAGTAGCCCCTGAACTTTTTGCCGCTATGTTATGTTGAAGGCATACATTTATAATCGAACTGCACAAGAGGCTTGTAGACCTATGCCAATATATTGGCCATTATTATCATCACAAAGCCTGGCCATGTTTTGACCTTTTTATTGACTTCCAAAGAGCACCAACATAAACTTGAGCGACGACGCCCCAAAATGGATACGCCCTCTCTATATGACCCCCTCACTCGAAAATATGCTCCGGCATCCTTGGTATTTCTATCTATGACTTTACAAACCATGCTCCTTCTTGCCATTCCCCGTTGTTGTTGCATTTGTTTGATGACCAGCCCTCACCCCAAGGACCTTTAAATCTGGCTAACAGGCTAACACTAGAAATTACTCAATGCATCAACGTTTTGTAGGCAATGCTTATGACATCACATATCTTCGAAGGTTTCACGTTATTTCAACTCCTCTTTCTGTTATAAATTCTTTCCGTCGGCATTTACAAATAACTTCACCCATGAGCTGTCCTGGAGCAATCAGAATGGAATAATTGTGTGTTCTTATCTTCAAAATCAGAAGGCAATGTGACTCAATTTGAATTTAAACGTTGCAACTATACAAGCTTATGCGAAGATAGAACTAGCAAAAAGTCTGCGTTGGAATTGTGGCAGATCCTATGAGTAGATCCTGCTAGTAATAATTTTAACGATGTCTTCGCGACTCAATAGAATACAAATTTATTTTGGCTAGCAAATTGAAATAAGATCGATCAAAAATATCACCTCGAGAAGTTAGCATCAAAAGAAATAGCGAAAAATGTTTCAACGTTTTGATTAATGCAAATTTTGTTGCTCACTGTTATAGAACTCACCATCAGTGTTAGTGTTCGATAGCACTTTAAAACGTGGCTCCAGGTTTTGCTTCTATTTGGTGTGTGGAGCCTCATCATTTAGTTTTTGTTCAAAAATCTGATTTGATAAACGTGCCCCAATGGAAGACCCCAACCGCTGACAATGATGGCGATGTTTGCAATGTTGGCGATGATGGTGGTGGTTATAACGAAGATTATGATTGCTAGATTCCCATGCTTATGATGCTGCCTAGAAGCCTTCCAATGTTATGAAAACGATTAGTATTTACCATCTACTAATCCTCAGTTTCAAGAAATAATTCGTTTGTGCCCCCTTTCTCCCCTTCATTTTTGGATAACGAGTTTTTAGCCTTTGTTAAAGAGACTTAAGAAGCATGCTGAATTTGTCAAGATTCTCTTGTAACCGCGCGATAAATATTTTACGACAGTAAAACCACGTTGTACTGTATTATGGCAATGAACACCTTGACAGGCTCATACTCACCAGGCGAGAAAACACAAGTATAGCTTTGTTGTGATCCCAATTGTCAAGCAGATCTATTATGATGATTTTTGCACCTGCTTGATGAATGCACAATTATAGAAACCTTTAATCACTACTTCAAAGCTATTAATGGTGGGTAGAATACTGAATTCTTCATCTATTCAGCGCCATCTCAAAATAGACTTTGCGTGATATGAATCAGCCAGCCCTGCATTTTGTACGTTGGCTTGTACTGTTATGGGCTTGAATCTTCGCAAAACAATATCAGATAAGTTTTATGACATTGAAACAGACGAGGGACGATGGTATATAGTTCAATCATATGATGATGACAAGCAGGGGTAAGTTCTTTGTAAAGTATGACACCTAGTATTATTCAGATTAAACTTTGCGAATGTTCGTCAGACGGTTCAATCAATATTTAACCCACAAGTATTGTGTATGATTGTTAGTCGTGCTCGCCTAAAACGTAATAAATTTCTACATACTGGGATACTGGAATGTGTCTTTAGCATGGGTGGGGTTTTGGCCGTCAAGTTCTCTGAAAATCTACGCCCAAAACTTTCATATAAACTGGCAGAAATAACCTTTTCCATATTCAAAGTACGCATTCAACGTATTTTGGAGTTACCATAATCCTCGGATGATGTCTGGAAATTGATAGCCGAGGGCTAATTCTAAGGGGGCGTATTCGGTGCTTCGGATGTTTTCCGGGGGGCCTTTTAAATCAATAATATCGCTACGATTCTCCTGTTTTCTATAGTCAGTTTCTTTATTCAATTTCATTTAATTTGCCAGTTTACTTAAACTAGACAATAAACAAGAAAACAAAACAAACCTTCAACCATTCTTTAGTTGTTTTTGTCTCATTTTTTTGTGGAACTTGATTCATCATTAGGTTTTGCCTTGTCAGTAGATTAATCTGACGTTACCAAGAGTGGTGGCTTGATATGTTCGATTGTGTGGGTTAATTCTGGAGGTGTCTAAACCATGGGGAGGGAAATTGAAGGACTTCTGGTATTGAAAAATTGAAATGGGAGGGTTTTAAATTTCTTGAGACGAATTCCTGTCCGTTTTTAAGTCATATGGCCGCAGGCGATGGTTTTAAATTGGGCACTAATACGCCGATTTTTTTTCATTTGAATTAAGAGCTGGTTTTGTAGAAACATGATATAATAATATGATAATCGGTGTCCCTGCATAGGTGTTCAGAAATTAAATTAATGAAAATGAATCAGATAACCCGTTGGTGTTGACTTCAAGCCCTAACTACCTTGATCGTTAGCTCCTATTTTTATCTTCTTTCTGGAACTCAATCGATTTCATACAAGCAAACCTGATCATCTTAAGATATTTGTATTGTAGAATGAAACAAGTTGAAAGCGAGACAAACATGCTGGAATCTCAATTGAGAAGAGAGATCGATACTCTGTCAAACTCTGAAGGCAAATTACGACAACGCTGCAATGAACTGGAGAGTTTACTTGGCAGTGAAGCAAGCGAAAAAGATGAGTATTCATTGCAGCTGAGAACACAGGAATCAAGAATACAGGCGCTTGAGAAACAACTGGCGCAAACCGAAGACGAAAAAACGGACTTAGAAATACGTTTGAGCAGTTTGACGAACATGTTAAAGAAGAATTTTGGCATCAACGTGAATGGAAAGTCGAGGAGAATCATCCCTGCAAGAGCAAGCAGTCCTGTCAAAGGATATTTTGATGATGACACGGAATCTGGATATTCGTTCAACGGTAATAGCAAATCTACTCAAGCTTTGCTGCCTTCGAAGCCTAAAAAAGCTACTAAATGTATCCTCAACATAAACAAGCGAAGGGTGAACCCTCTGTTCGTGACTTAAGAAAATAGTTGTGACATGGCCGTATCACTTCATGATCTTTCTCTTGTTTTCCTGGATCTGCATCACAAACTGTAAAAAAAAATTGTTCTTTTAAACTCGATTGGTTTCTTGTTATGAGGATTCCCTTAGAACTAGAATCCTGTGACTTAAATTGGCCAGTCACTTTAGACTTGATATAGAGATCACGTTTGGTTTTTTTCTTGATTAGTTTCTTTTGAGGGGTATTCCCTGTTCCATCTGCTAAAATTTTTAACAGAGGAACCACTAAAAATCACAAGTACATGGCTATACTTCTACTTGGAGCTAAGTAAAAATTTTGCTGAACGAATAAAAAATTTGAGTTGATCACTTTTTGGACTCTTGGGCGATGTGAATAAGATGTGAAAAGAAAATCATAAATGACGTAAAGCAAGAAGAAAAGTGTAAGAATTGTCTCAAATCGAAGCTTTTAAGCTTCTAAGAACTGTTGCTATGGTGGGGAAGATCACTTCCATATTTAGAAACTCCCATCCTTCCACAATTTAAAACTGGCTTTATTTTGGAACGGTAGAATATTTTGCAAAGTTTTGAATTAACATTCTTTCTGCCAATATCCATCCAACCACATCAACAACTTTACTCCACTTTTCATTTCTGCTTCAACTATTATACAAAGTTTAACTGAAGATACGTTCTTTCTAGATATCTATATATCCGGTACCTAGCCCCACTCTAGTCCTATCCATAACCCTAGCTCTAGCCTGAAACCAGCCAACTTAGGACCCTTTTTCCAGCATTTATGGAGAACTAACCTGGTGAAAATTTTTTAGGTGATTTAGATTTCAATCCAAACGAAATAGAAAAGAATATCAAAGATTTGAATGAGAAACTTAAGAAAACCGAAGCAGAAAGGGATGAATTTGAAAGGAAGATGAAATCTACGGAAGATAAGGTTGCAGAGTTGATGAATGACAATAAATCTCTTCAGATTGAATTGAAAGATGCGGATAAAGCATTGCAAGCAAGTGAACGCGCGAAGGAGCGCATAGAAATGCAGTTTGAACGGACTAAAGAGACAATATTGCTGCAGGTAAACTATACAAGGATATTTATAACAATAGACATATGATTAGTAACCTTCGCGTGCCTAAGTCCTGTCATGGAAAATTTCATAAACATATTTCTAATTACAACTATAAACTACTCCACGATACTACTCTATAAAAGGAAGTTGAAGCTCCATTAGATTACAATTTTCTATTGCAAAACAGGAGTCATCAAATTAGCTGCAGTTGATTTGCTTGTTATTTTTCGTACAGATTCATTTTAAAACGAATGTTTTAGTGCAGTCGTAATAAGCTTAGCATTGGATATGTGGAAATTTGTGAAATGGGATGGATAATTTTGATTCCATGCCTTGGTCTCAATTACCAATAAATTTTCTGAAGTGGGACATTTCCGAATGGCCCCCATTATTCAGGCCTCATTTGAGGTTTACTGAACGGGAGTTTAATGTAATGCGACTCTAAAACATGTGAATTTTCAAACTGAATTTTGGTGGATAAAAACAAAAGGAGTGAAGCAGAGCTGTCAATCAATAGTCTATCATTCTATTGTTTTTGTCAATCAAAGTCACATGTTTTGCAATCTCATTGCCTTTTTTTTTATTAAATGTTAACATCAACTTCTTTGAATTATTTTTCTTAAGGAAGATATTAAGTTATGATGATTTTTCTACAGGAAAAAGACATTGGGCGCAAAGATTCAGAGAGCAAGGAACTGATACAGAAAGTGATGGAGTTTGAAAGAAAGTTGTTGATAAAGGACTCTGAATTGAATGAAGCAAAGAATAATAAGGAAAGGTTTGACAAGGAGAGTTCACGATGGATCGAGGAAAAAAATTCATATCGCCTCAAAATTGAAAAATGTGAAGCAAAAAGTGAGAAATTCGAAAAAGTGCGTAAAAAACTAGAGGATGAAGCTCGGAAAGCGTACGGCACAGTCGAAGATTATCGTAACGAAAATGCGACTCTGAAGGACCAACTGAATAGTTTTATTGAGGATAACAAAAAGTTCGCTCATCGGGTGTTGGAACTAGAAAATCAGACGGAGGAGTTACTGAATGCATTGGAAATGATAAGGGGTGAAAAGAAAAGAATGCTTGATGATCTTCAAGCACTTGAGGAGGAGCTAGAGGATAAAGAGAGATCAAGGAAAGATTACTTAGAACGTATAAGGGGTCTGAGTCAGAGAATGGAAGAAAAAGAGAGCGCAAAGCAGGCCCTAGAGAAATCACTGGACGCATTAGAGAGCCAGTTATCGAATTATAAACGCAGCACGCAAGAGCTGATGGACAAAGTTGCATACACGAAAGAGGTTAGCTTTTGCTTGATTTCTAGGAAGGAGTAAATAGTAGCGTTTGACATTTGTGTCTGTGTCTGGGGGGGGATGCTCATCGCCTTTTTTAACCATTTATAACCAGAATATCACATCATATCACAGGCTAAGTAATGATGTCCGGAAATGACAATTGCTGGAAATAATGGTGTATTTGGGGTTGCATCATCATTGGGGCTGTCTATGAATCCCTATGTAATCCATTTGAATGAGCTATCCACATCGATTTAATGTTTTATATTTACAAACTACTTTGAGAGAATGATACATGGTCACAATACAAGGAATAATAAATTTATTATGATAGTCCAAGGAATGATAAAGAATTTGGTAGAAATGTTTTTGTATGACTGCTGCACACGCTTTTAAAGTAAGGAAATTGAGCTCTAGAGTTTTGTTTCGGAATTTTAAACATCATCACGTTAAACGGAACTTCTAGCTATTTAGTTATTATCTTTAGTAGGTACATTTATTTAAATACAGAACCCTACTTATAAAAGTATGCTTGTTATGCCAATAGACTATTCATGTTAAATCATTCGTTATTATTTTTATTATATTATTATCATTATCAATCGCAAACGCGCTAAATACGAACCGCTAATCACTAGACTAGCCTTTAGCTACAGCTCTGAATCTTTCTATGGCTTCACTTGGCATTTTTAGTCCCTCTTCTTAGTCTTTTATATGAATGTTTAGCAAACTAAGTTTCGATAAAAATCATCTCGACTTCTTGTTTACTAAACGTTACTCCATAATTATACTCACAACTCACTCTATATTTTGCCGCAAAAATAAGGAATGAACTGATCCTGACCTTCTGTTACATAAATTTGCTTAAATTTCGCTTTTGTAACTAAAACACCTAAATAGTGGGGTTTGTTTTGTATTAGTTATAGTATAAAATGAAATGTTTCCATATTGTTGTCATAATGATCATAGGCGCACCAGTCTGCTGAATCAAAAATTATGGAGCTAGAAGATGAGCTAGCACGCGTCAACCGGTCATTCCGGGACCAAAATCAAACTGTCGATGAGCTGCTAGCAAAAGTAACGTCTTTGCAGAATGAGAAAAGACTGCTGGAAGAACGAGTAGTGAGGTCAGAACAGGACACAAGAACAAGCAGAAGCGCATTGCAAGCCGTTGAGAAAAGCTGTTCGAGAAAGGATGAAGATTTAGAAAAATACCGTAAGAAGTACATGAAAATCGAAGCAGAAAGGACGCAGTTAGAGAGAACATTAAAGGACTTGAAAGGACAGAAAGGAACGCTTGAAAAATCATTAACGGAGACCATCACTGAAAATGAAGAACTGCGAGAAAACCTAACAAAGATGAATTTAACATTACATGAGTATGAAAGAACAAGACATCAAAGGTATTTGCAATTGAAATTGAATTAAAAACATGTTGTTTTCATATTGCCAGTATTGCCATTGAAATTAGCAAGGCCATTAAGAAGTATTGCAGCTGCGCTCACTCCCAGACTTGGCACTTTGCACAGACGCTATAAGAAACTAGCACCAATTTGAATATTTGACATGAGACTGTGCCTTTCTTCTCATATCGCACAACGTAGAATATCACATTTGGATGATGGCAAGGACGATTAAAAATGTGAAGATCTAGCTTGTAGTTGTATTTATAGTCGCTTTAAGCATGGTCCCTCTGAAAACCACTCCTTACGACTTAAAGGGGATGTCGTGTGAACTGTTCCGTCCCACCATGTTCTGTGTTTGACACCTTCGATAGCCAACACTTTTAAGTAATGATAATAAAGGCTTTGGATCATACTCAACTCAGAAGCTTCCTTGTATTACTGCATGCATGATAGCTTTGCTCTCATGTTTCAGTCTCATCGAACTTAGAAACGTGGTGATTTTATTATTTAATTTTCCTTACTTGATTTTATCAATCTATTTTCAGTGACGCTGCTGAATTAAGGATGCGAGAAATCGAGTTAAAAGAAGAACGAGAAAGAATGGAGCAAATACTAAAGGAAAGAACCAGAGAGAAAAGGGAACGATTACAGCTAGACAGAATGGCCCGTCTAGAAGAAGAGGTAATGACTTAACTATCTTCTTAATGGTATAAGATGCTACCAACACAGAGCTTGCATCTGCATCGGGCAAAATTACTTTTAGGTGGATTAAGGCCAGTGTCTAGTTTATTCCAGTATTTAAATTCTTCACAGATTGGAACTTTCTCACCCATTCTTTCGCAATATATATCACATCATCATAATTTTAATCAAATCTTACACTTTTAGAGGAACATTAACCCAAAGTACCCCTTATTGTTGTAAGTACACACATCAGTCACCGATCCCTGCACCACGTGTTTTTTTGCCCCATCAAAATGATTGCGGATAAATCGTTTCTTTGAGATGAATGCAGCATAAAAATTGATCAAATGGTGAATGTATAAAGCCTATTCCAAATTCACCTAGTCGTCTAAACAATGGGATGGCATTGGGTAAAACATGTGTAGATTCAAAGATCATAGCCTGTGACAAATATTAAGAATCACAGTGGTTTTGGAATGAAACTTTGATATGTACTCTAGGCCTAAGCAACAAAAAAGCAAAAATCTTTTGACAAATGACGTCACGTTACTCATTGGTTGAGGGATACAGCCTCTCAGGCTCCGTAATATAATAAAAAGCGTCCAAAATGATCCAACGTCAGAAGTCACAAATTTAACAAGCAAAGTTACTTTCAACTATTGACACAGAATATTTTACTACGCTTCTCCACTTTTTTTATGAAAACTTTTCTTTCAATGACACTCTTGGAAGGATCATTATGAGAGGAAGGTTGCATTAACCTTTAAATGCTATCCCTGCCATTTTTACTATGAGTTTTTTTACTTTAGTTTTTAGCTCTTACGTTATCATTGTTCATTTGTAATCAGCCATCCTTTTCTTGTAAAGTTAATACTACAATTAATTTTTATTTTATTTGGCAAAATACAACATACACACATGTAAACATTTCACATCCGAACACCAAGCTTTTACTTAAAATTCATGTAAGATTGGTATTACCATTGCCTTTTAATATACTTTAGGTTTCCGTTCTGCGACACAAAGTTTTGTCAGAAGAGCAAGACAGACATCGTCTTGAAGAAACATTCATGAAAAGGGATGATGAGATGGGAAAGTTAAGATCAACATTTGATCGATCATTAAACACGATAAGTGGAGATGCAAGAAACCTGCAAACGATTTTAGACAAATCACTTCATAAACTCGATAAACATATTTTGGCAACTAAAGGCATTGCTGTCACCGATTCAGAGATGACGTCAACTGATGAATACCATTCACCGTCAAAAGCTCCTCCGAAGAGGCTTAATATAGTAACAAAATTGGACAAGTACGAACTACCAGTAGATAATGAAGAGAAAACTCCTAAATCAAGCAAAAGTCAAGATGGAAAGACAGATTCACACAAAAAAGGCAAAAACTCTAGTTTAACTTCTAAGAGTAGATTAAGTGAATACACTCCACCTAGGGCCAAAGTTAGCAATGCCATGCAAACATCTGCTGTGAAAAGACCTCTAAGACCAGATCGCAGATAGCTGCTGTCGTATTTATTTTTTATGTATGAAACTTTCTAGCTAATGCATTTTACATCATCATCATACAAGTTCTTCTAAAGCAAAGAGTGATTTTCTCTCTTGTTTCTCATGCACATCGCTTTAATGTTTGATGATATTATGAAGGGTTTAAATGAAATCAATGGATACAAAGCCGTGTAATCTAAAAATAGTCACTTTCGTCCGAGCGTGCGTCGACAAAACTCAATAAAAGTGATCACATGCTGACAAAGTGCAGCGGTATTTGTTTTTCCTCATTACACTTACCATTCACTATGGTGCAGGAGGTGATAAGATGATTTTTGCTTTCCTGTGATTTGATTGGAGAGAACCATAATCTATACTTAGCTCGCCCAGACCTCTAGTGTTTTCACTCTTTTGTATCCGTTGATTCAATTTTAGATTGTTATCTGCCAGACTATCGGTTCTTATAGTTTGATATCTAAGGGATTACACAATAGTGAAATACTGACTAAAGTCGAATTGACAAATTCAAACAACTTAAAGACATAAATAGCGGGGCAATTTCCGCTCAAGCCCACAGCAAAATATTTGGTGGAACCCCCTCCCCCGTTCCCTAGATATTGGCACAGGTTAATTGAGACTGTGACGAAACTCAAAAGCTTTTTAATAGAATTAAGTAACTTTCATTAATCATAAAAAAAAATTTCGTGTGACTACAGTAGATTTAGCTGTAGTACATTTTATCATTTCCATACTCCCTTTCGCCTCGATCATACCCTCTGTCACCTCCCTTGCCCCCTCTCCCTCTCCAACCACCTCCTCCGGCACTGCTTCCTCTTTCCTGGTTCCCACCTGAAAATGAAGGAAAAAAGGTACATAAGCAATGCACTTTTTCATATGAACGCAAGCTGTATTCACCTCTCTTGACTCTCAAAATTTTCCGCAATCTACATAAATAATTCATAATTACCTCCACCACCTTGAGCACCACCTCGACCACCTCCTCGACCACTTCTGTTAAAATTTTTACCGCCACCTCGACGATCAGCTAAAAAAAATGATTCGATTTATTAGTCAAATGAGATGCAATGGCCATTAGGGTTGTTACAGGGATAAAAATGGAAAAAAATTCCCTTCATGCGACTCGGCAGAACCCTAAGAATAGATTATCAAACCATACCATACCATACCATACCATACCATACCATACCATACCATACCATACCATACAATGCCAAGCCATACCATATCAAGCTATACCATACCATACCATACCATACCATACCATACCATACCATACCATACAATGCCAAGCCATACCATATCAAGCTATACCATACCATACCATACCATACCATACCAAACTATACCATACCATACCATACCATACCATACCATACCATACCATACCATACCATACAATGCCAAGCCATACCATATCAAGCTATACCATACCATACCATACCATACCATACCATACCATACCATACCATACCATACCATACCATACCATACCATACAATGCCAAGCCATACCATATCAAGCTATACCATACCATATCATACCATACCATACCATACCAAACTATACCATACCATACCATACCATACCATACCATACAATATCATACCGTACCATACCACACCATACCATACCATACCAAACCGTATCATACCATACCATACCATACCAAACCGTATCATACCATGCTTCATAACACAGCAGCAAAAATACTGCACCGTACAATACTATGCCATGCCATCGAGGAAAAGGCTGTGATACAATGCAATACCACAATACCAAACTATACAATACCATGTCAAATATCACATGTCAAATTCAATCTTAACCATTTCCCATGCACCATATACCCCTTATACCATATACAATTAAAATCATAAGACAAATGATACCGCCATACCTCTTTGACCTCTAGGTGCCTCTGTTCGCTTTCTAAATGCAGGCATTTCAGGAGGGGGTGCTTCTGATGATGGGCGCCCACCACGATCGGGTACCTATGAAAGTCAAATCAATATAATATAATTTCAAAAGATTAATGCTGGACTAATATTTCTTGGCAATCAACTAGTGGGGCCTAGTTCTTTCTATGATATTTTTAAATATTTCACGAAGGTCCCAAGGGTACGACAAACAGGTCGATGACATTTTAAATCTAATTATTTAAAGTATCAGTGTTTCCAATAAATTGCAAATAAAAGAAGAGGACCTTCGAGTATCACAAATATAGCTTCCTTCCTGATGAAAGGGGTCTGGAGCACAGGCTACAAAAATAATTCTTCTCTTAAAATTGTGATGCTGCTGCTGCAACTGGTGCAGCTCTTGTTTAGTTGTTTCTTTAAAAGCTACTTTCATTTTGTGTTTGAATGAATGAAGGACTGAATGAATGAATGAATGAATGAATGAAGGACTGAATGAATGAATGACTGAATGAATGAATGAATGAATGAATGAATGAGTGAGTGGGTGAATGAATGAGTGAATGAATGAATGAATGAGTGAACGAATGGATGAATGAATGAATGACTGAAAAAATTGATCAATATATTTTGAATAAACAAATGAATCATTAAAAGAATAAATAAATAAATGAAAAAATGGATAAATGAGTCAATGGATTAATAGATGAACGAATTAATTAATAAAACAAATGAATAGATGAATTAATGGATGAATGAATGAATGAATGAATGAATGAATTAATTAATTAATTAATTAATACATGAATAATGAATAAATGAATGAATCAGTGAATAATTTAGTGAATGAATGGTGTGCGCATAGATGGATGGATAAATGAAAGAACCAGCGAAAAGGTGGTTTATCTGATGGGGAATCTGCAGGGCAAACTCTACATACCTTGCCAATAATGATTTTATTAATATCACATTTTGTTACTTCCCTTGCTTCACCAGAACTTGTCTTTTCAAGCTTGCATAAATCTACAGAGAGAAGATCGATGAAGTAGAAAATACTTACGTATTCGAACTATGACAAGACTGAGTAGTATCATAAAATATATCTAGACAGAAAAACAGATTATAAAGAAGGGAACTATTTAATATATCTGAATAAATAAACATAAGTAATTTAAAAACTAAATTAATGAAAAAATTATAACTATAAAGTTCATGCCAATATTTTAATATCTCTTTTTACATTATGTTGAATATCAATTCAGATTTGCCTCGATCAGGTTTCTTTCTTCCTTGAATCTGAAATTTCGCATATGTGAAATCTAAGATGCTACCTCTTAAGTCTAAAATTGGAAATGGTACACAATCAAAACAAATTAACATAACCAGCAACTTGCAGCCATGTTTTGAAATTATTACCTTTTTTAGATGCTAAAACATCAGCAATTGAAACATGTGTGCCAGCAGCTATTTGCCGTCTAATTGGTTCAAATGATGCAATGATATCGTTTTTGTTTTTCTGAAGCAAAATTTCCTAGATTAGCCTCAAACAAAACTGAATGATCGAAAGATTGAATCCTATACTTCAAGTACTCATGTTGCGTTACGACTGCATTTACAAGATTAAAAATGAGCCTTAAAGACCAAAACAAGATATCCACAAAAACTAAAAAAGCTTTAACAACTTAAACTGCAAACACTCGACTTGTACGGCCTTTGTCATCAACACCAATCTGATAGCAAATTTATTGCACACTGTTCGGTTCCTTTTTTGTGACCGACAGAATCATTCGTTGTCTCATTTGCCTATCTAGCCGTTTCTAGTTTTGTAGAGATTTTTTTATAAGGCAGGTCCTGAGTACCCATTCACCGACTTTGAAAGGACGGATTCTTTGAGTTGGCTGAACGCCTTGTGGGATAAAGTTCTAACCGTGGTCTCGAAGCGCCAACCTCTCTCTGCAAAGGTTTGTTGACCTGTGCTTTAATCACTCTTCCACTCAACCGACAAATAGTAAACAGAAAACAGCAACAAATCAATGACAATAGTAGCTCTTGATAGAAAGATTATAGAGAGGGTAGTAAAGCCGTTCGGTAATCACCCATTCGGATTGTCCCAAACGCGTAAAAGATTATAGTTTGCTGTACCTTTGCTTTATCACTCCACATAAACGATTGAATTGTTAGGTCAATTCTCTTTAAAAGAACCTGCCTTCGCACGTGATACTCTTCCGATAAAATATCATTGATCTTCTCAACCTGAGCCTGGAGATGAAAACATGAGGAATAAATAAATTTTTATCTATGCATAGACTAAATTCAACTGAAATCGAATGAACAAGGTTAAAAATGGCGATCGCACAGATTCTATAAATAGCCTTTTGTATTTGGCAATTTGACACATGCCGAAAGAATGCAGAGTGACAGAAAACAGTGGCGCCTGTAGGTCTCTCGTTGTTCTATTTATAGACGGACGATATTTAGCTTGTTTCATTCGCTTAAAATTTTGATAAAACAGGAAAATGTTGTCTGATAAATCAATAATACAACAGCATGATATACATGGTATCTTTAGCAGGCCCTGATTAAATACTCGCTCATGTCAAAGCAAACCTGTCAAAACTAATGGGGCCTCAAGATTGAACACAATAATGGGATGTAGAAGTTCAACGTTTAAAATCAAGCCACGCCAAAGTCGCACATAAAGACTACCAAACCGTAGAGTCCTGTTTTATCCATTTATTTAACCGGGCCTAGTATTGTTTTAGACTCGACTCCTACTACAGGCCTACTTCATGTAACAGATGTAGGAAATAAGCCCGAAAACGCAAGATAAGTTCTATATTGGACGGCCGAATAATTCGCTGTTAATACTTTTTATCGCAATTATAATTTTTGCCAATTGATTAATCCTTCTATTACAACTCAAGCTGTGTTTCTCTATTCAATTCTATATGATTTGAGTAAAATTTCTACTCATACTTGATACGACTGGATTTGTTTGATGCGATGGTATTAGCTTAAGATATATCATCAGCTGCAAATAGCCTCAATCGTTATATTTTATTCTATATGAATTCATCGTAGCGATAAAGCTTCGACCACTGTTTGGAAAACATCCAGAAAAAAGATGTCCAGAAAAACATGGCTAAGCTAAAGTTTTACTTTTGGAATAGGTCAAGACATAAATAGATTAATCTTGTAACATAAATAGAAAGTGTTTCCAAACAAGCAATTCTAGGACTATTCTTCTTCGATATTTGAAATCAGTATTCAACTGTAAACGATCACCAGATTCGAAACTTCATATAAACTCTATAACATCGACTTACCCATTGTTGCTCATTTAACCGTTTTGATAGTAATGTCTCACCAAGGAATTGAGGTGGAAGCTTCGACAACACTACTTTCACCTAATGTAAATGGTATAAAATGAGGTATACAACATCCTCACCTTTATTCACTTTCAAAATATTACTAAAATAAAATAAACCTACAATAAACAGATAAACTCCAAAAAAGATAGATTCAAAAAGGAGACAGGCATGTGGTTATCGAGTTTCCACAAAAATAGATCTTTACAACGATTTTAACTGAATAGTGTTGTTTATCAACAAACCATTGCTTCTAAAAACACTACATTGCAAAAGATACAAACGGGTGCTATGATTAACTCAAAATTCAATGACGCCTAGCCATCCACAACAACAAGCAACAGAGCAAAAACGAACTAAATCCTAACTAAATCTCCTTTTCAATCCATGTTATCTCACAATGCAGATAAATGAAAAGCACACAGTGGTGCAGGAGCAGGTGGGTTTTTATAAAAGGTTAAAAATTACTACAAAACATTTCAAATCTTATCTTACTTCAACTGTTTCATTAAGCCTCGTTACAAATAGAAGACAGTTGAGAAGCTGAACAAAGGAAATGTAGCAGAAATATTTCCCTGAAGTTAATCATGTTGATAAGAGTCTATGGCTTGATGGGGTTTTTGGCATCCAGAGCATACTCTTTGATTAGCTATATTTACAATCAATGAACCAATATTTATGGATCCAGCTACAAATGGGATATTTGGAAATGATGTGTAGCTTCATTCTAATAGTTTTTTGAATTCTAGTATGGAGGCAAAAAGAGGAATAGTGACTTCCGCTGGAAAAGATTTTCTATTGGAAGCAAGGTGGATGAACACCTAACAAGTACTGCTTTAACTGGTTTCAACTAGTGACAAACTTGAAAATATCAAACATTAATTACCTTGTTTTCTATGTTTGTGAATACTTTAAAAATGTTCTCATCTTTTGAAGGAGGTGGCATTTGAAGTCCATTCATAATTGATAGAATTGGCTTCAAAATTGGATTCCCTGATGTCTGCGAAATGGCAAAGAGCAAATACAAAACTTAGACGCACGCTTATTGAATTAGTTTTAGTAAGCAAAGGTGACAAATTTTAAAGGTAATGTTAGCCAATAATTTCACTGAAATAAGAGGTAGCATTTGAAATGCACTTTATAGATATTTAAAATAATTCTTTATCATTGAAATTTTTTGATTTGTTAGGACAGATGACTACTTGCAGAAAGGCAAAAACAGCAAGGTAAGTTACTTGCAACTTATGGCCTCCATGACTCGTTGCACACAGAAATCGTTTCTCTTTTCAGTGCATTTATTGGCTAATGATAGATGCATGTTAAACGACTGATTGATCAAAAACATTTTTCTCTCTTGCTGTCCTCGTATGTGATTCGAGAGGCTAATGATTGACACTGAACATTTTGTAAGAAAATTTTCTCTTCTTTGAAAACTCATTATAACCTACCTCATCATTCTCTTTTTCCTGAAAACCTCCAGTCATTCTACAAGCCATTAATTCTGAGAGAAGATAATCTGAAAAGAAAGTATGAGGCACATTTAAAATTTAAAACATAATAACAGTTTCTATTAAACAAAAAAGGAGAAGTATCTCTTCTGAATTAATTTCCCCAAAAAACAAATAAAAACAGTAGCCAGAGGTTGATCTTTTCCTTTATGTGTTGCATTCAATTTTATGTGTTAAGATAACAAGTGCTTGCTTCTAAATGAAAATTTGTGAAAATACTTCACAGTAAACCACAATAATTGCAATGGCAACGAAGACTTACCTAGTAGTAACAGTCTATTTGATTTTGTATCTAGTGCATCAATGCCAATTAATTCCATAAAAGGACAATCTAGGAAAAAAAGAAGCCACGATCCAGAAAGGTAAACTTTAGATCTTTATCTTGGTTAAAATGCAAGCTTAATGGCTCAACTAATTTTCTTTCTATTGACTGTGCAAAAGAATGATGTAAAAATTATCAAATTCCATGACACTTTAGTCACTGAGTCATGAAAGAAGAAGAAGAAGTCGTTTACATACCCATCTCTCGTAGAAAACCAGATATGTCTAATTTAAAGGTATCTTTCTGTGCTGTTGGATTAACAAGAGGATGTATGTTATTTTATGGTTTTGATATACAGCTATAAATTCTCAGTACAGAACAGATTCACATAGATTTTGTTGTCGGTGTTTCCTTAAACAGACTATTTTATTTGGGTGATTCCATATAATGTTAACCAATTAAATTATATATAAATAAGGTTGTTGCAAAGATACTATCTCAAAAGGCAGCAAAAGACAGATAAAGCATTTTCATGCCTATCCCACCTATGTGTGCAAGTTTTAAATTAAGAATAAATTAAAATCTTGAATTTAAAGAACCTGTTACAGTTTCTTCAATCGCACAATAATCCTTTATTTGACTACAAATCCAGACACAAAGTTCCATAAACTGTTCTGATAATTCATCACTGTCACAAATTGTTGCCAGGTGTTCAGAATCGAATGATAAGGATTCATACCTACATCAACAAATAATTACAAAGTCAAAAAAGCATTGTAAAAATACATTCAATTTATATAAGGCATGATTGTCCAAACAAAGGTGCATTCTTTGCAGGTTGGATGTCAAATGTGCTCTGAGGAAATTGGCCTTATATGCTGACACATGCTGAAAATATTCTATTAGTTTCCAGACCAAAAGCTGTTAGAAAGCAAAGTGCATTCCAAAGAACTTCAATCTAACTGCATGGAAAGCAGTTTTGTGCCTAAAATGATGTGGCTACATCTTCACAAAGGTTTCAGCAAAAAAGTTGAGGCTTTCTTCATTGAAAATAATTAACAATTTTGAGAACAGTAAAGTGGATAAAAAAGGTCATGATCTATCCTAATTAAAATAAATCCTTTCCATAAGATTTTTATAATCATTTCTGTAACATTGCTATTGTCTGAAAAATTTTATCATCTACCAAACTAATTGAAAATGAAGAGAATCTAAAATATGAAAACTCAAATGAATTGAGCTTGAAGCTTCTAAATGAATAACTGAATATTGAAACGAATTAGGGGTTTATAATCATTTTGATTTTTACATTAATTGTTGTTCTTACTGGTTTGGTTGTGCTAAACGTAATCACTTTATAGAAAACTGCCACGAAGTCGGGTCCGATTAAGATAACATCCTTCTGCCGATGGAACTTGGGAATATGTGAAATTTTTCCTCTAAGACATGAAATATGCTTTAAATCATGTTATAAAATGCAAATAATTTACCCCAAGGCTTCTAGCGCATCCAAAATATCTTCTTCCATCTTGGATAAAAAGAAATCAACCTCGTTTTCAAAGAAACCAAACAATCGTTTCTGCCATAACGAGGCGCTTCATTCTCAATGACTTATTTCTTGTTTCTGGTAATAAAGGCCTAATCATCAAATTAGGTTATATTAGCATGCAGTTGAAAATGGCATCAACAACATCCCGAAATGCCATCAGTTCAATGTACCAGAATCTTATAAAAGAATGGAACAAAAAGCCTCCGAATCTCGATGTGATTGGAAAACTCTTAACAAGTATGAAGGTATGTGTGTGTGTACAAACAATAGGAGGTAGAATGAGCTCTGGAGGCTACCTTATACCTAGGCCTATATAAGTCCACCTTGGCCAGATTGCAGGAAGATTTATATTACATTTGTATTGTCAAGAAAATACGTTGATAGTGTTAAGCTGCCCTCCTGACATTCCATTTGGCAAGGAATGCCAGCCTAGTGGTGTGTTGGCCAGAATATCATTATTAATATGATCACAGTTATTGAAAAATGCTGCAAAATGAAAAAATTTGTATTAAAAAGTTTTCTACAGGCTCCCTTAAATATCAATCAAATCAAGCTCTTTGTAAGTGTACAGTCCCTTTAGTCCTCAATGGCCATTCCTTCAAGTATCTGGGTTGGCATTTTGATTTCAATATGAGAAATGATCTGCGTGATTCTTGAATTCTATCACTTTCTAGTAATTTGAAGACAGAAATTAATTCAGTTTTTCTTTTATTTATTTCCTTTTACAACTGTAATATATCTTACAAGTGAAACAAGCAAGTTGCGAAATTTTTTTACCGTAGAATAATGGGAATTTGAAAGGAAAAGTTTAATTTTAATAGATTTGATGTGAAGTTGGTACTTAGCACTTGCAGATTGGAGCTTTTTTTTCCGCCTAGGCGACTCCCTTTTTATAATCTGTACACATATAAAGCAGCCCTTAAAATTCAAGCTTAGATTTTTCACAGCTAAAACTGACTTTGTCCAGTTCGCAAAGCTAATGCAAATATTGTCAGGTTGTGATATTATTTTTTAGCTTGCACTTACTGGTTTCCAATATATGCCAACATCTGGATCAAAACCAACTCCAGAAGAACTAATTTATGCACGTATGTACTTTATCTTCTTATTGATTCGGTGTTTGAGATGCATTTTCTATATATATATGGTCTCATATACTCTTTAGAGGGAAACACTGTTAATATATTACTTTATCAGGGGACTCTAAAACAGTCACTAGTTTGAACACATTAATTGCATGAGCGATTGGTCAAGGCCAGGTCTATGAATTTATGCGCAAAGAGGCTTGCAGTTGGAGTGTTCCATTGACTGACCTCTTGCTTATAAAGTTTTACCCATGATATCCACCATTACCGAAGATATATATAGGTGCATAAGATTTTACAATGATTATTTTAATGTACATCGCTTCTAGGAGATGTATTGGAAATAGGTGTGCAATGGAGTGTCCTCATGAAAGATATACCTTCTTTTGAAAGATACATGGCTCAACTTAAATGTTATTATTATGATTATAGGTATGTGTGATAAATCCTTATGGTTTTTATTCTTTACGTGATTCTGTTTACTTACTCATACAATTTCATGAATTATGCTTAAGGTCAAAAGATTTCTTTTTTTCCATTTATGTATAATGTTTTTTAAATTCTATATTTAAAGAACTATTGTCTTATTCAAACATAACAAAAAACTCAAAAAACTCAGAATTGTTTCCACAAACAAATTGTCTTTCAAACCCTTGCATCATGATATATAAGTGACTGTATGAAACCTTGATTGTTCAACCAATCTTTCTTTAGAATTCAACTACTCTTTCTTCCTGTCAAGAAGGCTATATTAATATGGCGTATGGCAATGGGTCTCCCTACTGTCATAAAGAAGAAACTTTTTGATTAATTTGAAAAATGACTGAAAAAATAACTTTTTGAGATTAAAACATATAATCTTCATCTCAACAATGTGAACATAAAAGCTGTCTCTAAATTGGTAGAGACTAAGCCAATGCTTGGAGAATAAATTTAACCAAAATGATAAATCGTGATTTTTAAGATTTAGATTTAGCTTAAATTTTTAAAATTTTGATAAAAGTTTTTGGAAATAGGCCATTTTAGGCTTTTATATACTTGGCCCGATTGAAAACTATTTGTGTTTGAATAATGAAGTTAGGAATTACATGTCACATATTGTAATAGAGTTGGTACACATAATGTGACATGGTTCAAACTATTGATGCAAGAAATGATAGGATTAATGAAAGTATGTAAAGTAGCATAATATTTAAAGTAAAGCCAGTTTTGCGTTTGATTAAACTATGAATTGTTTGAATTTTTCTTTTCAGTGGGGTTCTCCCAGAGTCACCGTATATGTACCAACTGCTTGGACTCAATTTGATGAGCTTGTTAGCTCAGAATCGTCTTGGAGAATTCCACACTGTAAGTAATGCTTCAGTTATTACCCATCATAAGCACTCAGTATACATAATAAATTGTATCTAGAAATAGTTTTATAAAAGTTTGGCTACACATAGTCATAAAAATTTTGCATTATTACCTGTTTTTTGATTGAATTATTTGCGTACCTCATAATTACTTTCTTTCATTTTGAAATCAAATTTTATGATCACCATCAAGGTTCAAGTTTCCCCTAATCATGTTTTCTTTTTATATTTATATCTTAAAGATCATGAATTGTTTATGAAAATGATTTCCTTGCAAACATCTTGAAGAAGGCTAGAGATTTTTTAACCAAGCAAAACTGTAGTTCTTGTCAACTGATTTTTTTCAGGAACTAGAGCTTTTACCACCTAAAGAGATACAAAATAGTGTATATATTCATCGCCCAGTTGCACTAGAGCAGGTAGGCTTCACAGTTTGTATTCTTGATTTCAAAATAGTTGATTTTGTTGACATTGCAACCAACCAACACTATGCACAGTTTTTATTTTTAGAGAGAGGATTTCCGCACACCAATTAACTTTTCATAGCTGACCACCACTAAGTAGGGCAATAGGAAGGAGAATTGAACAGGGCTAAAGTGTGGTGAGGAAGATATGACAACGCCCACGCCGAAAGGGGTTTTTCATCAGCAAATTGTGCTACCTTCTTGTCCGCAAAGGATTGTACGTCCAACTTCATGGCAATTTCGATCTAGACACCCTGTAGGACAAGACATCTAGCTACCACTTTGAAATTAAATATGTGATAGGATTAGATTATTTTAGCCCCATATTGTCGGAAAACTTTTAGAATTTTCTACGAAACAAAGAGTGATTACAGGCTTATGTCCATGGCAGATTAATGGATGACATCTGCCCTGCTAAAATGATGTTTTTATATACCATATTTATATAAAGCATGCACAACTGTTGATAATTTGCATTCTTGTCTTTTGTAGTACTTGATGGAGGGCAGTTACCATAAGGTGCGCTAAAGTTATGATACATTTAAACCTGTATTGATTATAAAATGGAGAAATGCTGCTTATAAAAAATATTGTTTAATTTTGCGCATGTATACCTGAAGAATAGCCAGGAATAATAACCACTGGTTCATGAAATGCTTACCAAAATCCAAGCACATTTTTACCACAATAAAATTCAAAGTGTATAGATCACTAGAAACAGATATTTCAGAGGGAATGTGTCTAATAGGTCTGAACTGACATTGTAAAGTTGTTACTTGCATATGAAATAACACTCAGTATTGTTGACAGTAGTCTTTATAGTTCATTTAGATTTGATGCCTTGTTTTCTAATATTTTTAATTGGTGCTTTGAGATATCCATCAACAAAATTTGAATGACCCTGAGTTTATTAAAAAAATCCCTGTGAAGATGACACTAAAAAACCTTTAATGCAAATGCTGCAAGTATGTTTCCGTATAGTAGTGAACTCTGGCCCTTAGGAATAAGCTAGAAAACAGCATCGGCACCCTCCAACATAGACAAATACGAAAGATTCTTGGAATTAACTGACAGAAAAACCCACAAGGAACACTATGAAATGTGAAACGTGGTATAAACTAGTAAGTGGCTAGGACATCTGAGCTAATTAATCTGTAGATGGGGAATTATCGTCAGACTCGCAAGCAATTCAATTGGCATTGATAAAAAACTAGAGAATATATGTTTTGATGCTACATTATTGCAATAAATTGCAATGAAGAGTTTTTTCACAGGAAACAGGCCTTGGTACGGACTCCATGCCTCAAAAGTCTCCAGCATTGTCTGCTTTTTCAAACCATCTCCCCACTTTGGTCTGGTATTTTTTATAGATTACCCCTACGCAAGCTCTTTAGCAGTTTAGCAGTGTGTTTGGAAATTGAGGCGAATTAAAATTGTATTAGTATCATTCTATTCAGTAAACACCAATTTTGACAAAAGATCTCAATATCAGTTGTTGTGTAATATTATCAAGTAATTTTTGTACATTAACATTCATTTAAAACTTTTTCTATCATTCCAACAACATGGAATTTTATTTTAGACCAGTTTTAATGAACTATTCTGTTTTATTTTAGGTTTTTCTCGCCAAGGAAAATGTTCCAGCTGAAGGATATTATTTCTTTATAAACATTCTCCTCGATACATTAAGGTTTGTTGATTTTTGTTATTTTTACTTTTCTCAAAAGCCGCATTCTTTTATTGCGAAGGTGTTGGATCACTCTTGCAAAGGATAAGCTAGATCAGCCAGCCCTAGGACGTTTTCCAGTGAAGAAAAATGTTTGATTTATATTTTATTATCAAATGAATTTAGTAGTTTGCTTGTATTTTCTGCATGTGTTTTAGTCGTTTTTCTCTGAGTATTGTTGTAAGTATTCTTCTTAGTAAGTTGTAACTGTAAATTGTAAGTGGCAATCACGGTTGAAACTTGATGACTACGAGTTGTTTTCTTTTTTGAATGGCACTAAATAGAAATATGACGTGAAGACTTTTATTTTATGCCATATAAAAAAGGGGTGTGACCAAATTGACGGTGTCTTAAACAATAAAAAAGGACTCAAACAAAATAAACATATCCAGAATTGCTCGGGTCAAATCAACAACGAAATATGATATGATGGACAAGTTTGTGCTCTATTCTCATGTTAGTTCAGTTGAAAAAACAAACTATTAAATCCTTAAAATTAATTTGTTATTCAGGGACGAGGTAGCTGCATGCATGGAAAAATCCTACGACAAAATCACATTCAAGGAAGCTACGAGGATGCTGTTTTTCCGAAACGATACACACATGAAGGAGTTTTCCAAAAAGGTGAGCACTATGTATAACCTTTTATTTGATTAAAGTTTATCTAATCCAAATGGCAATTATTCAGGTTTTTTTATCGCCCATTGGCTCTGTGGAGTACTTATGAAATGAACCATTGCACATTCTCTGGTCCATTAGTTGTTTGTTATCCATGTTTTTGCATTAAAATTACACCCTTGTATTTGGCATTTTAAACACTATTTGCAGCGCTTTGCTCATCTCATTTCATTCTCTCTTTCAGCGTGGTTGGGCAATGGAAGGGAATACATTCCATTTTAAAGCAGATGTACACGATAAGCAGGAAATGTCAGCAAATAAAATCATCGAACAGTGTTTAGGATATGCTAAAGAACTTGAAAGAATTGTTTAGCTAGAAACTGTCTTCCAGATTTCAAAGGTTTAAGCCTCAAACGAGCTTTCTTTGTAACAGTTATCTTGTATTCTGTAATTTCATCAACAAACCAAATGGCATCTCTTCATTTACTGTTGAAAGTTAGAATAAAGGCACCATAGACTGTATTTCTTGCTCATTCCTACCACATGGTTTATAGAGAGCTAAATCAAATGTTTTATGATAAAAAATCTTTTGAAGAATACCCCAAATGCAACTTTTTGCCTTTTTTTTAATTTCACTCATAAAAGTTGTCTGTGTTAATGTCCGTAGTTGTCTAGCAAGGCAGCTGGAAAGAATGGTCCTTGCCTAATATCCTCCAGAATGTGTATTGGTAACATGTAATGAAAACAATAACAACAACCCCCCCCCCTTCTTATCAAAACAAACAAATTCAGCTTGCATCGAAATCCTCAGCTCCACGCACAATCGATGCAGCAACATATTGGTCTATTGATATTGTGGGATCATTTTGGTGACCGGTTTAATCATAACGGAATGTAATACCGTGGTCGATAATGCTTGTAGAAAAGGGACCAACTAATGTATGTAACATTCAAAAAACATTTTATCCTAATTTTTTTATTTTAATTTATTTTATATTTTTTTAAGTAGGCCTTAATTAGCTGTAGATAGCTACCTATAAAAAGCCAGCCTACTGTAAATAAATTAATTACATTACATTACATGTCTGTCATAAAAATTAGGCTTCGCCTGTGATGAGGATGCTGAGCGGCATAGGGCAGCGTCCCTTGGCGAGAAGTCCTGTTGTTCAACGATGAAGCATGGTTGAGATTGTTGCAGGAGCGACTCGTTGCTTCTTACCAGAACTGATGCCGCGTTAACTTATCAGAACCGCCGTTGAACCAAGGTTCAATGCATGCTGGCCTGTAGAACCAATATAGATTGTAGAAGAGCACGGTAGAGTAAAAACGCATGAAGCAATTTTGTATAGTTTACGAACATCTCTAGTTTTCGATTTCTGCAGTAGAATTTGTGCATGCATACTAAATACTTTCACCCCATTTTCTAATCTTTAATGCCAAGTTACCCGTAAATGATAATAATTACGTTAAATATTAATCCATACAATACAAATCTATCACTTCAATTTAATAATTGTTTCAAATTAAATCTAAACGCAAAATGAAGGAATAAAATAATTAGCAGATTGTTCACTCAGTACCTCTAGGATTATTTCTATGATTAGAGAAGCGACTGTTACATCAAAGTGTAGATGCGATATAACATAGTAGCAATTTTTGTCCCTGCGTGAATAAAACTTACACTCATTCAAATGAAACTACAGCACCAGTGAATCATGGTAATAGAAGATCCCAACAAGTTAGAATAATGCAGGTGTAAAGTTTTGCAGTTTAAAAAAGCTAATTTCGAGAGTTTGATCTTTTGCGTGCAAACCTCCTTCACCGTATGCTCGTAATCTTATGCTCCAGACTCTGATGCTTCATTACTTTCAGAATGCTACGTTATAGTTTTTTACCTCTGTTATTTTGAAAATCTTTTTAGGCAAGCTATCTCGTTGTGGATTGGTTAACAAGAACAATAGCTACAATGCAATATATTAAAGGAGGGCTGGGAACAATGAAAAACCCTATTGTTCCCATAACCAATAAAGATCGAGATAGATTGCCTTTAAATTTCCGTTTTACAAAACCAAGGCAATTCTAAGTCATTAAATCAAATACCGCATGATTTTGTGTAGCATATTGCAAGTGAATTTTCGTTGGAAATGAATGTGAATTTTCCTGGAACATGAATATCCCTAAGAGTCCAAGATAAGCTACTTTTCTGTTGCAATACACAAACCTGCCCCAATAAATAAAAGTGCCAATTACATGCAATCCCACGTATCAAGTGTACAGCATCAAATGTGCTGTGTATTAAACAGTAAAGGTTCGGGCTATTGATTCGAAGAATGAAGATTCCCGATCAGGATGGAGTCTTTTTAACAATTTCTTGAGCAATTCTATTGATTTCAGACCTTCAGTTGTCTGCTTGTAAAAATTAGTGCAATATGCTTCATAGTTTTCAAATAAATTCATCAATCTACAAAAAAGCATTAAAATGTTATTAAGAATAAAAAAAAATAGCATAAAAGAAAACCAATCAGATGTTTAAATGAAGTTCAAAAAATCTACAAACCCACCAAAACACTTTCGTGTAAAACCAAAATTGAAATAACATAAAAAGGAAAATATGAAATTTTCAGTACTCATTAAAAAATAAATATAATGAACAACATATGTCAATAAATACTATAAAGTGAATGGAATGGACAGTTATCAAAAATAAGCATTTCACAATACTTGGTAATTCACGAAAGCAATCAGTAAAAACAATTTTTAAACTTAACTTCCAGCAACATGATAAACAGACTTGTATTTTCAAGTTCCTGATTTACGGCAGAGAGAGGATGCTTGTAAATTTTCTGTATTTTTCCCGACCACCCAGAAGTTATTAGGACCTCATAAATTTATGGGACCACCCATCTATTAGATTTTAGAAATCTTTCTGAGATTAGATTGCGTAGATAATGGTATCATCATCGATATTCTTTTGGCATTTTAAAGTAATGGTTCTTCGCAGATCAGAGATCTCTTTGAAGAAATAAGCATTCCCATGTGTTAATAGTAGGAATTCGCATATATCATTGGCGACAACAGATTTTTTTTATCCAATATGCATAGATGCACTTACTTGTTCGAAAGATCACTTCTTTGAATTTGTGTTAAATCAACTATAGTTGACTCTTTCTCATTCGGTTTTTGCTTCTGTAAAGCCAATCCAACTCTGAAAAAATCATATACACGGTATAGATGCAGAATTCCGTTATGCGCTTAATATGAACTTCTTGATGCAAAGGTTCGCTGTTTCTTTGTTGCCTTAACTCATTGCCTCCTGATGCCATTTGAAACTCACAGACAGATAACTGTGGAAGCAAATGTTGCAGGGGGGTACATAGATACAGGAAATATCAATGTTTCGATAAACTTGTCGTGGATGTTGTCTGATCAACTTTGCAAATTTTGACAACATTACCCCCAGGTTTTTCTTTGATTTGCAGTAACTTATACTGCGCCATATGGCATCTGCAGGGGGCTATGAGTTAAAAGAAAGACTCCTAAAGAGTTGGATCTTTAGAATTTTGATGGTATTGCTTCAATGTTCCAAATACCAAGCTACCCCTTCCCTGAATCCACGAGTAGCGAATACCTGTAGATTCAACAGGCTATGTAAATAACTAAATAGGAAAAAATCCAGCGAAAATTACCTGCATAAGAATGACAAAATCTTGGATATTGATGTTATTTCAGATATTACCATCTCCTTCAGCGGACTTCTTATTTTGCATTTGCCAATGTTACTCTCAAGTTGCTTGAGAGATATTGATGTTAGCTAAAATGAGGCAAAATAAACATGGTGACATGTTTTAATGGCATATAATAATTAACTTAAGCCTTTACTCCCGGAAGTAAATTGATACAGCATCTTTAACTTCCTGAATTACTCCCATTAGGAAGAAATTCTCTTCTAACTTGAACATTAAAACAAACAGAATGAAACGACATGCCAATTTATCATAGAGTTAGATAACTCAACGTTTTCATTGAATTTAAAAGCAGATGTCGGAAGACTACAATTACAACATACCTTCAGATTTTCAAAGGACAAAGAGCTCGCAGCAAGATCGTCTGTTGCATTTAAAAGGAGCTTCAGTTGTCCATCCTGAGTAGGGTGATCGGTTGAAGATGATGTGGGTTCATTTGACATCCTTGAAATCAAAGATAATTGTTCCAGGCTGCTTAGAGTTAGTATCAATCCGCTTAAAACGTCATTATCATCTTGATAAATGTGTCTGTTGATAATGTTTGAAATCAAGGTTTCGTCCAGTGTCTGAAATAAAACAGTTAATTTAATATAATAAATAGCGTTATTGAAATAAACAATAAACAAAAATCACGTGTATGATAATGAGTTGTTTTAATGACCATTAAACAAAGACATTGGCAAGTTGTTATTCTGTGCCTCTCATCATATCGTACTTTTCTCAATTAAAATTAATTCAAGGATGAGAATGATGACAAAAAGGATAACATGATTTAATTTATGGTTCTTTATTGATACTTCGTACACAGTGTCATCTTTATCGACACACACTGTTACATTTTAAAATTAATTCAAATTAAAGCAAAATAAAATTAATTCATTTTTAATTCGCTAGTTTTCTCCAACTTCAAGAAACATTTACGTGTACACCTTTTGGATTTGTCTTGTAAGGGGATTGGCAGTGGCCATTAACATACATACCACAGAAGATGATGTCCTCCATGCCATCCCTGAAGAGATCGCAACGGGAACAATGTCTAGTGTGCTACAGCAAAGGTTTGATGATTTTGATTTCATTCTCAACACCATGCCAACAGATCCACTTTTAACTTTTGTCACCTGGCTCTTTTCAAAGTATTTCACGCTTGATTTCACATCATTGATAATCCTAAAAAATACACATGCCACGCATCAATAAAAAAAAACAGATGTTAAAACGATCCCAGCGCATTTCAAAATCATTAAATGCATCACGCCCTTCTAGAAACAATCTCTCTCTCTCCTTTCTATCCCTTTCCCCATCCCATCCCATCCAATCCCATTCTTTTCCTTCGTTCAATTGATTCATTTTTCTTTATTTTTCTCTTCTTTTCTTCCCTCCCTTCCCTCCTTTCTCTCCTCTCTTTTCTATTCCCTTCTTCATTTTTTATTCCATTCTCTTCACCTTCCCTTCTACTTTCTTTTCGCTTCATTTCTTCTAATCTCCTTTATTTTTCTGTTTTCCTTTCTCTTTTCTTCATTATGATCACTAACAAGAGAACGCAATAGGGTCTTACTATAGGGAATGACCGGGAAGCGAGCAAGAGGAAGAGAAACATTGAAGATGCTAGATGATGAAGAAGATGGATGTAAAATATGAAAAAAAAGTAGGCAAGATTGCAAGTATTAGAAGAGTTCTTTGAGACTCGATGCCATGACACCAGAAGGAGAAGTACTTGGATGCGCAGTGAATTTGAAATGCGAAAAACAGGTACTAATATCACTTACGTTCGGTCATCTTTGTATTGTGGACAAACAATATTAGCAACGCTGAGAAAGATTGACAATACCAAAATCAAAGTTCAATCACCAGAGGATTATTTACAACACTTATTATTTAACTTCATCGCTACAAAAGTTCCTGCGAACATTTTTAAATTTAAGCTATTTAGAGTCTTAGAATTTACTTAAATATTTGATTCAGAGTCCACTTAATTCCTTAAATTGCGCAGAGCGGAAGCGTAATTTAGACACAGGACCAAATCCATCTTAACTCTTGGCCCGTTGAAAGTTGAACGAATTCGACGTAATTCCCAACTTTCAAGATCGGGGCTGGGAATATAGGTTTAAGTAGTAGTTAACGCACTCTTAGGTACAAACACTGTAGTTATAAACGCACATTAAGACCAAAAACTTTAAGCTTCATGTCGAAATGTTCTAAAAATAACGATTAATAAAACGCTCTTTAGTTATTTGAGAAGGGATTTGTTATTTGTTATTTGTTAATCTCTAATTTGATTCCAGTTGATATTTAATTCATTTGAAATCAGACAAGGGGGGTGTAATAGACAGAACTGACAAAGGAACGACACAGTCACTGCTGATTGTCATCACAAATTTTATCCCAAAATTAAAACCGATGACTTTATCATTTACCAAAATGATCAGTCAAACAGCAATAGTTATTGCATTGATTCAAGTGACTAACTTTAATGTATAGCAGCCTGTAATAAATGTAAATGAATAGCGGTCTTCATTAACTCGTTAGTCATGTAAGTAAAGGAGCTATTGTTTCATTATATTTGTCAAAAATGTATTTACCAAAGGTCCGTAAGATATTCGCAAGTCATCTCTTCCTTTCCTTTCTAAACAACGAAGAATTAAACGACATGAAATCTTATAGAATTTCAGATTTTCATAAGCTAATGTAAAATGATATGGTGGTTCAAGGATCCATAGTTTTATTTAAAACCAAGGCCTATGCATTCCCCGCAATTCCATTGTTACATAACTTGCATATGGAAAATTCATGACAGAAATATTAAACTAAAAATGACCGCATCGCATATTTCTTTCTCTATAATCATTATAAGCCGGTTTGTTTTACACATTTATTCTATTAGATCTCATTCTGCAAGACCCCCTGTACAGCAATATAATAAAAAGTTAAAATGAAATGATTGAAAATCAAAGTACAAACTCAAACCCCTGATTTATGCAGACATAGAGAATTCCTTTATCGCTTGGACTCTTCAAATAAGAGAAAGGTGTCTTGGCACATATTTTTCAAACCAAAGTGCCAATCAAGCCTTTTATTTCCTCATCTCAAGTAGTTTTCGATCTGCAACTGGTTAGTCATTTCTGTTAACTCTTTGGCCATTATCCGACATCCGACATCTTCTTACTTTGAGCAGTCAGTGATAACAAACATAAGATTACTACCGTAAAACCTATAGTATTGACCCCCCCCCCCTCTCACTATTCAGTTAAAATAGCCAGACTACTCACGTGTAGAAGGTTCAGGCAAATGAGGCTGTGATTCATTTCCATTAGTTTAACAGGTTGCTGTAAAATCATCTCGGAGTCGATTAGCAACGTGAGACCATTGCTAACACAAAAAGTATGAAGCTCTTCTATTCTCCTCACTACCTCACTGTCTGTTATTCCTGAAAGCTGAAAGAAAGGGTACTCAACATGCAATGATTTAAAGGTACCTTCAGAACGAGAAGGAAATGCTTTGCATGTAAAGCTTTCTGGAGTAAGTCAAAGTTCAAAATAAATGACACAATTTTCTCTATTCCCCCCCCCCCTTTCTCTCCATTTTCATAACTCCATCTTAATATCGCTAGGAGAGTGAGTAAAAAAAACAGGTTTCAAAATTACTTACTAAATTCTGATTTTCTCGTGTAAAGCCTTCAGAATCGTTCAAACTTATGCTTATGAACCTAATAATAAAACGAACTGAATATCAGAAAATCGAAGAAAACTGTAAAATCATACTCAAAGTACAGCTTGCCCAGATCGCAAAAAACCGGGATCTTCTGAGTACTTAAACTCGTTTTTCCAAATCGAGTAATCAACACAATGTGTTTATGTTTCTCTTTATTTTGGAAGTTGGAGAAAAGCTGCTCGTTGTTCTTAAATGCACAACTTTGGATAAATAGATAGCATCAAGCCTCTCTCATTACATTTGCGGTGTTGACGATATATTATGGCTGTACTAAATTTGAAACTTAGGTGATGGAAAATGAAAATACATTGGGTGACATTAATACGAATCCTAGTTAAGATTTTGTTGAGACTTGAGAGCAGAAAAGACATAAAATAAGTCATCAAATAGAAAGCACTAAGAAAATGCAGTGCAAAAACAAAGATGCTTTGGAAACTCTTAGAGTGAGCTTGTTGAGAAATTGATATAGATTATATATAAATCATTAGATAAAATAACAGGAAATATCACTTCCAAATTTGTTTACTAACCTTGAATATGGAAATAATGAGAGTATTTCAGATTTGATGAATGAATATGAATATGCATTGACAGCATCAAAAACATCGGACGATCTTGCAAAAATAAAAATAACACAATATTAATGCCAAATTAAACTAATCACATTCGCACGAAGTGATGTGCTTTCCATACCTTCTAACTTCCAGATTCAAAAGGCCTCAACTGTCTGAAATCTATATAAAAATGCTTGATTTGTGTAGACAAAGAGAAATCGTCTCCTCAATTGGAGAGCAAATCACGTTTGTTATATGCATATTACATGTGTTTTCGATCCGTAAATGGATATACAATCCCATTTATTATTTTGATCGTCATTAACTAGCTTTTATTATCTTCTATAATTAATTACTATTTTCATGAACTAGTCTAGTTATTATACTCTGTTGGGTATCAGATGAAATTGGTATTATCATTCTGTTAGATTATGTTTCCACTTTTTCGCGTAATTTCAAAGTTTTGCAGTATGAGATAGCTATGTTAAACCTCAGAAGCAATCGTTTTGCAAGACAGTAAATTAGTAGATAAATCAACAGTAGAAGTTCGTATTGTTTGCTTGTTTGATTGATTGATTGATTGATTGCCAGGTTGTTTTCTTGGTTGATTAATTAATAAAATGATTGAATGGTTTTTTAAACAAATTTAAGGAGGTTTGCCCTTTAGGTTGATGATTTTCAAGGCGACCCATGATGATTTTTATGGCCTGAATTGCAAGTACAACATTCTTGGCCCTCGAACGAAAACAGTCCTATGTATTTTAACATAATTCTTTATAACGCTGTAGAAATTGAAAAGAATTGACAAGGGAAATAAGTACTTTTCTGAACATTTTCGTATTCGGAGATAATTCTGAGCAACTATAATCCTAAAAACGCCCGCTGCCATTTGTTTGCTTACAGTAAAGTATGAGATGGAACTTACTTTAATGCTGGCACGATCGTGATATACCTTTCCTCACAGAATTCATGAAGTCGCAACAAATCACTGCAAAAGAGAAAAAATGTGAGATGTTTTACTATACTATCTTCTTCAATGGCATTGGGCAAGGACAAACCAACTACAACTAGAATTAACCTGTTATCGGCCTGTTGAAATTGAGTTCATGCGGAAGGTAGTAGACAGTTTCTAAAGAAACAATCTTAGTTTGCAGTTAGCCCTCGAAAATCAAGCAGACCCAGTATTTCTGTGACTATTTAGCAGGATAAGGTCTCGTTCGTTGTCACTCACTCGTTCGTTCGTGTGACTATTTAGCAGGATAAGGTCTCGTTCGTTAACGGAATTAACCAGACAAATCACACCACCAACTAAGAACGGCCATGCAAGCTATGGCTAGGTACTGCTGTAGCAGAAAATAATGGCTCAGTTGTTTTTGGTATATCGTGCCCTTTTATCAGGACTCAATGCCTAAACTACATTTAAGAGCAAAAAAATGCTGGTTAGTTATCATACTCAACAAGCCTCCGGTTGAAGCTCACAAGCATCAACGATGCAACGGCTATGGGAATGTTGCTGCCAGCAGAAAGAACTGGAAAACCTTGGGAACCTTGATTGACAAATGATGTAAATAGGAACATAAATACCTCTGATTATAGAAATGATATATCTTCTGATTATCCGGTAGGAACAACTGCACCGGTACATAGATCTGAAATCGATGGAAGAATTCTGTCGTTTGACATTGGATTAATGATGTCTACTAATTCGATTGAGTATGAGAGGGCAACTCATGTTCGTTTTACGGATATTGTATGAAAGGTCTAACGTAAAGGAAGACAATCGTGTAAGTACGGGTCTATCAACAATACCTTGACGTTTCAATTTTAAATACATTAACTTTACTTTAAACAAAGTTGTCACTGGGCTTTTTTGAAACATGAAAAACTATTGTCAACAATTATGTAATATTCTCATGGCGTAATTAGGGGAGAGGACCCTGACGAAGATTAGCTTTTAGGCTAACCTGGTTATTCGGTTAAAAATACTAAATACCACTGCCTCTTTCATTAACGGAAAAATTGGGCGCTGACACAAGTTTTAAAATGTTATACTGAAACTTTTGGTCGCGGATATGCATTTCTATACATTAAGGAAAAAGTAAATGTACCTGGTTAATTTTGAAGCCTGTCAAGATATCGATGAATGTGAGCATATTTTCCTTTTAAAACAAAAACATAAATTAAACAGTAGATATCATTGTATTACAATATCTTTTTCTAAATAGCTTAACATTTACTAACATTATTCAAGAAGACTGCCTGTCAAATACCAAGGAAGAGATAAAGTGAAACATCCTAAATGCATTAGTAAATTTACAAATGTGTTTGAAATATGACATTCTTTTTTGCATGCTCTAGGCTATGGGTTTTGATATAGGTTATGGTAAAGGTAATGGTAAAGGTGATGGTTATAGTCTGTTAAAAGCAAGAGCTCTACTATATCGTCTTTGTACTGTCCCCGTGGTTGCTATACATAACTGCATAATCCTCAGAGTATGAAAGCACCCAACTGAATCAACGAAAAGTTGATGGAAAATTAATAACTTATTGGTAGCAATACATTAGAATTTTTGGAACAGTACGTAGGTATTGAGGGTGTTACAAAATTTTTAATAAAATTTTCATTAAAATGGTTCTTATTCATTTATATAATTATCATCCACAAACACATATGGTAATGTGTCATCAAACATCAATGAAAACTTACAAATTTAGGAATATCTCCATCACAAAAATCGAGCTGAACTCCTCTAATTCTAGTATCGGGAGCATCTGAGATCTAAAACATATGGACAAAGTAGACTTCATTAAGACTAAAGTCAAATTCAAGAATATCGATTTAAAGCAAAGATTATGAAAATAATGTCGAAACAACTGCTTTAAAGTTCTGTTGTTTTCCTTATCTGAAGAAGAAGCTAAGGGATAGTCTTTGCGTGCATCAAAATCAACAGATACAATGCCAGTTACGGCAAATCTTCGCCATCTGACATGGAACTTTTATTGCAAAATTTCTAAACATATAAGTGACGTTTCAGCCTTTTGCAAATTAAGCTCCTTCACAGTAAATTATAAAAATTTGTAAAGAACAAAAATATAAATCTTAGCGCTCTATTAATGCATTGGTATCAGAATCAATTGCATTGCAAATACTGGATACCCCACTACATAAGTTTTTGTGCCCAGTTCAACACCCTTCAGATATTTACTTTTTTACTACAAACATGCAAGAGAAGAAACCATAAACGGTGATAACATGTTTAGCAAAGGCATCAACTAATACACTAAAGTCAATGGGGCTAGAAGTTTTCTAGAATATTACTAGGGACTAAATATACTTTTTCTTCTACTTCTGAATTAAAAAATCCACGACCCATGCAATTTAAAAAAAGGATCCTTTGTTCAAATTCAAATGAAAAAATACCTGTAATAAAGGCATGGCCTTCCCTTGAAATATCCTCAAACATTGTAAAAGTGTGTTGAATGCAAAGAATAATGATTTCATACTGCTTCCTATAATTTTTACCTGAGAGGAAAAGGATAAATCAAATAAAAAATGAAGTGACCATGCCATCGGATTCGTAATCCATCAATATTCAATTCAACATAGAAGAAAACAAAGAGCAGTTGATTGAATCATTAAGTGAATATTTGAATCAATAGATAATTAAAAGGAATGGATAAAGCAATAGTCAAATGCAAAAGCAAATGATTGCATTTCAAAAAATATGAAGGAATTAATTATTTGATAACTTTCTTTTTAGATTAATTAATTAATTAAATAATTAATTAATTGATTGATTGATTGATTGATTGATTGATTGATTGATTGATTGATTGATTGATTGATTGATTGGATTCATTGATCGATTGATTAATTGACTGACTGACTGACTGACTAACTGATTGAATGATTAGTTAATTTATTGCTACATTAGTGAAGTGATGATGAATGAATAAATATATAAAGGTGCGAATATATAAATGAAAGTATAAATGAATAATTCATTAATGAAATGGTATAGGAAAGAACTAATAAATGAATGAGAGAATAAACTAATAAATGAAATAAAGAAGGACGCAAATAAGAAGAGCTGGACATCTAAAGAGACCGTTTCTGAAAAATCAATCAATTTATGAAAATTCAATATGATACGCTTACTAACCTTTCTTGTAGAAACATGCAATTTGTATTCCTCAGGACCAAAAATTGTTGAAGAATTGATAAAGCATTCAACGCAACCTTTTGGACTTACATATGAACTCGAGCCTGTTAATTAGAAAAAATCACATAGAAAAAACTTGAGAAAAAGGTCAGTTCAAGGAATAGTGAACTAATCTGGTAATTTATGGATACAGATAAAGAGTATTATGAATGGGGCAAATGATATCAATGCTGTAGAGTGTACATTAATTAAAATATTTACGAATTCTGGAAGTGTATAAGCAATACAAGTCATTGTTTTCCAAGTAATAAGTTAATATGTAGTATTGAAGTAAGCCAACACAACATTTATAGATGAATAGTATTTGGGTATTAAAAATCTGGTTGGTTTGAAAATACGAAGAAACGATGAAAAAACAAAGTAAAATAGAAAATGAATTTGATAAGAAATTTCAAGCGCGAACTTACATGATGACGCGATTTCTGTTTGTATTGTAAATCCAACGCTCTGAAATTTTGGTTCCATGACCCGAATAACTTTAGAAAACTCTGCAATGTGACCTGATGATGGTATAAAAAGAACTTTGCTTTAGAAAAATCTTTAAAGGAAAAAACAGGCAAAAATGTTTGAGAAGAAACAATCTCATCTTGAATTTTCAGAACAGCCGCATCAAAATTGAAAGGCTTTTAATGCGCAGAATAAGTGGGATTCTGTCCATAGGACAACATATTGCAGAAAATCGAGATAGCGTCAAAAATATAATGGCATTGAGCAGGCAAGGTCGTCTATTAACCTGTGAGGATCTGTGTATACGCAAACTCGAAGCCTTATTTCATGTAAATGTGGGGAGTTTGTTTCTCACTTGTACTTTTCAATCAAGATAGGGTTGAGTAGGTATTGATTGATCAAAATAAATAGCGAGTCTCGTCTGCAGTTTTTCTTAATTAGTTTCTGATTTCCGTTAACGTTTTTATCTACTCTACGATGTTTATCTTCTGCGGTATGAAACAGTCATTCAGAAAAATCTTTAATGTGCTTGCAATAATAGTAGTGTAATATGTACTTTCGAGCTTCAGTTTAATGTAAAGAAAGAATATAAATTTTGAAGTGTCTACGTCTATATTGCTAATTCTTCAATGTGACAATAAATGCATAATAGCAGCCTAACAAAGAAATTTCTCGCATTAAATTTAGGTCTAAACCTTTTTACCTATTTAATGCACTCTCATTTTCATTACTTTATCAAAATTCATTGCAAAGTAGAAACTTAGAAAATAATCCAAAACTGCTGAATGGTAAACCTGAGGGCAAGGTCGACGACAAGTAGAATATTGACTTGTTTTCTTCAAGAATTAAAATTGATTTAGCCATATACGTGGTGACAAACGAGTCACAAATGTGACAAAGCCAGAAAACTTAATGAAGATATAATCGGCGTTAAACTTCGACATAATCAATGTTAAATTAAATACTTAAACTTAAACGAGGCCATGAATAATAAGAACGTTTCAGATCAATTCCAAGAACAATCATCAACATATAGGTATACGATTAATAGAGCGGTAGATTTACCAATTTAACACAAACGTACAATATTCTGCACTTACGAGGCTTCATGTTTCTAGTAGCCATTAAAACAAACGCTAATTGAAGTGGTGGAACATACGACGTGCCTTTGTGTTGCAAAATAGTTTGCGGCGGCGGCCACAGCTGTAATACGCCAGGATCCAGCTGCGTCATCGTCGGTAGAAAAAGTCGCATTGGCGATTTCGGCGGAAGAAGAATGGGTTTGAAATTATTTTGCACTGGTGAATGAAGCTTGAGTGTCTCTGTCTGCGCAAGTAAATGCTGGCTTTCGTTGTCCGGACTAAAGTCTGTAGAGTCAGGTAGAGGACCAGAGTGTTCCACTTGTGTCATTGCAGATGTGTTGTCGGTTGATCCCCCTGCAAAAATAAGAAACCAAATCATTTCCATTACGGACGAAGAGCGAAAAGGAAAAAAGCAAGCACAGTTCGATTGAAATGTATTTACAGAGTTCGAGAAAAAAGATGTTTACGACAAAGCCATGCAATTTTATGTGCGACCCAAAAGAAGCAGAGTTATCTGGGTTGAATCTAGTTTGAAATAAAATCATTCTTCATTATGTTTGATTGGAATTTGAAGCTTATTCCACATTCGGGCTTCAATGTTTACTAAAGGGTGGTTATGCCGCATTCTTTTGGGTTTATTATTACTATTCATACCACGTATTGATATCAAGCTTTTAGTTAATAGTGTTTCTTCAAGCTCAAATTAGAAATTGAAAATCTGATTTTATGCATGTAATTTCATGACTTAAATACAGTATTACTATAAAAGCACATATATATTGTCTTTTTCATGTATCACGATCTCCTTTAACATTAACTATGCATTGCTAATTTTAACGTCATTTAGCTGTTTTTGCATAGCTTGTTTATGCTTGTTCAGGCCGTCCATTCCTTTCCCATGTTTTCAGGTCGTAATTTTACGTATTTTATGCCGCAACTAAAATTTAGTCATGTTATTCTATTACAATAATTGTTCTGCTGCTATATATTACAGATATGCAGTACGTAAACTATAGATTTTGAGATTATTTGAGGTGGCTCAAGGAAGTACGTGGGAGTACTTTTAGGATAACTTAGGTCTCACAACACACGTTAGAAGTCTTTCCGGCTGCTGCTTTTTCACGAGATCCTTAGATCCTCCTGGAAAAACCCATCAGCGATAGCAAACCTGAAAGAGTCTTAAAACCTATCTTGAGGCAAGCCACTGAAGCAGAATAATACTGAAATCACCTTTCATGGATCCATCACTTTCATCACAGTGCCCATTCGTGGGACTTTCTGCTGTTAATAAGTGAATATCCAGTAACATCCGAATATCTTCTTTATCTACTGCAAGGTCGTAACAGCTCTTACCTTCCATTGGCCTAAAGAACAAACAAAACACGTTTTACAACTGTATGATGAAGAGATTGCTCTCATTTCTCGAAACGACACCTGTTTAAAAATTACTCCTCGCGGATCTTTCACGTTTTGGCCTTTTTCTAGCAGTTCAAAATTAGCTTTCCTTCAAGAAGTTTAGTAATGATTCGAATTTTAACTACCGAAAAATCGGCGTTTTGAACGCTGATAAAAATTAGAGTTCATTTTTCTGTGCTGCTTTTGCCTCAAAGATATTCACGGTGAATTTGTTTACTTCATCTGATGAATGTCATTTTATGATGCTGAAGCCAGTAAAGGTATGATGAATTGCTATCAAATATTTTAGGCTGCATAAAACCATTTAAAAGATATATAAAACCGTTGGCAAAATAACTAAAAACTTTAATATTTGAGTCTTAGGCACTTTTGTATTGATAGCAACAGCTCATGTCATGGCATCCTTACCCTTTAAATGGGATGATGTTCATTTGGGCACCATGTTTTAGCAGTTCTGCAATTATCTCTTTATCACCTCGAACAATAGCATCATGAAGGGGTGAACAGCCATCACTGTTAACCACATTAACATCTGCATTAGCCTCTGCAACAAAAAAATTCTCAGTGAATAAAAATGAAAGCTGACATTCTTATTATGGAAACCAGGAAATTTTGATGAAAATAAGTTTTCTATTTCGAAACAGAATTTTTTTAAAAAAAGAAGTTGGAAAAAAAGTTGTTCACTTTGCTTGAGGCAATCTCTTTGCTGTTACTTAGTAAAAACATACTTTTGAAAGGAAACTATTTATGAAACAATTTTTCTCTCTAGAGAGTAAGATTTATTTGTGGAAAAAACCTCATTTCCCTTTTAGAAACGTTGAGTTTGATAAAAGAGAGTGGAGAAAAACAAGCAGTTGAGAAAATTTTCAAAAAATCTTTAAACAGGACGAAAGGATTATTTCATTCCCCAGGTCAATTCAACTTGCTATGATAATCATCAGAGAGGCAACAGCATCAAAACATAATTTTAAAAGAGACTTTTCCTTCTGATAGATTCTACTGACAGATGCAAACTTCAAAAGAGTTGGCCAATGGAAAGAAAAGTGATAATCGTTACCTAGAAGCAATTTAACAGTGTGTACATCACCAAAACTCGCTCCCCAATGCAGTACTTTGTTATCACTTTCAGCATTGTCACCTGAATTCACATCAACACCAGCTTGTAAAAGAAGCTGCGCTCTGTACACCCTATGGGCAGATTGTAAGTTTTGCTATTAAGTTCAACAAAGTTTCAACAAAGGCACAAAAAAGTTTTTATAGTATGCTTATTTAAGCAAATGTAATAACTTAAAGGCATTTTTGGAGGCACAGCACATTTCCTCAAGACTTAAGGTTGTCCCCCACCTAATAAAGAAAACTATAGGATTAGCTAAGTTGTCATCATGCAATAACATGCTTTCCAATTTTGGCGACTACTCAGTTTGGCAAATATTGTTTCAGCCCTTTTCAGGCATTCAAGATTAATAATCACCAGTGTTAAGTATGATTCTAAAGCAATTTTAAAATAACAGACAATTTTCTAGTTGCTTCTTCATACATAGAAAAGCATGGTCATGTTTTCAAGAAGGCTCAATTGCCAAAAACATTAACAAAAATTAAAGTAACAGCTTAAAATCAAGAAATGTGAAATGTGAAAAACTTACTTTGATTGTGCAACAGCTTGCATCAATGCGCCAACATAGGCAGTTTTCATTTGGTCACTTTTACAATAATCATAAGGGGTTGCACCCTCAAGATTCATCAAAGTGGGATTGGCACCAGCAGCTAATAAAGATCTCGCCATGTCAGGTTTGTCAAGCTAGAACAAATATGTGTGATTTATGAGAGAATAGCAAAATATTTTTTAGTTAATTATTTGTTTAATGTGACATTTTACTATATTTGATTCCATATTTAAAAAAATTCAACTGTTTCCAATGGAATTTCATCTTGTTTTTTAAATGTTTTGCCTTGGTTCTATTTGTTTGTTGTCTCTGATCACACGAATCTTTAGGCACAGCAAACGACCTTCAACTAATTCAGTTATTTGTCTATAACATCCTAAAAGGTCTGCAAAACCATAAACAATCTGATTTTTCTCAGCCATCACATACCTTTGTAGCATAGTGGAGTCCAGTCCCAGCATCATTATCTCTGAAATTAAGAAGCATTTGCAGTAAATCTAAAACCTCCTCCTCATCTGCAAGAACCCTCTTTTGTCCATCTTCCCCAGGTTCATCCTCATCGAAAAGCTCTTCTTCATCTCTGTCTGGAAATAAATATCATTGCCATATGTAAACTGGAATCTCCAAAAAACCATTTGAGAAGATGGTTAGATAGATGGATAGTTTTATACGAAGAGAAAACCTTAGGGTATTTCTTTGTAAGAAGAATTTCTGTTGATGGAAGGTCTTACACCACATTGTATCCTTTCCCTTGTGGCATGAGACCTTACATTTATGAAAAGAAAGATCTTGGAATTAATTATCATGCTTCATTTCCTTGCTTTCTTAGAAGTAAAAGAGAAGTAAAATTGCTGAATGGCACTTGTAGAGAGGTGGCATTGAGTTAAAGAGGATGTCAATGGGGAATTAGGGTTTCAAAATAGCATAAAATTAGTGTTACATGGTGATTAAATGACCCTTGTTCCTCTATCACTATATCTGCACCTGTTAGCGACAGTTTACTTTCAATGGATAAAATATTTTGATAAAAAGTCAGGAAGCAGATTGAAAAACAAGCAAGGAGGCTCAAGTCACTGTGAACGCGTTATCAGCAAATGGGCTGGAGAAAATCATGTGTTTTTACTTTCATTTCTAAGTTAACTATTATGTTGGAAGAAGTTCATCTAGGCTTTAAACGGTGGAAAAGAGGCAACACACAAAACCATCTTTCCACCTCAAAGGTAACAGCTAAGCCAAGAACCATTCTATGTACTATACACAGAGATCTCCAGGTGGAGTTCTGTTGAAACAATAAGTGATATCATATCATATCATATCATATCATATAAAATTTAATGTTGTAAGCGCTACTGCGCTTGTTCATTAATCTAATTGCTTGTTCATTAATCTAATTGATAATTTTTTCTTTTTTTTCCTTCACATCTGCTGTGGGCTTTACATGGAATGCACCCTGGAAACTAAAGGGAAAATATAATTATTTATTTGAGCACTTTTTAAAAAACAGATAGAAAGAAACAAATTTTTGGCAGTTCAACTGATGCCATGGGTGGCAGACTTTAATTATCAAGTTTCAACACACTGTCTCTAGAACTATACAACAGTCAATGTTTATCATTATTTGGGACATGACAAAAAAAATCAACAACCAACCCAGTATTGTATGTGGAAAGAATGGACATGTACAGTAGTTATTGTTTGACCCATGCTTATTGTTTGATGCCAGCTGCTGCAATAATAATGTTTAAACTTGTTATAAGGGTACGTAAGATTCCCTAAAAACAATTTGCCTTTGGAGGAAACCATTTACTGCTCTCTCTGCGAAATGTATTCAAAATTCTCCCTGTATGTTACCTTCATTAGCATTTTCCATCCCGAATTATAGCTTGTAATATTAGCATAAAAAAAGCATTGAACTCACAAGATTGGGCTGCTGACAATAGGATTCGTAAGATATCTGTCCTTCCGGTCAAAATAGCTGCTTTCATGTCGGCAAATCCTTCCTCAATTGCAGGATCTTCTAAATCAATCTCACCATCTTGGCATATTATTGCACCTTTTTGCTTGGATTTGTTCTTTTGAGCAGCCATTTTATCAAAAAAAACGTTAAATTTAAACAAAACGAGTGTTTATCTAAGTTTGACGCGTTTTGTCAGGTGTTTTGGTCTCTGCTTTTTCCGCCATTATTTACAAATAGCAACCTCGACTTAATGTCGAGGCTTGTCGGCAGGGCAAAGATCCTCCCTCCACCTGAAATGCTCAGGCGGAAAACGTAAAAAAGGATACCCTATACTCAGAGGTAAAATCAATTGCTATTACCAACATCAAAAAATTAATGAAAAATTAGAAAATTTCTATGTTCTAACGCAATATAAATTCTGTTACAATGTCTAATTATTCAAAATTCGATTATTCTTGCCAAATCCCCAAAACTGAGCTAAGAAAAAGTAGCTGATTTGAAGTTATCTGTTAAGAAGTAGAGGTGGGAATATTAGGTTTGTATGCTTTAAGTATTGCTCAGACACATGGGGTAAATGTATTAACGTTTATTTAGGGCGGGATTAATCAAGTGATTACCATTGCTTACAAATTATTATGTTTGTCCGGGAATGAATTTTACATTTACTGTTAACCTACTTCTTGTCAAATTAATGAATGAAAAAAATGATGATCATAAATGGCTAGGTCTTGACTAGAAAAATTTTCGTCAACATGTTTAGGGGTTTGAGAAATCGGCCCTCCAAAATCACCTTGTCTTTCAAGTCAAACAGCCCCCCTCGCCCCTCATGACTATAAAGTTATCGTAACTATAAGTGTATCAATGATGGAGCGAAGAATTGCCCCTAATATCTAGAGATGAAGTTATCCTATCACAGGTGAGAATTGATGCATATTCCAGGATCCCAAATAGTGAACGAGGGCTTCATTTTTATATAAATTCTTCTACAAAAGCGAGTTAAAAGAGCATAAAATTACAACGTTCTATCAATTCTAAGCAAAATACTAATTGATATAGATAATAATAAAGCTAATCATCTATCGTTATTAACTATGTTTAATAACTCAGAAAGGTTTGCTTCAGTTCTAAGACGGCGGAATAGGTTGATGCACCACCGCTGCAAATCGATATGAAGATGATCTCTGTTAGGAGGATTTTGACGTAAAGCGGCAGGCCTGGATTCAATTTCCAGTAGAACACGCAAGGAAGGACATAAGTCATCATCGTAATAGTTGAGCCACCAACAAGCGACAAAATCACACCAAACTTTGGAACAGCTACTGCTACACCAAGTACAAATAGAAAAATTACAGTGCGACACATACATCTTTTCCAACCAAAATCTATACAAAGAGAAAGGAAACGTTGTCAGAGTCTACCTCTTTCACCCGTTAATGAAATGGGTAGAAGGCAAACCCATTGTGGAGTAGGCGCTACTGCTCCCACAATCCCATCATGATGTGATGCAAAACAGAGCATCGTAGTAGGGACAGACCGGAGAGGGACGGTGAGGCCATTACTTGCTCCCTGTGCCTGCACCTTAGCATTCAAGCATTTAAGCATTAATTGGATACCGAGAAATCGAAAGATGGTTGCTACCATTCAGCCCCTAATTTCGAGGAGATAGTAAAGTCCCTTTGGGAAAACTCTCAACAATTTCAGCTATTCATAACCTTCAGTCTACTTCCTTTGCCAAAGGTCATCCAACTTCAGGTCATTAGCTGTCCCTCTAGAAAAAACAAATGCCCCAAACAGATCAGCGAGTGATCAAAGGAGGGAAGGAAAGAGTGAATAACAAAAAAACCAGTCAATAAAAAAAATGACCGCAAGGTCAACTAGAGAACTTACGATTAGGCAGTTTCAGGTATTCTTCTATTTGTTGGAAGGCTGGGTTTAAAACGATTATTAATGCAAACAATAGATGTAGAGATACGAAAACTTCTGCAGCAATTGCTATACTCTGTTCAGGACCAATGCCTCCTTGATGCTTGACAGTTTGGAGAATATTATCATCATTCTTTGCACCATAGACCAAGAATGGCAAAATACCTGTTGGAATGTATATCGTAAGAATAACTACAAATGCTGAAACCGCAGATTTCGTGAACTTCTCTGGCTTTTTCATATCTGCCTGGTAGGATGGGAAGAGTGACGTACCGCCAAATGCAAACGCTATTGTTCCGAACGCTCTAAAAAACGACTCTACAGTTACTTCAAACTTTGGTACTTTGTCAAAATCACCAGGCCAATCTATTATGCATTTCACAACGATGAGAATACATGCAGTAGACGTGGAAACTGTGGCCAAGACAGCAAATGGCCAAATATCTTTCGGTGTTCCTAAATAAGTGCAAGGTAAAACAAATGCGCTGATGATTAAGACCCATGCTCTAGCCTCAGCTTCGGGGGATTCAAAAGAGCCAATCTTCTTGTCAACTATGCTTGCAATGTTTTGTGCAGAAACGATCAGAAAGACGATACCGGCACCAATAAGGGTTGTCAAGAGGCAAAACTCAACAACAGCTCTACCTGCGCGTCCATAACACTCATACCCAATGGTTGGATAAGGGTCTCGAGGGAATGCCTCCTCCATATCTGCTCTGCTGCGCAATTGCATCCAGCATTTGCCGATCAACACACCACAATATAGTGCTGCAAATGCACAAGCAATCATCAAAATAATTCCAGAATAGTCTGCATTGACAAGTGCTCTTGGCAGTGCCAATATTCCGCCACTTGCCATTTCTCCAACGATGAAAAGGGCACAGGTCAGTACTGATAAGCCATGCGTGGGAAGATGAACATAATTTTTGTTTGTCACTTGATCATTGTTCGTCACTTCCTTGGCGTTTACGTCTTTATCCAGCAAAATAGGGTCATTTTCTAAAAGAAAAATGGCATCGATAGGATTGACAATTATACTACTCAATGTTCTACCAACGGTAGCTTATTCATACGAAAGGCGAATTCAAGACTTCGAGGTTCAAGATTTTTTTCAAAAATCATAGAAGAATCCCCGAATGAAGACTATCGTATCGAAACCAGTGTTTCGTCAATTTTTCCTTTAGGTTAAAATTAGAATCGGTTTTCTTCATTGTTTTTAGTGTAGCTAGGCTAGGTTTTATTTTTCCTTTTAACAGGGCATATTGTAAATCAGTGTTTATATACTAGCTGGATGTATTACCCTGTATAAACAATCAAAAGTGAGTAAATAGATAAATGAAATAACTGAGACCTAGCACAGTTCTGGTACAAATCAACGAGCCCTCCTGTGGCCATTTCAGCTATGCTGTGTAGCCTCTCAACATTTCTCTAAATAATTTACGTGAATAATTCTTTAAAATCTTTAATGTCTAGTTTTGTATCAAGCTGGATATTTCAAGTAACTCTTCCTCAAATCCCAGTCGTGTAGGAATCAACCATCAAAATAAGCCAAAAACATGTCATAAGCTAAACAGAATGTTCAAACGTGTATTATCCGAGAGCAGAAGCGCATGTCCAATTTTTTTATTTGGAGGGAGGGGTGTAATTTAGCCAAACCGACTTTCAATATATTCTTTTATTGGGGACCTGCTGGTTGTTACAAAACAAAGTTGCAAGTTAAAAAGGTTTTCGTTTGACGTGTTCTCGTGCTCTTTTTTGCAGGTTTGTTGACCAAATTTTGTATATATAAAACATTTTTTGAGCAACTCTAAAAGTATTTCTCAGTAACAGAAAGCTAGGGGATAACTAGTGACACAAAAGATATCAATGTTGGAAACAGAAAATCAAGCTCATTGTTCATGTTAGTCTTACCATTATAACTGTGTCTGCTTTTCTCCTGCAATTTAAAGCTGGATACCCCCGTCTCATCTTCATCTTGAACCATCCCGTTGCGTGACATCGTTTTCGAATTAACATCAAATAAATTGATTATTAAGTATATGCTCTTAAGACTTTGAAACTGCAAGTAAAATTGAAAAAGAGTTTATTACGCAGGCACATGCAAAATATGAATATACGAGTAAAGCTAGAAGCATGATTTAAGCAAATGAAGGCCTTTGAGAGGCCTATAGTAACGGTCGTAGCAATCCAATCTCCATCCAAGCCCCTCAAGTCCAATTTGTCTCTTGAGAGTTTCTACTATTCCCAAAAAGAATGCTGTGTTAGGTAAGCAGTGAGCAAAAGATATCTGATAATTTCATATCACAGCATGCAGAGTGGCCATCGGACAAAAGTAGGACCAGGGAATACTTCTTAGGGCTTACTGCCACTAAATTCTTCTCTTACATGGTGTTTTCATTTACTTTAGTTATTAATTTGGCAAGGAGGTCTTGGATTTAGACCCAGCCAGCTACTAGGCAAACGTGGCGAAATATAACTTCCAAGCTGAAAAGTTTGCAATGAAATGTCTGCCAGCCCTGATAAAACTCAAGGTGAAGGCATTAAATCATTGGACTAGATGCGTACAGTTAAAAATATATTATGGCCTAAAAAGCGGAGATTAAAAAATGGCTTGTTAGCTAAAATAAACTCTATGGGGTGCATCAAAAATTACTGTTCTCCTTACTTTATCTTGGTAAAATCAATAAGAATTTATATCAAAGGCCTCTGTACGACTATTTAGATCTTGCCTTTCTCTTTAAAACCAAATTTACACCACTGATGACAATGATAACAGTTTTTACTTTATATTATTGCTTATAGTTTTTCTTTTCTTTGTAGATTAAACATGCTGACACGAAAGCACAAATGGCAAACTCGATGATGGTCGGAGATGTTTAGTAATGTGAGTAATGCTTAGATACATACACCTTTCCTATACAAAAGGGTGCACCGACAGAGGCGGATCCAGGTCAAAATCTGACCGGGGCTCGAGTTGTACCGTTGCAAAATGGGTCACAGATATCCAATATCGACTCAATAAAAATCAATAAAACAGGATACGGTTCTTGACAACATTTGGCATACACACGTTTGGCTTTATTTACGAATTATGTGAGAACTATGTAATGTAATTCAATGATTCAATGTAATTTATATTATATCTATATCATTTATTGCGGTTTCCTTTTTCATTCCCGGCCTAGATCAGGCAAGTAAAACTAGGGTGAAATGGTTATGTTAAACGCACCAAATTGTAAAACTAGATGTTTGAAATTGAAACACCTATTTAACCGTTCATGAGATGTTTCTAGAGTGGGTCTTTGAACGTAGATCGTCAATAGTGTAGATACAAATTTGTTTCCCTCGTTATTTTCGAAATATCTTTGAGTTTTGATTAGATGCGATATTTTGCATAAAATTTCCGCTGCCTAGTCCATCCTGTTTTATTCACAAGTGTTCATGTAGAATGAAATAAACATTGTTTGCTAAAAGAGGAGGTATTCATAAGTTAAATTTTTTTACTAAAAACTTCAAATTCGGTGTTGTCCTGGAAAGCAACTAATCACGGCTTTGGGCTTCAGCACCTTCCCTCTCACGGCTAACAGCCGCGATGAAAAACGAAACTTACGTGTCGATGGCCCCTGGTATGATGTGGTCTTTTAAAATCTTTTAGTACTAAAATTAACCAAAAAAATAAGAAACTGAGCACTTAATCCGAGCTTAGTTTCTTATAAAAAAATGCGTATATTTAGTAATTTGCTTCCATCTGCGTTCAAGGCGATCATGTTCTAGAGGGGTGTCAGGGATAAGTTTGGTGACAAAGTGGGTGTAGCAACTTCCAAATGGGCCAAATTTTTCTAGCCTGCGCCACGCCATAGACTGTAAAACTCATTGTTGAGGAAAAATTGCTTCCGGTCGTGCTCTTAACAGCCCCGCCACTTAATCACTTACTAAAATGCACCTGCTTATCAAATCTGTTCTGAGAATAGATATATATTCTTTGAATAATGCGAGGGGCAGGGGTGGCGCAAGTATTTGCCCATAGGGACTATATAACGGAATAGAGGGTACCTTTCTAAGCATAAGACCACAATTTTCCGTTGAAAATTCCCCGACAGACGTCAAAATTTTCCCCAACGGGGGGCTACATCCCCCTGCCCCTCTGGCGCCACCCCTGGCGTGGGGGGGGGAGCTTTATCAGATCCTCAAAACAAACTGTTGCAATCCCCTTCCAATCTGGCGTATACATTTTATGAGAATTCAGTCAATGAGACTATTAAGCCATAAGGGAAAAAATTGCGGATACTTCAGAATAATTTGAAATAATGAAAGGCTCATGTGTTACCAAGAATAAAAACTTTACTTTAAAGAAATTTCAGTATATTGGTAAGCGAAAAAGAGTTTCGTTTTGGCACCTTTTTACTCGATCAGTCGGCGTCCGCCATCGCGCTGAGAAAAGAGCAATCGTGCAAACCGGCATGTTGTTGATCTCCTCAAACCCCCAACAACAGAATTTGTTCGAAAATTAGATAATATTTACAAGCGTACTATGCTTCTCACCTGGACTTGTTGCAGACGTAATATCTGGAATTCTCTTCTCAGACGCTTCCCAACACAAAACTAGGCCGGTGTGCCAAACACACCCCAAACAAAATATCGCATGAATATGACATCTCTGTTGTTATCAGCCACTGAGTGCATACTGGCATATCCCCTATTCTTCTCGTTCATTCTTTACTTTTTAAAAGTAGATAAACAGAATTGATTCTTTTCAATAATAGACCATAACAAAGGATCGAATGGAATAAAGAATAACCATCACGGGGGTGCGCGTTTTATGTGCAATTACAGTTTATTAGTTTAAACAAAGGAAAAACAAACTAAATAAGGGACCTTTTCCTTTTTACGGAGGAATTTTTTTCAAAGACGATCTTCACGTGGCCCCCCTTAAAACTCATGTGAGAAAAAGTTGACCCTTCCCCAATAAACATATATTGCACATAGAATAATGCGAAATTACAGAAGTCAACACTGAAACGGATAGTGAAACTGAGGGCGATTCAAGTGACATTGGAGATAAAAATGTCACATCTTCACAGAATGCCAAAGCGTTAATCGGATTTATTTTCTAATCAAGCAGTCGTTCTTTCTCGATGCTAATATAATGATTCAATTATTGCTGTTGTACTTACTTCGAGTTGCGATCTAGTGTCTTTAATAGACGGCCTCGTGTTTTCATTTAAAGATAATTTGCCCTCCCCGTTGCTTATTCATACCTCCTTCTATCAATTTTTTAAATTCGGCCACGACCAGAGCCTACAAAAGTAACCCCCTTTCGTTAGAGTATTTTTTTTACGCCTTTTACATTAAAATTTGGAGCAAAACTACGGTATTGTATTCTGGGGCGCAAATAGCTTATCTCTTGGGGGGGGGTATTTTCTGGCCCTTTGGTTTCTGCCTGATTAAATTTTCTTATTCCAATAAACCTACACAGTCGAGATTACATCATTTCACTTCTTGATAAAAACTAAAATTTCGCAAAAATCAGCCTATCGTGGCAACAATCTCTCTAGATCCTCTGTAGCTAAAGTTTGCAAATTGAGGAAGATCTATCCTCATAGGAAGATGGGCGAAAATTGAGCACAGTTAGGAACCTCCGTAAAAACGTAGCATTTGGAACTTCATGGCGCCCGTACAATGTGCGATTCATACCTTGTCCTGCTAAAACTTTAAATAGTACAAATTTAAATTGAAAAATAACCATTCTGACCACCTAAACGACGACAGGCTCATAACAAAAACAAGCCGAATTCCTTCAAATGGCCTGGGGGACATTTGCAAAATTCTCAAAACTTTCATTTTTCATTTTCTTTCATTTTCGAACTGAGTATCATAGCATTCAAACCCCAACCCCCTTCCCCCTCCCCGATATCGACGTGTGTTTCGAAAGGCAAAATCTTACGTTTCGAGAAAAATGTACAAAACGCCATACTATAGATCGATGGTGAATAACGTAAACGTTTTACAACTTTACTTACAGCATAATCATTTTCATGTAATCCAGCATTTTTCAATGATATATCATTATTTTTAATTGGGTGGAATTTTGATTCTAATCTACTTTTATTGTTTATGACAGTACATCACATCATATCGCATCACCTCACATCACGTCACATCACATCATATCACACCACATCACAACATATCACATCGCATTACATTTTTTATTTCCTTAAAACATTACATCTTTTGGAATAGGAGCTCGCTTCCTTTGTAGATAAAAATTTCATTATGCATTTATCTCACGATCTCTCCAAAAGATCTATTCATTGGTGTAAAACAAGAATGTTTTTCGCAAGAAAGATTGCTCAAGTGCGGTTCTCTGCGTTATATTAGCAACAAAAGGCCTGCCTGACGATAAAGGGATCTATCATATTTTACGTAATGCCAATTGCAGCTTTTTGCGGCCCTCTCTCCATCCATGGGAACGCCCTTTAGAAAAGGCTCCAACACTATCCCCTAAACGACGTTGGTAACTTCCTCTTTCTCTCCATTTAAGGTCTTCATCCTTGTTCAAATAAATCATATAAATACATCAAATCCATTGTTGCCTGGCGTTTTTTCTTCTGAAAACATCGGCCTAACCTGCCCACTATACCCAGGGCAAAACTGCAAAATGAGGCCCCTTGTGTCTGTGATCGAAGCGAGTAGAAGGGGCAGAAAGCAAAGGAATCTGGGAGAAATGAATCTGGAGGCACTCTTAGAACCTTGTAGGCTACTCCTATTGGGAGGTTCCTCTAATACATGTAAAGAGGCTATAAATAAAAATTTTGACAGTATTTTGATATTTTGATATAACAAGAGGTAAAAAATGTGATAAAAACCCCGGGGGAGATGGGCATTCTGTACGTACAAGATTGGAACTAGGGAACCAAAAGCTTCTTTAAACGACCGTCAAGGACGTGTCTATATTGTTCTGAATAATTATGCCCCAATACAATAAATCAACATTTTCTGTCTCATGGTTATCAATATTCAACATTAAGATCAATGTTTCAAAAACGTATCTCTTATACCCAAAATGGCAGAATACGTTGCAGTACCACCGCTTCCAAGAGCCACCAAAATTATTTCTGCATGAAGAACTTTGATGTAAAGCGGTGCATTTGGATTCAATTTCAGGTAGAAAATGCACGGTAGAATGAATGCCATCATAGTGACAGTTGAACCACCAATAAGTGACAATATAACACCAAATTTTGGGACAGCTTCTGCAATTCCGAGTATGAACAGGAATATCAAGGTGCGAAGAATGCATCTCCTCCAGCCAAAACCTGAAAGAAATGTGAAAGAAGTCGTTCATGCTTTGTATAAATGAAGGAGCGGTTTATTTAATTGCAAAGAACATTTGAAATTGCAGAGCATTCCCATGAAATTTTTACTGATAGGGAAACTTTGCCAACGGAGCCCAATTATACGAGTTAATAAATTGAGATGCAAGGGTCTAGTCTAGTTTGAATATGAAATATCCTTCAAAATCTTTCGATTTCAAAGTAGCCTTTTACAATTTACATCATATGGTCCAAATCATTTTGTCTGAAGCATGCCTTAAATAGTTGATTTGGAGGAAGTTGGCACGGTTTGACAACAAACATAATATACCCAAAGCATAGAGGGATTTTGACTCTCACTGCGGAGGAACACGTCGGGGCTACTGGAGAAGTTTCTCTTTTAGCCACAATGTAATAAGTGAATCTAATGATGATGTTGGAGAGCTTGCTGACTAGATAGCTTGTATTTATTTTCGTCAAGATCAAGATTGCCATACATGGCGATAAGGAAGCTGCAAACTTGCCCGAAAACACAAAACGAACTAATAGAAAGATTAAGAAAAGTAACAGACTTGTAAGCAGAAGAAAGTTCAGAAATTAATAGCGGTATTCAAGTGCTTTTCTGTCTGCATTAATTTCAAGTCAAACAGTTTGTTCCAGGTATAGAAATATCTATCTTTAGCGATGAAAAGTAAATCTGGACGTAAATATAATAGATGGAGACAGAAAGCTAGGGATGTCAGCTCATAAAAATGATTCTTTTTTGGCTCTGAGAGAGTTGGCAATAAATTGCAAGCAAATAATGCTTTCATGGATATCAAAATTCTTTAAGGTACGTTTTACACCCAGGAACCACAAGAGGAAGAGTCTCAGGATGGAAACAGAAAGAGAATTCGAAAGATTCACTATGACCCCATCACCAGAGGAATTTTCGAGTGGCAATAAAAAGCATCTGACTGTGAAATTGAATTTGTTTCTAAGCAAACTACTTTGTACGTTTGACCACCATGATAATGAAAATGATAATAATAACAATAAGTTATATTTTTACAGGTTTACTTGTATAGAAATCTGTCAAGGACCTTGGAACAAAAATGATGTGCTTTCGGAATCATGCCATATGTGAAAGTATAATTGAAAATAAAAGAAAACAGTGCCTTTATTTCTAAGAGATTCTGACACATGTGTCCCTCTATCACTCCAGTTTCAATGAGAGTTTCAATGAAAGAGAAAACGGTTAAAATATTGCTTACGATTTGGCCATTTCAGATACTCCTCGATTTGTTGACAAACCGGATTTAGGATAATGATGAATGAAAACAATAGATGCATTGTTATAAGTATTTCAGCAACAACTGCCATATTTCTTACTGAGCCAGTGTCTCCGTGATGTTTGATGGTTTGAAGAGCATTAGATTCATTTTTAGCACCATAGACAAGAAAAGGAAAAATGCATGTTGGAAGGTACATCAATAAAACTATGAGAAAAGCTGATATTGCGGATTTTGTAAACTTTTCTGGTTTTTTCATATCTGCCTGGAAGGATGGAAAAAGCGAGGCACCTCCAAATGCGAATGATATAGTTCCAAATGCCGAAAAGAACGACTCTACCGTTATTTCGAATTTTTGAACTTTACTTAAATCACTTGGCCAGTCTATGATTGACTTGATTGTGATGAGAACACACGCCACTGAGGTCGTTATCGTTGCAATGACAGCAAAGGGCCACATATCCTTGGGTGTGCCAAGATAAGTGAATGGCAGAATGCATCCGCTTAAGATTAGAAGCCAAGCCCGTGCTTCATTTTCTTGTGTTTGGAAGGTACCAATCTTCTTGTCAACCAAGCTTGCAATATTTTCAGCAGACAACAATAGGAGCACAGTGCTCACACCAGCAAGTGTGGCCAATAGACAAATCTCAACAAACACTTTGCCAAATCGCCCATAGCAATAATAACCAATCGTTGGATAAGGATCTCGAGGAAATGCTTCTTCCATACTGGCTTTGCTGCGTAACTGTGTCCAACACTTTCCAAGAACAATGCCACAGTAAAGTGAGACACATGCGCAAACGATCAGTAATGCTACTCCAGTCCAGCCCGAATTAACAATTGCTTTTGGTAATGCCAAAACTCCGCTACCAGCCATTTCTCCAACGATGAAAAGGGCGCAAGTAAGGACTGATAAGCCATGAGTTGCAAGATGTACATGTTGGCTGTCGCTGTTCAGGCATTTTACCTCATCTTCGTTCGACACTTCAGCCTCAATTATAGGTTCCATTTCTAAAACATATTACAAGACTAAACAGAGAAAATCAAAGCTGTTTTACACTCAAACGTAGAAGATAAGGTGAGGTAAGGTGAGGTAAGGTAAGGTAAGGTAAGGTAAGGTAAGGTAAGGTTAGGTAAGGTAAGGTAAGGTAAGGTAAGGTAAGGTAAGGTAAGGTAAGGTAAAGTAAGGTAAGGTAAGGTAAGGTAAGGTAAGGAGGTAAGGATAGCTAAGGTAAGGTAAGGTATGGTAAGGAAGGTAAGGTAGGGTAATTTGAGGTAAGGTAAGGTAGGGTAAGGTAAGGGAAGATAAGGTAAGGTAATGTAATGTAAGGTAAGCAAGAAAAGGGCTACATACAGCTTTACGGGCTGTATTTTGGGAATATTTTCATATCGCTATTATTACAGTCGGGTTAGGGTTGGGGATAGGGTTGGTGCAGGAGGAATGCCTTAGCAAAATCTATACCTTTATATACCTTTGCTTATAAAAGGACGTTTGCGAACAGGGGCGTCGTTAGGGGCTCCCTTGCCCAGTGGCTGTCAGAAAATTTTGAAAATATACTTTTTTTGTCGCAAATTTAGAAACATTCTTTAATTCATATTAACAAAAACTTGTGACCATTTTTGTCGTCAAATTTGACTTTGCAACCCCTTCCTTAGCTGCGTTTGCATTCAACGCAATTGATTGCGAGAGAACTTCTCTCAAATAGCTAACTAACAATAAGTTCTCTTCCTACTAATTCATTGTTTCATTTTAGGACATTAAGAATCATAATCACTTGACAAGAAAGCTTTGGATCACACCTCTCACCATATCTTTCAACTTAATAAACATTAACCTCTCCCTTTCTCGTAATTCAGAGTCTTTAATGCACAATGTATATCATATTGCATCATCCTTGCAATATGAGATTCCACATTGTGGTCAACGATAGATCAGCAAAGCCTTCTGCATTTGCTTTGATCAGCAAAGCTTTCTCAGGTTTGTAGCTACTAAAATTCATGCAAAAGACTTGGACACAAATTACTGCGCTCCTTTTCAAACGCTTTCATTTAGTTTAGATTTAGGTAAGTCAGGGAGGTCAAACAGCTGCCTAAGACAGCCAACTTGTCAACCTTCTCTAACAGTACTGTGTGTGGAATGGGAGTCTGTGTTCCTTTTTAAACCGGAAGTGAACAAATGCTAACAGCACTAGCAGGGTCCATTTCACCTAAAAACTCCAAGCCGGATATTACCCCGGGAAAAGAATAAAATATGTGACCAATGCTTTCGTTCCACGGGGCAGTCCAAGCATTCTGGGCTAAAAACTGACAGAGAGCTATTTTCTGTATGTGTGTGTTTTTAAATTTTAAAATGCTTTTCGTGCAAAATCAAGTATTTTTTTGGTGCCCTTACGTTTCGGTTGAAAGATTAGAAATGAGGAGATCTTCATTCTCAAGACGCTAAGTACTGATTTTTACCTCATGTAAAGTATGGTTAATAACTATGAAGCCAAGATAAGAGCACACATTTCTAATCATGCTTATTTTGTTGATTAGTAGTAGTAGTACAAAATAAGCAAAACAACAACTGCGAACTAGGAAATTGTATCTGTAGGTATTCTTTGCCTGTTGTACAAAATCTACAGTTTCTCAAAAAAATCATGTAATTAGCTTGAAAAGCGACAGCCAATCCCCCCCCCCCTCCCCATTGCATGAAATCAGGACTGTACCTAGGTGTCCTGTTTCAGGGGGGTGTCTACGATAAGTTTACCAACAAATGGGGCGTACAATTCTTTATTTGCCGACAAGTTTGCAAAATGTGCTGAAGAAATACTCCTCCATGGCCAAAAACGCCTTGTTTTTGAAACACAATCTTTCCTTGGGGGGGGGGGGATGTCACACCCCTTTACCCCACGGTAGCTACGGTCCTGCATGAAATACACCCCAGTAGCTTTGCTTAAATTCCTTCCCGGCACCCCAAAAATCTTCCGTTTGAACTATATGGAATACACGTTAGAAGGTGGCAGTGAATGTGATATTTGGTTTAGTACCCGAGGAGCACAGTTTTGTAATCGGTCCGGTGTCAGAACGGGCACAATATCGTCGATGGCTATGGGATGCCATTAACAGAACAGGCGTAGTGAATTGCCATTACACAAGTGATGTCCACACAAGACAGGGTACTTACTACAGAGCAATAAACAAACATTTCAAAAACCTCAAAACATTGCAAATTCAATTGCAATTTTACCAGCAAAGGTCAGACTGAAGAATTATACGTGATGGTCACTGACTAGAAGCTTACTTTCAGAAATACAGAAATCAACTTACCTGACATGACAGGCCCCTGGTCTACTTCAAATACAGCAGCCTGTCTGTTTGCATCTTGCATCATACAGCATCATGCAACCGATTTTTAATTCATCGTCAAATCACGTGAATAGTGAAGGCGGAAGTAAGCCGTCAAGCCGTAATATGCGGTTACTGGCTGCAGACACGAAGTTTCAAGAGAAAAGGTGCAGACTCTAACTTATGGCTGCGGGCTCAGTGCCCGGGCAGGAGGCCACTGATCACATTAACACCATTCGAGTGATTCTCTTTTTATAAGAAATTGTTCCCCACAAATCCCCTGTTTGGCCTCTGGAAAGTAAATCTTATTGCTGTGTAAATTGTCAATTATCTTTATAAACACTTTATTGACGCCTATCATTGTTAAAGAATTGCTGAATAAAAATTGGAATTTTAATTTGCATTTGAATTATTTTTGAACGTGTGGCTTACTTGAGGGGAGTCATAAACGAGAATGGGCTGATTAAATTTATTTCAAAAATTCATTTTTCCATGATAATAGACAATAAGCAACAAACAATTCCTGATGTTTTCGGGAAAAGCGTGGGAAAAACGAATAGGGCTGGAACAATTGCTAAGTCGGCGCCCTTGGGGGGGGGGTAGCCCCATCGTGAGACTGTTTGTCAAAACCTGAATGATTTTCGAAAACCTTTAGGATTCTCTATGAAACAATGTTTGGTAACGACGTTGGTAAATTGATGAAGTCCGCCCCTCTGTATATCATTGCTGGTGTTGGCTTTGGAGAAAATAAAAGCTTTGGTCTGCTTAGAATTCACCAGCTGCATCCTGTTTGAAATCGGACAAGGCTTAACACTTTTGGACTAAAAACAGTACCTTAACATCATACAGTAGAGGGGAGGAGGTTTTCAAATTTTCTGATACACTTGCATTACAGTTGACAGGAAAATGTACATCTGGTATATAGGAAATACAAAGTTTGCTTATGATGCAGAATGTCAGTTACTTTCTCCATAAAAAGCCCTCAAGCGTTCTGATGGCAAGTTATAAAAACCAAGAGCAACTGCTTTAGAAGGTATTTTCATGCGAATATCGAGTCTTCTGAAAACAGATCCAGTGAAGCTACATCAGGTCTTTTAATTTCTCTTCCTTTCAATTTTTCTACTTGATTTGTTTGCATAGGTCGATTGCCTTTGTCATATTCTTCAGACTGCATTGTTTCTGATCCCCGTCGATTAGATCGGCAGATAACCCCTTTGTCTTCGCTAGTTGGCCATCTCAGATTATTGGAAGTGATATTTGGGGTTGAATATACATTCGGGACTCGTTGTTCTGAAAATTGAAAAATCTTGAGCAAATGTATTTACGGTATGGTAAAGTCAAAAGTATCCAGTAAGGAGATACTTGTACAATCAAGATGTTATGCCAATACAGCCGACTATTCTTTCATATTACAAGGCATTTAATGGTAGATAACAACACGATTCTTAAACTACATGCAGAGGAAGAAAGTATGGGGGTTATACTGTTATAGGGCAATCATCCCATTTCTTCCAAAACTTCGGAAAGCCATAGGTACTACGCAAATTTAAGCCCCTGTAGGTAAGTAAGGCGCTAATTCTTGAGAGATTGAGTCGTTGCTACCATAGTTGATAGTTAATAGTTAATGGTCAATCAGTATCGGCGCCAGCCACCACAAAGTGGGGGGGGGGGGCAGGTAGAGCGAGGGGGTGATTTTTTTCAAACCACGCCCATTTTACTCAGAAAGCGCCCTTCTTCTAACAGATGATTGTCTGTAAAGAGTGACGCTTGCCACTGTCAATCATTTGAGATTGAAACATGAAACAAACAGTTCCAAGTAATGTTGAATACTAAAAATCACTTTATGGAAGTAAACAGAACAAGGTTTCAAAAATAAGTAACTTTAAAGCTCTATGCGTTCTAACAGAAATCTCATAAAAGGAGGCCTAAGCAGAGTCACTACACAGCATTTAATCCAATGTAAGGAAATGTAAACGAAAAAGATCTTACATTTGACAACTTCGTTCAACCCCCTCCCCCCCCCCCCCCGACCATTTTCTGTTCGGATTTCGACGAATTGGAAAATCAATCTTGGCGACAACTGGGGGGACGCGTCCCCCCCCCAATTCCCCCCTTGGCACCATACTGTGGTCAATAGTTAATAGTTTATTGTCTTTTATTAACTATGCTGCCAATAACTACATGTAGACCTCTAGAGTCATTATGGGGGTGCTGGTGACATACTTTCTTTGCAAGCCCCGTTTTGTGCAAATCTCCTTCTCTCTGTTTTGCAAATCACAAAAAAGGATCCATCGGTAGGAGAATGACCCTACATCAAACAACTGGTAAGAGATTAGCATATCGTTGAAGATGATAACTCTGATCAAATTTCTACAGATGTACAACTTTGTCACAATAAAATAAAAGCAATAAAGACAAAAAACTACCTCCTTTTGGAGTTTCTGGTTGTGGTGTGTTAGAAGGGACTAGGAATGGCTCGGAAAAGTGCGATGACATCTTTGGTGTTTTTGGCGTTCCCAGTTGTGGACTACGCTTGGACGAGTTTTCTAAACCTGGGAATAAACAATAGGTATTTATATATGGTTTTTGTTTCCCAATCAAGTACTTTATGCGAAAGGAATACTCGCCTCATCCAATGGTTAGGTTCGTTTAGTAAAAATGTTTCAATTGTAAGGGAGTATGCAATAATAGTTTTTCTCCGGAGTTATTTTCCTTTACTAGACAAGAAAGGCTACATTACAACATTTCATTGCTTTACTGTATATATAGAGTCAATCCTGATAAATAGTCGGTTATGTTTTAGACAATATATTTGGTATGGGTCACATTTCCAGTTTTTTCCTCGAAACTGGGATGCTGATACTTAACCATCCTCTGAACAAAAATTTTACGAGAATCATTAAATTGTTTTCTATGTTGTTAAGAGGATATTCCATTGGCTTGCTGTTGTCATCAGCAGGGTCTTTATATCTGAGTTTAAGACGCTTTTTTAACCACTGATGTTACAGTATCTGCAGAATGGAGGGTCTACCCTAATCCTGCTCAGCAATTTCAATTTTTTTCAAAATATTTCATAGAATAGATGATTGCAAGATCGATTTTATTTGATTCTTTAGAAAGTGCTTCGAAAGTCAAAATACAGAAATATGTAGTATTTTATCTGCATATGACAGATTCATAAGTTGAAAATATTAAAGCTTATATTAATAGGATTTTGCATACTGCATCAAATTGCACAAGAAATATTTTGTATGCAAATACATCTTTTCGATTAAAATGTAATTTTATACTTTAACTAACCTTTAATTCTTGTCACGACTTTGTTATGCTTGATAGAATATTGTTCAATGTCTGGCACACTTTGTACTGGCGACTCCGTTGCATAACGTCTTGAGATAAAAGGAGAGCTTGGAACACAATGCAAATCGAGTAAATCTTGAAAAGACTGTGACATTTTCTTTGGAAACAAGTCAGAAAATGCTGCAATTACTTGCCTTTCTTAGGCAAGAGAGGGCAAATCAGCGATCGGTGTGCTTCAGGATATTGCAACAAATATCAGTTGCTCAACCATTCATTTACTATATTGTGTATTTCAAACTTTAGCATCCAGTCATAAGTAGTAATGTTGGAACAAAGTTTGCAAAGTCATTCGGCTGTCTCCATGAAGTGTTTAACGCTTCATCGTCTGTTTTCTCAATGTTGTTAGAAAAATTGGCGGGAATTCGTCAGCAAATATTCTTAGCTCCCAGACTCCTAGCATTTTCTGCAGTTTATAAGACACTCGCTGACGAATAAAACAAATGATAATACAAACAAACTGTAACCATTATTCCGGTTGCAAGTATTAGGAAAATCAAGAAATGACAAAGCAGATTTGAAATCTAAAGTTATGAATAACATTTTTCATATACAACCATACAACAACAACGGATTATTGTATTTAAATAGAACTATTAAAACAATTTAACTCGCAAACTTTTTAACAACAACGATTGTTAAATCTTAAATAAACAACAAACAATTTCAATGTTACTTAATTCAATAATATCGTTTCTGATGATGCACATTTTAGCACCATTTTTCCATCTTTGCTTGAGCAAATGAGCATTGAGCATCATCCTTTGCAAACTTCTCTACAATCATTTGAGTTGTTACGAATCTATGAAATGAGTTCTTGTTGACTTTAGTGCAAAACTGAGACCATGAAACAGGAAAATGTTTGTTCCACCTCTTCAGTTGCTGATTCAACGAATTACCCATACGAATCGAATTCATTTCTGTAAGGCCATTTGTAACATATTGTTTGGCCAATGTGTAATTGATGACAATACTGGCGACAACATAGTAAGGCTTTTCTTCAGTAATGATTTCAATCAATGGTTGTTGTAAATCGTCATTTGGTTCTGCCAATTGAAGGTCTCCTCCAAATATGTATTTAGGTGTAAAGTGGCTTAAATGAGCATACAATCCATCTGAAATCAAGAAACCAAACTTACATTTGGGAGTACCATAAATTTTAATAGCTAAAGTTAATAGGAAAAATTAGATTTATGGTCACCAGTAATTATTTTTACTTTTTCAGTATCAACATGCATCAACAAAGTATCTTTTTATCTTTTGTGGTTAAAGACAAATTTCTAACTTCGTGTCCAAAATGATCTTGTTTCATCTTGATACTGTGATAAGCATTCAGAAAAAAAAAGATAAATTCAAAAACCTACTCATGATTTGATCTTGCTCTTTAGCCTCAATTATGTCTTCTTCATTTTTATGAATAATTTCATGTATGTTGTCTAAAATTTTTGAAATATGCTGTTATTCAAGTTAATTGAAATAAGAAATTATAGACTGATTATTTGGTGAAACGTAAATCTATCTGTTTTTTTTGCAACCCATATTTTATCTTATATGACCGCTACTAAAGTATCCATTTCACCAGTTGGTCGGATAAATTTATTAAAAGCAGTGGATAGAGGGTAGTTACTCTGCCTGCTCAATGCGAAATTGCAATAAAGCTGTTAAAAGTTACTAGAAGGGTTTAAAGATTCGTCATTCAACACACGTTCCATCAATTATTGATAACAAACATTTACCATCAGAAGCCAGATTCCAATGAAGTCATTTCCAAAAGCGAAATATTTTGCCGTATATAATCAGAGTGGTGTTGCCCAAATAATCGTCCATATTATGTAGAAAATAATGTTGTATACAACCACTGGATGAAAAGAATAAGATAATGTAAATGTATCTCACCACTTTTGGAGAATATTTCTGATGACACAATCTCTTTTAATGTATCTTCTTCAATGCATTGATTATCATTCTTTTCTCCCAAACCTTCAAAATTATCGACTATGAAGTAAAGTTGAATGAAAATTAAAGATTGATCACTGATGAGATATTTATTTATTTAACTAACATATACAGCTAAAAAAAACTTTTAAAGCCTCCATTTTCACAGCTAACGAGGTCTCTCTTTTGAATGGAAAATCTATTCTAAAATACATTCCTAGATTCATGCCCTTGCATTACACCTAGAATTATAAAAACTTACTTGGGAAAACGTCATCAATCTCAACATTGGCCTCTGTGTTATCATAAATCTCTTCTATCTCATCACAATCATTTCCTGCCTGGCTCTTGGAATATTTGCTGCGTAATCCTGCTTCTACGATGCAAATATGGAAGGCAAATGTATCATATGGGTTATCAAAAGTAGCAGGGGTAAATTTTATGTTTAAAATTAATTTGAAGATTGAAAAGTGCATGATATGACAGTACACTGAAGTGATGCTCTTTGCAGAGTATGAAATTATATATTAAAAAATGCTTAAATTATTGACTTACTTGGATTTTTGATTCTTGGTTGTCTGGTTCTAATATCATGATAGTTTGCATGCAGCATTTCTTCACTCCAATATGAACATCCTTAAGAAGATAAGACTAAAGATTATGGATGAAATGATTGCGAAAACCGGGAATTTTTTTGTCATTAAAAAGGCATTACATAAATCAATTACATGTAAAGTGCTGCGAAGTGGCGTCTTTCTTCTGTTGAAGTTAGTGCAAATTTACAGTGTATCACAAGCAAATGAATTCATGTCTGTTTTAATGCAAAGAGTTGTAGAAATAGCAGTCTTCATTGAATTGGGAGGGCCAAGCAACTTGCCCTAAATTTTTACTTCAAAGTTTATTTGCGATCGTTTAAAACCATTCATGTTGCTTCTAGGCAAGCAAGATTCATTCATGTTTTTAACCAATGTAATTTCCCGCTTTACCATCTTTAGTTATTGTGAGATTTATTTACTAAGGTAGCTACGAAAGTTAAACAGAATATGTCACTTACCTGGGTTTTGGTCTGTTTCCAGGAAATAAGATGTTGACAAACCAAGACCTTTAACCACATCGATGTTATTTTCTATTTGATATCAAGAATAATTGGTTAATATTTAACATGCTTGATTAGTTGAAGCTAAAAGCTATATAATGAGGTATTCTTATAACTCTATTGATCTCTTATTTGTGTAAATACATTTAAATGAATGTTTGGCAACACACTAAATACTTCCTTTTGTGAACGTGACAAATTAATTGGGTTTGTCGTTGAATATTGTCTTGATGGAAATGCTTCTGCACTTGATACGAATTGCTTAATGAAACAACAGTTTAGTCGTTTTATCTCTCTTAAAAAATGATTCCCTTGCATATCCCAAATGAAATGCTAACTATAAATCTAATGACAGAGAAAAACATTGGTTACATTACATACCATCTAGACCTACGGCTAAGAGTTCTCCTCTCAATGATTCTAATTCTTTGCTGAGTTTGCTTTCCAAAATTGTAGCTTTATTATATTCATTTTTCCCCCATCGGTTATCTAGAAGAAACATCAATTATACTTTTATACTTCTTGCTTAGCACTGTTATTACTGGTGTTGTTCCAGCACGTGGTACATTTGCAATTGGTTGAACTCACTTACATGCTTGGAACTCTCGATCAATCGCAAAAAAGCTGTTGAAATCAAATCTTTCAAGTAGAGGAATGCTTTATACTCTGCGTGCTACGTTGCTTTAAAATCTTGTTAGAAGATATTATGAAGAGAAATACTAATGGGCTATCTCCATAGGGTACTGAGAAGAAAATACGGATAAATATTAAAATGAGTTCCTCTCCCATTCATCTGATGTGAGGCAATATCAAGTGTGATACAATGCTTAAACTTAACACTTACAAATAGGATTTTGGTCTAGATCACTGTGTGGTATATTGTCAACGTTGGCTTTCACGTTCTCTTCTTCAATACCAATCCATTTTGATAGGATGCTCAAACGCTTTGCCAACCATCTTATTGGCTTTGAATTCTTGGAGGATTTGCTCTGCAGATGAAATTGTATATTTCTATCATTATAATTTTATTAACATGCTTTTTAAAATCCAGTCAATTAAATGAAACACGATAAAGACAAAAAAAGATATCGCAAGGTTTGCACTTCAAGAAGCTCTCTTCAAATTTGCATTTTTAAGAGGTATTAGAATTTTTATTTACCCCAAAAATCCTTTTATTTAAAGGCTCCCTCCCTAAATCAAATTCCATGAATACTGCCTTTTAACAAGTGAGGAGAATGGGTTTTTAAAAGCCTTTAAGTTCTTTTATTCCTGACAATCAACAAACCTTGTCTTCTCCCTACCAAAATTTGATCTCTAGCTTTTGTTCTCAATGGTAATGAAGTTATTGAAGTTACCGTTCCTCTTTAAGAGGAATAGAGCACCATTTCATTTGCAACTGCTTTGTTAAAAAGACATTCAAACTGTCTAAGGTTTCTACCAAGTGTTTAAATCATGCATTTAACATTAAGTTTTAAAAGATTGGTTATTCATAAAGTATTCTTACCCTCTTGTTCTTCTTTGGTTCTTCTTTCGATGTATTTCTCAACTTAGACTGAGCTTTACCCATATTTGCATCAACGTCGAATCTTTTGCACTTCGATTTCTCTTCGTTAAATATCACTTAAGTTCAGAACAATATCTGCTTTGAACAAACTTGCTCTGAAAATTATCCTTTGCACACTGAATATAAAGTTGCAACTGATAAATGGTGTTACTATCCAGTGCTTTTGTAAGTATGAAATCTGACGTCACAAACATTGATCCACCAAATGAAAATTCACGTCACAAAGAAGTTAAAAAGTATGATGTTTTCATTAGCTAAGGCAGCTTTGCAACATTGTGAGCTAAAAGTTCCTAAAATTTTCTGGAAACCCCACCTATCATAAGGATTAACTCCGTTTTTAGCTAGCAATGTGAAGTTATTGAACCTTCCAGTAAATATTTATTAATTTTCACCATCATCATTACATCATTTACAAATTGTTCCTAAAAACTAATTTAGACCAACTATTGAAACAAAGTTAACAAGTTTAGACTGTAATGCAAATATTTTACAAATTGAACACCGTCATGATTTGCCATCCCATTTTGCGATCCTTTTTTGAATTTTTTCAAGGTACCAGCTCTCTTAATTGCATCCTGTAGAGTGTTCCATAGGATTCTCTTTCTCAGTCACTTTCTCAGATTGACAGAGATTAAAGTCCTTTTTGTTCTACATCTAAATGCTTTCTTGCATTAAGTATAGTAACTAGATGATATGATTTTATTTGGTTTTCGTAGTAAGTAAAGGAGCAACTTTCAAGTAGACCTACTATCTAAAGTTTTCAAAGAGAAAATCGTATAAATAGCTACTAAAAAAAAATTAATAGTGTAGAATTTCAATCCAGACCATTTTTGGAAAAGGTGTCGCGCTCTTTATAAAGTTCTGCATAGTCTATCTCCTGCTTTTATAAAGCTAAAAACTGTATCTCATCGATATAAAAAGTAATGTCATCCATTTGGGTTCCAACATGGAAGAATCACGGGGCCTGTCCTGGTATTAGGTAAAGTGTTATTGCGAAAAATGTGTCAAATATTAACAGCATATAGATAAAATTCCTTGCAATAAATCATCAATCATTTCCATGGCCGTATCAATCCTAAATCGACGAACAAAGAGCAAGAAGTAAAAGGAAATGAAAAAACAAAGTTTTAGTTGAGTCTACATCTTTTATTCCAATTACCATACCATTAATCATTAATAAGCATACTATAAGGAAATAAGTCAAGCATTGTAAAAATGGCAAAATGATCAAGCTATTTTGCGTAGATTTAAATTAAATGAAGATTGATGGCAATAATTTGAATTTTGAAGGGTTAATGCAAGGATAGATCTTACGACGTGCAATCCGTTGCAAAAGTGTTGGACTTCCTAGCAGAAAGACGAGATTTCAACCCCCTTCTAGTGTCAGTGTTTATCGAAAGAGCAACACACTTTTTTATATCTCCCCTTGTTAGAAATAAACTTTTTTGTACGATCAACATTGGTGCAGGGGGGGGGTTGATGGATTTTATGTCAATCTTTTTACTTTTGCATGGGGTTCAACAATTTTGCAACTGTTAGTAGAAGTAACTTCTGAGCTGAGTGTAAAATAGAAAGATACGATGTTCTAAAGATGTGACAAAGAAGAATTACAATGGCAGATCAAATGACACATTTGTTATTGTGTTGATTTTTCTAATCACGTAGATACTAAAATATCATTGGATAATGATCCAGGTCTAATTCTTTGTTGCAAATAGAAGCTTTTAGTTTAATCTTGCACCGACCCTTTCAGCTAACAATTTAAGAATCTAGGGCAATAGATTTATGGCTGTTCTTGAATTATGCTCTCCAAACTATCTTCATTTCTATGAAAAATATCGTCCTTGATCCTTTTCAATCTCACATAGATGCCAACAATGGACGACTTCAACTCTTTCCAATGCGCTTTAATGCTCTCACGACCACGACCAAGAATCAATCCGATAAACATCAAAACAATTACGATGTTCACCAGCATAATGATTATCAAGGCAATAGTTGGATCTTGCGAGGACGGGTTGATTGTAGTGGCCACAAACAGCGTGAATATCAGTGATAGTATGGCAATAAATGCAGCAACATTGTCGCTGTGGTATGTATACGGTTTTATAAAGAGGAACACAGGAATAATTGCAAGTAGAACAATCATTGTGCCAATAGGTTTCCATATGCTATCACTCTCTGGTATCGAGATACTGACAGCCAAAACAAACCTATAAACCATGAAAAGAATTTCAAAGAATCTCCAAGAAGTATGCACCATCATGTTATCATTTGGCTTGTACGAGGTGTATAAGTACCCAAGCCACGATGCAGTACTTGGCTCATGAAGAGAGTCTTTACACTTGTGAAGAAGAAAACTGAAAATCAAGAGTGGGAGCAGAATAAAAAGGCAACAACCAGCAGAAGCTGCCTTTAACATGATGTACCATTCTTCACTGTAACAGCGTACAGATTGATAAGGCTTAGAATTCATGTAGCTGTCACCAGATGGATCCGTTTTGCAGCTAAAGGTCGAGATAAACAATGTTGAAGCATTAAAGAATGAGAAATATGCAATGAAGATCATAGCAGATGCAGTTTGCTTTTTCAAAGATGCTTCTTCATTTTCAATTCTCAAGCATCTTTTGATGAGCTTCTTTACGATTAAAAAGAAGAAAATTAAGAGAAAAACAGCTGCAGGTGCAAATATTGAGATGGTAAACGTATTAGATAGGGAATTATCTGACATGCCCAAAAGCGAAGGAAAAACGCACACTAGACCTAGGACCTTTAGATTTGTAAGGTTAAGTGTACTGTATAGATTGGATAGTTGAAGAATCAGGGCTGGAGGCATAACACTTGAAAGTGACTGAATGTAAATGATCGCTATTTTTGTGAGACCTGAACTGTTGCCAGAACTCGTTGCTGGGATAAGAACGATGAAGACGAATGTTAAAGTACAACCAGGAGTTCGTATTGAGCGATAAAGCTATTATAACCAAAGCTACAGTTAGAAGAAGTCGCGTGAGAGGGCTACTCTGAAATAATGCAAAAAGCCCTAAGACAAGAAGAAAAACAATAACAGTGACTGCAAGTTCTGTTTTCGTAAATACTCTGCATAGAATACATTGTGAATGGGAGTTGAAATAACACGAGTCTCTTGACTTACAGGCACATTTGGAACAAAGTCTACCTTCGTATCCAGGCGCGCACAAGTTACATTTTCCTGATGCAGCCTGCAAACCTTTTCTACCAAAGAAGCAATCCCCATTAGGATTACAAGGGGATTTTTTGATATTTGTCCAGCTGCATAACACTAAGCCTTTGACAATGCCTGTTTTCGCGTCCATTATTGGAAAATATCCTTTAGGGAATGACATGGAGCTGTTCTGCTGGCATAGGCCGTTCGTCAGGCATGGACGGCACAGGTCTGGTGGATTACCATAGAACTTTGATCTACATTTGCAGAGGTTGTAGTCATAATATTGAGGATCAATCTGAATCAATGGAGCAGTTACTTCAAATGTGCGCGACAGAATACGAAAGCCTGGACAATCGAAATGGCGCTTTTCATCAATTATGGAGCTAGTACTAAAATCCGGTATGATAAAATCAGGCAAGCTACTGTTTGGACCTTGCATAAATTCATTACCACTGATAAACAGATATCTCAGTGGTGCATCTCGGAATGAGTCAGGCATCTTTCCACTAAGGTTATTATATCTTAAGTCAAACAAATTCAAATCCAGAACTGGAGTTGTCTTAAATTCGGGGATTGATCCTTCCAGGCCATTCTTAAGTAGTTCAAGAGCTTGAAGCTGTGCCAAATTCCCAATTGTTTCAGGAATGCTTCCTGCTAACTTGTTCCTGTTCATTTGAATGATACGAAGTGATGAACAATTGCCAATTCCCATTGGAATTGAACCATTTATTTGATTTTTGTTCAGTTGCAAATCTTGAAGACTTTGCAGTTTCCCAATTGTAGATGGTAAAGGGCCCGTGAGATTGTTTGCATTGATATACATATACATGACGCTTTTCAAGTTACCAATGGATTCTGGTATGGGTCCTGTTAGCTTGTTTCCAGAAAGGTAGAAGTATTTCACCTTGTCCATCCTTCCCAGGCTTGCTGGAATTGGTCCAGTTAATCCATTAAAAAGCTTGGATTTATGACATAAATCTTGATGTAAAAATGAGAATGCGTTATGATGGTTCACAGAAAGATCGAAGTATTCCATTTTGGTGAGATTACCAAGACTATCTGGGATCTTTCCGCCAAGACAATTTCCCGAAAAGTCAAGATATTTTATATCTGACAAATTTCCTATACACTCGGGTATTTCCCCTGACAACCGGTTTCCATAAAGCTTCAACTCTTGCAAACAGGTCAAGTTACAAACCGCTGAAGGAATAGGTCCGCTAAGCAGCTCGGGTTTGGCAAATCCTGCATCCAGAATAATCACATTCCCCTGTTTATTACAAGTGAGATGTTTAGCCCATGTTGTACAGTTTGGTTCTCCCGGCCAATCTGAAATGTTCCATGCTCTCTTCAAATTTATCAGAGCTGCAATCTCCAGACGATTCAAAGCAATGCAGCTTGGTATGATCAGCAACAATAACAATTGTTGACGTATAGTGATCATTGCTTTTTGTTTTCGACGCCTGCAAAATATAAATAACAGCTCTTCAATTAATATCTTTTCAATTATTAACATTTTTGGATTCTGTAGGCATGTTTACCTTGCTAAGAATTCAAAGAATTATAGGGGAGCAGAGGGTATTCAACTCTTCAAAAGATGAGTATTGCCATTTTCTTCCACATTTTTACAATCCGGTTCTAGATTTTTATATCTCAATATGCATTATAAGAACGATCAAAAACTATCATTAGAAATTAGGCTCAGTCGATACTATATCCAAGTCTACAATCGACAATTACCTGCCATAAAACGATGAAGCTTTCTCCTTAATCTACATGTTTAGGAAAATAGAATACCGAAAAAGGTTTTTTAGAATTATTTTACGAATCAACTTTACGACAGAAGAATCCATGGCTTTAAGGAGATGCAAAAACACAAAAATTTCACGCGTTTGAATGGATGAATCATTAAGCATTAATCTACACTTCTGAATCAAATAATTTCGGACCTATCTAGCATTATTAAGCATTAATTTGCACATTTCAGTTAATATATTCAGAACATAGAAATTCTTCCTTGTCGCATCTTTGAAACACCGTATCTTTCTAATTACACTCAACTAAGAAGTTACTTCAACTTAATACCTACGCCTACCGTTTTAGGAGGGAATTAACTGTAGATTTACGATACTCAGATACCTCAACATTTAAACATTTTCTTCAATGTTTTTGAATTGTTAATTGCTACGAACATTCTCCAAGCTGCTGTATTGTGCAGTATACCCATCTGTTCTATTCAAGTTGCGATTATATCCGCAACAAGGGCTGGCGTGGGGAAATTTCCCCTGTGGTCCCTTTAAATCCTGTAAATTGAGGTCCTAAAAATTTTTCATGTTCCCACTTAAATTTTGTAGCAACTAGTTGTATTGGTCGTTAGCGAGAAACAAAAATTCGTTTGGTTGAAGGTTGACACTGGCTGTTCTTTAGCAAAGTTTAACAGTTGCCAAGGAGATTTCTAAGAAATATTTTTTCCTTTACAACAAATGGAAAATCTAATTACAGCATAATGTGGTAAAGGTTACGAGTTACCTATCCTTTTGAGTTTAGGTTAAGCTAATCTTTGGAGGAGATTATCGATTTTGATCAAAGGACAACGGCTGGAAAGAATCGGTTTTTAAAGGTTATGAAATGCTCGAGTAAGATAAATTTGAGCATCACTTGGAAGTTTGCAAATGCATGCAGAAAAAGATTAAAATTCCCTTTAAAGAATGTCTTATATCCAAATAACACAATCATATAAATTATAAAACAAAGTTTGGAATGACCAAAATTCTCCAACGTTCTTGGTAGTCTCATTACTTCTATACTGAAATTTTCTTTCTATCTCTTAACAAATTGAAATCTTGTTAACCTCACTACCCTTAACATTTTGATTGTATTCAGCAGTTTATTTACGAAAAACATATTTATAATAATTGAATCCTCAAGGTTTTGTTGCGCCAGCTAAGTAATGCATTTTCCACCCAAATACCGACTGCAGTTAATAATTGTAACGAAGAATAACCAGATTCAAGTGAAATTAGCCATTCATGGACATTAGATTATGATTTTCCAAGATCATAAGTTCTCAGGTTAAGAGATTCTCAAAATAAAATATTTATAACGGCATTACTTTGCACGCTTGGTATGAACGAGATATTACCATTATAACATCAAAACATTATTTTATGGAAGATCGAAGTTGCTTAAAAATTAGATAGCATATTGGATTTCACGGTTCAGAAAGAGAAAAGGAATTCTGAACACTACAATTCACACCTCAATTTTTGGATAAGAAGAATTCACTTTAGCATGAAGTTTAATATTTAAAGGTAGCCAAGACTGCATCAATTAGCGTCCTCCATTTAATTTTTCAAATCAGCAGCGATAGAATTTTCATGGCGAAAATTTTAATGCAACACTTCATTTCCTTTTGTAACGTTGAAAAAACCGGACCAAAATATCAATATTACAGACGCATTATTCACTGCATTTTGTAGGGGAGAACATTTACAATATTACAGACGCATTATTCACTGCATTTTGTAGGGGAGAACATTTACAATATTACAGACGCATTATTCACTGTATTTTGTAGGGGAAAAAACATTTACAGTCAAGAGTCAAGAGAAAAATCGCAAGGTTGCAAAATCACATAGAAACAACTCACCAGCGTTCATCGACTACGACTTTTTTTGAGGGGTATTTTCACCCAACTTTCTTGTAATACTCTGCGTATATGTGCTGTCAGTTCCCTTTATTGTATATCTGTGACGCATGTAATTGTTTTCAAAATCAGTTCTTGGAACTAGCATTGTCTCAGAGTTCCGAACCAAGCAATCATGATTTACTGCACGGATAAAGTACTGCAAACATGATAATTGAATGAGGAATTAAGATATCCCATTTAAACAAATTCTGTGAAGTAACTCCCACCTACAGACTAATTGCTTGCAAACTGCAGCATGCAAAAGCCGATTTATCCAGTTAAAATTGATTTGCTCTTCACTAGAATGTACATTTGTAATTCCTATGCCCGACAGATCAACAGAGCGAGTTTTCGCTTAAGTTCCTATAGTAGATAAAAGGAGCTGGAAATAAATATGAGCCAATAAATATCTAGAAATGAACGCTAAACTAAGCACTTCTTATAAATGCATGTAAATATTCTGAACGGAAAAGAGAGGATAGCGCATTGCTATAGTAAATATAATTTTATAGGATTTCGACATAATAATCATAATTTATATATATATTATAATGATCATATATGATATCAATTAGGCATTGGCTGAAATGAAGTATATTAGCCATGCTTGAGTCTAAAAGATTTTTAGAATTGGGCAGCACCCTTATAGATATATGGCAGTTAGCCCTAAGTTGAGTTTATCTTCTTTTGCAAATCAATTGTTTTTATATGTAAAAGTGCTCCGTTGAGCTGGAATAGTTTAACTGATGAAGCGAAAGCGAAACATCTGACGAAAGTGTTTGATTTGAATATTTTATATTAGTATGAGCTTTTAAAAAAATTAACTATATTTGTACATATTCATAGTTTATCAACCATTCAGATCATTCAAATTGAAAAAATACAAGATCATACATAAGTTTAACTCATTTCATCTGAGATAATGAGATTGACTCTCCTCCGAGCCCCTTCCACGCTTCCCTTGAAGGTGGGCTTGCTTGATAAAAAGGGCAGATACGTCATTTCATGCACTTTGTACTTGTAAGGAGGGTGGTGTCACTTTTATACTGGAAAAGATTACTTTTTACCATTGAAAACCTGTAAAGTTTAGCCTGAGTTCCTTTGAAATTCACCTCTGTATGGGAGAAGGTGGGGGTTAATGAACTCAAACGGTCTTTTGCCATGCAAGGAGATGATATCTTTTAAGATGGCGGGAAAACCCCAAGCTTATAATACTCGTGATCATAGCAAGCGACTGAAACTGTAAGAGACACTGATCAGTGGTAAGAGAAGACAACAGGCAGTTAAACTCGAAGACATATTAGCAATGCGCTTCGAAGGAGCAAGCGCTTGTAGATGCGTCACATTTCCAATTGCGTCACAACCATAACAAGAGGCAGAAAGTAGGCCGAATTATTGTACGTTCCAGCTGTATGCCCGAGAAATGTGATTTCAGCATTAGTATAAACTATCAGCATTAACCAGTCATGTCAACTTTAAAAAGCGGATGGTTAGAGAAGTACTGTAAGTATGTCCGTCTTAAGTTACATCCTTATTGTTTTGGCTCATTAAATCAAGCGGCAGAATAGGCTAGGCCTAGGCCTAGGCTAAAATATCCACACAGTACCGGCAACCAAGCCTTGTTTTTTAGAAACAAGATTACGCAATATATGTGGTGCTTACTTAACCACAACTTTGATAGACAAGGCATTTGGACTAGACGCGGAATCAGATAGTTTGCTGCCTTCGTAGGAGGATTTCGATCTTCTGCACAAATTTTTGGAGACAACATGACAACATATGAAGGCCTACCCACCCAACCCATGAGAGTTTCCGTTAAAGCTCTTGTTATATCCTGCATCATTTAAAGAATTTAAAATAAAAGAAGCGTATAAGAATTTAGCCATGTGCGCTAGTACTAACAACCTCTTTTTTTCCCTAAAAGTTTCAATTGGGTATTCTTCTCTTCACTGTTTTCTATGACAAGAAACATGTAAAGTGTACTATCGTAGTTTCATTGCAGCACTTTTAGCATATTTCTTTTTGTTTCAATCTTGTGATGATATTATTTTTGGAATCAAAATGATGATGAAAATAGTAAAATTTTTGCCATTGTCTTTGCACCAAAGAGTGTAAAAGGTGCACCAAAGAGTGCACCAAAGAGTGTAAAAGGTCAATAATTAAAATGATATTATGTCTATATACTTGATTGAATATAGGTGGGACAATATTCAAGTCTTGGAAAAAACGATATGCTGTTCTTTACAAAGATGGAGAGATGGCTATCTATGAAACTCCAAACCAGGCAACTGCAGACACCAGAATACACTTGAAAGCTGATTGTAAAAAGATAAATATTGGTTTTGCTTGTGGTGCAATGAATTTGCCCAAAGGACAGAGTAATGTTGATTCATTGTTTTGCATTGTAACAAGGAGTGGAAAGGAGTATTTTTTTGCCGCTGCTTCTGATAGAGAATGCAGGTTTGTCATCTTATGAGAGCTATTAAGATCTGGAGACACTTTGATAATATTTTTCTGCTTTTAGTCGCTATGTTTGAAAAAATTTGCGAATCAAACTTCCCATTTATTTTGCATGCAATAGGTGGGAAAATATGCTTGCTTTTTTAATGAACTATTCAAAGACTAAGCAGTGAAATCTTAATCTTAGTAAACTGTAAATGATAAAAGATAATTTAAGCTGATTTGGATTCAATAAATGTTTGGCTGAGCAAACAGGAGAAATATGAAAAGATGTTGATCGTCATACAATGTTGATTCAAAATGAAAGCTACTTTTTTCTTTAAATTTGACTGATTTTTATTCTAAATGTCCTAAAAGCTGCTATTAGCTATTTGTTGAACCCTGCCCCATAAAACAGTAAAATAAAGGCAAAGTTCATAATTTTTTAAGTTATCAGTTGTCTAGTTGTTAAATGCATAACGCCTGAAATAGCAAGATGTACTGCATGCCAATACTTCTTTTCATAGGTTTAGAATAACCATATTGTATTTCAATATATTGTTTTATTTATGACTATTCTTCCATCATTAGTGAATGGGTTGCACATATTGAGCAGGCAAGGAGAGAGGTAAAAATAAAATCATTTTCATATATTTCCCATAGTTTACACATCACAGTGAGTATTATTTGTAATTTATGGCAATTCTAGTTTGTCAGAACAATTTTGAATAAAAGAAAAACTGTTCTTATGAGTAATGCATTACAGCTACTTGTCACTGTTTCATTTTTAAACTAATACTTTTGCCTTGGATTATCTGCAGAAGACTGCCTATATTTCAGCCACCCCTTAAAAGCATTAAATAATGAAAACCCATCCGCCATTGCACGGTTACATATTGCTTATTTTTTTTTGTGTGAAGAGCTCTTTCAGGAGTGATTTTTTAAACTTTGGAGGACCCACATATTTTAATAAATGGTTGAAGATTGTTGCAACTAGGTGGGTCTTGTTTTCCAAGCTGTTTAGTTATATCTGATGGATGCCAATATTGAGAAAATCAATAAGGTCTTAAAAACTCAAAAATCATTGAAGATTGATGACAGAAGATTATTCAATTGCATTATTATAATCATTGTTTTTTTTGAGATTTTGTTCACAAAGAAAGTCCAACTAAACAAAAAAAATCCTTGTGAAACTATTTAAACAGCCTAATTAAATATTTTGCTCAAAGTACACCTTTATAGTTATCACCATCATTCCCTTGATAATTTACTATATTCTTTTCAATCTCACTTTTATCTACAATAATTACTATGCATATACCATGCTTCATTTTTGTGCATCGCAATAACATGAAATTTTTAATTAAACACACTACTTCTTCAATGATTTATTTTTCACTGCATTTCTTTGCAGGGATATCCATCAAACATAGTTCCACATGCACCCCCTGCAGCCCCAATGATGTATCAACAGAATGTCCAGGGAGGTAAGTTATTATCAATCGCTATAACACAACATTTGTCAAATTTATTTATAATTTTTATTGATACTTTTCAGTCTGTGATGTAGACTGCTTCGGGCTGATCCCAGTTAAAGGAACAGCTGTGTTGTTGGTAAAAAAAACCAGTCCAATACATTTCATAGGAATATTCCTTTCTGATCGTCAATGTGCTTCTGATTATTCAGTTCCTTTCAACTTTTAGTTTTTCCTCGATTTTTAATACTCTGATGATGAGGGACAGGCAATGCGGGCACATTAGACAATTAGGTTATTTTTCCTTATTATAAAAGTTTGCATTGTCAAACACTTATTGACTTCTATTGTACATTTAACTGCTGCCATATGCGCTCTAACAAATATCTGTTGTCACTTGCTTTACCCTTATTTATATCAAAAGGTAAATGGAAAAAATACAGTATTGATTCAAGTATAACTCGCAAAATTCTCTGTGGAAAAATAAACTCAAATTAAGTGCTTTGCATCATCAGTTTATATAGATTATTTGTAAAACTGCTTTTATAGGGCCACCACCACCATACTCTGCAGCACCAGTACCACAACAAGGCTATCCTGCACCATATCCTCAACAGCAAGTAGTGTATCAAACGGCACCTGGCTATGGGCAGCCAATGTACGGACCACAACCAATGTATGGACCACAACCAGGTTATGGACCCCAACCAGTTTATGTCCAAGGAGCTCCACAACAACAGCAGTCAAGCAATAACTCAACAAGAAACATGCTACTAGGGGCTGCTGCAGGTGGACTTGGGGGATACATGTTAGGCAGCATGGTATCTAATTCAATGCATCATGGTGGATGGGGACATCACGATAGTTTTGACAATGGCTGGGGCCATGATAGTTTTGACCATGGTGGATTTGATGGAGGCTGTGATGGAGGATTCGACTTTTAGGTCTCAGCAAAATATCATTTAATCCATTATTAGTCTTGTGTGTTAAGAAAAATACATCACAGTAAAGATTTAGTTCATTAATATCTTATTGATTAATTTTGTTTCAAGTTTTACTTGATTGCGTTGTTAGGAGTCATTTTAAGGGAGCCTGCTATCAATAACTATTGAAGATATCATAGCACAAACTAAACATTGGAAAACTCATGACACTTTCCTACAGGATCATGTGCAAGGCGTATTCTTGGAACGCAACGAACATTTGCTCCAAATATTTTGAACTCCAGCTAATAGGTTTTGAACCAACTTCGGACATGGTTAAAGCTTTAGAAAAATCCTGTATTTGCTTCTCTCTAGGATAGAAACGCCTTTACTTATCAGCAGGGAATTAAGAAAATCATTTTATGTTGGAAATTACAAATAGAAGGCATAGGAAAGGACCCAGGCTTTGGCATTGTGTGAGAGAACTGACGATTTTTTAAGGTTTTTACAAGATGTAATGTAGAGAAACCTAATATGATCAGGATTAACCATAGTACCGTATGGATGAGATTATGCTCAACATACCTTGTAAAAAAGTATGTAAACAAGCATTGATAATTTCTAATGGATTCTCCATCTCGAATATTTAAATTGATATTTTTAGTGATCTAAGTCTCGCAATCTTGGGAATATTCATTTTAGTCTTGAAGTATGTTACCTTATAGAAACAGGGGTAGCGCTAGGATTTGCCTAACAAAAGGGCTAGGTTCCCTGACAGAGCCTATTTGACAAAACAGAGGTTGCCTTTCTAAACAATAGAACACCATTTTGTGTTAGAAAATCCCCGACAGGCATAGAATATTTTGCCTTCAGGGGGCTAACGCTCCCAAACGGGAGGACTACAGCCCTCTTCAGGCGCTACCCCTCTGTAGAAACCCGTCTTATAAGCGGTATTTAACAGTGATCAGTTACATTTTAGTGTGTTTAGTGTTGTGTGCGTGTAAATTAATCAAGCTTAAATTATGCAATGTGGCATCTTAATGTGCTGCTGGATGAAATCAGCACCGAAGAAAATCGTTGCACATTTGTCATTAGATTTAGCATTTTGTATTCTAACAGGCCATCATCACAATATATCTAATATTTTATATTCGTTTAGTATTTGATAATTACAACTTCTTTTGCATGCAATCTCATCTTAACACTGTTAAGGAGCAATGTTGACGTCATCTAGAGTTAAAAACACATTTGTAAGGAAGAATCCCTGCCAAAAATCTTGAACCGCAAAATTTTTTTTCACCTGCGGCTTCCCCCTCTCCCTTCCAAACAACGTGGCTTTCATTTTCACCTTTCATTGTCACCTATTGCAAAATATTTTAAGTACAATCAATTTTCAATTTGTTTTATTGGGAGAAGGAGGTTGATACCAGCGTTATTAGCCCGGGAGTCACACCGCAATCAATAAAGCATGACTTTATAAGTGTTCCAACGACGCAGGGGCATTATTGATATCAGTATCCTAGCCATCTTTTAAGCACGGTTACGATGTCAAAGCATGGCTCCACTTCATTCAACCTGAAGGAATATCTTCCAATATGCTCATTAATATATGTCTCTTCCAAACATTTATGCATCTTTTTGGCAGTAAGAATATATCAGATAAAATTGACGATATGTTGTCCATTATTACAAGGCGAGAGATTATTGTTCAGAATTTTAGAAATCTGAAACCAACATAGCAAAATTTCGCCAACTGTTCCACAATGATAAAATCATCAAACAGATGCTGTACTCCTTGATAGCTACCAAATAGTCCTCCACAGCAACCAAATTGCCCTTCCGCGCAAAAAAGGTGTTGCGTATCTCATGGCTAAAGATGCTTTACTTTCGTTAGTATTTCAGAGCTAATTTGCATCTGGGGATAAGGGGTACATAAACTTAAGTAATATATAAAGATTAAACATATTTACAAGATTCCTCATCAGTTCAGTTTTCATAATGTTGTACGCATGCATCAACTCTTATTTGTTATCCTCTGTTTTGTTGCTCTGTTGTCACTTGTTACTTTTTTTGCTCCTTTTTTGTCGATCTTTTCCATGAACCTGTGCATCAACTCATTTCTTTAATATCAATTCTACAATCAAGTAGAATTTAGCGCAAGAACTTCATAAACTTGATAATTTTGTGATTGATATGAATATATGGTACCAACGATGGGTGGTTTATCGAATTCAAATTTGCATATAAATGCGATGATATGCATGGTTTCTATAACAAAGACATTTATAATTGCTAGTTACTGCCTTACATACATTGAACATTACTACGTTTCTAAATATGTTTACTATTATGATTTTAGAGCTTAAATTTGGTGACATATTGAGCGTATCCTTTAAATAAGTAGAAGCAGTTGAACGCAATATTTTCAAAATTTGCAACAAGCAGTAATGGGAAACTGCTGCAATGCACTACTATAAGTTACGTAAATAGTAATGTGGCGCCTCAAATGTTTGTGACGTCAGATTTTATACTTAAAAAAGCACTGGATAGTAACACCGTTTATCAGTTGCAACTTATATTCAAGTGTGCAAAGGCAAATTTTCAGGGCAAGTTTGTTCAAAGCAGATATTGTTTTGGATTTAAGTGTTATTTTACAAAGAAAACTCGAAGTGTGAAAGATTCGACGTTGATGCGAATATGGGTAAAGCTCAGTCTAAGTTGAGAAATGCATCGAAAGAAGAACCGAAGAAGAACAAAAGGGTACGAATTCTTGTGAATGACCAATAATTTAATACCGTATGTTTGATGAATATTTAAACATTTGGTAGGGAACCTGGGACAGTTGGAAAATCTCTTTAATAATGCAGTTGCAGAAGAAATCACGTTTCATTTTAATTGACTTGATTTTTAAAAGGGTGTTGATAAAATTGTAGTAGTAGAAATATGCCATTTTATTTCCAGAGTAAATCCTGCAAGAATTCAAAGCCAATAAGATGGTTGGCAAAGCGTTTGAGCATCCTGTCAAAGTGGATTGGTATTGAAGAAGAGAACGTGAAAGCCAACGTTGACAATATACCACACAGTGATCTAGACCAAAATCCTATATGTAAGTGTTAAGTTTAAGCATTGTATCACACTTGATATTGCCTCACATCAGATGAATTGGAGGAGAACTCATTCTAATATTTATCCGTATTTTCTTCTCAGTACCCTATGGAGATAGCCCATTAGTATTTCTCTTCATAATATCTTCTAACAAGATTTTAAAGCAACGTAGCACGCAGAGTATAAAGCATTCCTCTACTTGAAAGATTTGATTCAACAGTTTTTTTGCGATTGATCGAGAGTTCCAAGCATGCAAGTGAGTTCAACCAATTGCAAATGTACCACGTGCTGGAACAACACCAGTAATAACAGTGCTAAGCAAGAAGTATAAAAGTATAATTGATGTTTCTTCTAGATAACCGATGGGGGAAAAATGAATATAATAAAGCTACAATTTTGGAAAGCAAACTCGGCAAAGAATTAGAATCATTGAGAGGAGAACTCTTAGCCGTTGGTCTAGATGGTATGTAATGTAACCAATGTTTTTCTCTGTCATTAGATTTATAGTTAGCATTTCATTTGGGATATGCAAGGGAATCATTTTTTAAGAGAGATAAAACGATCAAACTGTTGTTACATTAAGCAATTCGTATCAAGTGCAGAGCATTTCAATCAAGACAATATTCAACGACAAACCCAATTCATTTGTCACGTTCACAAAAGGTCCAGTATTTAGTGTGTTGCCAAACATTCATTTAAATGTATTTACACAAATAAGAGATCAATAGAGTTATAAGAATACCTCATTATATAGCTTTTAGCTTCAACTAATCAAGCATGTTAAATATTAACCAATTATTCTTGATATCAAATAGAAAATAACATCGATGTGGTTAAAGGTCTTGGTTTGTCAACATCTTATTTCCTGGAAACAGACCAAAACCCAGGTAAGTGACATATTCTGTTTAACTTTCGTAGCTACCTCAGTAAATAAATTCCATAATAACTACAGGTGGTAAAGCGGGAAATTACATTGGTTAAAAACATGAATGAATCTTGCTTGCCTAGAAGCAACATCAATGGTTTCAAACGATCGCAAACAAACTTTGCAGTAGAAATTCAAGGCAAGTTGCTTGGCCCTCCCAATTCAATGAAGACTCCTATTTCTGCAACTCTTTGCATTAAAACTAACATGAATTCATTTGCTTGTGATACACCGTAAATTTGCACTAATTTCAACAGAAGAAAGACGTTGACCACTTCGCAGCACTTTACATATGATTGATTTATTTAATGCCTTTTAATGACAAAAACATTCTAATTTTTCGTAATCATTGCATGCATAAACTATGATTTTATGTTCTTAAGGATGTTCATATTGGAGTGAAGAAATGTTACATGCAAATTATCATGGTATTAGAACAAGACAATCAAGAATCAAAAATCCAAGTAAGTCAATAATTTAAGCATTTTCTAATATATAACTTCATACTCTGCAAAGAGTATCACTTCAGTGTACATCATAACATGCACTTTTCAATCTTCAAATTATTTTTAAGCGTAAAGTTTACTCCTGCTGCTACTGATAACTCATATGATACATTTGCCTTCCATATTTGCATCGTAGAAGAAGGATTACGCAGCAAATATTCCAAGAGCCAGGCAGGAAATAATTGTGATGAGATAGAAGAGATTTATGATAACACAGAGGCCAATGTTGAGATTGATGACGTGTTCCCAAGTAAGTGTTTATAAGTCTAGGTATAATACAGGTCTGACTTGTAAAGGGTATGAATCTAGGACTGTTTTTTAGAATATATGTGCCATTCAAGAGAGAGAGAGACGTCGTTGGCTGTGGAAATGTAGGATTTAAATGTGGTTATTTTAACTGTACACGTTAGTTATGAATATATAAATATAGCTTTATCACTGATCAATCCTCAATTTTTATTCAACTTGACTTTATAGGCGTGTGTTGACAATGATGGATTAGTAAACCTTTCTAATAACTTTTAACAGCTTTATAGCAATATTGCATTGAGCAGGTAGAGCCACTACCCACTATCCAGTGTTACTAATGAATTTATTGTATAATATACAATATGTGTTGCAATGAAAACATACAGTTTTACATTTCATCCAATATCAGTCTATATTTTCTAATATCAAATACGTTAATAACAGCAAATTCCAAAATTTCAGACAACAAAAATGAAGTTATTCACAACAATGAAGAAGTTATAATCGAGGCTAAAGAGGAAGATCAAATTATGAGTAGGTTTTTAAATTAATCTTTTTTTCTAAATGCGTATTGTAATATCAAAATATATCAAAAGATCATTTTGGACACAGAGCTAGAAATTGTTCTTTAACCGAGAAAGATGAAAAAGATAATTTGTTCATGCATGTTAATACTGAAAAAGTAAAAATAGTTATTTCTTTCTCATAATTGTTATCGTAGTGACAATATATAAATCTAATTTTTCCTATTAACTTTAGCTATTAAAATTTATGGTACTCCCAAATGTAAGTTTGGTTTCTTGATTTCAGATGGATTGTATGCTCATTTAAGCCACTTTACACCTAAATACATATTTGGAGGAGACCTTCAATTGGCAGAACCAAATGACGATTTACAACAACCATTGATTGAAATCATTACTGAAGAAAAGCCTTACTATGTTGTCGCCAGTATTGTCATCAATTACACATTGGCCAAACAATATGTTACAAATGGCCTTACAGAAATGAATTCGATTCGTATGGGTAATTCATTGAATCAGCAACTGAAGAGGTGGAACAAACATCTTCCTGTTTCATGGTCTCAGTTTTGCATTAAAGTCAACAAGAACTCATTTCATAGATTCGTAACAACTCAAATGATTGTAGAGAAGTTTGCAAAGGATGATGCTGAATGCTCATTTGCTCAAGCAAAGATGGAAAAATGGTGCTAAAATGTGCTGCATCATCAGAAACGATATTATTGAATTGAATAAAATGGAAGTTGTTTGTTGTTTATTTAAGATTTAGCAACCGTTGTTGTTAAAAAGTTTTCAATTTGAATTGTTTTAATAGTTCTGTTTAAATGCAACAACCCGTTGTTGTTGTATGGTTGTTTATGAAAAATGATAGTTATAGCTTTGGATTTCAAATCTGCATTGTCATTTTTGTTTTTTCTTAAACTAATAATGGGGAGGTAGTAGTCTTAGAATATTTTTAAAGTGAGAGGTGCAAAATATCCTAAGTTTCAAATACAGGACGAAGACCTTACCCAAAATAATTGTTTAGATTTGATAAGAATATTAATAAGAAGCAGTATTAAGCCAAAAACCATTGTTTTAAACGTGAATGGAGTAGAGTTCATAAGTTTTAATAATTGGAAATATTAGTGGTAAATGGGGTACTGATTCAAACTCATTTTATCTTGTAATGCGAAGGTCATAAGATATTGTCATGTTTTGTCATGTCATGACATTCTCACCTGTTGGTTATATTTGTCAGCTTCTTGCATATTTTTCATAGGATAAAAAATTAAAAATTTGTTTTGGGAAGAGCTTTGGGAACTTGTCTGATATTCTTGGAAGCTCATTGAAGAGTTAGAAATACTATATTAATTGGGTGGAGATGGCCTATGTTTTAAGACGCTAGCTAGTAATATTCGTGCAGTGCATGACAGTCATTACCATTACAGCAGCCCCTTTTTGCCCGTGGGAAAATATTTACAATGCAAAATTTCAGACACTTGAAATACATCTATTTCTTGCACACTGGACATAAAAATGGCCGATCTTGGCTAAACATTTCGTCTTCGGCAATTTTCAGTAGCACAATGCTTGCAATAGGTGGTGACATTATCGCCGGAACCAGGAGGTATAGATGATTCCTTGGTTTGTATGTTGGATAATGAAAAATTCTCAACCACCGAATGGCTATTCTCTTTGGCACATGCTTATGGCAGATGATGTTTGCCGCTTCCCTCAATTTCATAATCTCTCCATAACTAGTAGCCATTGGTCAAGACATACATCTTTCAAAGATTATCAAACTCTGCTTATAAACTCGATGCCATAGTAGGGAAGCTGCTGAATTTATATTTCCATACATGGATGGAAGGTTTGCTAATGTGCTCCATGATTTACCTCAATTATACCAGAATCATCCACTTCCCTTATTTAACACCGTTAACAAGACTGAGGCGTTGATGCTGCCATTTCAATACCTAATGGTACATGTTCTCTGATGAAGAGTCTTTTGATAAACCCCCCAGCAAAGTCCTGTGCTATCTTTTTTCTTGTGGCTTAGTTGCGTGGCAACGATTATAGTTCTCCAGAAGGTCCTAGCATCTTCTAAAAGGCAGCATGCATAAACCGTTTCCCATAACTAGTTACCCTCCAGTAATAGCGGAGCCATGAGGGGAATAGGGGGTTCAGATCCCCCCCCCCAATTTCTAAAAGTTAGTTTCTGAGATTCGCACAAAATGAAACAAAATTGGTCTCTCGGGAGGGGTGCGCAAGATCTAGCGCTTTTGTCATATGATTAAGCGATCTAATTAATGTTCGACACGAAATCTATTCTAAATTTAGCTAAAAGGATGTTTTCTGCGTTTTCGGCTGAGCTTAAACGGCGTGGTCATGCAAAATGTTTTATAGCTACTCCCCTGACCAACTTCTTCAATTTTCCGGTTCTGGCTCCGCTGCTACCCTCCAGAATCTTTTAAATACCTGAATAGCTGTTAATCAATATCATATTTCTTTCCATATTCTATGTAGTTATGTGTCTTATTACCAAATTTAGACACATCAGAGCAAATAAAATTAACACATTGTCTTTCTTTGTCGGTTTCTTCAGATCCATTCCAACCCATCCAAATAGGCTACTCGGGATTTCCGTCGTGTACAAATTTATATTGCTTTCCTCCTAATTGAACTTTCATCTATAAAACTTCCATTAAAAAAAGCATAAGGGCCTGCCTCTGTCCCTTAGTTACATAGCGCCATCATTGATATTCTGCAAGGGATGGTAGTCTGGGGTGGCTTTTCCGAGAACAGGAAATTTAGACTCAATGATATTGTCACCCTTCCTTTTCTGTGGAATGAATATCAAAACTTTTCTATTATCTAACCGACATTGCTTTCCATTTATTAGTTGTCTGCAATATAAATATTACTAAAGGGACACAGATCCAAATAATTTGGCTGAAACTGTGACAATTGTCCCATGGAAATAATATGCTACTACTTTTACACAACACTACCTAGCAATGAGAATTTTGTATAAAGAGACATTTTTTATTTACTACAATCTTGTTGGCAGAAAGTACCTTATGACCGTAAAAGATTCATTCCAGTTATAATGATTAATGCTTGTGATATTTGCATCAATGCTAATTACTGCCTAGAAACTATTGAATATCCTCAAGTCTCTTAAAATGCTCCCTGGGATGGCTGTAAGGCATAAATTTCCGACGTATTCTGTGCATTCTCAACAGGCAAAGAAAGTTTTGCTAGAAAATGCATGAAATTTGTAACTTTCATCAATGCAAAGCTGCTGTAGGTACTTGCGAAGCCGTGTTCTTTACTTTCTGAATTGTGACGTAAATTTTAATTTGGCGGCTCAAATGTTTGTGACGTCAGATTTTACAATTATAAAAGCACTGGATAGTAACACTATTTATCAGTTGCAACTTTATAGTCAAGTGTGCAAAGGAAACTTTTCAGAGCAAGTTTGTTTAAAGCAGATATTGCTTTGTACTTAAGTGATATTTTACAAAGAAAACTCGTAGTGATAAAGATTCGACGTTGATGCGAATATGGGTAAAGCTCAGTCTAAGTTGAGAAATGCATCGAAAGAAGAACCAAAGAAGAGCAAAAGGGTAAGAATACTTTATGAATAGATGATTATTGAATAATTTATCTTTGATTATTGACTCAAAACCTTTTACGAACCTTGGTTGATAACTAGGTACCCTTGCTAAGACAACATTTGTAGTGAAAAGGGTACATTATTCCTCCGAAAGGGGATCCGTTACATCAGTAACTTCTTGCCAGACATCTGGAAAAAGGCTAGTGATCAAGCGTTTGATGGAAGAAGACAAGCTTTATTTAGTTGTAGGACTAAGAACGATTGTTATTGCAAAAGGAAGCCCCAATTTCCCCACCTGTTAGAAGCTCTTTATCATTATTCTACTTCAATGTCTTTGAAAACAATTGGATGCCTCTTAATGATAGTAATATGAAGGAATCTTCTTGAAGTGCTACACAAAGCATATTACTTGGCTGTTTCCATTCTCATTGCAAAGTTACATTTGATTAACCATTGTAATAAGATCAGGAATAATATAAAACCATGTCTTTAGCATCTTGCTGTATTTCAGGCTATGTCAATATAAGTCTAAGGGTGAATAAATGGTGTCTTCGAACTTTTCTGCCAGCAGTACGATTTAGTAGCTATAAAGATTTGTTCGCTCTTATCATGTTTCATCTAGATTAATTAGAATTGAAAGATGATGGTGATAAACTTGGAGTATACAAATATGCCATTTTATTCGCAGAACAAGTCCTGCAAGCATTCAAAGTCAATAAGATGGTTGGCAAAGCGATTCAGTGTCCTATCAAAATGGATTGGTATTGAAGAAGGAAAAGTGAAGGCCAATGCTGACAATATACCACCCAGCGATCTAGATCAAAATCCTACTTGTAAGTGTTACGTTTCAGCATTGTGTCTAACATAACCTTGCCTGACATCCGATTGGCTGGGAAGGAGGACTGGTTTTAATATTTATCGGTATTTTCTTGCCAAAACATTATTGGGATAGCCTATTGTTATTGCTTCTTCATAAAATTTCCTAAAATGGTTGTAAAACAACATTTTGTGCAGAGGAACAAGTATCCTTTTACTCAAAAGATTGAATATAAACAGCTTTTCACGACTGATCGAGAGATTCAAACTTGCAATCCAATTAAGCAAATAGTGGAATATAACAAGTGCTAAAATAGCATTAATTGTATCAGTCAGCCAAACTTGCAAAAGTGTATTTCATGCTTCTTGTAGATCAACAGTGTGTGCAAAGTGCATGTAATGAAGATAAAAATTTGGATAGCAAATTTAGCACAGAATTAGAATCAGTGAGAGGAGAACTCTTGGCATTTGGTCTAGATGGTATGTAATATCACATTTGTCTTGTTTTAGTTAGACCATTTCAATTTCGATAGAACTATTAGAAAACATAAGCATGATATTTAACTTATCATTAAGCTTAAACTTGTCAAGGATGATAAAATAACAACTAATTATTCTTGAAATCCAAATAGAACATAACATCGATGTGGTTAAAGATCTTGGTTTGTCAACATCTTATTTCCTGGAAACAGACCAAAATCCAGGTAAGTGACTTTGTATTTTTGACATGATTCATCTACCATTACAAATACATGCCATCCATCATAACTAGATGCAGTAAAACATAAACTGGTAGAAATATTATTTTCGGAAGTCACTAAATGCTACCTCTTCTGTCATCTCTTTCATTCAACCTGACGTGAATGCATTCGCTATTCATACATAGCTTATTCGCTTCAGTTAAGAGCAGAAGAATGTACAAGTGGACTAATTTGCAGCACTTAGAATATAAATGACTAATCTAATGCCTGTTTAATGGGCTTACTGATCTTTTTGCTAATTCTTTACATCTGTATTCAATAACTATATTTTGTCAAGGATGTTCTTATTGGAGTGAAGAAATGCTGCAAGCAAACTATTATGGAATTAGAACAAGACAACCAAGAATTAAAAATCCAAGTAAGTCGATAATTGATGGTCTATGTAAGATATCATTTTAAATACGGCTGAAAGTATCAATTCAATGTACTCTCATGTCATAAGGTCAGCCATTCTTGAATTTAATCTTCAGCATAAAATTTACACCTACTGCGACTGATAACTCATATGATACATTTGCCTTCCATATTTGCATCGTAGAAGCAGGAATGCGCAGCAAACATTCAAAGACCCAAGCAGGAAATGATTGTGATGAAATGGAAGATGTTTATGATAACACGGAGACTAGTGTTGAGATTGATGATGTTTTCCCAAGTAAGTGTTCTAGATATAATACCTTCTGCGTATAAATGAATTTTAGTATGTATACCATACATGTTAGAGACGTAGTTTGCTGTTGAATTATAAGCTTTAAATGTGGGCATTGTAGCTGCACATATCCTTAACATATACAACATTGTTATAAAATAATCTTAAATTTTCATTCAAAATTTCTTCCAAGGTGTCCTAGGGGACAAATTTGAGGAGTTAAGAGATAAGGCTGATAATCAATACACTGAAGGAGAAGTATCAAAAGTAATTGAGTTATCAGAGATTTCCTCCAAAAATGGTAAGATAGATTCATATTCCATTACTCTTTCTTAAACATTTTAATCCAGTGTTTATATAGCAAGCTTATCAGATCACATTCTTTTATATCAAATTGAATCTTGATTATTTGGACAAGACCACTTTGAGCATTACCCTTCTGTCTAATTTGACGGCAAAGAATCTCACTTTTCTAAATTACTTTAGTGAATTTCTGCTGGTAAATGTCTGTTTCTTTTAAACTATCCAAACATTATTTGCGGAAAAGGGTCTATTAGTAACCTTTCTCTAAAATGATGCACTAGAATAGAGAGTAGGAAGTATCACTACCCACTAGCTGAATACAGTGCTATTAATGAATTTATCGGTCGAACTGAATAAAGGTATACTCTAATAACTGTCATGTTCGATCGATACTCGGTCTGTGGTTAATCATATCAAATTACTAGTTATAGAGCTTCAACTCAACTCTTTACATTCTCTTCTAAATAAAAATTTTTCTCTAAATTTCTAGATAACAATGATGAAGTTATTCAGAACAATGAAGAAGCTCCAAGTGAAGCTAAAGAGGAAGATCAAATAATGAGTAGGTTCAACTATTGTTAAATTTACCTTTCTTTTTCTAAATACAAATCTTAGTATTAAAGCATCCTCAAAATAAGATTGTTTAGGACTTGACGCTAGAGATTTTCCCCTAACTCGGAATTATCAACAAGCAGGTTCAAAGTGATTTAGAAGCTCAATATGATATTATTTTAGTGCCCTTTATCATTCAATTACTGGATCCAAAAGATACTTGGTGGATATTTTGACCATGAAAAGTTAAAATATAATTTTCGTTAATTGTTATCGTACTGGCCCTATATAAATCAAACTTTTCCTATTAACTTTTTAGCCATTAAAATTCATTGTACTCTCTAATTCAAGTTTGATTTCTTGATTTCAGATGGATTGTATGCTCATTTAAGCCACTTTACACCTAAATACATATTTGGAGGAGACCTTCAATTGGCAGAACCAAATGACGATTTACAACAACCATTGATTGAAATCATTACTGAAGAAAAGCCTTACTATGTTGTCGCCAGTATTGTCATCAATTACACATTGGCCAAACAATATGTTACAAATGGCCTTACAGAAATGAATTCGATTCGTATGGGTAATTCATTGAATCAGCAACTGAAGAGGTGGAACAAACATCTTCCTGTTTCATGGTCTCAGTTTTGCATTAAAGTCAACAAGAACTCATTTCATAGATTCGTAACAACTCAAATGATTGTAGAGAAGTTTGCAAAGGATGATGCTCAATGCTCATTTGCTCAAGCAAAGATGGAAAAATGGTGCTAAAATGTGCATCATCAGAAACGATATTATTGAATTATGTAATATGAAATTGTTTGTTGTTTATTTAAGATTAGGAACCGTTGTTGTCAAAAAGTTTGCAATTTGAATTGTTTTAATAGTTCTATTTAAATGCAACAACCCGTTGTTGTTGTATGGTTGTTTATGAAAAATGTTAGTTATAGCTTTGGTTTTCAAATCTGCATTGTAATTTCTGGATTTTCCTAATTCTTGCAACGGGAATGTACTAGACTAAGTATGAATCTGAGCTTATATTTTCAACAACTCAAAAGTGTCAACAAGAGGGTGGCGAGCTTTATACAAAACTTAGATTTGATTAGTACATGTAGAAGGAGCAAAATTAAGCATCATTTCAAAACCGAAAGTTTCTCGGCTCGTAGGATGGTTCACCTACGCCTTAACCACTCGTCGATGCCACCGTCTCTGATTTCTACAAAGGAGGTCAAAACCTTTTGTGGACCATTCTACGCCAACCCTACTCACACGCGCATACGCTGTTTTGGTATACCCTTCTTTTAAATTGTCCAACTTCAAGGACACCATGATATGACCATCAAAGTTTGACGGTTTGGGTGTTGTGATTTATAGTCTGTCATTAGACAGAGCATACTCTAACGACTTTACACATGCCCTTGGTCGCTGTGCGTATTCGCATTTCGCATGTGGCAGTCACATACGGTGCTTGGTAATACGGACCAGGTATCAATCTATATCCCTGGGTAGAAAGAGGCACATCTTTGTATTAACACCACGGGTGCATAAATGGTAAGGGGGGTCGCTAGTCTTTTAACTTGACCTCTACAGCACCGAGGCAGCAGTGATCAGAACGAAGCAAAAATAAGAATGTATAAAAGTTAGCCATGTGTAGAATCAAATAAAACTACGGATAATATTCAAATAACAAATTATTTTATTGTTACTTGTTAATCCAGTAAAACATTGGTCATTACTAATTTACGGCTTATCATCCAATCCTCGAGGTTGTTCTCAGAGACTTCCATAACTGACGCTAGAAAAAACTAAAAGAGAAAAGAACAGTGAAAGTTTTTTGTAAAAACTGACTCAAAAATGTAAGTTGATAACAATTATTAAAAAATTAGACAAAAGTTAGAATAATGGAAACAGATAGCCATTAGGGTACTGTATTCTACGTCTTTGAAGACAAATCGCAATCTTTTTGTGAGGGGAGCAGTGTGAAGTGGAAGAAAAACTTTTTAGTTTTGAGAAAGACCTTAACAAGTAAAACTTTTTCAAACTGAAAAAGATAAATAATAAAGGTTATTGCAATCTTCCTTCTATAGAAGAGGCTTATTTTGTCTATTGCAATTTGAAAATAATTTCGCTCCTTCCTTACTAAAGTTGAAGTAGCCAATTTAGAAGTAAATGTGCTTTGGTCATTGGCAACATGATGTTGAAAATCAGGAATTCGCCAGAACATGGAGTGACGGCACTTTTTGGAACATTAAACAGGAAAGGTCACCTCTTGCTTGAATGTTTTGAAATCAGAAGATGACATATGCCATATCAAACATTAATTCAAAATCGAAAAAGAGAAACAATAGCCTGAAATAAGGTAAGTCTTTACCTTAATGGCTTCTTGCATTGACAACTTGCACAGTTCGTATACCGGAAGTGACATCACTAAGAGGCACAGTTTTGCCTGTGTATGGATAATTTAGAAAATTAATTGAAGTAGTTTTTCAGCAAAATACTAGCGTATTTAATAATATTCCATTTTGTGTATTAAAGTATTGAATGCGTTGATGTAAATTGTAGCGGAATAAGTAAAGCCATGTCACAGACCAAAATGATGACATTTGATCGTTCAAAGTATTTAACACCTATTGGATTGGAGTCCCTGTTTAACAAAATCTTCTATCCATTAAAATAATTAATTGTGACCCTAAACCAATTCAACCAATGAGAGTAACCGAATCTAAACCAATCAGACTGCTGATTTGATTATGTGATCTTATCACTGCACTAGCATTGAATAACGCTTTTGGTCTATTTTTCATGTAATTTTACCTTTTCTTGTAAAGGCAAGCTATTAACTTTACACGACCGTTCAAAGTCTATTTGATTGACAAAGTTGTTTTGATAACTTACGCGAAGGTGAGCAATGGTTGATAGTTCGATGCGCGAAAATTGCACAACTGCCTTAACTTTTGATGATACTTCGGTGTCATTCTCAAGCAAGAGAAGTCTCTGTTCGTCACACAGTGTTTCGTACCTATCCACGATAAATGAATATTCAGACAATTAATGGCTATATGATTAAAAGTCGTCGGGAATTTTGTGATGAATTTTAACTTTCACAGTTTCATTTGTTAACGTCTTGCTTAAATTTGCAATTACATTATACGCCCTGCAACCAAATATTGCTTTTCGCCTAATTTAGTTGTATTTTTAAAACGCGTGAAATTTTGCAACGAAATTATCTAAAAACTTGCCATCCAGTTGGTCGTGCATTATCAAAATCTTCACGCTTCTGCATTTCCTTGACTTTGTTCCTCATGTTTCTTAAATCCTCTTCGGGGAATATTGATACATCCAAGCATCTGAGGCGCTGCCTGAAATATCTAACAAGAAAAAAACATCAATAGAAGACATTAGATTAATACAGTTGTTTACGGTAGGATGAGGTCAGTCCACAACATCACCTAAGCTAAAAGTGAAGAATGAGTCGAATTAAACACCGCTCCAGAAGAAAAGGTGTTTGTTTTTCATTTTTCTTGTAATTCCGAATTATTTCATAATATCATTTGGGGTCAAGCTTTTCAACTGGCCTAAGAAGATTCATCGATTTGATTTTAAAACTGCTGACTTGATGGACCTGGAAAGCAGTTCGTTCCCCCAACAACCGTCACTGCTAACATGCGATGAACGAATCTCCATCGATGTGCTTTAAAATAACAAATTTGTTTACACTCTGCAGGATCATATTTGCAGGAAAGATATCAGCTTTAAGAGCGCAATTTGTCGTGTTGGTTTCTCTATGACAATGTTCGAATGTTGCTGCATTAGCTTTTAAGGGGAATATGACATTGTTAAAAATTAAGGGCTCATACCTTCTAATCATGTATACAATATACATTTGCGGGTTTTAAACTTCATATTTTATTATATGGATTTCAAATCATTTAATAGATCACCCGACACCTACCCCACTCTTGCGTCGAGCTCCCTCTGCAGTTTATCAGAATTTTTGGATTTCATTTTATCAAAAGCTTTCCTTGCATCATCTAGAACTAGCTCTGCATCTTCAAGCTGCTTCTTCCTAAAAAAAAGGAAAGTCACGTTGATAAACTCAACTCCTCTTGTTGGTAATTACCGAAATACTAATTGCTATCTTTGCGGGGTTTTCGAGAGTTCTTTAATAAGCCCATGCCATAAATCGCAGTCTTCGTTATAAAATTGAATTGTTATACGCGCAGTTTTCCGCTCATGCCATTGAGGTCAATAGCGAAAAAGAGGCTTATGGCATTAACCTAGTCCCATAGTATTGCTATTAACAAAGAACCCGTAGCTAACTCTTTGCTCGACAAAAGACTTTGACGTTTTGAAACTATGCGCCATACATGCATGAGATTAAACGCAGAAACGTTTAAGTTCTGGGGGGGGGGAGACTATCAGTTAACATCATTATTGTCTAGTACGCATGCTTACAAAATATGTGGACGGGGGATGCTTTTCGTCAAAGATATAAGTAACTCTACCAATGCTCCAAATAGATACTAAATGTGATGGAATGAACAACGGGAAAGGATGATCAAGTCAAATTCATTCATTCCATTGCAAAATTGAGATCAAATCGACAGATCAAGGTGCTTATTATAAAACTTCATTAATTTAAGAAGAGCAAGCATGTTTAACAGAATGAATACATTTCCTGTTACAATAATTTCTATTCCGGCAATAGTTCCCTCCCAAAACTATCTCTGATAATTTACCTTTGGTTGTTTAAGAGTAGAAAATACTTACGTTAACTCTTTTGGTGGTTTCCTTATTGTCTTTACCTCTACAATAGGCAGTTAGCGTTAAAATATGCAATTAACGAAGCAGATAATTTGCAACAGGGCTAGGAGAAGAGATAAATGGGACTCTTAACTGTCTCCTGAATGCAAGATTAATGAAGACAGAACTACACAGCAAATACAGTAGATGAGTTATTTTTTGTTGCGATGTAAGAAGGGTTTATAGGCCAATAACGGGTTTTACTTTGAGGATGTCTGATAAAGTTTCTGGAGCAGTTAAAAAGGTTAACAAACACAAAGTGCCCAAAAGAGCGCTTAAAAATTTAGAGACGAAAATACTACAAACACACCATCTTTTCTTGCATCTTCTTGAAGAACTCTTTGCCAAATGGGTAGATCAAAATTTCCTTTGTTCGGAAACAGGGCTCCTCGCCTGCCATTTAATTCAAAATATCACAGTTTAGACTGAACTTTTGTCATAGATTTTAACATACCATTCGCCACCATCGTTGCTGATGGTTGTAGGAACTTAATGCCAACTTCTAATGAAAGATAATGATATCTAGAAATTTCCGATTAGGCCCTCATAAATGTGAGTTTTTATTTAATGAAAGTTCATGTGAAGCATCTTCAACTGGAAGAAAACTGTAAAAAATGATACTGCAAACTAATATATTACGAAATATTTTCTTAATTAAAGACCAGTATAGCGAAAATTGATCCCTACCTTATTCAACTTCAACGCATAACTATAATGCTACAAATTTAAATCAACCCTTCCTTTACTTTTAACGCCAATACAGGCTCTAAACCCAGTAATAACCCTTAAAGATGTTAACTCTCTACATTAAAGGGACCATTACCCTACCATAATCTACAAATTACCCCATACATTGACTCTAACAAAAAATAGTAGACTACCTTGGTTTTAAAATGTTACTAATGATTTTTGAGTTCATGAGCAGTGAGCTGAATTTCGCATATCTCCCCGGATCCGTTGACTTTCCCGCCTCAGGTTGAGCCGATATCAAACTTTCCCACGTGTCAATACGTGTGTTTCCATGTCCGGGTGCAGGGTTGAGCGATAGAAGTTTTGTTGTTGATTTATTTTGTCTGGAAGTAAAAGATGAATGAATGTGTTTATGCAAGCTTGCATCTGTAAGAAGACGAATAATTTAGAATTGGATCGAGAGCATATACCAAACGTGTCCCGTTTTGTAGACCATGACAGCGTCTACATAGGCTCTGTACAAACAAGATGCGATTCTTGTTCCAAAGATTCCCCGTGCAAGAAAACCCTGGTACTGACCTTGACTGGGTCATTTTATAGATCATCATAAAAGTACCAAAATGCAGACATTATAAGGGTAAATGAATGAAAAATCAACTGTATGAATGCATGAAATAAACAGCAAATGGGTTAATAAATGAATCAATAAAAAAGACACAAAATAATCTAGCAAATGATATGAAAATATTGTGTTCTTGCAGGGTAAAAATAGACGCCGTAAGACTAGCCTGTGTCCCAAACCTCAAACCTGAAAGATCTTTGGCTGGTGGTCTGGAACACAGGCTAAGTATTATAACAACATAGGTTTTTACAAATAAGAGGTTTGGAAGGGCAAAGATTGATTTTTGCAAGGCAAAAGTGGCATCACCCTCCCAAAGCAGCGCATAAAATTATGCTCCTGCCAAAACCCAATTAATGAATAGAAGACTGTGAGGACGAATTATTGTAAATGGTACCCGATTCTATTTGTGACATGCAGGCCAATGCTACTTTTAACACTGGTCTCCGCTGTATTCAAGCGGCATCTGCTGCCTGCTGATCCAACGTCTTCAGTTGATATATTCAGCAATGGTGCTTTTACAGTTGCCATCGACGTCGGGCCATTCATCCCATTTTCTACTGGTGTGCTGCCACTCAACTTGTGCGTGCGATTGCTTAAAAGATGCATCGTTGGAACTGCAGACATGCGATGCCTTGCATAAGTGGGATGACCACCATCCGTGTATACTTCTTTCTTCAATGCCTTTAGTATTTCTGGAGCCAAGGGATTCTTAAAAGAATAAAGGATCATATAAATATGAATATTGGAACTATATCTAGATCCATATTTTATCGCGCGACGCTGAATTAAAATATTTTATTCTAATCCATTATGTATTAGTCATCTTATTTACTTCATTTTATCACAATATTTTTATTTTGCACCATCTCTCCTCTGCAAGCCAGTCCTGTTGACTGGTGGGTCACCATGATTAAAGAAGTTTAAAATGAAAAAATGGTACAATTATTATGTATTCTATCACGTCTTGCAGTTTTTTGCTATTTCATGGGAAACATTTGCATTTTTTATAGAAAAAGATATACCTTAAAATCTCCGAATCAAAGTACTATGTAGGCTTCTACCATCACAGTCAAATTGACATGGACTTAATTCCCTTTCGTGTAGAGATGTTGTGATGTGATGTGATGTGATGTGATGTGATGTGATGTGATGTGATGTGATGTGATGTGATGTGATGTGATGTGATGTGATGTGATTGATGTGATGTGCTTTAAAATTACTTATTTTTGAAACCTTGTTCTGTTTATTTCCATAAAGTGATTTTTAGTATTCCAACATTACTTGGAACTGTTTGCTTCATGGTTCAATCTCAAATGATTGACAGTAGCAAGCGTCACTCTTCACAGTAGTTGAGGACAATCATCTGTTAAAAAAGGGCGCTTTCTGAGTAAAATGGGCATGGTTCAAAAAAATCCCCCCTTGCTCTACGTGTCCCCACCCCCACTTTGTGGTGGCTGGCGACGCCACTGCATGACATGACATGACATGACATGATATGTTATGATATGATAGACATTTGAATTCAAAGACGTGTGAACGCGCTTCTTAAGCCAGATTTGCAAATGCTGTGGTCAGTCATCATAAACATACTTGAATTCAACGTTTCACACAACTCACCTTATTTCTAAGCTCCTTGTTTTTCATGTTTAATATGCAACAAAAAATGGTTTTAATGCAATCAACTTTGGCCAAATATCTCTTCCTTGCTTTGCAGTCAGGTTGTCTGAATGAAAAAAAAGTTAATGATAGAAACTATGTTTTGAACTGCTTGAAATGTATATGAAATCTCTTTACCATAGTTGCATTACGGCTGTAAGCTCAAATTTCCACTAGACTTCTGCTTTATGCAATCTTTGAAATTGTTTTATGTTAGTCTTAATTAGTGAATATCCACTATTGTCAAACTAACATAAACAAACATACAATACAATACAATACAATACAATACAATACAATACAATACAATACAATAGAATACAATAGAATACAATACAATACAATACAATACAATACAATACAATACAATACAATACAATACAATACAATACAATACAATACAATACAATACAATACAATACAATACAATACAATACAATACAATACAATATAATATAATACAGAACTATGGAACTGACGATTGGATAAGGCTCAGGTCACCTGTGCACCGATATGTTTGCGGTTCGAGGCCGAACTCGGAACGTTTCTCCAAAAGTTGTTCAGCCATCCCAGCTGCCCATCCTTTCAAAGTCGGTAATTGGGTACTCAGTAGAAATCTAGAGGATACAGATCTTACCATCCCAGGTCCACATCAACTTGATAGCTGCTAGAACCCAAGTCTGGGTTAAAAAAATGAAATTGCTTGCTTGTTTATAAGAAAAGCCATACCCTTGTCCTCTTGCGAGTACTTCAGCATTACTGTCTTCCTTCAACAAGTGACCTGGTGTGTCCATAATTAGCATGCCCCTTTTTGAAGGTCGTCCGTTCTTTTTCTTCTGCTCAATGCTCACCTTAGGAAAGAATAATATTGATACTGCTACCAAAACCTGCTAGTGACCAACGAAAGTTAGACTGATAGAAAGTGAATTTTGCAAAACTGATATTGAAGAAGTCAATTTTTTTGTGACCTCTGCGCACATACAAGATTCTCCTATTCGCTTTACAAGGAGCAGGAGTTCATTTGTTTTTCACCATCCGGCTAGACTCCAAAGCCAAATGTTCTTTAAAGTTGCCTTTGGCCTTCACCCCATCATGTCTATTCTTCTAAAATATAGTATAAAACAATGGGATATTTGGAGGGGCTCGGGCCTTTTTGAGGGGCTTGGGTATTCTTAAGAAACGAAGTGTTTAGATTCCTCCTTTCTCCACACACTCAGATCTTGCATTCCTTCCTTTTTAAGTATGGAATGTCTGGAGCTATTGAGTTAGATGAAAGTAACCTGGAAATTAAAGAAAGGAGACCAATTAGGCGCTTCAATTTTCCGACCGGATCAGGATAATGGTGGGATCAAGCCCCGATAATATCCGCCACTGATCTCATCATAGTGGTAACAAATACCTGTCCAGTCTCATCAAGAAAACAAGATAAGGGCTTTCCAGCCTTTAAGAATGTGATTTTTTTCTCTGCATCATCTAAAAGTCCCTTTATCGTCTCAAATCCAGTTCCTGATGATTCGTGCTTTGGTTGACGGGGGGTATCATTGCATTCGCTCTAGACGACAAAAAAGTACAACAAATAGAAAAGAGAAGACTCTATCTGTTTAAGGAAAATAATTAATATTCTTAGAGAACCTCAACTTAAAAGGGCCAACTGATACTTGCATGGCCGACTAGTTGCAGTGCAACGCTCATTGGGTGTTACAATGCAAAGCCTCTATCTGGTGCCCTTTAAAGATATTCCTCGTTAAATTGAACATTAAATAGAGGCACTATCTTTATTGACTACTTTACGATATCAGACCTAGGTTGATTCTGTTTTTGCCAAGTTATATGGAGCAAGGTCATTTATCGATATGTATTCCCAGCAAACAATTTCAGTTTCCATTGTGTCTGCAATAGCGGGCCAAGCAGGCCAATCAGATCATTTACAAAGGACATGTGGGGAAAACAGAGCTTTTCTACTCCACGTGGTACTGCTTCGATAGCATTCTAAAGCATTTTAATTAGTGGTTCGTTTGCAGCATATATTTGAATGGAATATCGCTAAAATCAACATACCGCTGTTGTCTGCTTCTTTGACAAATCGTCCACATCACGTGATTCCTCAGGCCGTCTTCTTCGAAATTTAAAACAGGGCTCTTTCTGAAATATGCAATGAAACTGTCAAAAGCTCAAATACCAACGGGTGTAAATGGTTGCACCCCTGTTGGCCTAAACATCATTCATAAATCCATATAGGTTGTTTTACACATTACTAAAAATACCAAACATGTCAAGTCAAACTGAATTGAGCTCGTTTTTCTCAATCAAAATGGCAAACTCACATTTTCTGACTGTTAATTCGACATCTAATGAAAAACAGATTTCTTCCTTTCTTTTTCTTCTTTTTTTATTCGAGAAGACTCGTTAGGCTCATTGAAAACAGATGGTAGATCCCAATAGGACCAGACCGTCAACTCCCTATACATACAGTGCAGAGCTAGCACATTTACATTTCATAGTGAGTTTGCAAAACCGTGCTTGGCTTTTCTTTAGTTTTCAGCGATTGTCCATTGTTATAGGCCTCTGTTTTTCACTTGGACCCAAGAGTGCCAATGAAACATGACAATTATAAAACTAGACAAGATACCAAAAAGGCTTTATAGGTAGTTAAAGTTCAACCTCCGCATAGCCTTAAAAAAGACAAAGTGGACTATTGATACGGCTTGGCAGGACTCGAAGCTGTGACGAAACAGCTCACATTGTCAAATCACAAAATACAAACAGTAAATAATTATGTACCTCACAATCAAACAGTCCACCGATATCTTTCAAAGCTTTGAGGACCAGTTTTTTCGTGTCCAGTTCAGTTTCTCCGAGCTCCTCATAGGGATGGGCCATCATTGAGAAGAAACCTTCCGATTTTTGTTTGTTTCTCCTGTGAAAATCACCCTTCCAATCATCCATGCGTCGTTGGACAGTTATATTAGTGTCGGTGCGTCGAATCACTTTCTCACCTACGTATCTTGGTGGTGCTGCCCCCACGAATGTTTTCTTGATAGTCTTCACTATATCCGAAGATGTCTGTGATGCTGATGGGTAAATTGTTGATGTTGTATTATGCATTATTTCTAAGCAACCTCATTAAACATTTCAACATCCAAGTCAATAAGCTTCTTAAAAACGACTTCAGATTCGTGAAGTACATGTAGTTTCCTTATGTTACATAGTAGCTTCTACATATTATATCAGTTCTTTAGATATGTCCGCCATGGTGCATTTCCTTGCAAAATGTTCAATAATCCTTGTAAATATGACTAAGAATGCAAACCATTTTTGCGCTCAGATATCGAAAGCATCATTCTTTGTTCGAGATTCAGTTCGAATACAGGTATTCGAATGAGCTGGGAAAACACGGCGTTTTGCTAAGTACATTATTTCAAGGTGTAGGACGCAAAGAATATATAAGAATGTTATCATATTAGGGAAACCGTTCGCCCACATATACGGTAATGCTTCTGAGATCAACTATATTTGAAGGGGGGCACTTAAACATTATATATATCCAGGCGTATCAACAAACCATATGCCTATGAGTACGAGTAGTGGATTTGTCATATTCTAATAAAAACAATCCAAAAACACTTTTGGGGCGAAGGACAGATTATTTGCCTTGTAGCTAATTTGCCTTTCAATAAACAGCAACTCCTTACATTGTTTCAACCAAGCTTAAAAGTTCAAAGCAAGACTGTGCGTAGGACGATTTTAGGTAAAAAATGTCGCAAAGGCTCTTTTGAAAGATTAAATGAATTATTATGAATCATTTTATTAAGTAGTCAGCCATCTATGTCTTGCAACAAAGACAAACATCTGAAAAAATTCTCAATACTCCTATTAACCCTTGTTTATACAACTAGAAAATAATATCAGATACAATTCAGCATTTTCTCAAGGGGTACTTGAACGAATGATGTTGCGGCAAAGAAGAGTTTTAAATCTGTAAATGCATTACTCTTAATCAGAAATCACAATTCTCGCTGAAGGTCAGTGGGCGGTCTAAGAATGAAAAGCTTAACAAACGATCATCTGCTTCAATTAATTCGATGCAAACTGATATTTCTTATGTCCTGCCGGTACATAATGCTTCTAGCATATTTGAAATTTGCTCCCGTCCCGAACCTCTTAAAACGTCTTATTCAGCAGACAAGAAATCTGCATGCCATAAAAGGTCATATCATATTTCATGCCCAACTGCGGTTGGTAAAAAACTAAATAAAAACAAATATAAAAAAGACCTATCGTTAGGGGTTGATCTCCCAAATAAGCTGAACGTGCCACCCAAATGGATGAGTTTTAAAGCTTTAAAATGAAGTTATATCTATTTATACTATTTCGATAGGAATATGTAAGAATTTCCGTTGCAGATTTTAAATATCTAGAAATATCTAGTCGGGGGGGGGGGGGGGCAACGTATGACTTTTGCAGGACAAAACTGGCATCACGCTCCCAACACACAGCATGAAACGGGGCCCCTTACCGTGGTGTGCGTGCAAAACACTCATTTGCTAACTGAGCGGTTACAAATGAACATGCAATACCTACATAAACAGAGTTAACCATTTCACAACCGGTTACAATACAGTCGCACAGTAATAACGGCTGCGTTTGGTCAGATTGCATGGTTGTACTATAATTGATCAAGCTGGAGAAAAGAACCCTAAAATCAATCAAGCTATTGACAGCATAAGATCCCCCATCTTAGAAACAACCACTTCTGGCTGATACTCATAGGGCCGATTGGCCCTTCAGGAATTATAGGTTAATACATGCATTAACATAAATTAATATCTTGAATAATTAGTACCCAGTCCTATATATGGCCAATTATCACCAATTATCATCCACCAAGTTAACAATCGACGCACCTGATCAGAAGATGTACTGTACCTCTCCAATGCAACTCTATTTGGTTAAACATACTTACTTCTAATAACCATACGACATTACATCACTGTATGGTCAGTGGCTTATAGCAGCTTTTGATCCTGCGAATAACACGCTGAGACATAGCCTATTTTACTTCCTACACTCCACCGCACATGTTCAATGATATATAATTGATAAGGCAAAAGAGCATGGCAGAACTACCCCCTGTAACTATCCATGAATTGATGGTCTGCCATAAGATTAAAGAAACGCGAAATAAAAAATCAGTATATTGTAATAGGCCTAAAAGAGGTTCCTATTTCAGCAGCTTTTTATCTCGTTAGATTAGCTTCGTATCAAACCGCGTATAAGGATGTGTTAATGAACAAAATTGCACATTAAATAATAGGCTGTTTTGCACATTTGGGAGACATTCTTTACGTAAACTGGTGAATTCGAGAAATTGGATTTAGAAAATTTGTGAGTTTCTTCAAGTGAAGAATTAAGACAGGTTAATTGAATTGAATCTCTTCAAACCAGTATCTTCATTCATTATCATCAAAAACAGAATCGCTGTTCAAACAAAACCGCCTAATCTCAATTATATCCATTTCCTAAACCAAAACTGGCCTATACCTTAATGGCATAGATAGCTTATCGCCCTGGGCTTGATTACGTGCTATGGTATCAACAGCTCCACGGGCGGAACTACAGCAAGTCTTAGGGGGGAGGGGGGGGGGCAAAATTGCATACAGTATCGCGTGGCTCTAGGCCATCTAAGGCGTGAGGACATGGCATACTCATCTTCCATTATAAGCAGTGAATTTCGTTACCATAAGAACCTTTATTATTTACTTAATAATAAGCTCCTATGCTTTAATCTTTTAAGAAACGAAAACACGCAGTAAGTAGAACATAGCGAAAACGTTGGGATGCATTCCCCTTCCCCCATCCATATCCTGTATAATTTCCACCCCGTGTATACAAATATATACCACTCGCATGCATGCTTTTTGCTGTCTTTAGGATAAGAATGAGTTCCTTTGATAATGACCTGAGGAGACCAGCCAGTGTCCATTTGATTTTCAAGTGTCTTTATCCAAAATTATTCTGACCATTTGTGGTTGCAGTTGGTAGCAGTGCACACGTAATAAAGCCGCATATGCTAGAAGATAAAAAGATAGAGGGTAAAATATGAATATAAAAGTTAATCCTTCCATTTACAAATATTTCGATACTTTAGATAAAGTTTTGTTATGCTACCTTTTTAAAGACTGCAAGGAGCAGAAAAATCAGGAAACATACCAGCATTTCATTTACAATTCTATTTTTCGTAGAAGGTAGAAACATGAGTCTAGGAATTTTTTTTTATTTCATGTTTTTTAAGAACCTTGAGGTTAAAGTTCAATCACAACAAATACAACTGCATTTAAAGAAACGAATAAAGACATCAGGCATGCCAAAAAATGAGACGTTTCATATGAGTGCATCAAAAGGCAGACTTTATTACAGCATGGTGATTGGCTAGCAACCATCATCCTATTAACAAGGCAGAGTAGCTGAAAAAAACACAATGCATACAATCCCATTTGGTCCTGTTTTATTGCAGATAGGATTATATCCCACTGCTTGCTATCTCAGATTGTTTTAGACACAGCCTTATAGCCAATACCTGTAACAAGTTCAAGGAATTTGGAATCTCGAAGTTCTGCTAAATTTTAGCCCTTTCTAGCAATTGATAGTGTGGATCTTGACACACATTATTCAGCAAATTGTGATAGCATTTATTTGCCATTATAGCCATGCCTGCCCTTTTAGAACCAAAGCCACAATGCCCCTGTTATAAACTCACATCGGCCTTGCTTGATTGTGATTGGAAGAATACTGCTTCATTGTGACCACATCTAAACAGTAGAGACAGAAAGCTTATGTGGATGTGTAAATGGGAACTCAAAGAAATATATTAAAGAAAACAGGCTAAAATGCATGAAAAATAGCACGCAATATGTTGAATTTTTGCACATGCTTTGGTTTCTATGCTTGTGACTGGTCATTATTGCAGGAGTTTCCACACAATGTCCCAATGTGTGGTACAGCCACAGAAAAAACCTTACAGAGCAGGATACAATGTTTTGAAGCATTAAGAAATTCTCTTGAATATTTGATGATGGATCTCCTAGATTTTTGCAGCTGCTCCATCAAATTGATAATCATGGCTAAGTATTGTAGCTCAAGGATGAGTTGAAACGTAATACATATGCTCATGTGGCTTGATAAGTTTACTTCAACTATCAATTTTCTCTAAAACTTTTATGATGATTTAATCTAAGATTTGTTATCCACAAAGATCATCAAAATTCATGAAGATGTTTTTGTTGTTGTCCTGGTCCTTTGGTTTCTTATTAAACTGCCATTGGCACATGATTTTCCTATTTCAACAGATCTCTTACTTTGCCAAATAGCAAAAAAACAACAGAATTTTAATTGACATTTTTGAAAAAGATCATTGTTCCCTGCTACATTACCTTGGACAAAGATGCTCTTGTGTTCTTGGTAAAGTTGGATCAGCAACCACATCTGCTATAATCTGTGTGAGCTCACTGCAAAAAAAGTCAGTTACTGTTAATTATCTAATCAATGTAATGATAAGACTGAAGGAAGTTGAACCTTCCATACCAAAAAGGAAAGCTTTGACAGTAAAATCAATAGTGCCATAGGAAGCTTTCTACTAGCAACATTCTATACTGATGATACCTCTTAGGTAAAATAACTTTTTGCTACCAGCTCCTCAGAGGAGAAAAGTAGCTGTAGAAGCCTGGTAAACAAAACAGAAAAGCTCAAGTTTTACCATGCTGGATTTTAAGGCAAGATTTAAAGAAAAAAACCAGCAGGAGGACTTCTTTTATCACCCCAATTGAAAAATGTGATGTAATTGTGTTCGTAAATTTTTAGGAAAACAGGAATTTTTCAGGCAAAAAAAGAGCAGGAAGATCTAGAAAATAAATATTTCTCAAACCTGTCCATTTTATTGAACAAGTGGCACTGCAAAATATCTAGTTTGGGCTTTAATGTCCCAAATTTTCCTGAATTCTCATGTTTAGCCTCCAAGGAAAACCCTCAATACCATTATGATGCCAAGCAAAAATTCTTCAAGTCTGAATAAATTTTTGTCAAACAAATGATACAATAATTGCAAATCAAATAAACTACAATGAAATGCTAAGGTTACAAATTGAAATAAAAGAATAATTCATACTTGACGTCATGGACAACTCTGTTTACATAAATGCAACTGTTTGTTGCTCTTTCTTGATAGTCACAATTTCGGCACTAAAAAGGAGAAACAGTTTTGAGATTGAAATTGAACATAAAACACTAGCACAAAAACATCAAAACCTCTCATTAAATGTACAAATCCCGATTGTCAAAATTATCAATGGCACAAATATGGTTGTCAGCATAGTTAACAATTGACTTTCAAAAGTATTCAAATTTTAATTCAATATAAATGATACATTAATACATTTTTATATACTTGATTTTATTAAGATTCACAAGTTGATTAGTGATCCATTGCTATTCTTCTGACATTTTTATTACACATTGACATAAATAGTTTTTTCAGGATCTAACATTCAGAACATTTTAATTTTTTTTCAAATGCAAGAGCTGAACAACTGTTTAGTACTGCAAAAATCTATTAATTCATGTGATTTTGTCTATTGCTTAAGAGATATAACTTTATGAATCCACAGAGTGAAACACACTGGAATATTGACTATTTGGTTAGTTAACATCTAAGCTTATTTTAAAAGAGATTGTCTTTATGCCGCAAATCTTTTTCATTCAATCTGAATGGTGTTAAGCCTCTTAAAGGTGACCCTTTAACATTGGAGTTAAAAAGGATTAAAGTCCTTCTGACTTTTCATAAAAATACAATATTAGTATGAGCTTTGAGCTGCATTGCCTTCTGCAATTCAGCTGAAGCAGATTTTCAAGCAGACACTTACTGCATAAAGTAAAATTTTATCTTCTTTATTTTCTTTAGGATAAAGCATGTTGTTGCTGAAAGAAAATCAAATCCATATAAAGTATAAAATATGCATTGATTTCATTCAATACATGTTGTAATTTGATAAAGAAATTATACTTGAGTTCAATTTAAGTTCATTTACATTTAGAGCATGTGGAAGGTTTTCCAAAATGATCCAAGATCCAGTATTTGATATGAGATGCAATGCCAGGAATGACTGGTGCACAGCCTTGGCCAGTCCAAACAGATTGTCACATAAAACCAATTTTATGCTAAGGCAAGATGGTAGTGGCACAAAAATTCATTTCTGGATGGCACACTTTACACCATTTGTCAGGGACCAAGTGGCACTATAGAGAGAGGCTAGAGGCTCCCCAGGCTGGAAAACACAACAGTACCCACAGCCATGCAGGGATTGCATACCTTGAAGGTGCAGCAAGGTTCAATCAGCTATGGAGCACCAACAGATGACAGACTTTAGTATGTTTTCCTTTTTAAATTAATCTGCAGTACCTAAACTGTGGGTTCAGATCATTAGTACAGAGTCATGTTATTTCATTTATGTACAGGTTTTTCTCATTAATTTTCCCCATTTGTTGGTAACTGATAAATCAAATTTGAAACCTCTCCTTGTCAAGCATCCCTATTTGCTCACATGTCACAGGGGGCAAGATAGTGCTGCTCGCTGCTACACCTAGTGAAAATATGAGGTATTTTCCAGTACAGGCGGCTCTCAAGATTTGAAGATTTGTGCAGAGCAAAGTGTGCTTCTTGTGGATGCAATCTGAAGTAGGGTTGGTTTTCAACAGCAGGAAAATCAAGCATTGCATACTCTGAGCAGATGATGTTTTCAAAGCCAATTAAAGTTCAGTTTATTCAGTTGAGTCCATATTTTTGGTCAATTTAGTTATATATACTTAAAATTCCTCTATATTCAATACATTCTGATGAAATATATAATGATACAGAGAGTATGAAATAATACGAAGTACGAAGCAAAGAATTGGATAATTATACGAAGGAATAATTTAAAGGGAGAACTGTTTTTAGTAGTTAGAGTAATCAAAGAGAACACTCTTTGTCATAAAAATTTCATACAAACTGATTTCTTAACGGCCTATCGATCTACCAGTTTGCAGAGTATGGCCAATCTTGACAAGATCTTGGGTGCGCCAACAGTCCCGCACTTCAGGTGCAGGTGCGCTAAAACCGTGCAGAAATCGTAAGGTGCGCCACTTCGCTATGCACAAACATGAAAACTTCAAAACCTGGGGGCACCTAGGTGCGCTTTCCTAGGCATTTAAGAATAATCTTGGATGCGCTATTGCCATACTCTGCATTCCGGTCGATCTATGCTATTTGTGCTTAAATTCAAAACCATCAAATAAAACTCACCATTCCTGGCAAAATCGAATCCCAACAAAAGCAGTATCATTATTTTCTGGTGGCCTGTCGAAGAAAAGATCCATTTGGTTAACTTTATGCTCACTTATTTTCTGATCCTTTCAACTTCACTGGCAGACAGAAGAAAGTTTAAAAATGGACCCTTTTGTCCATATCCATTTTGCCTCGTTTTAAAAGAGTCAGAATGTGTTTTGCCTCGTAATCAGGTCATCCAGTCCATTCTTCCAGACCACAGATCAGTGGTCCAGACCTCCAAATGGTTGTCCGATACAAAAGTTGGACAAAATGCTTTGAATATACTGTAAATAGTTCTTTTTTGGCATTCCACAAGTCATATTAGCAGTGGCATCGTAACCGAGGGGGGGGGCAGGGGCAATTGCCTCCTGTTCAATTTTATCGGATACTAATTCAAAATTGAGTTGGAAAATTTTGTTGGAAATTTTTTAAACTTGGCCCCCCCTAGATTCGTAGAATTAAAGCGTGAGTGTATAAAAAGATTTCATAACAGAATATTTTGAATAGGCGTGAATTAAGACCTGCTACGGAGAAAGAACAGAAAACCTTAGAATTAGGGGGGGGGGGTGCATCAGAAAAGTTTCCTATGGTTTCATATTTAGCATATATAACAATATAACTTGGGTTGTCTTCCAAAGTGTGCCTATGCTTACTAGCTCTTGCAAATCACAATTTTTTTGGAAAACTGCATTCTTAGCCATAACAGATCGCACCCTATGTAATTGCCGTCAAAGGCGGAAATAGGGGGTCATAGGATGTTTACCCTCCCCCTACTACTTGTCTTATAATCGATTAAATCAATAAAGAAATATAATGATAAATGCCCCTGTCAAGATATTTTGTAATTACTTGAAAATTGAAGTAAACCCATTGGTCAATAACTAGAAATTCCATGTGCATAAACAGGATAAGAAATTGGCTCGCATGGGTAGAGGCATCCCCTTTTTCTCTTAATTTTAAGTAAAGCATATCACACCCTATGAAATTAAGGGAATGAAATTAAAGGATTTGGGAAGGACTCCCTTACTTCTTGTGTAATAGCTGATAAATTTTATACAGAAAATTGGAAATTTAAGTCACAAATAGAGAACCATGCTTGGATATTTGAATTTTTTTCAAATTTTGCTCATAACTTGAAATTTTCGCCACTTATACCAAGAACTGCTATTTGTAGTTAACATTGTCACTTATAATTTCTGTATTCGTTGTGGATTGAGTATGCTAACATGGAGGCACGAATCGCAAACCCGATGATGGTCGGAGGCGTTTGGAAATTTGAGTTGCTTAAATACATACACCTTATCTATACAAAAGGGTGCACTGCACCGAGTATCATATGTTTTGCCATTCATAGCTCCACTCATTCGGAGAGTCTCACCCCTTAAACGTGGCACGCTAACCAATGGGGTAACGGTGTGATAAGGGTTGTGATGGTAGAATTAGAATCTATGGTACCAAGCGCGGATCCAGAAAGTATGGTGACGGTACAGTAAACTTCTTGTATTATCTGACCGGGTTTTTGAAACCTTGAAGCCCGGTCTGGATCCGCTCCTGATGGTACGGAGTTTGTCCTAATCATTATTGGTTTGTTGATTCACAACCCAATAATCATATCAGTTGATGAAATCCAATGGGGCTAGGGTTTCATACTGGTAGTGATTATACTTGTTTTTAAACATCTACGAGTATTTTTAAAACAAGCTAGTACCTTTTTTAGTTTTCAGGTCATGGGAGAAGTCAGAGGCAGTTGCCTCTATAAGAGCTTGCTGACACTGACTTGAACCTTCATTGATGAAACCTAAAAAGAGCACTTCTCTTCTCCAAAAATGGCACTTCTCTTTGCTAAAAGGGCACTTCTTTACTCTGAAAGGGCACTTATCACAAACTTGGGGGCACGTGCTCCCTATGCCCCCTGGTCCCTGGTTCCCACGTATCTGGTTTTTAATTAAATTCAAATTGAAATTAAATAAATATAAAGCAATCGACTAGATAGCTCGTTTGATAAAAAAATCATATGCCCTGCAGTTTCTTTAATAATGATTATTATTAGTGTTATTACTTTAAAAAGTTTTGCAATTTGTTACGAAATTTGAATTGATTTGAATTGAAACGAAAAGCAATTCAGTTCAATTCATTAAACATTTTGCGGAAATTTTGGATGCGACCAAGCGCAATCACATGATCAAATCATGTTTATCACCTGAGCGCAGTGGTACAGCCCTGTGCAGCAAATGAGCAGTCATCCCAGTACCTGCAAGACCAGTTGAAAACTGGAGCACTGAGACGGAAGGGCTCCGATAGATCCATTGCCACGTCAAGAAACTGCATGAGCATGGAAAGAGACCACAAAGAAACCTCTCCTTTGTTTAGAAAAGGAGACGATGTAATAAACAATTCAAAAGTAGAATCGCAATATGGATCCCAAGGGCCTGAAAAAGACGACATTGCTGAAGATGATGATGAGTACGCTGCAAGCCATGGAGCACCAAAGGATGACAGACTTGAGTATGTTCTCACTTTTAAATTAATCTGCATTGCCTAAAGTGTGGGTTCAGATTATAAGTACTGGGTCATGTTACTTCATTTATGCATCAAGTTTTCTTGTTCATTTTCTTTGTTTGTTGATAATTGATCAACTCAAATCAGATTGAAAAAACTTCTACTTGTCTGGAATCCCTATCTTGTGTCATTAGCGTAGAGGGGGTAACAGCCCCCCACCAAGCTTCCAAAAAGGGTTCGTCAGTGCAACTTAGCCCCTGCAGCTTCCAGGAGCACCCTAGTTGTCTGTAGCTAAGACATGCTTTCGAGGGTACCCTTTAGTGCAAAATCACCAGGGACGTCACTATTCTAGGGGTTTAGGGGGCAAAACCAATTAAACCCCCCAAAAAAATTTATGAAGAGACATACCCGAAAATCACTTACATCACTGGAAAATGTTAGGGAAAATCTCTACATATTGTCGAAATGTTTGGTTTTCCCTTCTTCTGAACATTTGCGTACAGCGCACTGTGAATTGAAAAGAGAACATTTACAGTATATATCAATGGCATCACTGCTTTTCTAACACATGGGACATCTCACTAGATTCATGTTTTCCTTACAGTTTAGACCATCAGCTTCTAGCAACACTAATGCATAAGGGTGTATCGTATGTTAATAATAAATTAAATATTTTGCAATTAAAGATTAATGGATGAAAACTGTGAATTTGTTATCTCTGTTTAAAGAGATAACAGCAACTGAGTGTGATTTTTGAAACCCAAACCAAGACTCTATGCATACTTTCTCAGTTGTAAGTTGTAAAAATGCTTTTGAAGGTTGCTATGCTGCTATCATTTTATGCAGGGAGCTAAGGATTAAGCTTTTCCCCATTGCATAAAATTTGCCTGCAGGAAGCCCATCAAAGAATGAAAATCAAAAAGTGCAAAATCTACTTTTAATACGGCAAGCTGCCAATAATTCAATTATGACTAACAGACAACCTGATTTTCTCCACTTCAACCTTATTTTGTTTTAAATACATCCATTAACTTCAATCGCTGATAAATCAAACATTCACAATTTGCAAACCATTTTTTCTATCCCTCTCTGTCTAATTTTTCAAGATTATTAAAAAGGTTTTCAGTGAGGGCAAAACAGCATCAATACTTTAATCACATGTAGAGTTTTCTATCCCATTAAGTTGATGTATGATAAATGACTCTTGATTGTCAGAGAATTCATGCCATTGTTCAAATGATAATTCAGTATTTGTATCTTTATTGCTTATATATTCATTTTCTTGCAGTTGTTGATTACTATGTAAAATACTTTTAACCGATTACTTGAGCTATTTGCTGCATTATGTTACTACAAATGCTTTTCAGGAACTGGCAGGTTTCAGTCAATTTGATAAAAGGTAGCATTGGTACTGGAATCCTAGGGTTGCCACTTGCAATCAAACATGCAGGCTTTGCTGTGAGTATTGAATGTTAATAATGGAAACAAAATATTTGTGCAGAGTTCTGCCCTGTCAAATCAGGTGGTAGAATTGCACAAAGTCCTTGTCTTCTTTTCATCCTAGGCTTTCTTTCTGTCATGTGATGAACTAATTTTACCCAATGCCAGTCATTTGTAGCTGCCCTTGTGGTAAGTGCTTGCAATATAGGTGGTTAGAGGCAGATAGACTGCACTTAAATCCATAACAGTCTTTGATACAATTTTAAGTAAGGTTTGACTGAAAAGATAATTTCTGATGATACGGATATAGACATAACAGTATCATAAAATATATACCATAAAAAGTCATGAAATGGGATTTCCCTTGTATTATTCATAATTCAAGTCATTATAAGGGTAGGATGTTTTTTGAAGAACCTTATTATGAAGGACTTAAATTATGAATAATACAAGGAAATATTTTCAGGAAAATCACATTTCATGACTTTCTTTGATATTTTAGACTAGATACTATTAGGTTATTGGAACACATGATATAACTTCCAGCATTTGGGCACTCCATGCATAATTTAAGCAGGGGGCAGCTACCCTACTGCACTCAGAAAATGTGCCTAGCTCTTCTTACTGTCTTGCCCCCTTGCCCTGGTGCGCATTTGGCATCTTTCAAAATTTTCTCATTGTTGAATGTGCATATGGCTCAGTGTTTGTTTGTCTCAGTTATGTTTTTTCTATCCATAATAGCTTCTGTGTGGTGACGTAGTGAATGACTGATGTAGTAAATGACAACAAGGACAATATTATATAAATGTTCTTCTTTAACTGGTACCCAGAAAAATGAATGAAAAGCACATGAAATCATTTAAATCACAAAGTGTTATGTTTTTTTTCAAATCCTTTTTAGCTTGGACCAATATTTCTTGCATTCATGGGTCTTCTTAGTTTGCATAACATGCATCTGTTGGTCATTTGTAGTAGAGCCATGGCAAAAAGGTTTGTGTTTCAGTCCTTGTTTATGATTTTCAAAGACAGTTTTATGGCCTTTTCCAAGTGCTTATGATATATTGATAATTAATGTTTTATTTGCAAGACATTCTTTCTTGCTATGGCCAGAGAATCTGCATCAAACCATTCAAAGCCATCTGATATCATGAATTGATGTAGACCATCATACCTTCTTGAAGCAAAAATTAGATATTGTGAACTATATCTCTTTAATGAGTAAACAACACAACTTATTTAAGACAGAGCTAGAAATTTTTCTTGAGAAATAAAATTTGACCTAAAAAATTAAAGTACAAATAAGATGCATAATTGTTTAACAGATTCTCTTTGAATGTTTCCAATGTTATTTTCTTTTCCATTTTGATGTTTCCTAGAAAATGCTGCATTGATTTGTTGTAAAAAGATTCAGTTATGTTCTGAAGGATATTTTGCATATAGCATTGATAGAATAGTTCTTTAAAAGCAAGTTGTCATAAAGTTAAAACAGCACAGAGTAGAGAACCACATGGGAGTTGCCAAGGTGTTTGAAATGTGTTGAAAACAATTTGAGATATCTACATGGATATCACCAAGGTTGAAAATCAGGATTATAAGATATTTTATCTGAATGATGCTGTCTGTGCTCATCTATCCTTATGGATGTTATCCATCTTAACCAAGACATAAAAAGTAAAATGGCAGCTTTCGTCTTTTCTTAATTAATCTTGAGGTTTTTCGAACAAATTGAAGTCTGTTGAAAAGTTATTTGCAGTTGAGAACTTTTTTTGCAGATAACAAACTGAGATTGCCTTTCGCGACTGTCTTATATTGCTAACATAGTCAACCTGAACCTTAACATACACTTTTGAACAAGAAATGTTTTGAATTGAATGCTAAATATGTTTACTGCTCTGTAATAGCTATACAGCACAGCATCAGTTACACAGAATGCATCAACTGCTTTTTAGATGACTGAGACTTCTCCATAGTTATTGCAAACAGAATATTTGTAAAATGGCCAAAACTGTTTGTCACTTCAAGATTAGATTAATGAATTATGCTAGACCCTACCTTCTTTCAGAACACGTATTCTCACAGGCCTTTTTTTGTAATTATTATTTTAAACTTCTGCTTTATGCACTTGCAGTTCTAATTGCTGAAATTTACATCCCAAGGAAGCGAGTGAAAGCTCTTGACCAAGGGTCCCTTGCGTTCTTTTCTTTTAGTGCTCACTTATTTTCTCAATATCCTGGCCGTTCTCAGTAATGTCGTCTAGTGTAAGACTACCGTATTAGAAGTTGCTTATTTATGTTTTCCATTCTAGAGACCATGTTTCCCAACGTATGGATTATGGGGAGTTGACAAATATAATATTTTCACATTTTGCGGGTGAATGGAAAAAGTTTGCGAGGTAAGGTTGCATAATATTTTCCGTAATCAATGGAAAACGCCACCTCTAAACTTTCATGACATTAACCCTTGTTCAAATAGTTGAGTTTACATGTTTTTCGCGTGTACTAGGATAACAGTCTTTTTGCCATTTTTCATCAACAAATTCTTTTGCTGATTAAATTTAAAGCCACACAATTCAATACAAAAAACCCAATCAAATGTGAAACGGATTGTTTGTCTGGAATCACCCTGTCTGGCCAAGAACTGTATCATGCGGTTTGGAAGATAATTATTGTAGATAGAGTACCAATACAGGATCATCCGGTTTTAACGTACTTCAAGGGACTGGCAGATTCAGTACGTTATATCCGAAGTAAACAGATACTGGCCAGAATTACGGAGGTATAGAATGATGTATGCCCATCAGCCACCTCTGTAACTTTTTGAGATATAAATACTTGAAATCATTGGCGGACACTTGACCAAATATTGAGAGGGGGCAAGCCTATTGTTTTGGTAGGATGACATCACATATTCCAATTGTTTTAGAACAAAAGACTATTGTCTCATCACCCCAAGTGTTCGCCACTGCTTGAAATAGAGACTCAAACAGCTTCTTCTTGAAAAAAATTGATGATTTTAAACTCTTAATACAACATTCATAAAAGCGTACATTTAATTGTGATTAAGTAAATCTGCAATCTTGAAGAAGCGTCGAAGGACTAGAACAGTATTTACGTCAAGCTGAAGCATAAGAGTGCACCTTGCAGCAATTGGCGCCCCCCCCCCGCCCTGTTTAATTACATGAGCTATTCCAAGAAAATGAATTATAGAGCAGGTGTCGATGATTATTATGGCTGACCCGCAAAGGGAAGCTAACAAAGAAAACTATAAAAGTACGTTATAGCCGTGGGGATTTGTTATGAGGGAAATCAAAAAGGTACGTTATATCCGAAAGTACGGTATAAGCGAGTACGTAATAAGCAGGGTATTTTTGTAAGGGTTTGTATGAACTTTGTGCAGGGACCGGCCACTTTGGTACGTTATATCCGAAGCATTCGAAGCCTTATTTTCTTATATGGTTTGTTCAAAAAAACGTATATGTGGTATCATAATTGTTAAAACTGTAAGCTCACATTCTCCCGCAGAGACTCGCGGGATCTGCTAACTCAACAAATCAGACAGAAACCTAAACCCTTTGTAATTTCGTAGGCTATTCTCTATACTGTTGGAAAATTATGAACTTAGGCTACCGTAGATTTTGATTTGAAGTGTTGTTTTCTGTTTTAAAATTGTATTGAATTGTTTATACTTTATTCCATTTCAGCCGGACGGTCAACTTTTTTCTATGCCTCGTTCAACTTGGTTTTTGTTGTGTTTATATTCTGTTCGTTGCCGACAACCTGTATCGAGTGAGTGTCTTAATTGTCCTTTTTCGAAAATAAATGTGTTGAATATTGATCTAAATCATCTTAATGTGGGAGTTTGATCATTTCTGTTTTGTTTCCCATTGCCATTTCTAATCTAGTAACCCTGCAAGCTTTATCCCAGTGAACCTGCACTAACTAAAAGCCTTTTTGCTCATTGATTCATTTAACAGCAGAAAACGGCCGATAATAAGACTCGAACATCCCCCTTAATAATCAATCTTTCAAGTATGTTACTGCCCAGGAGCTCCGGAGCTACCGTTTATGAGAACCAAGTATTCCTTGATCTGGCACGCTTTTGCTATTGTTTGACTCACATGCCTATATATTCTATAGATTATGCATATTAAATTGACGATAAAGACGTCTTTCTTTGAGTTCCTTGCTGTGTAAAACTCTCTTTAATCATTTTTTTTTCACTTTTGTGTATTATTCTTTTCCAGCTAACTGGCGAGCATCTTTCCGTGCGAATATGGGCAACAATTTCACTACCTGCATTTCTAGGACTTAGCTACATTGATCATCTCACTTTTATCTCTTACATCTCCATAATTGCCAATTTCCTGGCTTTGTTTGGACTTGGCGGAGTTCTAGCTGATGTGATCCCAATCGCACAAGATCCTACCAAACTACCTCAGTTCGGCAGTTTTTCAAACTTTGCTCTGTTCTTCGGTCAAGCTGTATTTGCTTTCGAAGGCATCGGTGTTGTAAGTAGCATTTTACCATATAACTGTTTCGCACTTCAAACTTTAAAATGGCAGTAATGAATTCCTCCCAGTTGCATAATGAGCGAAAAGCTAACGGGAATAGGCAACTAGGGTCTTAGTGAGAAAACGAGCTCCTCCCATCTGCACAAATCAGGGATTTGCGTTTTTATAAAGACGGACTTGAAACCTTAGTATTAAAAAGACGACCTTGCTTAGCCAATGGCATTTTTCGTACAGTTTTAAATTTTTCAATACACTTGATAACATGTGGTTTGCATGGTCGCTTACATGTGGCATTTCATTCTGTGTTGAGTTCTAAGCAAGCTTAACTGTTAATCTACCGTGTATTTCTAGATCTTACCTGTTGAGAAGAAAGCAAAGAACCAGAAGGATTTTGTTTGTGTTATGTATGGCAGCATAATATTTGTCGTCATTTTATATATTGTTGTTGGCATGTTTGGATACCTTGCATACCCAGATGATATCAAAGGAAGTGTCACTTTAAATCTCACAGAAACCCAGTAAGCTACATAATGATTATTATTTTTGGCTATTGCCATCATTAGCATTATCATAATTTTAATCATAATCATCATCATGTTGTCAGCCTTCTGGGCCACCTTGAAGAGGCCACCTCAAACTTTGCCCTTTTTCAGCGACCCTTGCCCTCATTTTTCCAATTGTTACCGACCATCTCAATTATTTCGTCTCTCCATCGATTCCTTGGGCTCTCGCATTTCTTTTGTTGTCCAGTTGTACCCTGTATCTTGCTCTTTCCCTATCATTTCGTCTTTCTCTCTTGCTAGATATCCTGTTCACTTCATCTTTAGCCCAAGCAAAGAGAAATTGGCCTTAATGCTGATATTCGCATTGATTCAGTTTGATATGCAGAGAATTAACCCAACAGAGCTCATAATATGTTACTTTGAAATGTTTTGTCTGTTTTGATCTCCTAATCTCATTGAAGTTTTACCTTGCTCAATGGTTCTGTTATTTCAGTTGGCATATGGTTGTTCAAAGCGCTTATGGATTGGCAATATATTGCACCTATTTTATACAATTTTATGTTCCAATGACAATCATGATACCATGGATAAGAGATCGATGTTCGATGAAATTTGCACCTGTTGCTGATGCTGCGTTCAGGACTATTTGTGTTGTCGCCACGTGTGAGTATGCAATTACATTTACAAACTGGATCATCTAGATCGTCTAACCAGTGTTTGCCAGGAATCAATCAACCAATCAGTCACTCAGTCTGTCTGTCAGTCAGTCAATGTTGGTTGGTTATTCAGTCAGTCAGTCAGTCAGGATTTTCATTTCGATTTTGTTATCGAATTTGACTGATTTTAATTTTGATTTAACCGTATTAAACCTTTCACCCCTGGACGGGCCACATGGTCCAATGACAAATACCAGAATAGATAATTTTTCAGGGGGTTGAGTACAATATATTGTAAATGTTCTGATGACAGTTTTCTATAATAGTTTACGCTTTCACCTAAGTTATTTGACTATGCCATCCCCTGAGAAGCGTATATTTTTATGGGTGTTGACAGTTAAGTAAAAATAAATTCGGGTGCGCGACGGTTAAATACACTTCTTAAACGTTACTAAATTGATTTTCAGTGTGCGTTGTTTAAAAACATAACTAACCTGATTACATGACATATCTTGAATATAACTTAAACATCTGGAATGAAAAATATAAATATAAAAGGAAGCCAAAAGTTAAATGTGTTTATTGCTCTTTGATAAGCTCAATCTATTGCGTTTTATTTTAAACTTCTTTAAGCATAGTGACCCCAACTGTCGAGTTGTTTCTAGACATCATCCAAAATTAATATATAATGAATTATTGTAAATAAAATCTAATACATGATAGGTTAAAATACAATCAAGTGCAATTAATTGTTACCTATTTGATCGTTTAAGAACGCTTTAGAGACTAGCCCTTAGATTCTATTTTTTTTCCTTCTAGATGTTTTCAATTGAATTAAACATTCCATGCCCACAACTAATACCAATTTTTTTCTTGTAGTTGCCATTGCGATATCTGTACCACAGCTTGGTAACAGTATAGCATTGGTAGGCAGTCTCGCGGGCTCTGCGGTCCTGTTCGTATTTCCCGCGTTTCTACATTTGTTGGTGATATGGGAAGACAGACATCGTTTCTCTACGAAACTAATCATTGCCAAGAACATCTTTATTATGGTCATCGGAATGATTGGTGCCATAGTGGGAACCTACGAGTCACTTGATGCTATTATCAGGGATTACAATTTGTCTCCAACAAAACACAAACCTTGATAGGATTGCTCGGATTTGGAATGACATGTTTTATCTGTGTTAGAAAAAGCACGAATATGAGGCAGAAGTAACATGGCACACTTAGTAAACATCTTTTTCCAATGTCGTTTAAATTAATTACCGTCTTGCACCCAGGTAGAATATATCATTTCATTGAGAAATTTGAAGATTCTCATATGATTGTAGCGAACAAAGCATGCTGGTATATTTGTTCGTGTTCGTTATTATCATGTCATTATTTGACAGAAATAACGTTTAACTGCAGATCAAAACGTAAATGCTATTAATTTAATAGACACAAAAATGCCTCTTCTATCTTTGCTCCATAGTACAGTTAGCTACATTGGCCACAAAATTTGGAACTATTCTTTCGCTTTTGAGTCAATAATAAGACCAGGATTTTAGATGCTTAGATATTATAATAATTTATTTAGCCCTAGGAATTTGAAAGATTATAGGCGAACGATTATAGAAAAATTCTTAATTTTAGGTGATTTAAATAGCGTTAAAGTTTTATATTATGTGTATTTTATGGTTATAGTTTGTAGTTATGAGGGTATTCTTTGCAAATAGATAGTGACACATTTTACACACTGATTCTTAGCAAAGAGCACTGCGTTAGTTAGCTATATCCGCATACTCTTAAAGAGAAGCGCAAGTTTAGCACTTACCGGGCATTTCAATTAGTTAAAGATTTTGGTTCAGTGATAACGATTAGGTACCCGAGTTGCTCACTTAAGGTAAGCTTTGCATAAAGTGGTACTGCACAAAATGGCAGGATTGTTGTCATCGAAAAGATATTGATTATTCATATGAATCCATTATGGAATTCCGCTGTCGAAGGGCTAGCGTACTAGGTTTTTGAACAAATGCACTTGTCATATAAAAGGTGGTATTGTGGCTACACCACAAAAGCAAGTATCAACTGTCAGAAGAAATGGTCAGAAAAAATTGCTCGTGAGATTTGGGGTTAAATTTCCAAAAAAGCGGTCATTAATACCTTTAAAATCGACGTCATAACTCTGCCGACGTCATAATTCTGACCAGGCTCCCAAGTAACAAGAACGTTGAGATGAATAACGCAAAAAAAAAACAAGCATTGAAAACTCCATATGAAGAATTGTTATCTACATTGATACAACAGATAAATAACGACGGGAAAAACCATGTGCGGAATTTACATGTGCTAAGCTATAACTAACCTCTCAAAACAATGAATAAACCCAACAAAAAAACAACAATCCTCAGTGCAGGCTTATTGCAATCTAGACTAATACCACACACCTCAGTTTCGCTATTGACCTTACAAGGTTATTACAAAATCTTAACAGACTGCGTAAAGACTTCACAGGAACTGGGGAGGAGAGAGAAAATGTCTTGATCGCATTTCTTTCTCCTCTCCAGTTTTCGTGAAGTCTGTACACAGGCTACGCTTTTAAAACACTTTCACGTTGTTGCATTGGTTAGTTGAATTAAGATAATTGCATAAGCAGTTGGTATTCACCCCGTTTGAATTTAAGTACATTTTATCACACGAACAGTGTTGTTCTAAAGAATATACTGATTTTGTTTAGTTATTCAGAGTCACCTTCTGAAACGTTTATCCAGTTGCCCCGCAGCAACCGACCATTGCGCAGTCGCATTGCCAGCCAAAAACTGACCTCATTTTACATCAAGGTTTACAATTTCGATTCTCCGAACGAGTTTAGGCCGTCCTGTAAATTCTCTATAAGTGCCCAAAAGGCATGTGCTGCCGAGTAATATGAAAAAATCTGATTTAAAAAGTCGGATTACAAAGCCCTCCTTTGCATTTTAATTGAGATAACCCTTTTTATAATATGAATTATGGGCCCTCATGAAAAAATAATTTTAGCTAACTAATTTAGCTTTTCAACAGGTCAGTTTGAAAAGTACTTCTGAAACTTATTCAACCTGCATTAAAATTATTAGTGTAAAATTCAAATGAAAACATTGTCCTTTTCGTCTTTTTTTATCACCCCTGCATTATGGCTGTTTTGCGTCCAATCTCTGTTGTTCTATGTACACATTCGGGACAATTTATGAAGGGGAGGCTATGGAGCGTAAAATTGGGTAGTATGTTCAATTATATGCATTTGTCCTTAAAAATGATAGCTTTCGCATTAAAATATGATAGAGCTAGCAAAATAACTTAAAGAATTTAAAATGTAAGACTTCTTGTGAGGAAGGTGACCTTCGGTACATTTTTGTCTGGAGGAAGGTTAACAACTTTTCTGGACTATGATAAAAAGCATTTAAATCAGGTCAAACGATGAATATGTGCGCCTTTTGACATTTTCACTGAGTATCATTATGGTAATTAACAAATGAAATGTTTCCTTGTCTAAGTGTTCACTGGTCTAAGTATTGCTATTCTAGGCATTGGGAAGATTTAACGGGCCGATTTACCTCTGCCCTTCAGCATTCACTCTGCTTTGAGCAATTAAACAAAATTAACTCGAAGGGTCTTGTTTTGACCCCTATTCCCAACGGTGCTACAAAATATGTTATGACTATGTTGTCAGAACTCTTTTTGCTGGGTAAAAAGGATTTCAGTTCCATGTCACTACACTATGCCTTTATATTTCATAACATTTGGCCATTGTGGGACCATTTTCATTTGGCATACACTAAAGTATAGCGTTTCACGGTTCGACGCGTATATAACCAAAACAATTGCTCTAGGATATTATATCAATACAAAATAAGACACAAGACACAATAGCAGTGTAATAACTTTTTTGAAAACTCCCATTCCAAGTAAAAAACTGTTCATTGTCTCTATCATCTTTCCGCAGGCATGGTGTCCGCAGTTGTCAGCTACGGCCACTGTCCGGATAAGGCAGCAAGCTATCAAGCAGGGCTACCAAGATGAGAAACACGGGGAAAAAACAGTAAAAACCCGCACATAAGAACCTTCATTTATTTAGAACCTACAGCCTGATATTAGATATTTTGTACCAACTAAATAAGAACCAATTCAGCTTGATTTCGAACCCAGGTTCGTAATAAATGCTACACCTGTTAGTTTTTTTTTAAAAACTGGTGTCAACCCTGTTCTTTAAAGTCTCCAAAAGTAGTGGTCCCATTGCATTCTCTGCTGGCCATGTAGTTAAATACATTTTGAACTGAACCTTACTGCTAACCTTTCATCTATCCTTTTTTCTGGTATTTGTTTTTATCCCCATGTTAAGAACCTACACCCTGATTACTGGAAGTATACCAGTGTATAAGAACCTAAACAGGCTCGGTTGAAAATCTTAGGTTCTTATGTGCGGGTTTTTACTGTATACAGTACCAGAGTAAAAACAAGTAACAAATGCGGTTAAACGTTCTGCTACCTGAGCCAAACGGGCACTGCAGCCATGTAGCACCTAGCATTCCGCATCGCAGGCGCATCGTCCCACTTGTCTTTCTTTGGATCGTATGTCCTAACGGTACTTAAGTATTTTGATCCATTATGTCCACCTAAGACGTATATTTTTTCTTTCATGACACAGACGCCAAGGCCAGTACGAGGCGAGTCTAACATGGTAACCAATGACCACTCTGTTGTACTTGGATCATATCGCTCAATGCTACGAAGATACGTAACACCATCGTGTCCACCTGTAAAAAAGTATTAAAATCAGCCTGGCTCTATCGAATACTCACAATTAATAATACATAATAATACAGAGCATGTGAATATCTCAAAAATTTGTGAAAAGCAAAAAACAATTTCGTTACAGCTGTAGCAAAACGGCCTTTACAACCGGTTAGGAAAACAAGTACAAAAGTGAGAAGTTGCGGCCATGTATTGGTATCCTATAAGCAAATGTCGAGCACGTGGGTATCTTAATGACGGCACACCTTCTTTTCAGCAGCAAATTCCTAACCAAATAGCAACGAAACGACTCTTACACACTGCAAGACGGTAACAAAAAGTTTTTTGCCTTCCTGCGCTCCGCAATCTCATTAAGCTCAAAGATTAGCTTAATGCTCCACCAACCTGACTGACAATGAAATGGCTCAAACACACGACATGGGTCTTACATAAATTTCAAAGCTGTGCTACGCTCTATCACCTCAGCACATTTCTTTACCGCAGTGAAGATCTCTGAAAAATCTTGCAATTTTATTCCAATCAGTATCCTAAATGACCTTGGAACACGTAGTCTTGTAATAAAGTTAATGATAAGAACGACGACCAAATGGACACCTTCATTTCTTTATTTTATTTAACCGTTGCAAAAGGAAATTTTTATTTATTTATACAGATGTTCAATAAATCTTTCAGACATTAAGAATGATAAATCTACATAAAAGATTCTAAATTTCATGGACAACCTCAAAATAAGCCCGATGCATTCCATATCTCAATTGAAAGAGGTATCATAATCGCTAAATCTAAAGAACTTCGCCTCTTATTTTAATCATACCATTCTTCTGCATGAGCAATGAGCTCTAATAGCATTGTAATTTAAATAACTTACCCACTGCGTATATAAAACCATGCAGAGCACAGGCACCAAAGTTATTTCGAGCCGTACTCATTGCGGGAACCAAAGACCATTTGTCTCTTTTCGGGTCATATTTTTCAACGGAGCTTAAATGAACATTTCCGTAGCCTCCGAGTGCATAGATGCAGCCATCAAGCGCCACCGCAGCAAAACAACTTCGGCTGTACAACATGGGTTTTGAAAGCTCCCACTGGCGAGAGTATTCATTGTAGCATTCAACAGACTGCAAAAGAAATGAAATATATCACAGGTCTAGTAGTATAAGATGCTACAAAAAATCTTGGGAACGTAAGTAACAAGTTCAAATGGCCGCAATTTTTTTTTATTCTTCGTTTATCGTCGGTTTATGTCGTTGCATGATTATTGTTGTTAGTTGTTCACTCTAGTTCAGTTTAGAAATAATGTAACTTTCATACACTATATGAAGTATTGCTTAAGCTGTAATGATGATAATAATACGAATATTCATTTTCCTTTCATCATTAACAACTATTAAGTTGCATATATTCTCATGTAAAACAAAGGATCATGAATAGCAACAGGGTCAAAAAGTCTCAAATAAAATATCTATTTTCTCTTCATCAATAACATCTGTTAAGTCACATTAATGTTCGTGAAACTTGTTACAAAAGGGGTTTCGAATTCATAAGTGTGAAAATTGCCAAGTAATTTTCTGGCTTCAAGATCTGCATTGGTAGTGGGAAAAATTAATAATTTCATTTACGTTGAATCTAACAAAAAAGAGGTATTAAGCAGATAAAGAATACCTTTCTGGAGACAATTTCATCCAAATCTCAACAAAACAAGAAGCTAATTCTATTAAGTTAGGCAAATGAAGAAAACCCAATTGAGGAGACAGGACTTTTGCACAATCGGCTTCTCACAATTGTAAATAATTATTGGATAAAACATATACTTTACCTTTAGGCAGTTTTGCCCACTGTAGCCACCCAAGACATATAGGCTGGAATCTGCAAAGAATAAAGAAAAAATGGCACTTGGAAAGATATCAAAATATTTGGACATGCAATAAATGAGAATAATGGTGCAAACAATAGGGGAAAGAAATTGACCCTTCCGCGCCCGGATTTATTTTCCTTTAACTCTTAAAGCTCATATAAATATCTGCCTTTCAGGGGGTAGCACTGTCAGATTAATTAGCTGAAAGCGTAAACTACTACAGAAAACAACCAACATAACATTTGCAGTACTGTAAACTAGACCACTTCAAAAAAATACGTTTTACGGTGTTTGCGATTGGGCCTTATGTTTATCCTTCCGGGAGTGAAAGGATTAACAGAGTTTCGCATTTTTTGAAATATCTCCCAAACATCCCCTCCCCTAAATAACTTATGCATGTGATATTCTTTTGAGACTTGTACGTATGGTTTATAAAAAATGTGCTTAAGAACTTGTCATGAAGCCTGTCTGCAACAATATCGTAAAGAGCTACCAGGAATGCAATTAGAGCTGTGATGATTTCGTTTACTTAGTTTATTATTTCTTTTCTATGGGAGCCCCTCAGCAAGAATAATTGACAGGGGGGTATGCTAGTACCTAACAATATCTAATAAATACAATAGATGCAAAGACATTATGTGGTGACAGGCGAATTAGACAAATTAGTCCTTATTACAAATGGTGGAAGATCCGTTCTTCGTTAGATTGACATTCGCTTCTCGCATCTTGATGTCCGTCTCGCCCGAAGAAGCACTTGGACTCCTTGTGTCTCACCCATTCCGGCAAGGAACAAAACCGACATCATCGAGAACAACATCAAAGCGTCACAGAGCACCTGAAACACACACACACAACCCCTTCTAATCGTCCTCCATGTGCCAAAACTGTGACAGGAAGCTGCTTAACAGGAAGCTGGAAACAATCATATATAAAACATTCGTGTGAAACTTGACCATCGCAAAAAATAGGCAGCAGTGACGTCGTTGCCCGGGGAGCCATTAGCCCCCCCCCGCCTGTCAACAATTTTTGTCGGATTTTTCGGAAAAAGTATGGTTACACTCAGTTAGTCGCAAAAAGTTTCTGAATCTGCTTAGGCGTGGGAATTTCTTACACGTAGTGCTACCAATTCAAAAACTCTCTGATACTAATTCAAAATTGAGTTGGAAAAATATTGTCCCATAATTTTTTATAATTGGCTCCCCCTGAAACCGAGGTCTCATGACGCAACTGCTAGGCAGCAAAATGCATTGGTCAATGCCATGGGCAACAAAGAGATAAACTTAGAGGTTTGTGAGTGGCTCCTCTGTGTGACCACATTGATAATCTTGTGAAAGTAACATGCCCTCTATGGCGACTACGAAGTTCAAGACAAAAACAGTAAACCGCGAGCTGGTGAGCATAATTAGTTGCCGAAAGTGGAAATATATTTCGGATATTATATATAGAAAATCGCGTGACTCTGCTCACTGTTTGCAATCTGTTTCACAGTTTTCAAGCCTATTTTATACATCCATCACCACAGTTACTAAAAGTGGCAACAAATCAAGCTTTTTTTTATTGAGAACTGCGTCATTCTGTTCTATATTAGTCTTCTGTTTCAAAAAATTCAATTTAGGTATCGTATTAGTTGGCAAATGTAGCAAAAGATTAAACACATTTCAAGTTTTAAAATGCATGAATCTACCCAATTTTCTGTCCTCTGATTTCGCAATTTCCAGATTTTACATTTCAATTGCATAATCAAGCAGCTCTAAAATCTTACAAAATCAGAGCACTTCTGACCATGGCCTTAAACAACTACATGTTTGTAAACATATGAGCAACTAGAGATAACGCTGCACTTATTTTCATTCAGGTGTCTTTCTCCCTCGTCATCATCTTCAAAATTCGAGAAAAGGCTATTACGCTTTTCAGTTATATGTAGTACTGAATAAGTATCATGATATATGAATATGTCTATAGAACAATACCAGCATCAACGTTATTTCAAGATAATCGACGGTCTTAAATGCAGTTAATCAACTTACTCAGTGCGACTGTTTCATGATTATATCTAGGCTCCTTGAGACTTGGTACGTAATCCCATTTTGATGACGTTGTATGAAAAACTTCAACTCTTCCATCACAGCTTTCTCTTGCATAGGCATCACGCTCAACCAACCCTCCGACAAGGTAAATCTTTCCTAAAAGGATAGAGATTATTTTACATAGATCCACGAAATGCAAGATATTGATATACAAGCAAGGCTTGTAAAACAAGACTAAAAAACGATTCACTTCAAAAACAACACTCTTCGAAGCCGATTGCAATAAAAACATACACGTGAAAGATGGCTAAATTTGAAAAAAGAATTCAAGATCGGATGCGAAAGACAATGCAAAATAAAACTGAGCTCGATGATAATGATAATGAAGAGGATGATGATGATTATGTTGATGATAAGATGATGATAAGATGATGATTATGATAATGAGGATGATGATGATTGGTTATGATGAGGATGAAGATGATGATGATGATGATGATGATGATGATGATGATGATGATGATGATGATGATGATGATGATGATGTTGATGATGATGATGATGATGATGATGATGATGATGATGATGATGATGATGATGTTGATGATGATGATGATGCTGACGATGATTATGATTGTGTTCTGTGTTAATGCCATACTCCTGTTTATCATAATAATCACCATAATTTGTGCATGTTTCTCCTTGTTGACATTTCATGGCTACCCGTTGATCGAAATAAATTATAAACAAAAGTTAAGGCATTGCTCTCTCTAGCCAACATTGTTTTATTGGTGGAGGAGGGTGTTACCAGAGTAATTAACCCGGAAACTAGAAGGCAACCAGTAATGCATGGCTTTTCATAAGTGCTCCAAAGTCTTGCGGCAAGGGTTTGATGTGTGCTTCCAAGGCAAATTAACAGCCTTTTGAAACTCGGCGAAAGATTCCAGCAAGAAAATACCCGCATGTCATTGCATTTGCATGAAGGCTTGAGTCGATCAAAACATGTCGATTGTAAGGCTCACGGGCTTGGGAATGTTTGCTGAAAAGGAAAAACCAACATCACGCCCTTTTTGCTTTGTTTTTTTAGCGAAGGTTGATGAAATGTTGACTTTCAGGCCAAAAGGCGGCTGATCTCTCCACAGTTCTGATCCGGACAGCTTATTCGTGTCAAGGGAATTAAGTTGGTATTTACGAGAGATCTGGATGATTATGCCAAGGCAGCAGGTAAAATCACGAAAGAAGTGCTTTTCCATCTTGTTGAAGACCGAAAGAAGATCGGAATTATGATCGACAACGTCAGTAACTGACATGGTACTTACAGAGAAAAAGTTTACAAAATAGCTGCAAAAACCTAACTACAACCAAATAACAAAAACGAATCAAAACTTACAACATAATAAGATGATTAACATAAAATAATGCAGTTTGGTCAATCTATCCGCGGTATCATCAACATACTGCTTAGCAAATAAGTGGACTTAATTACAGTCAAGAACTTTACCTTACTAAAGAAGTTGGTAAAGATGCAGCATATAGATCTTCATTGGAAATGTAGTTCCAAATTTCTCTGATTATAGATAGGATAGTATCTGATTTATTTAGCTTAGAAGTTGCTTCTATGCTCTTTAATTTTGTTTTAAAGAGCATTTAATTTTGACTCTCAAACATTGCATGGGAAATAAGGGTGGATTTCAGCTATTTAAGGCTTTGTGCATTTCAATAGCAAAATATTGCAGATTTTCATTATTTGATATAGATCCTTCATTCTTCATTATGAAATGATCAGAAAATTTGGTCAAAATTATCTCACTTACGCAAAGGCTATTTCAAAATGTAGTGAGCAGACAAATGATGGGCTACCAAACAGGGAGTAGCATAGGCCATGCAACACTATTTATTCAATGTGTACAAACCACCGTCATGGCACTGTGTTGTAAAGCAAGGAATGACGAAGCGTTTTTAGAGCTTCTGCGGAGGGGTCTCATTGTTACCATAGTAATTGTATTCGTGTGAACAGAGAAAGAACAAAGAAAGAGTTGATGTCATAAGAAGGGACGAAATAAGAAAATGTTGGGTTGGATAGGTGACAATGAAAGGGGGCGTCATGTTCTGTGTTCTGTGACACTTCATGACACTTCATGTTATGAGCTGAGAGGGAGATGGCTCTTTTGCCCTGTAAAAGTCTTTCTTTGCCCTGCCAAAACTGTAAAAATGGCCCATTTTGCATCTAGAACTTTTCTGCAGCACCATTTTTGCCTTGCACAAAGACAATATTTTCATAGTTTTGGAGGGTGGCCATCCTCCCAAACCTCTCTTTAAGACGCCCCTGAAATGAAGTGAAAATGAGATCTTAGCATATCATGTGTGATATCATCTCAGTGACTTAATCAGAATGATCAAGATTTCACGGTTTTGCAGAATAATCTCCGATTTTCCATGTCAAACGACCGTTGGTTCTGATCAAAATAAGGTTAAATGCCCCGCCTTTACACATCTTGCAAATTACCTTTTCAGCTGTCCTCTGATTAAGAGATTTCCCAAGATAACAAATTAGGAAAAGTACTTTCACAAAATACGTCATCCAATATCACCTGATATGAAAAACTAATTCAGATACGGCGAAAATATAAAAGGATTACCTAAAATTTAATCATCTTATTGACAAATGAGAAGTTTCTAAAAGAGGATTTTGAAAATGATGGTTTTTACAGATGTCGTTTAACTTAGATCGCAATTATAAAGCAGATTGAAGATAAAAATAGATTCGCTAAAATGAAGCCTGTTCAGACACCAGGCAAAAATAATATATTTCTGCATAAATTCTTAGAATATTGGCAGAGGCTAGAATTTGACAAATACACACGCACATTCATTGACTTATTTGATAATGCATGTCTGGCTAAGGTAACTCAGAAGAGATGATGTGGACCTGCAAGAATACTACAACAAACGCATTAAAATTTGTATTCAGGGGGAACCCAAGGGGTGACTACAGCTGGAGGCAAAAAGGGGGGTTTCCCTCTTGTCCCTAGAAAAAAACTTAATGTCTCGATAATGTGGTGCCCCATTTTGCCCTGGAGTACCACAGGCCCTCCCTGAACAGGACTAGTAACAGAAGACTACAAATCTTGGAGAAATATCTTAATGTGGCTTGCAAAATAACAGAAGATTGCAAAGCAACAGAACATTGCAAAGAAACAGAAGATTGCAAAGAAACAGAAGATTGCAAAGAAACAGAAGATTACAAAGAAACAGAAGATTGCAAAGCAACTAAAGATTGCAATGCAACATAAGATTGCAAAGAAACAGAAGATTGCAAAGCAACAAAAGATTGCAATGCAACATAAGATTGCAAAGAAACAGAAGATTGCAAAGCAACTAAAGATTGCAATGCAACATAAGATTGCAAAGAAACAGAAGATTGCAAAGCAAAAGAAGATTGCAAAGAAACAGAAGATTGCAAAGAAACAGAAGATTGCAAAGAAACAGAAAATTGCAAAGAAACAGAAGATTGCAATGCAACAAAAGATTGCAAAGAAACAGAAGATTGCAAAGAAACAGAAGATGGCAAAGAAACAGAAGATTGCAAAGCAACAAAAGATTGCAATGCAACAAAAGATTGCAAAGAAACAGAAGATTGCAAAGCAACTAAAGATTGCAATGCAACATAAGATTGCAAAGAGACAAAAGATTGCAAAGTAACAAAGAACGTGGAATGTAAAATGTAGCCAAGTAACAAAGAATGTGGAACGTAAAATGTACCAAATTTTTTTATTTCATTAACTTCAAACAACAAAACTAATAACAAAGTGAAGAAAATGAAAAAATTTTTGTATTTATTTTTATTGCATCAACCCTCTTACAACTTATCTTCAATTGATTTCAAAGAGCTCTAAATTCTGTCATCAAATAATTGCATTGCTATATTTTAGAATTGGAATCCAGAAATATCACCAATTATGTTTATTAGAAGGGAAACACAAAAAGCAAAACTTGAATTATAGGACAGGGAATTTTTTTATTCCAGTCATGGCTTCATCAATATTTATTTAATTTTTTGCAAGAACTTTACAGAAGCAAAACAATATGATATTTCATTTATAATTAAAATATTTCATGTTCTACTTTTGATCCATTCAAAAAAACCTGGAATATGGTCTGTGACACTAAAAGCTGGAATGGTTTGTTGCAATGAAATACTATTAATCAAAAAGAATAAACAAGAGAGACATGCCACAAATATCAGACTATTAAAAAAGGTCCTTGTAATGCAAATCAAAGTACTGAAAACAACTTCCCTAGTGTGCAAGATTTCTTAAAATAGAAACAAATAGGGACATAAGAGAATAAAGCAGTGGAATGCTAATGTTGCATTGAATAGGATATCATCATATTTAAAAGCAACAAAAGCAAAATAATATTCATAAGGTTTATATTTATCATTCAACCAGAAACTGGCAAGTAACAAGATGAAATGACTTGTGCTTTTCTTTTCTAAGAAGAATTTGAAAACGAAATATTGACTGTGTATTATTAGAAATATTGCTTATGTAGATGGGAGAACGTATGCTATTGATCCGTCAGACCAGGGTTCGAGCCGGTGACTTTTGGCTTTATTAAAACGACACAAACTAAGAACAGGCAAAGAGTAAATGACCTGCCATCAGAGACACCAGTTAAGGATTGTAGAAATTAATAACTTTCAAGAAAACTCAAAAAACTAAAGACTAAATGTCTCCCTTTATTATCCTCTTTGCTCTACTATCGTTTTTCTCATCATATAACAAAATCAATGTAGCTTTTGAAGTTATAGAAATGAACATTGTGCATTTATAGAAATGGACATTGTGCATTTATCACAAAGCAATGGTTATTATGATTATATTTAAAGTTTATATATCCATAGCAGAAGACACCAATATTCAAATAAAAATCTTCTGTATTTTTATCTCATTTCACACTGTTTTCAGGAGATCTAAGGTATTAACAACTTTTGATATGCACAAGCAACTTCAGGGGATGCAGGCAAATCAGACAGTTGCTGGTAGGGAGTTTGTTTCTGCTTTTTCAGATAAAGTAGAGCTATAGCAGCTTATCTAAAAAGAATAGTGGTCAATAGATGCATAATGGCTTATGCAAAAAAATGGGTATTCCTTCTGTTACTTTCCTGAGCATCTGAAAACATTTTGTTCCAATCTATGGTGTTTTGACAAACCAAGAAAAGACATTATATCACCTATCACCTTGCATGGTTGTGATTGGTTTTTTATTTAATATGTCAGGTACTTCACAAACATTTTAGATAAACGATAGATGGTGTTTTTAGAGTTTATATTGGAATGAATAATTTATTGCTTTTGGTCATAATGAGGTTTAATATTTCTTCTTCAAAATGCCAAAATTACCAAGCATTTGCCAGTCCAGGGCTAACAATGATCTTCTGAATTTTGTATAATTTCACTCTTTCCTATTGGAAAATTTTTTTCCATTTAAAGTGTCCATTTTTTCAATTGTGAAAACTCCAAATCCACAGTGGGTCAATGTTCTTTTTGACAAATATCTGACAATTAATTTCATATTTATGGTGAAAATTTTATCAAGATGTACTCACCATTGAGGAGTGTTGCACTTGCACCAGACCTTTTACAGGTTGTAGAGCTCAAAATATCCCATTCATCTGCTCCTATGCTGTACATCTCACAGCATGTTAATACATCAAATAGGCCTGTTTTACCACCAATTACAACTATTTGGTTCGCATCCCGTCTGCAAGCTGGAATTGTTTCCAACCTATTGTCTGATATTCTCTTTGTGTCAGTCTTCAATGCAAGCATCTCTGCAAATATTTTTTTGCACTGATGATGGAAGGAAGAAAGGGCGCCATTAACAGAATATGATGAAACATAACTTGTATTGAGATGGAATATCCGCAAACCTTCAAGCAGTAATTCTGGGATGTGAATCCTTCTCTTTTCTGCATCATACAATGTCCATATTTCCAGTGCATTTACTACATCTTCCTCTGATGAAACATTCAAATTGTTACTTCCAAAAATTTTCTTTATCAAGTTCACGTCTATGTGCAAAAACTCATCAAATAGAATAACCTCCATGAAATGATCTTCCAAATATTGAAATGCCTGTGTCCATAGCTGTTTACATGAGTGTAATTCAGAGAAATTTAGAATTCCTAGACAGTTACACGGATGAATATTTGACATGAGGAATTCACAGCATGCATCAACAATACGCTCTAAATGGAGCATACTTGCTGTTGCCAAAAGATCTTGTACATTAATTTGATTGATGGAAACGTTTCCAGTATATGCAAAGTCAACAATATCATTGAGAGCAGTAGGACTAACCTGGTGTAAGTCCACTCTGTAGCTCGAGCCCTCCTCCATTTTGCAAGTAAACATTGCCTTGAAATATTTACTACACGCCGACAGGACAACTTTGTGTGCGTAAAAAACAAAATCACCAACGTGTAATTCCACGTCGCAGAGAGACTTTCGTTCCCGCAAATCATTCAAGCCCTTAAGCAAAAGACGCGAATAATCAATATCTGCATACATTGTAGTTAGTATCTTTTTCTCTCGATGCCTTTGTACAAATGCAAACTGCCTTGCATAAATTCAAACTATAAATATCAAAGATCGGCCTTTATCGAACCGCGCAACAAAAGTCAACTTTTCCGTTTCTAGGTAAGGAGCTTTACAACCCGTGCTTGTAGACCACTCTTCAAAAGTGAACCCATGTAGTAATATCGCTATTACTTTACAGTTGCTGTCCCTTCTAATAATAACAAAATAAATTATTCAAAACACGTTCACCTTCGTTCACCACTGGTGATAAAAATAGCTTGCCTATTCAAAATTAACCATAGAGAGATTTCAGGTCACTGCCCTGTTCCTCTTGATGTATATGCAGCCATGTTTATCTTAAAATCAACCAGCAAACATCTATAAAGTCATTACAATCATTGCTAGCTACTTTTAAATATTTTTTCATAAATATACTACTTTTTGCGTATGATTCGCAACTCTCGCTATTTTTCATTATCGCAATCTTTGTTGTATCGGAACCTCTTTTTCAAACAGACTCATTTCTATGAAGGGTGCTCCTTCACTGCAGCTCCAGTGACACCCTTGCAGTTATTGATAGAACCAGTGGCAGAGCTAAAAAGATTTTTTAGGAGGGTACAAAGTTGAAATTTGCCGCAGTAGGGCGTGGCCTTAGCTTCTTATGCTAATTGCATAGTTTGCACAAGGGCGTGGCAAATGTTTCACTTCAGTTATTTTCCTTAAACGACGCCCCTGTCTACAAAAGTTGGGAAGACCTTACTTGAGGGGGTTCATGATGGCTGATATTGCCAATTATGAAACGATCTGCTCTTTTTGGGGCAAAATGGCTACTACGGAACAATTTAACTTTAAAAATGTGTCTCTTGCAAGTTCTTGCAGATAAAAAGGTGATTCGTGCCGGCCAAGAGCACCTCCACTTTTCAAACGCAGAACATGAAATGCATGTCTGATAGTTACCAATTCCTTTTGAGAAAATCATTGAGTGCAAATATAACATTGGTAGCAATTGACTGATCAGATTTGTTTACAGATAAAAAAGGTTATAACTACCCAATTGGAATAGTCATCACCAAAAATATTTTTCAATCGATGCATTGGAAAGATCTTGGAAATCATAGAAGTTAAACGAGACGGTTTAGCTAAAATCCTAACTTAATTTTGGTTAACCGACACTCAAATAATCCTCCATTGCCACACGAGAAGAGAAGAATCTTATTGGTAAAATTAAAGAGTTGTGGTGTTTTTTTCTCTACTTGCAGTTTGATGTTGTCGTCCTGGACAATGGAAGCAACAAATACAAATAGATGCGTTTCCCAGCAATACAAATCCAAGGCAGTACATCCACTAAGGGACCATTTGGACCAGTGACCTTCAGGGACAATCTGTTGTTGTTGAAAAGGGGGATACTCGTCGCTTCAATATCTGGATACAACTGCTGCCAAACATCCGTAAGATTCTTAGCTCCAATATTATCAATTATCAATATTGCCCCCTTGCAATCTGAGTAGACGCCATTAATGCTAGTGTACAGCTGTATAATCGGGGGGGGGGGGGGAAGGGTTTATAGAACATTTTAGCCTGTGTATACTGATCAACGATTCGTGAGAATAGGGACACACGTGATTGCAGCTTGAAAGACAGAAGAGACAAATGATCAGCAAAATTTTATTAAATATTGAGAAACTTTTTACACCAAATAATATTACATGTTTAACATATCTACATGGAATGGTAGTGATGCAATTGCAGTGGCGAAAGATTTCAAGTACGTACAGTCTGCTATAAGTTATGCTACAACCTGCGTTTTGTGTTCAAACAATTTTTCGAATAAGTATAACAACATTTTATCAGAATAGATTATCTAAAGTTTAGTTCTTAAATGTTTCTACATGTGATGTCATTCTGCTAATCAGAGGTTTTCAATTGATTCATGTATACAAATGGACAATGCCTTAAACACTTCATCATGATTTTAATCTCCAACGTAAGAACAAACAGCCGATAACCAAGAGGACTTGCCACGAGAAGCACCGGGGAACCCGATCCCAATGATGTGATACTTTGTACGAAAGCCAAGCTCACACAGGCCAGATGCAAGGCGCTTAATTTAGTCTCCTAAGGTCCAAAGTCTCTTGTTCCACATGTACAGTCTCTGTTCCTAGGGTCCCAACTTTGTGGTCCCCGGTCCCAGGATCCCATTTCAATGACTCTTGGACTTAGACAATCAATTCAATGTTCGCTGGTCTTGCGATCTCCCTCATGTGGTCTCCCGTCTCAAGGTGCCACATCATTGGTCTCTGTTCCTCGGTTCCCTCTAGCAAAGACTCAGATCCTAACGATATGGCAAAGAAATTTTACGCCGAAAAACTGTTGATTCAGTGCAGCAGACTAGCCCGACAACATACAGTATCTTAATCCACTGATATCTATACGACCAAATTGTCTTATCGTTCTATCAATCCATCACTTCATCTCACTAATTCATCCATGTCTCTTTCAGAAATCTCCATCAAAACATAGTCCAACCAAAGTATGAAAATTCCCTATGTACTCCTACCTAGGTACCAAAATGACGTTAAATTAACCAATATTTTCTCACTAAATGTTTCTCCTAATTTCAGGCGTCAACGTCCTAAAATGACCCTGTTACATTTGTTACTTAAAAACCAAATTATCCCAGTGTGAGAAATTAAAAATTTCTATGTAAAATTTAAACAGTTTAAAAAAATCCCCTCCCTTACCCCGTAATAAAACTATTGTCATTATAATATTCTGTAATGCGTTACTCTGTACAAAAGCATCGATGAAATCAACTACTACATCATGTAGTATTTGAGCTTCTCCTTTACAGCTTTGCCTTGACCTTCAGCTTCATCGTAAAGGGACTCGCCATAACATATGTAAAGCTCTTCGCACAGTTTTGCAGTTGCAGTGCTGATGTCGTTCCGAGAATTGGCAGCACTTCCAACCTTTGTTGTTGTTAGTAAGTGCCATAGCACCGGCAGTATATGAGAATGAACTAAATTTGGCTTTCTTTGAAAAATTGGCGTTACCAGATCTGGAAAAGAAAAGCAGATAGGTAATTTGTGGTGTACCGATTAGATAATAGGAAGAAATACAGGCTGGCCGTGTACTATTTATTGCTGCAAACATTTCACTTTATGACATGACCGATCTAGTATCACACACTATCCTGCACTGAATTTTATGACTGTGGCTTTAACAGAAACCATCCAGTCCTTTTATGTATACCGTTTCGTACCCAATAGTTCACCCATAATTTGACATTTTTCCTTGTTGGCACAAGTAGATGTAGCAACAGACAATGACGTAAAACAACGCTTAAGGCAACAGATTACAATATTCAATAGCTTCCCCAAAAGTAGGGGAAATATTAATTAACGTTAGTTGGAGAAGGTACGAGGAGTTGCTAAATCAATTCAATTCAGGGCCATACCTGCTAATCGCATTGCCATTTCTGGTTTAACTCTTGTATTGCCATGTCGAACAGCAGATATCAAAGGTTGTAGCAGCGAAACATTATCTAAAAAAAAAATACAAATCCCAAGTTCAATGTAATTCAAAGCCAAAATGAATGTAGCGATAGTTTAATCATGTATGAGAAGGGTGCATTGAAGCACTGCAAGAGTTGGTTTTAGCGATCAATAGTTTTATTTTTAAGAGAAAAAGGATCCACGCGCAACAAATCGTGAGATTCCAGAAGAAATGTAATATTCTTAATTTCGATTTCTAAGAAACTCATATTGTAAATGATAGTATCTCAATCTCGTCTTTGGAAAAAGGTACTTGATTTATACCCGCTGTAAATAGCTGTTCGGGTAAACCTTTACGATGATATTAAATTAAATTTATCATCATTCACCTTTTATTGGTCAGAGGATATAATTTTATTACTCACCGACAAATTTTGTCAGCGAAACCAAGACTTCCATTGCAGCATTGTAAATCGAATTATTTTTAGATGCAACGCATGATGTCAACATCTCCAACAATAATGTAACTAGTGGCGTGAGAGAGTCTCTTAGAATTGGTATAACTTTGTTCATTGTTTGAAGTGCAAATAAATTCACCTAGAAAGAGAAATAAGTAAATACAGATCTAAAGTCTATAAAGAAGCATCAAGTTGCATTGCTGAAAATTCTGCATTTATTGAGCGCTTTGCATACATTCTCTTCAGATGGTCACCCCGCGGGCAGATCCTACCAGAACAACGACTTTCCGTTTCTCCCGTTCCAGCGCAATTTGTTTAATGGTGTGGTAGTCACGGCAGTCTTTCATATCATCCAAAATCGACGTTCTCTTTCTCCTCTTCCAATGTCTCCTTCTGATCTCGCCCTCAATCAGTGCTCTCAGCATACACATCAGTGATAATACCAATTTCATTTGTGATGTGCACTAATTAACACATGTTTCAGCAACTGAGATTGTGTAATTGGCGTTATGAACAGAAAGGACAAAGGTAGTTATAGTGGGTGAAGCCCATTGAAAAACAATTAAAAATCAAATGTTTGAATTTATGTGGGTTGAATGACGACTTTGGCAGTTCCAAGTTTTACCTAAGCCTGGTGGATTTTTAAATGAAGCAAGTTGTTTTACAAAAGGGATGTAAAAGTCCGATTTGCGAGAAGCCCATAATATGACACCATTTGACTTAAAGGTATTCCAAATATACTACATTTGGATTGGGTACATTTCCTTACGCCAAGAATTTAATACTTTTTACATAATTTTACATGACAGTAGATGTTTATAGAAGGTCTTCGTACTGTTATGATAAATCTGAGAATAACAGCTGTTGTGAACATTGCGTTATTTTTTCTCTTACTAAAGAGCTTCCATTATTTCTTCTGGAATAAATAAATCTCCCGTTACCAAAATGAGTCTACAACATGCTAAAAGCAGTGGATTGAGAGCTCGTGCTATAAGCAGCAAGGTTAGATTTCTCTTTACTTCTAGTCCCTAGACTTTGGATGGTAAAACATGCAAATGCTAGAGAACAAAAACCATTACTACACCAAAACTGAGACCCGTTTAAAACTCACCTTACTGTTTGAATCAGTAAGTCTTGGAACAAATTTATCAAAAACCTGAAAGATAATTTGATCAAATATTCAAAATTGAAATGATAACCATTTGAACTCACTCAAATTTACAAAATTTGTTTGGGATTTGGTGACAGAAATACCATCCCTACATCATTTGCTCGAATATATTGCCAAAATTCATATCGAAAAAAATTGCGTCAAATTTATGATGATAATGATGATGATCATCATAATTATTGATAATGATGATGATGATGATGATGATGATGATGATGATGATGATGATGATGACGAGGATGATGATGATAATGATGATAATGATGATGATTGATGATTGATGATTGATGATGATGATGATGATGATGATGATGATGATGATGATGATGATGATATTGATGATGATGATGATGATGATGATGATGATGATGATGATGATGATGATGATGATGATGATGTGATGATGATGATGATGATGATGATGTTGATGATGATGATGATGATGATGATGATGATGCTTGCAATGTGCTTAAAAAGCTACGTAAAATACCTACCTTACTGACATTCTTGCAAACCCCTTCTGGATTTGTACGCACAAGATCGTAAAAGTTGTCTATTGCTTCCAGTCGCACTTTCCATTCATTTGCATCCAAGCCACTGATTGAATCAAGATCAACTGGTCTCGATGGCTGGAACAAGTCAAACAATCCCATTATTATATTGGTATAAAACAAATTTCTTCTGAATTAGAACTTAACGTGCTCCTTTTACAAAATAACATTTCCTTAAGCTTAACTTTTTTCATTAGAACATTCTCTATCAATTATTTAGATAATATGTAATAATTATCAAATTTGTAACTTAACTTTTTAAAATAAATTCTAATGTCGTGCAGTGTTATTTATCAAGTTTCAAACTGCAAAGGCCCGTTTGGCTTTTTCATGTTATAAAATCTACAGCTCTTGTCGTCCTTATTATTTTCTCTTATATAATTTCTTAAAAAATGCACCATAGCTTTGATGGCAGATGATTTTAAGCTAATATAAGCAGATCTATTCAAAACATAAGCACACATCCTTGTACTTCCAATCTTTCGTAACTCTTTCACATCTTGATTTATTTTCATTCACAGGTTCGAAACGATTTAAAACTCCACTTTTTCAGGGGGTAAAATAGTCAAAATATCAGTTGAAAGCGTTAACTATGACAGAAAGCTACCAACATAACATTTACAATAGTTTGTACTTTACCCCCACAAAAAGTTGGTTTACAGTGTTTGTCATTGGAAGAGATGGCCCTCCCGGGGGTGAAAAGGTTAACATTTTATCATGGTGCTGTAATAATTTCATTTAACTTCAAAATTAAGCCAATATCTGGTTTGTATTGTTTGCGTTGTTCAGAAGTAAAGTCAGTTGACTGCAGTACTAAACCTTTGTTACAGAATCCAGTTTAAGGGGAAAGTAATAGATTCCCTTCAGAAACGATTAGATATCATAAGGATCAACGATGTATTCATAAGCACTATTCATAATAGTCGAGTTATGAACAGGGATGTTGTGATAAACGTAAAAATTTGCAAAATGACATACATTTACAATAATAGCAAGGTGCAAAACAAATGGCGTTCAAATTTCGCTGAATAAGCTCATTTGTAGGATTAAGTGTCTAACATCAACCACTGTCCTCACGATGGTAATATCAAACGAAATTACGTCAATCATAACTGATGTGACGTGCAAACAAGAATTACCTGATAGCCTTCAGCGTGCATCAGCTGTCTTCCTTTGTTTGTGCTCGACCTTAAAATAGCCATAAAGATAGATAACAAAATAAAGTGCAATTGCAGGTGACACAATACATAGGACGTCTGACGTAATTACGTTATTTTGATTAAAAAGTGAGCTATATGGTATGGGAATGGTGCAACTCTTCACCTGCACATGGACAATTATCATTCTGTTTGCAGATAAGGAATATTCTATCAATCATTAATTCTCCAGTGCAGGTCATACCTTAAGAATATGTTCAGATGGAGTATGTTTACTGGGTTACCTTGTCCTTATCGTTATCCCTGTTATTAGGGATAATTCAAGCGCTATCATATTTAACCTCACATACGTTATAACTAATTTTTGGACAAAATTCCAATACCACCAGCGTTGCCTTGATATGAAATAGTATCATGTGAATATGAATTATTATGAAGAATGTACATATCAGTTAAAATGAAAAACTACAATCGATATTTGTTCTTTAAGCAAAACCCCCACAAAAAATTAAAAATAAATATATTCTTAGAATCATCAATACCTCTATTAAATTTTACGTCTAAAATTTAAATTTAATGAAAAAACAGTTCATTTTGTTCCCGCAGTCATAAGCACTTTCTCTTACATCTATAGGAAGTAAGCTATACTATACTATACTATACTATCAAGACATTAAACCTACCTGACTAAACTTTTGTTGCCACTACCTTGACGCCCATCAACCTGAGATCTGTTACCACTAAACGTTGAGCTTCTTGCCACAGAACTTCTGGCTACTCCACTACCAGGATTTCTTTGCGAACGTCGAATGTTTGCAGAACCATGCTCATTTGGTGCATCTTTTAATCCCTTTATCAAAGTAAAAAATACATCAAAATCTAGCCTATAAAGAATTCATCTAAAACTTTCCTTCATTCTTCATCCAATCAAAGAGAATTTTATTGAAAAACTTTCTTCTTTCTTTATCATATCGAAAAGAATTCGTCAAAAACTTTCTCCTTTTTTCATATGTGCTCACCTTCTGTGGTAATTTTCTCTTCTCCACGTCTTTAGTTTTCTGATTTTTCCTTCAAACTATTTTACTAGCCTTGTTATAACCTCTCATAAGAATAAAAGTCTTAAACATAAGAAATATGTAATGAAAATACCTTAGATTTAAGGTTCTCAACAATATCTTTAGCTGGTCTAACGTTTGCCTTTGGTAAATGCTTCTCGAGCAAGCGCTCAAGATCTGGGTGCTCAATCATAAGATTCAGAATGCATCTGCCATAATATCTAAGAAAAAGAAAGAGCGGTGTCAAACTTTTATGAAGCTATGGGTAATATTTTAACATGAATCTAATATTCAACATCTAGAGAATCAGATATCAAAAAAAGGAGCTTCCCCTGCAAATATTGAAGCATTTACCAGACTACAGCATCAAAGCAAACGAAAATAAACTCTGTAAAAATTATGCTGTTAATGAACCTCAGATTCCATCTTAATATTCTTTTGGTTGTAGTCAGTGGTTGACAGCAGTCCGAAAAAAACATTAAAAAGCAAAACTCTTACGAATTATATTCTACTAAAAAATTTATGCCCTATGAAGCTAAAAATGAAAGTTTAGCATGGTATTCGTTAATATATACAATATTTGTAAAACAATCGGTTAGAATAGCAGTAATATTTACTAGCCTCTCTAGATCAATACACAATATTATGACACACATTCGAAACTAAAGATGTACTGCCTATATACTACAGTGTTGTGGAGATACATCTTGAACACTAAAGCATATTTAAAATAGCATAGAGGCATTACACATTAGAATGGCCTCTATGACATCACTTAACAAATAATTACATAATAAATCTTTTTCTAGCAATAACGCTCATGCCGTTCTCTAAACCTGCTCTTCTAATAACAAAATTAAATACTTCTATAGTCTCTGTTTATATAAATATGGGACAGTTTTACATCATTAGAAGCTCTGATCATTGACTATTAAATCAGCCTTACACACCCCTCGGTAAGACAAGTTAAGACAGATTTAAGACACGTTGCTTAAGACAAATTGCTTAACTGCGTAAACAATAGATACTTATCTTACCTTGTTTCCTGGTTACCATCCACAGCAAACTGTGCAGCTACAGGTAAAATCCTTTCCGTAACATCTTTACTGCCATTTAAAAGCCGTGTAGCGCCCATTCTATCAGCTATATGTGCCAAGAACCTTGCACACATTTTACGAACTTGAGCATTTCGATGGCTATGATGAAAGAAAAAGCCCATTAAGCTGATGGAATTTATTAGTGGAATATCTCAGTTGCCTCAATTTTTTTTCAAAACCAGTTCTTTCAGCGTTCAAAGTCATTGTTTTGTTTTCCTGTGAAATTGACCTAGTGAAGTACAAAACCTTTGCAACTAGTGTGCAGTGGAATTAAACATAGAATAACAGTAAAATGAATAATGTACAGAAGGGAAAAGTAAAACATGAAACATGAACGAAATCTTATCTTATGAGGAACAATGCTTTCTCAAGGCTTGTTTCGAAGCAATGCAGTAAAAAGCATAATGTTGCCCAAAATTTCAAGTGTCCCACGATTATTTGGCAAGACCAAAGCATTTTCTCGTTTGGATAGCTATACTCTCAAGACTCGCTTTGCCAGATTTACCAACTAAAATGACTTTTGCTGTTGACGAGAAAATAACATACCCGGCTCCTCCGTTGATAAATGCACCCATTGCTTTGACGGAGTTGACATAATTGGCCACTGCAGATAAAGATTGTTCCACATCCTCTTTGATAAAAGTGTTTGATTCGCCAGATTTTGAAAGCAATGTGCTTACAGTTAAATCAAGTTCCTAGAATTACAAGAAGATAAAACAAATTTTAAGATCTGGGAACATGGAAAAGTCGTCAACCTAAAACTCCATAGATCATAGACAGGTAAGGGCTCTGGAAAGCAAGAACGTTTACATCTTAGTTCTGCTATTCGTCATTTACATCACTATCTTAGTTATAGGAGATTTTGATGATATACAACATGATTTTTTACTCATTATTACTTTTTGGATGGAAAGCTTGAACAAATAAATCCATTACTACAGCACATTCACATCCCTGGATAATATCCAACACTGGTATGAGCCAAAACGATGGGTTATAATTGACATGATGAAAGAAAAACTCTTACCGGCTCTATAGCTTTTGGCAAATATGCAATGATTTCCCCTAAACACTGGATGGCACTTCTTGAAACTTGTGACCGTAAATTTCTAACCTGTGAGAGCAAAAAATGATACAATGTCACTTGAGTGTCGTATAAACAAACAAGCTGTCTCTTCATGATTCAAAACGTAATGGAATATATATACTATCAAAGATTATAGTCCAAAATGTCATGCTGTCGTTGCTAATTTAAGTATAGGTAGGCTACTCCTTGCAAATCGCTAGAAATCTGTGATTAAAGTAGACCAAGAATTATATTACTGGCTACCAATTGCAATAACGAGAACTTGATTGGCTCAGTAACATCGATTTCATTGTTGAATCAAAACACGTAAATGAAGATAAAAATGAATCTGCACCAGCTCAAAGAACTAAAAAAACAAAAATATTGATAATAAAGTGTTGGTGCATCCAAAATGCTAAGATAGAATTGTACAGTGGCTATTATTTAGTAAGAATTTCTTTTCCACTTATAATTCTGGAGATAAATGAATACGAGTGGAGCATACCTCAGCAACAACCCCGAGACAAACAGTATGTAGATACTGTACAATGATCTCGGAATGATGGGCAACAAGTCGACGGAAAGCTTGAAGCCCTTCGCATTTAACTTCCCTGTAAAAATAACAATAAACGATTATAATTCTCATGGTCAAGTGTTTAGTTTATTTCATGTTTTCTTATCTATCAACAGGAGAAAAGATATTGTCGAAAAGGCACATAGCAGTAGAATCAGAATTTATAACACAACAAGACACAAACGTCAACTGCGACACACTGGGCATAAACACATTGCTATGGGAGAAAAAAGGAATAAAACTGCCCGTGTTTTCATAATTGCCTCAAAAAAAGTAATCAATAAGATCCATGAGCCTTATGTCCCTTTCATTTATTACATTATATAGCCATTTTGTGTAACAATAATATATATGCGTCATTGTCCTTTTGATCTGACGATAAATGACATGCTAATCACCCCGGCTAATATTCTAATTTGAATGATGACCCAGAACAGTCATAACACTACCATCATCATCATCATCATTACAATTTCATTTAACGTCATAAGGTATTTCACAAAATCTTACCAATCTTCTGAGCTGGCTCCTATCTGTCGCAACGCATCTCTTAAGGCCTGATCTGGATTATCAAATGGCTGTAAATTATCTGAGCCCATGTTCCCTTCAGTGCACGAGCGGCGTACAGGTGCTTGCGATTCAGTGTGATTTGTGAGATGAGATCCAGAGTATGCTCTTACTTCATTTCTATAAATAATTAAGATTAACTTTAAGCTTAGCAATCACTGTGACAAAAATCCTGCTCCACATCCATGGCAATATCCTGATTTACCTCCATGGCAAATATCCTGGTTTATATCAATTAGTGCTTGGTTTCTATGAACATTTGTTGATTTGTTGATGCTGCAGATTGTTTTAGAGTGCTTTAGAACGTTGTAGAATATTGAGTATTTTAGAATTTCGAAGAGTATTGTAGAGTGTTACAGAATGTTTTTGAGGGTTGTAGAGTATTGCAAAGTGTTTGATAGTGTCACAGAGTGCTGCAGAGTGTTTTTAAAGATCGTAAATAATCAGAGTGAAAAACAGATTCCTAATTGGGATTCATATAATCATCATAATTAGGTTATCACATAGATTTAAGTTTCAATTCTTATATAATGTATTTTGTATTTAGACGGAGGGCCCCTGTAAAGCAGCGTTGGCTGAAGAGCTACTTTCCCTGAAAATTTTAAATAACAAAAAAATAATTTCCCTTGAATATGTATGCAGATAGAACTATACTTTAATGTCAATATTTTGTGCTTTAGTAGCTAATTACAAATACCCTCTATTGTTGATAAAAAACTATTACATTGCATAGTTTCTTAGGCAAATTAGAAACAAGTAGATGAAAAAATGAAAGATGATTACCCATTACGAGGTTTTCCTTTAAGCCTTGGAGAACGACTTGCAGCAGGAACAACTGTAAAAGAAAACAGTCTCGATGTGAATGTTATACACGTTGAAAAGGTAGGTACATAATTAGTGTGTGGTACAAACAATTATGGATAACTCTTCTACCTATATATTTTTTAAGGTTATCGACTTTCTGTATTTTGGTTGATTGTGTTAAAAAAAATCAAAATCTTAGTAAAAAATTGTCGATTTCATTTACTAAAAAATATTAGAAGCTTTCAAAAGACTGAAGATCTTAAAACAAATGCTTTATGGTAAAAGAATCTGCTTAATCGCCGTCACCGCTTCACTATCGAAGATTTATCACTTAATAAGATACTTTCGCAATGTGGCCCTGCGTTTGCTATAGAAATTACAATAGCTTAGCATATTCCCCAATCAAATCACTTACCATGATTATTATTGGCATCGTCAAATTGCTCTTCATCATTCTTTCCATTAACTCTATCGCATTCGCCAAAATTAACCGCAAATGCTTCATACTTGATCTTTTGAGATTCATCTTTGTCATTTTCTTTTCTTTCTTCCATCAGCCTCTGCTTCTCCCTTACCTCAGCTTCTTCCTTTTCCCTTGCCTGAATTTCTTGCAATAGTTGCTGCTCTTTAATTCGTCTAAGTTCAGCCTTCTTTCTCTTTGCTTCTTTAAGCTCTGCTTCAGCTTTTTTTCGTCTCTCTTCTTCAACCTGCAGCTTATATTCCTCCTCCTCTTCCTTTCTCCGAATTTCTTCTTGTCTTTTCCTTTCTCGTTCTTCATCTTCCTGTTTCATTTCCTCGTTCATCCTTCGAATTTCGTCCTGTTTCTTCTCCTCAACTTTTATTAATGCTTCCAATTCTTTCATTCTCTGTTCTCTCCTACTTATTTCCTTCTTTCTAAACGCTTCCTCGGCACGTTTTATTTCTGCTTCATCAATTTTAGCTTGCTGTTCCCTCTTAGCCTGCAAGGAGCATTAGTCAAAGTATTTCATAATGCTCTAATTGATTCCTGATGTCGCAAATTAAAAGAAATTAACATCTTGTCCGCAAACTAAACGCCTATAAAACAAAACTGTGCTTAGATTTATAAAATCTAGCCAGGGAACCTAACCATATTAACTATTAAGTTACTTGGCTTAAAATGCTGTGCATTGTATAATCTATTACCTTGTCAAGCAAAATTTTTTAAGATATTAGTAATGCTGAACTTTGTCCTACTGTTCGACTTTGTTATCCTTATCAACTATCGCTAATATAAGCTTTCTATCATTAACTATATTAAACCTCAATAAATCATAAATTTTCAATAAGTCACAAAAATTCATAAATTTTGTGAAAATTTCATGAAAATCATTAAAATTGGTACCTTTAATTCCTCTTCTCTCCGCTTCTGGATGTTTTCTTCTTCGATCCTTTTCTTTTCCGCAATTTCTTTCTGCTTCTTCAATTCTTCTGCTTTTATCAACTCTTCCAAGCGTTTCATTTCAGCCATTCGTCTATTCGATTCTGCCTTTCTTTTCTCTTCCGCTTCTTTGGCCTCCATTTCAGCTTTGAGCCTCTCTTCGATTTCCTTTTCTTTCTGTTTTATAAGAGACAACTCTCTTTTACGAATTTCTTCCATTCTTCGTTTCTTTACCCTTTCAAGTGCCGATTTTGATAATCCGGAATGTCCTTTCTGCGGTGGTAACTCAGGAGATAGTTTGTTAGACGTTAATTCATTATATTCCAAGCTCTTGTTTCCTTCTTCTGATGACCCACCTGAATCTTCGCTTTTATATTCTACTGACCTTTGCACATCCTCTTCTATTGACAGCGAATCCTTAGCAAAATCGTCTCGATTCTCGACATTTACTTCATTCGCTTCATTTTCTTCACTGAACACTGCTTTATCGTCCCGTAAAGATTGCTTGATGCTTCCCGGCAATTTTTGGGCATTGGTTTCCTCTCTAGGGCTGGGAGTTTCCTTCCCACTTTCACTTGTATCCGACGACGGTTTTGAACTGTCACCGAATATCAACCTCTGCTTCGGTTTTCGAGCAGATGGGCTTCTTGCGATTTTTGGTCGTGAATCAAATGGCGAACTTTGTTCTTGGCTACAAAAATTGAAAGGACTAAGTATTAATGCATGAATATCTTGAAATCGCTAAACAATAACTCATGACCTGCTCCTTCCTCGAGTTTATTATAGGAAAGGTAACTTACAAATAGTCAAATGCATAGAGCTATTATTGCTATTATTACAATCAAAGCGGTGAAAATCACATATAAATATTACACAGTCTGCAAGATTGGTCAGCAAGCAACAAGAACTATAATACAGGACTTAACAAGGGAAATGAAAGTAGCTATTTAGCTATGATATCGGACAGTAGCTATGATAATTCATGACTTATTCTTGAAATTTTTTATGCCAACGAGACAACCAAATTAATTTGACAATGAATTTAAATAACTTGGCATTCAGCACATTTCAACAAGATATAAGATATATGACAATGAATATGATTGCTTTCACAAACCTTTCCCCATTTTGCTTCTGATTTTTTAGAATGTAAGCCTGTTGGCGAATGTTTGCCAGAGGATCAACTTGCTTCTAAAAGCAAAGAACATGTATTGTTGGAAAATAAAGAACAACATTGTTAAATTTGCGAACCAAATTATTGGTCTCGGGGGCCTGGGGCGCTAAGGCCTAGCTCTGAGGAATTTTCCCAACTACCCATTTTCCTCCATACGCATTCCCTTTCTCCTGAGAATTTCGAATTGGGATTTCTCGCTCCCTCATTAAATAATGTTGAATCACACACGCATGATCTTACTGGTCCAGATGAAGTTGATCTATGTCTCCCTACGAATGCAAAATCAAAGCTAATGGATAGGAAGACTAAATAAAGGTCAGTTGATCACGTGGTTGCACATTCGACAGTGACAGGAATACGCCAAAGAAAACTAACCTTCTTGGAATCAGTTTCATCGAATTCCTCATTATTCTTTAACTGGAGTGTCAATCCTGGATCTCCATGGTGCTGCCGTCTCTTTTTCGAAGCTGACCGCGCAATCGCAGGTCTTAGGTGAACGGGACTCTCTAAATCACGTACATGATCTACAAAATTCATAAACAACATTTTACTTCACTAACGCCGTCAGCTGTAAACAATTTACGTGCATTCTTCTAAAGCTGTCATTTCTAAAAGGTCATCTGGCATCAAACTAAACTTTTAAAGAAACTCTGCTTGTCATAACACTTTATCTATATTTCTATTTAAGTTCTGCTCATATGAAAGCACTTTCAGCCCAGAATGACTGTTCGAGCACGCAATTGCAAAACCTAATTACGTGTTTAATCAACTTAAAATGGAAATATCTCACAAGTACAAGATTTTTAAAAAACGGGGAAAGGGGTTGCTTGACCTTCAATCCCAAATACCTCCAGATATATCGTGAAAGTTGGTGAATTTCTCCCTATATTTTGCCCTTCGTTTTCTAGGGTACGGTAAGCAGTATTTTTGTATCGGCTCTTTCATCAACACCTTGAACCAACTTCATCTTCTCCGTAAATCCAAAACAATTTCGGTGCGACTCTTCTATACTGAAATTAATAAATTTCAGATAGATGAGATCCCTTAAGGACACCTTAGTATCAAAATATATATTTAAAACAGTATCAAATCTATACCTGATTCAGGAATTGGTGTTGATATGGGCTCCAGATCAGTCGGCTTCTTGCTCACATGCCAAGGGTGACTGTCATTGAAATCCGATCCAGCCCAAGATGCAGATAACTGCTTTTCGTCATGAGAAGGTATCGGAGAGCGTCCTCCAGATGCTGGTGTGCGCATTGTGTCCCTGCCCATGCTGTTCCTGCGCACAGGAGACTTCTGCGGCTCTGAGGCAGACAAGGGCGTTGTCCTAAAGATTAAAAGGGGTAGTGTATTGAGTGAAGCTTGAAAAAAACTCACATTGATAAAAGTACTTCTACAGCATCAAACAATGGTGAACAGATGAAAAGGGAATAAATACCATATGCGGATTGAAAGCCTCCTGAGAAGATAAGTGGTAATGTACATAAATCGGTCATTATCCGCCGTTTCATCCTCCGAAGAGTGTTAGACAAAACCAGTATGATCAGTATACTAGGTGGTTTTGATCATACCAGGAGGATTATACCAGGAAATAAATGCACTTTTTGACACTGCCACTATAATACCTGCTCTTTTGAAGCATACAAAAGAGTCAAAGTAAAAAGAGTCAAAGTAAAAAGGGCACTGCTATTCAGATACTTGAGGAAAATTTGAGATGACGTTGTTAAGTATCACATTATATGTTAATTTTTAAAATTGCTGCAGGGTTGCAATGTATTGCCATGCTCCCTGTGGTATTGTCTTGTATTTTGTATTTTGTAATGTATAAGCGTAAATGTAATAGTTATGAGCATATATAAAAAAAAGATGACTATGTTGATTTGAATTACACCAGACAGGTGACAACGCAGCGATATCTAACAAAAAGTAGCAAGATTGGGTTTCTACCACAAAGATAGGGCCTAACTTCTCAGCAACTTATAGAAGATGATAATAACAAATACCAGATTATAAGGCAAAGGAAGAGAAAGGAACGACAGAAAAGAGATATACAATGTAGCAAAAGGGAACGAGATGGGAAAGGACACGAAATCAGTTTATATTGACAGACATAACCTCTACAAGAGAAATGGCTCAATTGGAACGTTAACTATTTATCAAGTTGCGTCTTTTTCCTTTTATTAAAACTTTAAAATATCAGCAAAAATGTTTCACTGTAAAAGGAAATTGTTAAAATCTATCCTTGTATAACTATAACATGGTTCTTTAAGAGCTTTTTAATGAAATCCACGGGATGAAAACCGATTCCAACACTATTGATACCCTAATAACACATCAATGCTGTATCTGAACGATGATAATACCGATGGAATGATGGCAAAAATGGACCAAATGGCAAACGACACGGGCAATACCATTACGAAATATTGCACAATAACAATAAACAAGACGAACATTGAAAAATTTGTCAATAAGTATCTTGATTGCAACAGAAATCAACGGTTAGAGTAGACGTAACCATTTCAAGAAATCGATGAGCAAGTTTGAGGAAGAACTCAGCATGTTTGCAGTAGCTTACCTAATATATATTCCCAGCATGTCACTCTTGTTTGCTATGTTAAGTTTGGTTTGGATTCATATACACCCATGAAGTGGCCACTTATCATAGTATAAACAAAACAATGGCGATTTAAGATTATCATAGAACGTTTGGTTCTAAAATCGAAAATCTTCCATCTTCGAAACAACATGTGCTAAACACCCTTTAAGAAGCCAATTGCTTTGGGAAGGCTAGCAAGTGTCTTCTTTGGCGTTTTATTTACGATTTTAGCACTTAAAGGTTTATCAAATAGATTTAAGCTGGTACGAAAATGGTTACAACGATCACATTTAAAGTTAACAGTACTGTTGTTTTGGGACATTCAAGATTAAGGATAAGATCTCATTCGAGCTACTCTATGAGCCCTTTAGCACCATTATTTCTTATTTTAGTAGAACCGGCCAAAATATTAATACAACCCACAAAAATAATCCTATTCTATATTTCTTTCAGACATTCGAAATTAAGACATTTCCAGTAAACGTAGGCGTTTGAACCTCAGAATATTGAATTTAACTTTCAGATGTTGCCGATCAACTATAGATTTGTATAGTATTGGACAGCGTAAATTATGCAAGGTTAAATCTATAATGTGTTTAGTATGCAAATATAGAAGACGAAAGCGTATAGTATGCATGTATAGTATAGTATTAGAAAGAGTATAGTATGCAAATATGGTATTAGAAAGCGTATAGTATGCAAGTATGGTATTAGGACGATTGTAATATGCAAGTATAAATATCAGAAAGCGCAAAATATGCAAGTATAGTACTCCAAAGCGTATATTATGCAAGTATAGTATTAGAAAGTTTAGTGATAAAGTCTATCGGGTAAAAATACCATAACTTACCTTGTTAGCGTAGTGATCATTGAATGATCTGCCTGCAAACCAGCTTGCTTTAATTTTCTCATACGTTGTTTGTACATATGAAAATAAGAGCCGGCATTATCGTTCTTGCCAAACTCGAGGTTTTCTTGCTGTTTCAATGGCATTGTATTTAGTCTTCCTTTGATGTGATATTTTTCCAAATAAGTGGCATTCTGTCCTGGTGCCCATGAATTTCTCGTTGTAAACGGAGCTGGTTCTCCATCTTTGTTTTCATGCTACAAAGTACAATAAATCATTATTGGGTTTATAAACACCAACTAATACACAACTGGATCTTAATGAGATTTATAGGTTAGACATAATGTAATGTGGCTTAGCGTAGGCTCCCAATGACCTGTTGCTGCATGAAAAGATAAGGAAAACAACTGTTTCTTTAAGGGCTTTTTATTGCAAAGTAGACAAAAACACACAAAACACTGTATGGGTGGAGAATTTATCAAAGCTGGCATGTCGTTATAGAAGTTTTAAAATTCCTCTTCACGTGAATACGAAAATTTCACAATGTAAAGCAAATATACAAGCTATTACAGTACGTTGATATAAAATAATAACAGTGAGTGAGAATCAACAGCGAATGTGTGATAAAGACTGTTCATTCATTTGTGCAAGGGAATGCAGAGTGCTGCCAGTTGAAACATGCGAATGCTAACATCTGATTCAATTTCCTTCCTTAAGGTGCATTTAAGCAGAATCACGTTTAAACTCAATAATAGAAGTAAAAATTAACAGGGAATTAATTTTGTATCTTCAGCATGATTTAACTTTGATTTACCTTTTGGTGATTATTCAAATTTTTGACTCTTTACTTTTTGAAGTCGTTAACCAGTTTAGATATTCGTTATAATTATCAATTACCTTTGATATTCCAATCATTAGAGACTTGTTAGTTTACAAATGAGATCAATCATCATTGCCAACTTGTTAACACACAAATTATAATAGACTGTTAAAACGTTAGTGATAATAGCCTGTTAATATACCAATGGTATTAGCCTGTTATTAGGTCAATGACTATAACCTTTTAATACACCAATAATAGCCTTCTTATATACCAACGATAAAAGCCTTTTAATATACCAACAGTAATTGCCTGTTAATACGTCAATAGTAATAGCCTTTAACTATACCAATAGTGATAGCCTTTTACTATACCAATAGTAATGGCCTTTTACTATACCAATAGTAATAGCCTTTTGATTTAAATTACTTATAGTTAATTATTAGTAAAAACATGCCTGGACAGAAGTCCGCTTTGACAAGTACTTCATCTAAGTGCGAATCATATAAGAGATTTAGCACTACCTTAAGCATTATTATACCTCCTTGGTACTCTCTAATGGAATTCCCTTAAGCAAAAGGTTAGCAAGAAACTGTCAAATGCAATTGTAATTGCAAAGATCGTCAAGGATTCACAAGAAAATGACGGCAGAATATCAGAATATTACGGAGACACTTCCTTCTTACGATTCTGCTAAAAGATGACGAGATTGCAAGCAAGCAAGCAAGCAAACAAACAAACAAGCAGGCAGTTTTACTTGTTCATCAGGCAGGTGTTCTTGCAGCTTTTAAGCTGATGTGAGTATGGGGGGGGGGGCCTATGGCTGATCCCCCTCAGAATTTCTCCTGTGTACCAATTTACCGATATCAACGGGATGGGCAACTGAGCTGGCTGAACAGCTTGTGGAAAAAGGTTCTGACTGTGGTTTCGAACCGCAAGCCTCTTGGTTGACAGTTTTGCAGACTTGCGTCGTAACTACCAATCCACGCCACAGCCTGTTGGTAATTTTGAATAATCCCTTCACGGGATCAAATTAAGCTGGCTCACCCCTTCCTGTTTCTATTAACATCAAGACCTGTTATTGTTAATTGTTCTTCAACTCGATGTGGCAAAAACCCGATTTGATCCCACATAAAAAGAGATATTTGATGGACTACTCAGCGTATTTAAAAATTATTTTTTTTCACCTACTCATGATTTATAATGATGATTTACAATTTACTTTCTTGCTGTCAAGATCTTGTTACGTTATTCATACCACACAAAGCTTATTTTCTTTTCAAAGCTGTGATGAATTTTCAACCCCATTCATTTTGCTTGTTCACAGCCAGTGCATATCTTAATTTCTAACCCCCACAATTCCTTCTTTGTGGCTACAGAGTACTCACCGCATTTCATTGCACGTAAGAGACATTTGCGTGCACAAGCAGCATTGACTAAGTCTAAAAATCTTAATTCAGTTTGGTAATTAAAACGAGTAATTACGTCTTCCTCTTCCTGCTATTAATTTTTCACTCCGGGTGCACAATACAGAGCAGGTATACAGGTATCATTACAAACAAAAGCATTCAGTTGACGGCAAAATTCATAAAATCAGCAAAGCATGCTAGACTGATCGTATTTTTCAAACATGTTGACGAAAATGTTTTTAAACACATGACGGGAGGGCATCTTTTAATGACTGGTTCTAAAACTAAAACAACAAACCAACTGATTAAAAAACTCAGGATGGGTCACCCGGGAGGGGGGCCACAGATGCACGTAGGTGTCCTAGACCTAAGTATCTGATATCTAGGCATCCTTGATATCTGATATAAGATCGATGCTTCACGGTATTTGGTCCTACATCAATTGTTCAACTGCACCTCCTGAGTACCTTAGCTTGTTTCCTTTATCCTTAAAATCTCGGCTCGCATCCGAATAGACCCATTACACAGATGTGCCCATTACCTTTATTGAAGACCTAACATAGCCTTACAAAAGCTATCTAATAGCCACCCTATTATTAGAATAATGCTAGCTATAGGAATAGGCTTAATGAAATATACTTGAATTTGAATGTGCCTGGAAGGTTGAACCAAAGTACAAATATAGAAAAATACAGAGAGTATTTATAAGGCTAGCTCTCGTGAACGTGCCCGAAAGATGGCGCAAGATTTGTTCCAACGGGCTGTGATAGAAATGTTTAAAGGCAGTTTAAAATCTTATGCAAAGGAGGAACCGTTTGAATTAATATGGGTATGCAAGATCAATCCGGCACTCCAAACCTTTTCGTTGACTTAGAAAGAGGAATGACGCTACAAAAATATTTTACAAAAGAAAAAGGGCCTAGCAGCGAAATAAACGAATTACCAACGAAATAGACCCCTTGAATAGAAGCTCTGTCATCATGCAGATTTTCGCATTCTACATTGCAAGAAAGGGGGAATCAATCACAAATCGATCAGCCAGTGACACACGGCCTAAAATAAGACAAATTTTCGACATTGTAGCGGAGCAACGTGGCAGGTTTTGTGAAATTCAAAAGTAGCAGCAGGTACAGAATGAGAGAAATTCTCCTCGAAAAATTGTTTACAGGAAAAGGTTGTGCTTGTGATAGAAGCTGCGAGCTCCTTTTCTATAGATTTATGGTACCACTTTATTGCATGCAAGAATGTGTAAATAAATATTCTACGGTGGATTTTCGGTCCCTAACTTTTGACTGAGACTTAACTATCGACAACCGCATCATACTTAAAAAGGGAGGGATTCCTTGCAGCTTTTCCCATTAAGTTAATATTAAATATTAATAATGCTGAAAGAGGCAATACCTCGTTTGAAAAAACCAGGCAGTATGATGAGATACTTCGCATTCAAAACCGTGCAACTCAGCTCAAACCATTTGATATTTAATGCTCAAAAATATTCAGTTTGATAGTCAAAGGTGTTATCAGACAAGAATAGAGCAACTTCCAGCTGTCCATGACTCATATTCGAATTCAGATGAGGCCATTGTTACAGATTTGTACGCAAGGGCTTTCCAGCATTTAAAAACACAGATTTAATTCTATGCACATAAAATTGCGAAAGAAAAAATCTCGCTGACTGTAAAACCAAAATATGTCCTCTATTTCTCAGTTGTGATTTGAAAATCAATCGATTAAAAGGAGCATCGTGTTTTCCAAGGCCATTAGACGCTTACTTGATGTACTTGCATGTCTTTTACCCATACTTTAGCGAAGAATACAAGCAAAATTATGATATAAAGCAGGTGCCCTATTTAATAAAACGCTTTAGACCCTAGCGTCGTCTAACAGAATTAAAGAATCTAGGGTTTGTAAACGTGTTATTATATCACACATAGGAACAGGTAGTTGTGTCTGCTATCCACCTTATGCAAAACATTTTTCTAAATATATCTTGAAATTAATCACTTGTTAGCTAACAGCCCAATTACTCATTAATGTCTGAGATTTTTGCTTCTCAGCCAGAAAGCGAAATTCCCCTCCGACGGTAGAAACTACCCTGTACACAAACGTTGATATTCTAACTTTAGACTTCAAACTTTCCTAATTCCCGGGCAATTCACCAGATTCAATTAGATTCGATTTACATCAGATTCGAACAATTTAACTTCATGGTATTACTTTCTAAACAAGAATGGTTTCTTATTCAAGGTCAGCTAGGCACATTTCTATTTATTCTGAAATAGGATCCCATTTAGGATTCCTGCACTTCTTAAAATCTACTCTTCTTAAATTAGGATACTAACCTTCTCTTAAAGTCCTTTGCTGATACATCTTTTCAAACCGGACACTTCAGTTGATGGCAAAAGAAGGAAGACGCCCAAAAGATCGAAATCTAGTTAAACTTCTTTACTGAATTAGAGTATTGGGTAAAGATAAAGAATCCTTTGATCCAGAAAAGTGAAATACCACACTCATTGCCGCCACATATTTATATGCAATGAAATACATTATTGTTGAGATTGCCATTAAATCAAATGTTTAAAAGCAATCTTATTACAATCGCTAATTTTTGTGGTATCGTGTTAGGAACACAGAAACCTAAATGGAAGACTCGCAATGCATTTTATTCACCTGAAGAGGCCATTAGTGTTACGACAAAGCACATTCTGTTGAAATGGTGGTTAACTGCCAACCATAACAACACAGACAAATAGGAAAGGGACGTCTTCTTAGAATAATAGTGAAGACAGTAACATTGAAGGATCAGCCAATAGTTAAGTAGCGGTAATTCCTATTTTAATGATGAATACCATCTTGTGGTAAGGACATTGCTATCAGATTGAAGGTCTTTAACCACCGCGTTATTGTTGTTATTCAAAAGCCACTTCTTCAAAAACATAAGTGGGCTATGAAAACTTAATTCAATTTGTTTCATAGGATCACAAATGATGACAGAACAAATAAAATCGTAAAAGGGTGATGTTTAGGGGCTAGATAAATAGGTAAACATCACTTATAAAGCGGTTTCATGCAACTTGCTCTGTTTCAAATCCCAAACAACGGTAGCATTAGTCTTCCAAAATTACTAAATAAACAAAACTTCGTATAATATCTTTTTTTAGTTTACCTAAAGGGAGATTAATGAATGTAAACATTCATAGAGCAGGAAACAAATACAAATCATCAAATACAAGTCAGGGAGAGGAAGAAGAAACCATTTCTTATTAAAATGAGATTAGTACATGCGCTACTGGAGCTTTTTTCATAACTCCAATTAGCCCTTCTTAAAATAGCAGCTTTTAGATGCTGATATATATGTGAATCTTCAAGGGAAAAGCACAATTGCAGCAGAATCAGAATGTAAATCAGGCAGTACCATAAGTATCAAATACTGTAATGGATTCCAAACATACCCCAAAATAGACATAGATGCAATTAGTTTACGTTTTGTTAGAAAGAGCATGGAAAAAACATGACACCATTATCTCACACATGTGCCTTTGTGATGGGAGATGTTTATGACCCAAGAGGAGCAGCACCTTTTGTCTAAAATGTGTTGAACATCTCATTTACAAAAAGAAAACTCCCTTAAGAGACCATTTCTTACATAAAAATAGAATAAAATACAAAGCAGAGAGCTGCCATTGTTCATGCAAATAACAGTCTTTTATATCATTATTGGAATTGGGGCCTTAAGGGAATAATGATGAACATGCTCATTGCGTATTGATAATATAGAGTGAGGCATATATCATCTTTGGTTTCAACCCCTCTAGATATCCATAACTATCAAAAGATTGCATAATACTATGTTGATAGCAGAAGTACAATATTGATGCTTTTTAAAAACATAAATAGAATAGAATTTGGTGCATTAGATTGGCTAATTTAATGCCAGATGTAGCATGCATAATTATGGCAACCTGGTGTGCATAGACTCTATCGATTGAAGTACCAAATTTAGAAGTGCATAATTCCACAGTAAAAACTATGCACTATTATACCCATGTAACAAAAAGGTTTACGATAAAATATTTCTCAAATTCATACTCAGTACACTTTAAAATCCCTTAATTGGATTCCAATAATAATATGCAAAGAGATGTTGAGAAGACAAACAGGTTTCTCATCTCTAATGTCATGGAAAATACTTCCAAGCTATTTTCAACCTGATTGAATTAATTTCTTTCTATTAAAACTCATTCCCTTGATATTCCAGTTTTCAGGCCATCTAAAAAAACTTGATTCTAAAAATATAGCAAGTACTCACCGCATGTATTGGTGCACTTCCAATGCTCTTCCTTGCACTACCTGTGATGACTTCATCATCACTTTCCCAAGGGAGTCTCTTCTTTCCAGCACTTCGATATCTCTTTGCCATGCCTTCAACTAAAGTTTTGTTATTCTCAGCTGAGAAACTAGATGATCCATACAAGATCCATGCCACATCTGGTGGAATAGTTAGCGAGTTGTGTCTCACAGCATTCGTAACTATCATAGAATATTCCAATGTCCCATCAGGTGTAATCTTTGGTAATTTACGTCTTGCAAGCCTGGCTTGCACTGCATCCATTACCCCTTCTCCTTCTGGATTCAGCTCAATCATATCAACTGAAGAAACCAGAGGCTGCATACGTCCAGGACCAAGTCCCTGTGCAATAACAGCAAAGCACTCCAGCACAGCTTGTCTCACTTTACGCTTTGGGTCTATAAGCATTGGTGCTATTAGCCCTGGCAGGGAGTTCAAATTAAAGTCAGAACTGGGAAAGGTTAAAAGAGCTGCGGTAATCATGTTCAAAATATCTTCCCTCACTTTGGAATTACGATGGTTTATGCCTGGTATTAATGCCTTTAAGACTGCCCATGGCTTTGCAAAATGCATCATCCGTAAAACCAGTTGCATATTCAGTTGCTTTATGACTGCCTTGGAATCACCAAGTTTTGTTTGTACAACTGCCAGAATCAGCTCATTATGAGGTCGTATATTTTCTCCTACTTTTTCAACAACATCTCTCAAGATGTAAAGACTAGTTAGCATCACTTTAAAATTTGGATCTTCAACAAATCTAGTTAACATTTCCAAAAAATCTCCAAGATTTGATTGCAAAACTGAATTATCTCTAATCCCTTCAATAAGAAGCTTTAAATCTTCGATTCCATGAGCTCTAGTCTTCCAGTTATTGTCTTCAAGCTCAGCAATTGTTTCAGCAGGAACAAACCCATAAAACAGGGTTTTTCTAGATAAATACTGGCTACCATCATTTGATATGCTCTCAACTGAGCCTGCTCTTCTTGATCGATCATTGTGACCTTTGTTTTTACTGACTCTTTCTGTACTCCTAGCCCTGACCAGCCCAACTTTTTCTGCACTGCTGACTGGCTTTGGACCTCCTTTATCAATACTAGTAGAGGATTTTGTCAAAGTGCTATTCTTTTTGGGAATACCTTGACTTATGTCACTTCCATTTAAGGATGTACCATTGGATTTTATTGAGCCATTGCTTAATGTCCTAGCAATTAAAGAATGGAGAGATGTTTGTTTCTCAATGACTGATGCATCTTGCCCAGCAAGAATAGATTTTTGCAAGCCTATGTTGTACTCTTTCTGAAGCCTCTCTGGAAGGCGATTAATATATGACATGAAAACATTATCACCAAGAACTGCCTTAATTCGCTCTAAACAAACCATTGAAGGTGCATTGTGTTCTAATTTCACGGAGCTGACTTCCAGACGATGAACTAATGCACTGATTAATTCAAAAATATCCTCCTCGGCAAACGCAGGAGTAATTATGATTGGCAAAGCGACCATCAACTCCGTCCTCGTTTTTGCGTCACTGCTATCAAGTTGATTTATAATTACCCGAAGCACATCCTGTACGCGATTAAAATGTTTCATGTAAACATGCAGGGTATGCACAGTTGATTTTTTTATTGCAGTGTTAGAAAAGCACAGATTGGCAACCAATCTAGGAACGATTTCTTTGGTAATAATTTTCTCTGAATCTTCGCTCTTCTCCACACATGGGAACACTTGTGAGGTGATTTCAATGGAAAGCTTCCTGATAACTGGAGAATTATCTTGCAAACCATGAGCAAGAACCTGCCAAACCGATCTCCAATTATCCTTGATATATTCTGCACCGTAAAATGCACAGCATTCTTGTAATTTCTGTAAAGATTCCAATCTCTGCTCGTCGCTAAGCGAACTGTCGGTCCTCTTTTCCATTAGGCCTAACTTGTCGTCAGAACTCGTTCTTTGAATAATCATAGTTACGCTATCCAGCCCAGCAGCGTTCAAAAACGAATAAGTTTAAGACTTGTAGCAGTCGTGTATTGAAATACGAGTGTAATCTGTAGTTTGACGGCATCATGATTGTGCTACCTCAGATTACTCGAAATTTTATTTCAATTCTACGTCTGATTGAGGTGAGAATACCTCCTCCTCTCAAACACTATTGCCCTGGATACTCACTCGCAAAGCATCATCAATTATTCTCAATGCGTGTCATGGTCCTGAAGGTGTGGATGTCGTCTGTCCTCTATGTACATAAAACTCAACCCCCCTTTCCGCTTTTACTATCATCCTTCACAAACCCAATAAGGACTCGATAAACTCTAAAATTTAATTTTCGATACTGATAGCACTTTATTCGCCCAGTACTCCACAAAACAATCGAAGACAAGACCAGGGCTATGGTGGGATTTGGCACCCTGGCATTTGGAAACGAGAGAACAGAGTAAAGTCATGTCGCTTAGTCATAAATATCAGATACTTAGTTTGGACTCCTTGTTCATTTCTTTTCAGTTCAGTTCTTTGTAATTTTAAAATTCCACTACATACAACTTTAAATCCCATGATTTTTATTTCATGGGCTTGGATATAAGTGTGATTGAGTAAGGCTCACACGATTGCTTATGTAAGGGTTGGGATTACAGTGCACTTGGTTTAATCCCCGCAGTTGTTAATCCGAGGGTTTGGATTAAAATCTACTTGGTTTGGATTCCTTCGATTGTTAATCCGAGGGTGTAGACAATAATCTATTTGGCTAACTGTTCACAAATAAAGACACCATTTACTTATTTGGTCAACTGTGCTATCGTGCTCAAAAAACATAACTGTGTGAAAGAGGTCCTCAAAACTTTTAGATTTTAACTTGGGTTTTGCTTTGAAAAGTTAGTTCTATTCAATTGGGCTTCTCTGAAAAAACCAGTTTTAGATCCGTCGCAGATCCTGCATAATTTTTGAAGACATTTCAATTGCGAAAGTGTTACATGTATTTAACAATCTTCCCGACTTTAGCATTTATGAAGGTAAATAAAGATGAAATTTCTGCTCAAGGGGATCCCAGTGCTATTTCCATACACATATAAACCTTGATGCAGAAGTTATCACTGGCTTGAAGCTTTCCAAACTATTTAATACAGAGGACGATAGTGATAAGTGACAAAAGCTTCTATTTGACAAGTTCATATCCTCTTTTAGTGTCCCCTCAGTTGAACCTGAGAAATCTATCGTATTTAGTGAATGGAGCGAATTTTCTGTCACACCTCAAAAAGTCCCGCTTACCTTGAGCCCCACATACCTAGAGTACACGGTGCTAATTACCAAGTTCTTAGATTGGGTAATTGCGATCAGTTTTAGAATCTACCTCTCAGGCAAGCCGTTTCCAAATCTTTGAAATCTACCCTTCAAGCAAACCAGTTCCAAATCATTAGAAATGTATAACATGACATTTATTTTCTCAAATATGAATTTACAAATACAAGATGCACAAATCGGAATTTCTCTACTCAAAATCATTCCAGTTGTGGCGAGTGCTTGCTTTAAAATTTGTCAGTGACCTAAGAGACCCAACAGCTTTAGGTAAATTCGACCTTACACCTCATCTCCCCGAGCAAAGTGCAAACAGTAACCTGTCCCATATCAAAATAACGATTCATCATAAACATGTTATCATGTTTTGTACATCATGTATAGATGTATATCATATTGCCTACTTATCATACCATACTAGCCACAGAGACGCCGGAGAGTATTTCGATTTAGGGGCTACTGAAGATTGGGCGTGGGCAGTGGCGTAACGGAGCAGTGTGGGGCCCGTAGTCAAAGAAGTGGTTTGGGGCCCGTATTTTTTTTAAATCAAGTTTACCTGCTGAGCCCAAAATTACTCATAACTGTGAAAATTTTTTATGCAATTTTTAAACAACATTTACTAACATCAATATAACAATTATTAAGAAACGCTTATATGAAGAAAATATTTTCACAAAATTTCGCGGGGGGGCCCATAGTTTTGCGCTTTAAGGTGCACACCGTGCGTTACGCCACTAGACGTGGGTCACTCAAGTTCATAAAAGTCAAGATAAACCTAACGTTTGTGATTGGGATAATGGTCAGTAGAACAGAAGTGCAATAGGCACAGGTCAAATAGCCCCTTGTTTTTCGATTAGAAACGCATGCCTCCAACGCATGAAATGGGCAAAAGTGTGCAGGGCCACAGCCTCCAAGCACCCCGAGACCGATGTGCCAGAGCCAGATTTGATATGAATTTAGCAGTCAACAAGTGGCAGAGATCAGTGTTGGACAAAACGTTGCCAACATATTTCATTTCCTTGCTTTAGAAGCGACTGCCCCTTCCACCCTTACAACCCCGACTCTGCTGCAGTCAAAAGCAAAACTAATCCGACCGATAGTGAAGGCAAAATGAAACACAGCTTCAATATTCGACAATAAGTTATTGGATTTTTCTAACATTGATTGGAAAACGAAAGAATCTAAAGACGAATTGAAATCGAGCAAGCAAAACAAGAAAAAATTGAAAATGGGAAAAAACAAGGAACATTCAAGGAATTTAACAAAATTACAAAAACTAACGTGCGGCAAAAAAGAATCTAAAACCTTAGAGGCTCTTCAAACAACAAAAATGGGGGGTTACGGTTAGTATCTATGATTTGCAACTTTCCTTTTAATTCTTTATGGTAAATTCTGTAACGGGCTCTAGCCTAAAATCGTGGACAGGGTAATCTTAAACAGAGCCTACAATAGTATCCATTCACTAATTTCTTGGTTGAAAATATTACCAAACAGATGATTTTGGTGGGTTACCACAAAGACATTGGCATTAAACTGGAGACAAGTTTTCAACGGAAGAGTACTATTATAAAGCCGGCAACAAATTATAAGCATACACCCTGTGATAAACTCGTGATAATTCTCAAATAATATATTAGTGACTGTTTGTTTGAGCGATAACTATGAATGATTGAGCATTTAACTTTGAAACAGATTCGACAAGTGAACACAATCTTTTGGACTGACGATGTTCATGATGTGAATGGCAATATGCCTTGTTTGAGGGGGTGATGGCGCGAAGTCAACTACATGTCTCAATGCTTGGCAAGTAATCGGGTGTAAAGATATTTGCGAAGATTTGCGATCGTTGGCACCAGATTTCCTACACGGGGCTCTCAAATCTCATAGCTCCAGCAGTGTATTAAGCAAGGGGATACATTTAATTTCTGCGTCTGTGCTACAGAAAACTCCTGTATTATGAACAAGGAGAAAATTGCCCAACCCTGTGCAAGTTTTAATTCGACTTAATATGAACTCAACGTAAACAGTTTGCTTGCAACAATAAACCATAAACGTATTGGCAGCTTCAGCGGATGACCTGTGTAAATACTTTATACTCTCAATGCGCAACTACAATAAATACATTAATAAGTATATTAATTTTGTAATACAGCTATCTGATACATTTCTATGGTGCAAATACTGCGTATGGGCGATTTAATCAAACACGAATCTTATACGACACTGGCACAAATGTTCGTGAACGTTTCGAATCTCGGAAAAGTATTCGAAATACACAAAGTAGTTTGACTTTCTTAAATTCACTCGAAGAAAAAACGAAATGTGGCAGGTCCGAATTACAAAAAACCTGGGAAAATTATTCGAACCATAAAAAGTAGTTTGAGTTCCTCTGAACGAAAAACCAAATGGAGATGCAGATCCGAATTACATAATCTTGATAACCGCATTTGAAATTTCACTAAAGAGAATGTGGCGGTGACGAAACCCTTGAGTACGAGAAAAAAGCTTCAGGCATTACAAGAGCAAATTTTACAAGGAAATAGATCGCATGTCAAGTCGTGTTCATTCCCTTTTTCTGCCAAAATAAAAAGGGGAAGCTTTAGTTTAACTTGTTTCATTTGCTTTCAAAAACAACAAACATTTTAAATGTAGGCATTTTAAACTTTCAGCCTTTGTCTTTGGCAAGTCTTTGTAAACACTTTGTTTTGTGCCAGGAAAGGCCGCATGCTGCGAAAGTAAAAATTCGAGAATGGCAATGCTGTCATTGGCAAGATTGAAATTAAGCAACCTCTTCCCATACACAATTTATGTCTCTATCTTAATGCTCTTCTCCTTTCATATACCCTAGCCTGTTTACAGTCGCAGCAAGCATATCCTCAATTTGGCATTTCTGTCCCCCCTTTGCAAGTAAACCTGTAGCAGAGGCATTCAGCATCTCGCAGCCGCCAAAAACAGCTCTGCTTGTTTGAAATTAAGTGTAATACGCTTTACATAACGAGGAATTTAAACGCACTGGAATAATTTTGATACAACAGCAGCATCTCCCTCCATGTAAACCATATTCGTAACCCCAATTACGAATCATTTCCCTCAAGTTTTTCAACGGTGGTGCAAAATTTCAAAGATTCTTCCAAGATCAGCAAGCTTATTTGTTAGTCTACATATAATCAATCAACTCCACCATTTTCAGTAAATCCAGTCTTTTGCATTTGATTTCGTTTCCTATTTACTCGCTTTTGGCTTTTCCAAACTTCAGCTTTTCAGGCATTTTTGCTTGAATGCTAGAAGTAGAAGAGTTCATTAAACAAAGAGCACAGCTCATTTAATAACCCAAGGTCCGATTTCCAAGGAATTTTCCACCTAGGGAATATGGAACCCCTGCGGTTTATTACCGGGTTTTAGATTTTCATGCATCGCAGATGGTGAAAGTAGTCATTCACTGCCAGGTGCACTCAGGGCCGCCGAGAGGGAGGGGCAGAGGGGGCAGTCTGCTACAGGGCCCAAGGATCCATGGGGCCGCATCAACTAATATCAAATTTCTATTTATAACATCTTTAGATGTATTCAAGGAACCTCCCAATAGGAGCAGCCATCAATGTTCTGAGAGTGCCTCTAGATTCAGTTCCCCTAGATTTCCTAACTTTCTGTCCCCTTTGCTTGCTTCGATCACAGGGGCCTCATCTTGCAGGTTTGCCCCTGGGCCTCGAAGACCTCTCGGCGGCCCTGGGTGCACTTGACAATTTTCTTCTCCGAAGGTGATGATTTCATTCAAATAACAATAATATCATAAAAAACAATAAGTGAGATAACAAGAAACTTACGTCGATACGATTTCCTGCGCCTTGGTCTTCACAGTTCCAAGCACTTTGTCTACTTGTTCCTGTGGCAACGAAAGTGAGTTATCTTCAAGTGCAATTCCTATTTGACAGCAATAACTTGAGTTTTTACGTCAAGACCAAATAAAAGGCGCTCTTATGACTAAGATGGTTGCATCTTAAAGAAGTTTTCAGAACACTTTCGCAATTCTTTTAAAGCCAGGGATGAAAACTTCAGACAATGCTATCTAGAAAGTGTAGAAGCCCGTGAAAGTCAAAATCATACTACAAGTAACTGTGACAGGTGCTACTTGTAAATTTTAAATGAATAGTTCTCTGGCCCACCCTCATTGTCAAAGATAGGCAGCCTACGATTTTCCTCTCAAAGGTTTTTTCTTACTTCATGAAAGCTCACTTAACGAAAGTCCATGGGTGCATTTTCATCACCAGATGGCGAGTTCGGCAAGCCCATTGCAATTGCATGCAGAGACCTTCAGGTAAACCTATAACTTTTAGACGATTTAAAAGTTGTCTACACGTTCTTCAAAGCTGGGCTTTTCAAAACGGGGTACACAAGTGCATCTAAACTTTATGGTTATAAACTTGCTTGTTAAACGTACCGTAAGATAGGTTTTTCGCTGAAACAACGCTGCACAAGAGCCAAATAGAAAATGGACCACAACAGGTTACACAAAATTAAATGAATTCAAATTACCTGATTTCTTTCATATAACATGGGAATGGTGAACAAGTGGACACAAGCTATGAGAAACAAAACACAGATGAATCATTTAAAGGAAAACAGCAAACTTTTGCATCTTTGTATTGGACTTTCATTTCATTTCATTTCATTTCAATAACTTAGGGGGGTCACCCTTCAAAAAAGGTTGATTGGTTTCAAGGGGCCCTCTTTTTCAAAATACATCAAAAACATTAATTACAGGAATAAATACTTAATAAGAAAATTAAAGCTAAGATGTCTATAAAAAAAATTATTTACAAAATCTGTTGACTTCACTGAACTAATGTGATTATTCAGAGTTCTTTTACCATGAATCATAAATGGTTAGGTATCGAAACCCTAATGATAACAGTATCTGTATCTGTACATATTGCACTGATGGGAATCCTGGTAAAACATTCGATTATTATCATTATAATTATTGTTATTAGTATTTTTAGTATCATTATTATTTAACAGAGGTTAATTCAAGTTTAAAACTCACTTTATGATTCATTGATTAATTTGTCGAAAACCGTTATTCTGGATTTTCTTATTAATTTATCATCTATAGACAAGAACTGGTATAATCAGTCCAAAAAACTACATTTAGGCACGCCTCTGTTCAAATAGAGTTGCAAAGTTTTGATAAAATGACATTTAAAATTTCTTTATGGATAAGACAAGCGGCAGCTTAAGCTTTCGAAATAATTTGAGATATCAGTGGCGCTACAAATTCTTTTATTTGCTGGAAACTCAACAAAGATGTCTGTGAGATAAGATTTTCCTCTCAGGAATAGACGTGAAGAGCCTACGATAAGCACCTTGATTCATTGCCTTTTTTCATATACTGTCAAAGTTTCAAATCATTTCAACAAATGAGTGGGCTACAGGCTGGCGTTGTATCAAGAGAATTTCGATCAACTGCAACAAAGTTAACTCATCGGTAGCAAACGTAGTTCAAATAAGTTCTTGTTTTATTTTATTTACAAAAATTATGTGGTTGAGAACACAAATTCCTTTTTTCGTAGCTTGCATATTTGCCTTTAACCCCATTAGGGACAGAATGAACTGTGACAGTTGATCAAAAACATCCTACAGGTAGTTGACAAATGACAGGCTTGGTCGTTTGCGATAGAGCAATCTCTTGTGCAAAACTTAGAGTGCAAATGTATATTACGGCCAAAGATCAACTTTCCAGACTGGTTTGAAGGTAAACTTACCAATGATTGAAAGCGTGAGCATTGAGAACCAAGATCCAATATATGAAAGAAGCCAAAGCATTACTCCAAACTGAAAAACATATAACATTAGACAGGTCTAATATCTAAATGACATAAGAAAACGTATATGAGGGATATCTCAAACAAACAATAGATACCTAACGTTTTTGTTCCATTTCGAAATTCTAGACGGGGTATGGTGACCGTCAATCAACAAGATTTATTTGCAGAGCAATACGTAAAAATTTTACCATGAAAATAAATAAATAGTTGGACTTAAATGAAGTTATTTATTTAACGTAATACAGCGTTCTCTAGCATGTACTCAATACACAAATTCTCTAGCACATGACTGTAAATTTGTCGATCAAAGTTAAACAAACAATCAAGAGCTGCATTAGGTCGATCAGAACTTTATTGAGATTGCAATGACGGCAGGCAAAAGCCATTAACAGGCAATAAAAGGCATTGTGGACTACGGTGATGATGACTGTTCAGGGGTACAAGGATAATATGCCTATCCAGAGATGTGTCGAGTTCGCCAATGACTGAATTAACTGCACTGCAATCTGTACTAATTGTGTGTAACGATATTTCAATAGCTACATATGTTTTAAAAAAGGGACGACCATAGAAACAAATTATTGAGAACAAAAACAAATTATTAAGAACGGTAGTGATGCAAAATGGTTTAATTGGCTTCAAGCAAAATGCTCAATTCTACAGTATTTAAAATGTTATTAAGCCACCAGCAGATTTGTCAAATACATATTGCGATGTTAAAGATGACTGAAATCTAAACGTTATGATAGTTATAAAAAGAAGCAAATTGCAAGAGAAAATGGCTGATACGGTAATCATCTTATTTGCCATTTAAATTTCTGAGCTACAATTAACAACTATTTGTACAGTGAAGCCTAACCTCATCTTTATTACTATACTATATCACTTCACAAAATACGACGATATACTTTGGCACCCAATCAATGAAGCCTATCTATCTAAGACTATGACTACTCTGGTGACAGTGTTCAGAAGTAAAGCCTTACCTTCACAGATTCCACTGCATCTTCTATCAAGAACAATTTTTGGAGCTTACTGATCTTACCATTAAGGCATTGTCTGCATTTTTCTGCCAATTTTTTCACCTATGAATGTTAATGAAATGTTTACAATGAAAGCGAAAGCCTAAGATCGTTTACCTTTTAACTGAAGCCAAAATGGCTATTCCTGCCTCATCAAGCCTAATTAAGTCAAGTTCAAAGTCTTTAAAATGAATTGTATATAATTTGTGATTATTCACAGCCAAACATCTAGGATCATTGAGAGCTTTTAATAAGCTAATGACTGTGGAAGTTCCTGGAATTTCCCATCTAAAGGCACTTTTATCAAAACATGAACTACATTTCCTATGACAATAACATGAATTGTTCTGATAATTATCCATTACTGTTCTTGGGAAGGGGGATAAAGTTACTATTGTTTAGATAAACAAAAGCAAACCCTTGAAATGCAGCAAATCCTATGGACTTTTCAACATTTTTTTGGGCAACCATTGTTGTCTCCTGGTATGTGTTATTGGTTAGGATAACTCATAATCAATGGAAGTGCTCAATACAATTATCCTCATTTCCAAATTGGTACAAATACAGACTGAACTAGCACATTGACATATTTATGAGTTTATTATCAAATTTGAGGTAACACATAATGCAAAAAGAATGGCACATATGAAAGATTTGTGGGTGTATAAACACAGAATATTACTATATTCATCAAATACCCTAAATAGACCTTCACAAATATAAAGCAAAGAATCTAGTACATAAGTTTTGAACTCACTGTTTCCTCTGAAATTTCCAAGTCTTCATCTAAGAGGTGTCTGCATGAAAAAATTTAGAATATTTCTAAAAGAACTAAGATTAAATTGGCAGTTGGAGGCAAAACTATTTTAATGTTTCTTGGCTGAAAGGTGTGGTTTAGTTGTGGCAGTGTTTTCCAAGAACAGAGTTTTATTTAGATTCATCGAAGTCAAAATCACAGTCCTTAAAACCAAAAAAAATATGTATACACATAGATGTGATGTGCATGTGCAGCCTGCAAGACTCAGCAAAACATTTCATTCCAATGAGTTAAACTATGGAAAGAAAGATATTGGATTTTACAAGTTCTACGTACTTAAAAGGATGCTCAGCAGTGGTCTTTTGGACTGCATTGAAAACTGTCATTCCAATACGATAGAGAAATGCTACAGTTAACAAGGCAATTGAGAAGAGTGTAACAACACTGATGAATGTATAACATGTTAGGGAGAGCAGAATGAACATGATGCCTCCAAAAACAGCTGCTGATTTCTTCCAACATGTCCAATAGATCAAATCAATAACTACAAAGAGAAAAAAACCACATCAATGATTCAATGAAGGCACACATTCTCAGCTGGAATATTATCATGATTATTCAAAATACCCAATTTATTATGAAATATATGTAAAATAATTTTTACATCCATTTTTCAAAATTTTTGGTTCTCTAAATGCTTCTTTTTCCTCTTGAAAAAATATTTGAGATAAGCTGTATCCAAAGTATACAATGTAATATAATGTGTTTTGGCAACATAACCTGGTTTTATCTTAAAGAGTTAGAGCTTTTAGGGGCCTAGCCTGCCTCAAAGAGGAGAACTTCCAGTCTTTCTGTCCTTAACAGAGGCTAAGGGATTGCACCACCCTCTGCCAATAATGTTTCCTTGATCAAACAATGGCGATGAAAGGCAACTTTATCAGAGTTAATTGCACAAAGAATGCCTGCCTATTTATGCACCCCTTAAGGAATAAGTTGAAAGATTTAGTGGGCATACTGCCTTTTTATGGGATTATTTCTGGTTTCTTGCTTATGAACTTGCCTATTGTATTGAATGGGAGTCTCATAGAAAATAACTGAATGATTCAGGCTCAAAGCAGCTGAACTGCTTAATTTGATGTCCCTTGGTACATATCTGCTATTTATGTTCCCAAACATGAGTGGAGCATCACTTGCTAGTTTAAATGATTCAGGTTTTGCATGATTTATCTTTTTTCTATTTTCCTCCAACCAATTCACTTTTGTTGATTAAGATTTTGGGTTTATGTGTATGATGACAATTTTCTATTCTCCTTCCAGATTTATTTGCCTTTTTCTTATCAGGCTCTGGGACCACAACAGGCCCAATTCGTTCTTTTCATTTCATTTAATTTAATTTGGGTTATTTAACAATGAATTTCAAGATTTAATACCTTACTTTAATCAAATCTCTTCATATCTTAGGCTTTGCCAACTAAATAGACTCTATCTCAAAGGTAGGACAGGTGCATTGGCTTATAAGTGAGAAAAGAAAGATTTTCTTGTCTATTCCCTGCCCAGAAATAACTTGGCTGGCACTTTGGTTGCAAAAATTCATCTGTTGGCTAAGCTTGGGGGGGGGGGGATAAGTAAGCACTTTGAGCCAGGCCAATCATGCACCCTATAATGAACATGTGCTGCCTTGATACCAGATGTTTATGAACTTTACGGCTAACAATTCTGAGAGAGTGTTTTACATCTGTTTTACAGTTGCCTTTCATAGTTCTCTGAGTAAGAAATTAATGACAATTTGTCCTTTGTTTATTATGGAATTTAAAAAGTTAGTGTGTTAAAATAGGTCCTGTGTGAGACAATGTTCAATCATTGGTCAAGGAAAAATATTAAAAGCATGTCACTAATTACTCAAATAACATGAAATTTCTATGCAGAGATCCTTATGTCTTTCATAGGTGTTATTTATGTTTTTATCGAAATGATTTTATGACCTGCAGGCTAGATTTTCATCTAGATATCCTTACAATTAACAGTAAAAACAAATTAAATCGAAATTAATAATTAATGGGGAACAAAGCCCTTCACTATAACAACCTGCTTCAGAAATTTTAATCACACAAGAAAAACGATCCAATGCAGAATGAAATCAAAGTAAACCAGAACAGCCATACCTTTTCTATCAACGTTATTCTCCACCAACCATTTTGCCATGCAGCTGGTCAGCTCTGTAATGTAATTTGAGTATCATGAGAGATTTTCAAATCAACCTAAGATGGCAGCTAAACATGAATGAAAGGAAATACATTTAGGGAGAAACATTAAAACAAGCCTTGCGATGTTGAATCCATACACACTGCCAAAATGAACTGCAACGGCCAATCCTTTTCTAGCTACAAAGCTGATGTTACAAAAGTATGTGGCAACAAGTACATGGCCAAAACAAACCATCCTAATTAGTTAATTCTATGTAGACAGGGATTCAATGATATTGTAATCTATAAATACCATAGGGTGAATTATTAATGAGATTTTGGAGTTCTGTAGCCAAAAAAGTTAATTATTAACCATTCGCATATTAAATTCAAAATAGAGATTTATCAAATGCTAGCAGGCTGACAACTGAATCAAGCAATTGAATTTTGTAGATGTAAGTTGATATACTCATACGTAATTCATCCATTACTTATGAAAAGGGGAAGATGTCATAGCCAAAAGTTTGCAATGGGTTGCAGGATGTCATTACATTCAAAGGACATTTTGTGCTTTTATATCCTATGAGCTTCTAATTAGAGACATTCATTTAAATATTTCAAGTGAATCATAACTTGCATTAAAAATTGAAAATGTTAAGAATGAAAAGCATGCATGCATTCGAAAAGGACAATCATAATCTAGGGTAAGCAGAGATTCATTAATAAAGAGCATAGCTCATTACATAAATGCAATGAGCATCTAAGTATGGGATACTGGAATGAAAGTGGGCAAAAGATACCATACAAGGGAAAATAGAGAAGACAATAACAGTAAAATTAAGGAAATGGCTTACTTCATGAGGTCAAGAATATTTGCAAAACTAAATTGGAAATCTTAAAACAGGACCAATATCAACTACTTCCACTTAAAACAAAATACTAAAATTGCATAACAAAAAGGAGCAAAAAGGACAAAGCTACTTAGTTCAGTGCTTTTCAGGGTATGATGAACATAATCACATAACAAAATACTATGAAGATAGAAGGCAGAAAACAAACTTCACACTGTTACATCATATTAACACCTTCTTATGTAATTACAAAATAATTGTGTAACTGACAGCTCAGTTAGGTAATGAGAGTATGCTCGATGATAGGATGAACAATCTGGACCAAGCTTTATGTTTAGTCATAATCACAAAGGATAAAAACTGTACTGTATGTGACAACCACTGAAATGGAGCATGCAAAACAGTGAGAATGTATCAGAATAAAACAACTATCAACATAGTAAAAGCAGGCTTCCTTGAAACCTAGGTACCACACTGGGGGTATGAGGTAATACTATCTTAGATGCTTGTAGATGCTAGCATAAATCTTGCACCTACCCTAAACTCTAAGCATGTACAGAGATGGCAGTGTGATCTAAAAGTGGGGGGGGGGGCAAAATTTGGTGAAAGGAAAAGAATAGGGGTCTGGGGACCTACCCCAATAAAGTCATGCCCCCTTTTAGAAAAAAGAAAATGGCTATTTTGGAAGCCATACCCTCATATACATCCTATATTTAGTAGCTAAAATTTCCCAGCACAAGTTAAAACGAAGCAGACCAAATGAAATATTTGAATAAATGTTGAAGAAAAAATTGTATATTCTATAAACATGAAGATTGCTACCACTTTTTGGCTGTTCTAATTTGATGAATTTTCAAAATTGAGGTGCTTTTACTCTTAAGCGTCAGGTGCATTGGCACTATTTACCAAAGACAAAGACATTTCAATCTTGAGAAGAAGGTTCATATCCCCCCCCCCCTGTTATGTGGTGGCTAATGGAAAATACTTAGGGCTTTCTTATATAAATTTTATATTTTGTATCTCAAAAGAGAGTTATTTGTTTGTTTAGCTTTTATTTAAATAGTAAAATTGTTTAATCCATGAAACATTATTCACCTTTGTTTAACATTGTGTAAAATTTAGCTGATTTTCAAGGCATTAATAATTAATCAAAAAATCTCAAGAGATTTGGAGATCTTATTGTTATGACCACTGTTATCCTTGGTTTTTATTATTCTGCACTGCGGTTCAACATATTAAATGCAAGGCTTTTTCCAAAGTTATCAAATATTTATGTGAAGTAGGTTATACACTTTTTTCAATGCATTATCACATACTGGGTTTTACAAATGATAATGCCTGTATTTTTGCATAAACACATGACCTGCTTTATCAGCCATCTGAGTTTTTTTTTAGGTGTGGTTCTAAGCATACCATTGCAGAGAGATCTGACTGGGGTTAATATCTTACTGAAAAGCCCCTGTTTAAATGGCAAATTTTAAGAATCCAAACTAAAAAATTCCAATTAGGTTGCCAACATTGCACCATACATGACTCGTGAGGCCTTCATACATGGAAGGCTCAAGGGATTGTTGCTGAGCAGTTCCATACCTCCAAGATGTGAAAAAGGCCTGCAAAGTGCACAAAGATAGTGTGCAAGTTGAAGAGAAGTGATAAGGGTACTTATTCTGTAATTTACATGATTACTGTTCAAACAAAATAAAAAGCCAAAGAATCACAAAAAACAAACAAACACAAGCTTGAAAGAAACAACTCCAGGCAGGTTGGGTGCCAAAGAAAAACCTACAAATGCTATTAATTGGTTTTTCAAGGCAAATTTTTCATGTTATTGCTAATTTTGGAAGCCTATCAGATTAATCTCTTTGAAGCCTTGAAATAAGAACAGGTCATTAAAGTTAGGAAAAGATGGAGCAAGCCAAAACATCACTGAAAATTTGTTGTTTTCAAGGATAGGATAGGATAGGATAGGATAGGATAGGATAGGATAGGATAGGATAGGATAGGATAGGATAGGATAGAATAGGATAGGATAGGATAGGATAGGATAGGATAGGATAGGATAGGATAGGATAGGATAGGATAGGATAGGACAGGATAGGACTCGACAGGACATGACTGGTCAGGAACCAAAGATGTGGGTAGTTTCCCTGATAAATTTCAAAAAAGGCCTAAACATAACTGACCTACTATGTTTAGTCAGACCACAAGTGAACACAAATGGTCAAAATAAGTAACAAATCATATGTCTAATTCCACTTTTCATGTGATTTGCAATCAAAAACATCAATCTGCCTTTTGATAACTATCTGACATTTGATTCACAAAAGGAGCATCAGACAAAAAATTGACTGATACTTTTGAATCAGGGGGAAATGGGTGTAGCAATTTAACAGCCCAACACAACATCGAGCATATTCCCTTCATACCTATTAACCATTCCATACAAGTCAGGATGCAGTCTATGTAGTTTATGCTAAAGGTATCTGGCACAGATTTCAACCAAATGGCAAGGTGACTACTTTTTCGTATGGCTCCTTGATGTACTTTTCATGTGGCCTTTACATGAGATTCACATTGGCATACAAAGGAAGGAGCCTTCAATTGCAATGGCAAAAAAACAGTTGTGTAGAATTATAAAAAGCACCTACCTACACAATAACAGAAAAATCTTCCTACTTGTTCTTATAAATTGGGGCAACCAAATGAGACCCACGCCCCAGCTCTACACACCTAATCTTCTTGACATACAATAGTGATAGACTAGAAACGTCATGACCCAAAGAATGTTCAACATAAAAAGAAACTGATAAGGCTGATAAAAGCTTAGATAAGCTTTGAGTTTAGAATTTTAGCATCATATCTGCAGTTGGTAAATGCTCCACTAAAAAGCTTTATTTAAAACTTAAGACATCTTTTTGGGTAATACGATTAGGGCTATAGCCATTTGCGTTTGAAATCATTCACATGTCACCTGTAATATAGACTGAAATGTCTCCATTTAGGTTTTCCAGTCCCATTACTTCAGTAAATGGAACTGCACATAAAAAGCAAAGTAAATAATGGAATTTGTATGATTGGCTGTCGGCCTAACTCTGTGAGGTTATGCCCAATTGATTAGATTAGTTTAATGTCACCGGTAAACTCTTACCCTTCTTTTTTGGAATATCTGTCGGCGGGCTTTCCTTTCGGTCTTCCATCTCGACATTTTCAGGGGAAGAAGTGTCAGGCGGACTCGGCGTTAACACTTGTTCTTGAGGAGGGATCTCTTGGACTCCTTCGTAGCTCGTTGGTGCCTTCGTGTCTTTAAGATCCTCTTCATATGAACCAACATCTGTTGTGTCTGGTTTCATGAAATCCAATAATTGATCTGTGGTTGAGGAGATAGGAGACTCTTCTCGTTCAGTAACAGGTGTGTCTCCGAAATCAAGAAGATCTTCAGTGTGCTTTGCAGCCTGTTCTGCTTCCACGTCGTCCATCCTGTCAACCAATATAGCGTCCTCAATCTCGCTCATTCTCTTCGTTTGTTTCGATCACGTAATTTACCAGTAATTACCAGTGGTTACAAAAGTGGACGATAAAATGACCTGAAGATCAAGTTTAGTCACTTGAAGGCGATATTTCACAATCGAATTTTATATCGATCAAAGATTAAGAATTGCCATATATGGAAATTAACCGGATATATTAATTATACTGAAAACGAGGCTCGAAAGAGAAACGTGAGCACCAGGGCACTGAGGTAAAAATGAAAAGGAACGTTATGTAAAGGGGCATAAAAAGGCCTGGAAGACATAACGTATATTATTTTTAAGATATAAAATTAATTTAATATACACAGGGACCGTGGAGCGATTTGGAAGTGGGGGGGGGGGGGCTAAAATCTAGCGAAGGGAATAAGAATGGGGTCTTGGGTGGGGTTTCCCCAGGAAATTGCTTTAGGAATTTAATGAGTCTTCCAAACTGACAGGTGCATATTGAACGAAGACGAAGACATTTCATATCGTTGAAAATGTTTTCCTACATTAAAATAAATGCCCCCTGCTCCGCAGTTCCTGAAGCATGGTCCTCTTAACAACATAACTAGGAGGACTGTAACCCCGTGCTCCTCACAAACTCTGTTTTCTCTGCCATTACAAGCGGTTTTCATTGTTCTGAATGATCAAGCACCCCCTTTTCGCCACAGACAATGAAACTCGAAATTCCCCCCTTTTATGCAGGCTAGGTCCTCGGTTCTTGCTCCTCAAGATGAACCCTGGTTATTTAGCCTAGCCTTGCAGCTATTTAGCTAGTGTAACAAACACATGTTTATGATGAAATTATGATAGCTGCTGTAAAACTTAAAGGGCCTCTCCAGCCAAAAATTTGATATCGTTTTTTTCGTCTTAAAATATAGTTTCTGACACATGCAAAGAAACAAATGCAAAATTGCCACTCAACTAGCGACTACACTACTTTGCTTCGTAGAACGAAACAGTTTCACATGGAAGTGGTTTGGAATAATAGCTATTTCTCTGCAAAAATTCAAGTTTGTTCCTGCTTTCTTCTATGACATTACACCTCAGTGATGGCATGCTGATAGCGCTCTATTTCCTTGTAAACATAATAGCCTCATTACGAATCAATCTTGTTGATGTAAACGAGACTGTCCCAATATTTTCATTTAATGGAGGTGCTGATCATTGGATCATTTGGGGCAGCTGCAAGTCGTGGCAAAAGAAATGAACAATTTGTGATTATTCACATTAGATAGACCGCAGCCTGGTAATGCAACTATAAAATTACAATGTTCAAAGTCGTTTGTGGTATCTCTACGGCATTTTCCAACCTTAATAAACTAGCCTGGGTCCTTTATAAAACCATTATGCAACAAGTGATGACTTGATGATCAGTTTTGGCTCGTTGGCTCTGCCTTGTTCATAATTAAAATTGAAACAGAAGAAGCCGAATTTGCCGCCAGAAACTTTGTACAGCTTGATACGAAGTCATCCTTTTCAAAATGCAGTCGCTAAGAAGGATGTATTTTATTAGTTTGCAAAGAGAGTGTGTCCTATATCGGTCACGTTTCCATCTGACGTTCATCAAGGGGAATTCGGCTCTCTATGGTCCTCAATATTCAGTTACAACTAGTGGGAGACACGGAGTAAAGTGTCTGTCACGCAATTTTTTAATTAGAAACCTTGGAATTTCATCACATAAACAAGCAAGCCATAGATCCAGTTTTTTGATACGTCAAAATTCCAAGAGGAATTTGCAAACAACAAATGCAGATAAACCATCATCTAATATTCGCAACATACTAAATTTAAACAGTATTGGAAAGCAAGGAAAGCAAGGAAAAGAAATACAAAGATTGGTAGATTTAGCAAAACCAGAATGGAAGAAACTTGGAGGTTTGTAAATAATCAATAAATTATCAGTGATTTACTCCAACGCTAGATGCCAGCATTGTCAGCAGGATAAACATGAAAGTTGCCAGCCTTGTAGCCTTTCCCAGTTCACTTCAGTTTATTTCAATTCAAATATTTTAAAATCCTGTACATAAAATATCGTAATCAATGCACAAATCACAAACAATGACTACCAATTTCTTTAAGCTACTTATAATAACAGGCAATACATAGCAGTTATATCAGATGTTGCATGTAAGGGGGTTTCCTCAAGAGAAACTCTCTCAGTAGATAAACTAATTGAGAAGGGTGCCCCCTATTTTGAAGATGGTTTTTTTAATCATTTATGGATCTTGGAGATATCAGGAAATTTATCAGAAATGTGCTTCTCTGACACAGACTTCAAAGGCTGTGATAAGCAATAAGCTGTATAGCATGACAACTTTGTTACACCTCACTGTATTATAAAATCTTAATTGCCAATAGGATCATGAATTTAAAAAGTATACAGTGCCTTTTAAGAACACTGATCATTTTTTCTCATAATGTATTTTACTTATATAAGATTATCAAACTGACCTCAAATTTAATCTAGGTTGATCAACTAAATGTCATATTTTAAAACTTTTTAGCTGCCTTTGGTCTCCTGATATTATCATCATCTGTCACAATGTTGGTTCCTTTTTGCATTGGAAAACTGATTGATATAATTTACAGCTCAACTGAAGATTTTACAGAAATGCTTTGGAAGTTAAAACTTACTTGCGCTGGTCTATCTGTTGTATTTTTGTTGGGTGCCTTTGCAAATTTGGGAAGAGTCTACCTTGTTCAAACAACAGGTGGGTATTCAATGTAGCATCAGCCTATCTATTCAAAAAATAACTGCCTAAATATAAATGTGTTTTATTTGTTTAGCAAAGTGAATTGAAAATGATTTAGAAATCTAATGCAGGTGCTATATTTATTAAGAAATTGTTTCAAAAGGTAGAAATGAAAGTATATTTAGTCTTGTTCTAATGTCAGTTACAAGTGTTTAATAACAGCTGATGAAAAGTTTTGATTAAAGTTGGGGACATAATCAGCTGTTTTGGTGTGAGGTATAGATGAACAGATCCCATGTGATAATTTGTGATTTATGATTCTTTGATGATTAGACTTTCAAAAGTAAAAGCATTATTAGGACAAACTATCTTTGATCAATTTAGAATTAAAGTATACTACATGCATGGGCCATAGGAAGCCTGAGTGGTGATAAAATTTTCCTGGGGAGGCTGATTTCCAAAATTTATACAAAATATGCTATTTTTCTAATATTTCTTTTGTTTTAACATTCTGTTTTGGGGGTTAAGCCCCCTAGCCCCCCCCCCCCACTCATCTCTGGCCTGGGGTCACAGCCTCCAAAAAACCAGAGAGAAATGACTTGAATACTTTAAACTGAAAAAAGGCATTACCAACAAAATTTCATTATCCAATTTTCTAAAGAAACAGGTGCCCCCTTCTGATGGTTTTCTAATCTGTTCCACCAATGTGACATTATCTTAAAAGAAAGGTACCTTATTTCCCACTATTTCCCCCTTTTTAGTGTATCTTTCTGGTACCAGATGTAATGTGAATATATGTAATGGTACTTTGCTACCATTTGCTAATGAATATAGATCTATTGTTCTTAGCTACCATATTCTAGCCAGTATAGATATATGGCTCATGGGTACCACTCACTAAAGTGTATAGATGTCTGGTACTTAACTATCACTTACTAATGAATATAGATGTATTGTTCTTAGCTACCATATTCTAACGAGTATAGATATATGGTTCATGGCTACCACCTGCGAGCAAGTATAGATATATGGTACCTAGCTTCTACTCAGGAACTAGTCGTGCCATTTAGAATAGAACCACTACAAATCACCTTATTCAAAGCCTCTTTAATGAATCTATTTCAGGTCAGCGAATTGTAAATCGTTTGCGTCAGAAGATATTTGGTTCGATCATTCGTCAGGAGACTGCATTTTTCGATAGGAATCCTACAGGGGAGTTGATAAATCGGCTTTCCACTGATACAACTCTTGTTGGCAAAGCAATAACAGACAATATATCTGACGGTTTACGTGCTTTCGCCCAAGGCATTGCTGGTGTCACGCTCATGGTAAATGTTCTTCTCGATTAGTTTCTGTTCAGATTATGATCATGATACAATACGGATTGAATAATGAAAATAAACATTTTATTTGCAGCTGGATAAAAGTGTCGATTGTGCAAAGAAGGTCAGGTTGATTTTCTGATTATGATCATTATGATTACAATCTGAAACAATAGAAGAAGTATTACGGTCATTTTGCATCCCTATCCTTTTTCTTTTACGGTTCGTTTTCACTTCATATTACTCATGATTTATTTTCTGTTCTTTTTCAGGTCTTCGTTTCACCAAAATTGGCAGGCCTCGTTCTCAGCATTGTACCGCCTGTTGTTCTTTTTAGCGTCGTTTATGGTAGATATGTTCGTAGAATCACCAAAAAGGTTCAAGATGCTTTAGCCGATGCCTCACAAGTAAGCATTGCTTGGCGTTTTACAATTAGAACCATTCAGTGGAAGGGCAACATTATTTATAGCTAAATATGCTTCACAGAACAGGCTAAGCAGAGGCGGATCCAGGTCAAAATCTGACCGGGGCTCAAGTTGTGTCGCTCCATGATGGGTGTGGCACAGGGCGTGGTCACAGCATGTAAAAAAAATTTTCACGCCCATTTTTCAAATAAATTTGATTGAGAATAACTGAATTAATCCAATACCTTTGATATGGTCATGATATGACCATTTCACTACACTATAAATTGAACTCCATAAATCTAAACAATCAGTTTTATCTAACATCAAACGCCTAGTTTTTGATGTCATCTCAGTTGACAGTAGTGCACTCATTTCCTTATCAAAACACAGGAAATGCCTAGAACCGAAATTATTTAAATTTCATGCGAATTGGTTGCTCAAAGTCTGTAAAGGGTTTTTTAATTTGGATATCAACATCAGCGCAAAGAAGCAAGTGCAAAGCAATTTATCGGTGTAAAACAAACTTCAAACACATTCACTCCAGAAACATATTGTTTTCTCAATTAACAAGAGCAAGATTAATGACGTAAATGACGTGCACACAAATAAACAATAAAAATCAAAGGTATGCGAATGAATAGAAGCTGATATCAAAAACACTCTAAAGTGTTAATAAGCAAACAATGGAAGAATGTGTGAGATTCTAGCACTACATGATTTCTTACAAGCTCTTTTTCATTCCAATTTCTCAATAATTTAATTAATTATTGAGAAATTTGATATAAATGAAGTAGAATTTTTCCGACTTATTTTAAGGGATATCGATTTAAATCATATGCAGCATCATCAAAATTTTCCCAAGTGTTTGTCATCAATTTTTAGGTAATAATAATTAGGAAGTAATAATGCCAAATTTCAAAACATGGATACAGGAAGTGCCTATGCGAAATAATATTTACCAATGGCGGTAATACATGTAGGCCTAGCCTAGGCTGTTCTATATGCTGAGAGTTGCCTAAAAACCCTATGTCGTGAAAATTTAGGCTACAAGCCCGTAACACACTTAAACACCAGGCTGCCATCTTTGCAAGATGCACTGGAAGAACCTAAATATTGAAACTCAAGGCTGACAGAGGAAAGGGAGGAGGGGTCTCAAAATAATCGGTCGTCCTTGAGAGCTGATCCCCAAACCTATTCAATTAAAAATGTTAGATGCGTCAAAAACAAAAACATAGAGAAGAGGACGATATTTTATAAATACCTTGCTGGCATCGAATCGGGAGGAGCCCTTGTCATTTCAGTCTTCGGCAAATGCAATGCAGCAAATCGTCTCCAATTATTCGTTTTTGGCCTCTAGCCATTATGTTGTTTATTTGATTTATTATCATTTCTCCAAATTTTTCCAATTTGTTTGCAATTTCTTGTTTTGCTAAATTTTTATTTTCTATGATGGCGCGTATTTGATGGAGCAGCAGATTCATGTCAGCCATTTTGCACTGTATGAACATCATATGGTGAACATTGACATTGTTATGATATCGACCTTTTCGTCATAATGACGTCGAGCCCCGGTCAGCCCCGCTTTCCTATTGGTTAATTGCATCGAGCACCGGTGAAAATGACGTTGAGCCCCGGTGAAAATGAATCTCATTGGACAGATTGCTTTTCTCACATACATAACACACAGGCCACAGGGGCTCGGAATAAAATGACGTAGAACAATGCGAAATCACAAGGCTGTCTTTTGTACCCAGACCCGTAATGGTCCGCGGTTTATCACTATTTTCTTACGTAATAGATTTTTTCAAATGAGAAACAGCGATTATCAGAGGATAATCCAGGACGAGGCTGCGGGTAGGTAGCTTATTGAGCTCAATGTACACTTGTACGCCAGTAATTATGTCATTAACCGTCAAATGATAATGATAATATTCTACAATGGTTGAAAATCTGACCGGGGCTCAAGCACCCTTCGCCCCTGTCTGAATCCGCCTCTGCTAAGTATGACATTGACACAGCAACAGACAGGAATGGACTTGGTCCAACTTTTATAGGAGGTATCACCAACATCCTGATGATTTACAAGCATTGCAATGCATCCATTTTTATTGGAATTGCAGTCACCTCCCTTCTAAAAGAAACAGAATGAAAAAGAAACTATGACCACCCAGCGGCCATTTACAGAAAGAGTATACAAAAAAGAAGCCAAATATTTGCATAAACTAGCCAACCATCACTACTGGTGTGGCCTGATTGAGAGTGGTGTCTTCGTAAGGTACAAATACGGATAGGTTTTTAAGGAAAGACACATGTTTTAACAATCGTTGAGAAATCACGTGGTCAGACATCTTTAAAAGGAAGATAATATTCTCTATATGAAAATAAGAAATTTTATTTTATTCAGGTAACTGCACAGTAACGTGATTATTCATTGCATTCCAAAATATATCCAGGATTTTTTTATAGACTTTCACGGGCCCACAGAATGGAAGGATTTTTTTGAAAAATGTAGCTTCCATCGTTTATTTTAGGTTGCAGAGGAGCGCATAAGTAACATTCGGACAGTACGGGCATTTGCACAAGAAAGTAAAGAATCCAACAGGTAAATGTCCCCTTTTATTATAGTTTTGATCATTATAACCCATACCGCTACATATATTATAGTTTTGTCATTGTTTCTTGTTTAATTCTGTAATGTTGTAAGTATATTTGAAACCTCGCTGCGGCAAGTATACTGCGACTCAGGCTACGTACGTTTACCCGAGCAAAAGTAGATCGGATCTAAATTTGATCCGATCTACTTTTGGTACGGATACCCCTTGCGTTCACACGAGATATCGCAGATCCGATCCAGTTCTGGTCGACTATCCGACCTACTTCTGGACCTCTTTCAATAGAGAACCAGTTTAGATCCGAACCAAAAGTAGATCGGATCCAGTTTAAATGAGATCCATTTCTGCTCGTGTAAACGTAGCCTCAGCCCACATTAGTACTTGGCAAATCACATAACAACTCGAAGGGCACAATGAAATAGTAACAATGCCCCTTCCTATTTGTCATCACCTACATTGTAAACCATAGGAGACTGACATGTCTAAATTTAAAGTTTCAATGTGAATCAGTGAATCATGAGATAGAGAATTGTAGAACTAGGCCTAAATTAAATCTTTTGCCTTTGCATGTATTATAACGTCAGCATATATTATTGAGAGTTCTTTTCACCGTGTTCTAGGTACGATGAAAAGGTTGACTCAGTACTCCATTTGGCATACAAGGAAGCACTTGCTAGGGCTGCTTTCTTTGGATTTGTAAGTTTACATAGATCACTTTGATATAACCTAAATTTTCTGACTTCAGATGCAAACAATTGTCATCTCCTGTCTCGTTCATTGTTGCTTGGAATAAATTTATCAATCATAAATACTCCGAGCCATGCTGTAAATGGCAGGTTTAAGCATTTGATGGCTTAAATTTTATATACAGTATTGTGCCTACTTGCATCTGTTTTCCATCCCTGTTTTTGTAGACTTGCTCCAAGCTGATGCTTTTTGGCATTGAAAATGTAATCCTCAGCCTTGAATTTTCCATCCTCTTAGGGGTTGAAAAACAAGACTGAACACCATTTGTTTACCAACAAATAATTGGAGCAAGTTTATTGTCGTCTAGTTTTTTCACCATTGATTATAATTTTAATTATAGTTTTGAGTTCACACCCCTCCTACCCCATCGCTACGTATCTGTTTTTAAAGGAATGTTCTGAGGTAGATAATTTGTTCATTCATGTATAGCTTCATTTACTATTACAAAGAAATTTTACTTCGTTTTTTGCGAAGACCATCGATGGTTTGTATGTATTCTTGTTTTAAATTGTCTTGCTTTATCTTTTCTAGACTGGCTTTTCTGGTAACATGATAGTTGTTACTGTTTTATACAGTGGAGGCCACATGATGAGCGAAGCACAGATGACTGTCGGTGATCTAACGTCATTTCTTTTATACACTGTTTATGTGGGGATTTCAATAGCAGGTATTAATCCTTTCATTTCAATTGTTTAGTGGAGGGTGACTCTTCAGCAAAGGCTCATTTTCAAGAGACCCTCCTTTAAATAGTTAACATTTTAGATCAAATACTTTTTATAATACCTAGTTACAAATTCCTTAAAATCTATTAAAAGCTAACTACAAAATCAAATTAATTAGAATTATATGCCTTGGATACTGCAATGGATTTAATATCATGTAGGAAGAGCAGTCTGATAATACTAGTAGAACATGACTTGGAAAGTTTTGCTTGACCGATGTTTTAGGCTTTCGTCTGATGATCGCATGTAGCGTGAAACTCCGAGTAACAACTTCAAAGTCGAGGTCCTTTAGTAATGTCTAAGGATATGTTGAAGTAAACAAGGTTTTGAAGCAAAAAGTCAGTTCTAGATATTAACAAGTATTGATTAAAATTGTTTTCAGAAAAGTTGTAGAGACCTGGATGAAGAGTTTTGCACTATCCTACTGTGTTTCTGTTCCCATTTAAGCAGTATACACATTGTGAAATCTTTAAAAGACTTGTTCTCCTCTTTATGACAAGCACTGCATAACAATCAGCGGTGTACTTGTGCGATATAGTTTACCATTCTCTTCCAGGTTTAAGCAGCTTTTACTCAGAGCTGATGAAAGGTGTTGGTGCCAGTGCAAGAATATGGCAACTAGCTGATCGAAAGCCCGAAATACCGGTTACAGGTACCTTGATATTATTTAATTGTCCGAGAACTTAATACTATTCATTGTCCGAAGTATCTGTAATTGAAGAGGTGATCAGGTTAGATGTTTGGTACAGAATAAAACATGATATTATTCCGGACTTTGACACCACAGTTTACATGAAAGAAAAATACGTGACATCTCCAATACAATCTTGTGAACGAAATTTAACAGTGTCAGTTTTAAGTGCATTTTGCACCAAAATCTTATGCTTGATGTTGATTGGAAATTAAATATAAATGAGCAACATGTATCTTAATCATTTTTCTGGAGCCGATTATTTTGACCTTGTTAAGGGATTCTTAGTCCTAAAGCCTGAAGAATTTTAGGAACATTATAGCTGACCTAAAGTCACCAAGAACGGGAAAATGGACAAAAATGTTTCAAAACTGTGCTCCAAAAAGGGACAGATATATTTTCATTTGAAAGTTACCAGTCTTGCCATGGCCTCCAAGCTGACTTGTAATCTGGCATCTTCTCTGACAAGCTTTAAAGAAAGGATATCGGGGAAGTTAGCTCGTGATGTCAGAATCGAGATTTAAAAAGTTAATTTGATTAGGTCAAATAAAGGTTTAAGGTATATTGTCTTTTCTCATTTTTTTAATGGAGGGTCTCTTGAAAACCAGCATAGTTAAAGGGCTCCCTTCCTCAAATAACATGTATGAAGTGAAATTACATTTATTTACATCAGTTATCAATTTTTACTTCTCCTTTATTACAGGAGGCCTTATTCCACCAACAGTTCTTGAGAATATAGCCATAAATTTCAGCAACGTCCATTTTACATATCCTCTGCGAAGTGATATACCCATTTTAAAGGGGATCGATCTTAACGTCCCATCCGGATCGATCACAGCTGTGGTTGGTGCAAGCGGCTCTGGAAAAAGCACGATAGGCTCACTTCTACTGCGACTGTATGATCCAGATTGTGGACACATTACCATAGGAAACTATGACGTAAAGAAACTTGATCCTACTTGGTTACGGAGGTACATCGGGACAGTGAATCAAGTAAGTGCAGCAAAAGATAAATATGCATTTCATTCAATGGAATTATTCCTGAACATGAAATTCTAGGCCCCGATCACAATGCTATTCTTCTGGTCCATCATCGTTACCTATCTTTGCAGCTAAAAAATTGACTGTTCACACGGAAATAGATCAGCTGCTGATAGATTTTGTTTGTGTTCAGACGGGAACGCTATCGTCTATTCCAGAATTTTAGCAAATGGGTTTTTAATGCGCATATCTTTTATGCGGTCAGATTTATCAAAGTTACATTGTTCTGACTAGATTTTCATATTTTAAGCGAAGCAATCTCTAAAAATAAACATTCTAGGTGAAACGTGTAATAGCCGGTTTGTAATAATTTTAATGCTCTATTCCCATATTGTTTCCTTTATGTTAGGTTATGCTACGGCTATCATCATCATTATCATTATCATCATATTTTATCCATTATAAAAATTCAAACACTGTCAGTATGATAATCGCGCTTATTGTTCATCGCTTCAGGAACCAATCCTATTCTCAAGTTCTATTGCCGAAAACATTGCTTATGGCCTCGATGATACTTCCGAGGTTGAAGTTGAAAAGATCATCGATGCTGCCGAAAAAGCAAATGCCATGGGCTTCATAGAAACATTTCCTGAAGGCATTCACACTCGTGTTGGAGAGAGGGGTCAGATGCTATCAGGTTAGGAAATGCTCAAAAATTGTATGATGCTGTGTTTTTCCTTTAATTACCTGAGAAATTACCCTCTAGCCATTCACATTCTTGTTTGAAGCAGAGACCAGACTTTGTTAGGTCATAAAAACCCATTGAACCATGTGATTCTATGCCTACATTTAAGTTATTCCTACCAACGAAAATATACTCCGAATGGCTATAATTTACTTCTCGTGACACATAAATTCAAATGATGTATGAATGAAATATACTTTTCGTGAGTAATACCGTTCTGACCAAGTTTACGAAAAATGTAGAAGCGAACAGAATACTACGTCTAATACTCGTCGAAAGGACTTTTATGTGAATTTTAGGACACTTGCGATAACGAGAGAATGAGAACCTTCACGTGGCTGAAAACTTGTTATTGTGAGGGAAAAATCATGATGAAAGCAATGAATGCTTCATAATTAGAAATCAAATTGCTGGAGATCAAATGCCACAAATCCAATTTTTTAAAGAAAGTATGAAATCTTATTGCATATGTCCCAGTAATTCAAACATCTTCAAGGTAAGTTTTTCATGGAAAGTCTTGAATGTACGAATAATAATTTATTAATTGTTACAATGAGACTGATATTGATGGACACCACTATATGCCGGACACGATTATTCCACAGAATGTGTTTTATTATTGAAAATTTAACAGATCTCTTTGCAGGAGAAAGCTCTTTTCGTAAAACGCCCATCGAAATCTGATAAAGAGACTGCTTCGACAGCTACATTCCACTGTATTATAATAAGTATTCTATGAAGTTGTTTATAGCTTCAGATGAATTCAATTGAGCGTAGTATTGAAGCTATTAATCAGAGTGGATATCGATCTATCATGCTATTCACACAAAATAACCTTTCAATCAAGTTAAAAAAGAGGAGAGAAAAATACGTTTAAATTACAGTACAGTACATAATGTCCTTCCTGGGATTTGTGCTTAGTTTATAGACGTTAAGCAAGTTGCTTTAAACTGATGTATTGCTCTGTTTTAAGGTGGCCAAAGACAGAGAATCGCAATAGCTAGAGCAATTATGAAGGTTTGTTGATTGGTTTTTTGTTTAGTTACTTTCACGAATTAGGTACAAAGGTCATCCATGCACCTCACCAAACTAAAGAAAGTAAGACAGATATAACTATACACTAAAACAATTCCATTGCTAGGATTTGGGGTTAAATTCAAAAATTTGGTTCCATGTTTAGTCGTGAAATGCATGAACTTTCCACAGCTTCAAAGGTGGTGCTGGAAAACTTTTCTACATTTATTCTTCTGGGGAAAGTGACTGGAATAGCCTTGGCAATGTAGCTCAGTCGGTAGATCATTGGTGTATGAAGCCAATGGCAGCGATGAGCCGGCCATGATCGAATTGATTTATTTCACGTCCCTTCAATAAATTTTTCCTCAGTCCATAGATTGAATTATTTCACGATAGTATTGGGATACGTATTGAGCTAATAAATGTCACATTAAGACTCTTTTCCATTTGTTTGAGGTTTGAGAAGCAAATAAGTTTTTCCAATTAATAGGCTTGGTTTTCTTTTGCAAGCAAAATTTAGTACTTAGGTCCTAAAATGTGATACGATCGGTCGCGCAAGTTGTATTCATACGGTTCTGCATTTGAACAAATATATATGAGCTACATACATCAAAGTGAAGGCTTAAGTTTTAGTATACATTGTAGATCAAAATGATACAATTGCCCTTTACATTCAGCGTTGGTATAATGCTAAAGAAAAAAACTTGGGCTCCCCTCGTTCTACCTGATAACGAAGAAATAAATTGCAGTTGTTCATCCAGCTTAAGTTGGAATATTTCCGTGTCAATGCAAATGTAGATTAATTTTCACTTATATGAAGTAGACGTTTGTTCACAAAAAAAAGGACTGATCCGTTTATATTTACTTCATAAAAAACTTGATAAAAGATTTACCATTCGGAAAAGGCAAAAAATTTGTTGATTCAATGCTTATAAAGAACGCTGTAGAATAACAAACATCAGAGGTTGCATTGAAAGAAAAGTTATTAACAAAATGAGAAGTGTAAACATTTTCTTTATTAAATGTTGAATACAACCTACTCGTCATATTTGTAGCTTTTCATGATTTAGTAATAAATTTATATATATTAAGGCTGTTCTACTGTCCTGCTATATATTAAGTAATTTTGCTTATCAGTTATATCTTGTATAACTATGATTACATTGTATGTCATATTAAACTAAAAGAATCAAATTTCATTTCTCTGTAGGATCCAAAGATATTACTTCTAGATGAAGCGACAAGGTACGAAACACAGTTTAACCATAGGACATAACCTTGGTTTGTTTTGCATAAACCATAAATCCTGCCAAATTCTCTAAGAGTATCATTCACGATGTCGCCATTTGCTTTTGAAGGGTTTGTTTTCATAAAAAGGGTTAAAGGATTGCTCTGCAATGGAGTGAGGAAAGAAAAAGAAGGCAACGTGAAAGAAGGAAGGGAAGTTGACAAGATAGAGAAAAAGGATAAAAGGGTGAAAGTTGTAAATAGGGCAAAAAAAAGGGAAAGTAATTCAAAGGAAAATTGAGAAGGATAATATTTAGAAAAATAGCTTGTAAATAAAGGATGATAATGGAGTTTAGCTTTATGAAACATCTTTGAATATTCGATAGACTTTTTTCTATAGATACAAGGTGAAAACTTTTTTTACCGGAAAGGCGTAATTTTTACGTCTCGAGGCTCGAGGACTAGAAAAATTCGGCAAAAAATGGCGACACAAAAATTTAGTTCTATATTTCCGATGAATGATTTGATTCGATTGTAAGACAATATTTATAGTAGTGTTTGGTGTCATGCCTAGGCATAACATCCCTGTCAAAGTTGGTTGATAGTATTGGGATTAATTCTTGTCAACCTCCTTATCTTTGCAGCGCTTTAGATGCAGAAAGTGAATACTTAGTACAGGATGCTTTACAGAAATTAATGGTAGGCAGAACTACTATAATTATTGCCCATCGATTGTCAACAATAAAAGCAGCACATCAAGTGGCCGTCGTGGATGGTGGCAAGATTGCTGAATCAGGAACATATGAAGAGTTAATCCAGATTGAAGATGGGTTGTTTAGGAAACTTGTCGAAAAACAATCGAATATGAACGAACGATAGGCGTTTTTTAAATTTGTAAAATTTCCAATGCTTGATGCTCTTTCCATTTATGCTTATTTAGTGGTCAATTTAAAAGCTTTTTACCATTCTTTGTAAAAAGATCTAAAGCCTGGGGGTGATTCTATTGACTGCTACAATATTTGTCTTAACCATTTCTCCCCCTGTGTTAGTACAGCTATACAGCTACAACTAATACATTTGGCCAGTATTCAAGGGGGTCGTAGAACCGATGCTGATTGAGCAAAAGAGCCTTACAAATATGCGGCTACATTCATTGAAAGCATTAGCCTCCGTCAGAAGTGACCTATTCTTGTTGAAGGTAATTAGAACCAATCTGGAAGTGAAAGGATAAAAGTTTCTTAACCCTTCACTGATAACACAGTTGTACAATAGAAACTAATGCGTAGAGTCAAAATGCAATGGAAGGCTATAATTCATAAAGTTGAAGCGAGAAAGCCCTACAAATGTTGCACTTAAAGTGACACAAGCTATTGAAGCATTAGCCCCTCCACCTGAGATGTCGCTGAAAATCAAAGACCACGTGGTTCCTCCAGGGGTAGTAGGATTGCAGTTTTTAATGTCATATGCTCAACTCTATATCTCAACTCTAAAGCCATATTGAGCTTTATCGTAAAAGAGGCGCGGGGAACGTTTTGGGATTCTAAGATCCCAGCCCGCGTTAATGTTTTTGGTGAAAGAACTTACCTTAAATGCTTCATTAGATCAAGCTTAAAGCGTCTCTGCCAAAGAGACTGCATATTTAATGTGATATGTAATACATACTGCTTTAAGGAGAAGCACCACCTAAGCTTAGACTTAACAGTGTCCTGCGAAGGAGAGAAAAGGAGTCTCATTCGCAGCGCACTGCAAAGTTAGCGCTCAGGCTATATAACAGTGACTCTTAACGATATTGATTGATATTGATTAGCAACACTGTAATATTATTTTACATACGTTTTGGCATGTTAAAAGAATGAATTATACGGTTTTTTTGTTTGTTTAGTCTCCTCATATTCTCTACCCTTCATTTTGGAATATTAATTACTGTGCGTTGAACTGCAATATAAAGAAATCAATAATCGTAAGCCTATTTCAGTTCATCACAAAGGATGGTTACAAGCTAACAGAAATGAAATAGATTATGCAAAGATGTTTTAATGAAAGTCAGCTTATAAGATTCGAAATGCTCAATTGGGAACCTGTATTTGTTTTTCCAAATGAAGTATTATATCTCATTGAATTAGCTGATTCTATTTTGAAGGATAATAGGTTCTGGCTTTCTCCAAAAATTGGATTCTTTTTTCAAATGCTGTTCTAGCTTTGTCAACAAAGGGGTTTTTCTGCCCAGGGGGGATTGACCATTTTTACACACGGGGATGTGCACGGATAATCAAATTCTACGGGATCGCAATTTTACGGAGAGATAGGTCAGCATGAGCAAATTCCAGTTTTTAGCCTCATCTACCGTCATCAAAACCGTCAAATAGCTTTTTGCTTAAAAGGATGAGCTTATTCTTGAACTGAGTCCACCAGAAGAATATAGAATAGGGGTGCATCCTGCTATCAACAAGTAGTTTTTTTCTGTTTCTCGTTAATGTTGGTATCGTTAAAAATCATGTCTCAAAAACATGATTTTACCAGGGGCGCACATCCAATTTTGTATTGTTCGGGGTTTATACTCAAAAAATTTAGGGGAATGTCAAACCCCCCTACACCCCCCCTGATATGCGTTCCTGGTCCTTACTTGTTACAACCTTTGTGGCCATGCAACTCATGTGTCCGAGGCAAGAGCCAAATAAAGATGGTAGCACTTGTTGACTACAAATCATAACAAAATTTGGTGTTAATAGGGCGAGGCAGCGAGTAATGGCGAGTGGCCTCATCTGTTGGAATGTAAATGTGGGGCGAAAAGTTGAAGTTCAGTGTGTTGATAATACCTTGAAGACTGGTTTTCTATATACAAAAGATCCTTTGACAAATGCCGTTGTATTAGTTAATCGTATTCAATTGTGTGAGAAAGAGAAATCGCCATGTAGCAAACAGGAATTTGGCACGAGTGAAAATGACATAGGCCAAGAGGATCCAACAAATGGTTTGAAAAAAGATGATAGAGCTGGTTGCGAAGACAGCGAATGCAAGCACTGGCATTTGCGATTTGAAATAATCATGGGGGATGCTTTTAGATTGATAAAAGAAATTCATGGTAGTGCTGACTTCGATATTTGGACAACTATAGACACTAGTATAAAGCAAATATTTGTAAAACGTGATGCAATGAAAGTACAATATGAGGCAGGTGATTTAAGGTCAAAGATGGACGTTCTAGTAGAATTTCTTAAAAGTCATCATTTACCTGTCCTGGTAGAAAATGATACAATTATACTTTTTGATGGTTTAGCAAAGATAGAGCCACCCTATAATGTTGCATCATGTATCAGTAGAAATCCAATTGTTTTGGATAAAGTTCAGAAATTAGTCGAGAAATGTAGGAAGAATTAGGAAGTTCATCAAATTTTAATTTGATGCATGTATTTAGTTATATACCTTACTCATGTGGAAGCATATACCTTGATTTACCTTGATTTTACCTTGATCCAGCAACAAATAATTCATCGCTTTTGAACTACTGGGGCAGAAAGGCCTGTCTGGCCTATGGTTTGCCCCCTGCGCTTCTTCATTATTGGGTCTATTTTTCCTTTAAATTTGTTACCGTTTCCACTGAAATAGTATCTATCGACAGATTGTTCCACTCCTCAATGAATCTTTGACTGACGTGAAACTCATATGATATATATATATCAATAGCTATGGCTTAATTAACTGAACAATATTGAAGAATTTTAACAAGTGTATACGCTTGAAAGAAATGCACTCCTTCACTCTAAGCTTATCAAAGGTCTCCCAAGATCTTGTTAATTAAAAACTGCCATGAAATCCAGTCTGGCATGAAGCTTATACCAGCTGATACAAGGTAAAGGTTAAAATAAAGTTAGAAAATAGATTAAAATCATTCAATATTGTGAGGCTCTAAATTACACAAATGCTTTCTTTAATTTGGAAGTACACAAATTTTGAGTCACTGTGTGATATGGTTGATGATTTTCCAAAGAAAAAACTGTGTGCAATATTATTTCATGGCAGCTTTCTTTAGAATGTTTTGTAACTTTTCTGATTTATTGTGGATGACATAAGTTTTCCCAAAATCATAGCTACTCTACTCTTGAAATAACTTCTGCCAATGTTGTTTTCAATATACTTATTCCACTTTGCAACTTTCCAAATTGGTCCCAGAGATGGGCTTTTTAATTATGCCTTTCATGATATTTCAACTAATGGGTGCATTCAAAACCAGAAATGTCCTGGCTTGTGGTAGGGGGGTGCCACCCCCCTAGCATCCGAGTGTCTGACAATTTCAGAGATTTTAGATCCGTTAGGCTTTTGATATTTTTTTATGACTTTGTTAAATTTTATAGTATCATGTAGCCTAGTCTTCCACTATGGGTTAACGTGAGACAATGTGAGATAATTTTGCCTTCTTAAATCTAGGATATTTTATGTACAATGTGATTTAACGCCATAAATCAGGTAGACGCCTTAATCAAATACCCTATGCATGCGGGTAATGACGTCATTGGATTTCAATATAATCCCTCGTCGGAAAATCATTTAATTGTGCCCCTCCTATGAGTCCCTAACCCCGACGCCCCTATTCACAACAGGTACTAAAAGGAGAGGCGCCCAAAAAGTCAGATATTAGACTTCTATGTCAGTTGAAACTCCTCAAATCATTGGTTTGAATTAGCCTCAGAAGCAGGCCCTTCGATAGGGAGCTCAGGTCCTTGGCCAATAAATGGCACGGGCCCATGGCCAGTTGTAGCGGTGCAAAGGCAAGAGGGGGGCCCCACTAAAATACCATTAAGCTCCCTTATCTGAATCATATGACACCGGAATCAAAGGACGTAATCATGTAGAATTACGTTTTTTGCATTTGCAAAACAGTTTGCAAGCTCTTTAGGTCTGGGGCCCGGAAATTTATCCCAGCCACCCCCTTCGACATGGTACTGCTCAGGAGTACCTTTGCAATTTACCACTTTAAAAGAAAAAGGAAGAAAGAGTTATCAAAATGTGTGATAATGGTCATAGTCTTGGATGAAATAAGTACTTTTCAGCATGCTAAGTTCTGCATTACAATTTTCGGTCTATTTTACACTACGAGATAGTTATTCTCTAGTTTCAATTAAAAGTATTGATTATTGTCTCAGTTAACTGATCTTGCAAATATGTTTGATGTTACCCCTATTGTAAAAGGCACCAACTACTTTCATCAGTGGCACTGATGGAATCTATATAAGATTCACTCTTTGTTCAACCTTACCGGCGTCTGGCCGATTTCGAGGATCGTACTCCAACATGCCACGAATCAAGGACTTTAATGAATCAGGGACTTGCAGAGGTTCTTCTTTTGCATTTCTATCAATATTGGCCATGGCAAAACCCAATCCCACCTTTTGTGCGGACCATCCCCCATCGCTGACAAACACACCATACATTTTCTTTGAGCCCATCGTGATGTAATCACGTGAGAAAATTCCATAGAATATCCCTCCAAGTGAAAATATATCGGCCTTCTCTGTGTAGTGATTGGCAAAAAATTCTGGGGCCATCCAATGCACAGGACCAATTCCAGAATTCATGTAGTATGTTTGAATTTCTTCAGCACTGTTACCAACATTTTTCAAAGCCTCATATTCCCTGGCCAGGCCAAAATCTCCAATCTTCAGGTCTTCTGTCACTGGGTCTGTGAGAAGGATGTTATCTGCTTTTAGGTCTCGATGCACAATGGCTGGACGGCGGGAATGTAGATACCTCAAGCCTTCAGATATCTGCCTGATCCATTTCAGGTTGGTTTGGTTACTGCTTGAACTATTGAGCCGTGAGTTTAAATCTCCGCCTGCACAAAACTCTGTTAAGATGACAAAGAATGTGCGATTTGAGGATGTGTATTGACCGGAATCCAGCATTTGCACAATCCGCTCATGACAAACGACTGAAAGTGTAACAGCCTCACGTAACACACGGTGCGGGAAGCTCCTTGTACGACATTCAATTGTCTTTAAGGCAAGACTTCTCCGTTCGTTCAAATTCTTGACCAGAAAAACTGTGCCAAATGCTCCACTTCCGAGATTTCTCTCAATTGCGAGTCTCCACTGTTTGAAGTTTATTACTTGACCTGTGCTGAATAAACCAGACATTTTTCAAGGACGCTGTTCTTTAACTGGAATTGCTTTTGTGTAGGAGCGGCCGTAAATGGCTAGCTAGTCGAAAGAAACCAACTGAATGAAACCACCTTGTGAATCTCATAGGTGAAGTACAATTGACAAGGGGAAATCCCTATGACAGAAACCACCAGACAATTAAATTTCCGAGAATCATTCAAGTTTTCCAAGTAAAAATAAAAGCACAGATTTTGACGTAACAGGCCCACACCAGGTCATGAACTACCAATACAAAATAGGTTGTTTGCCTGTTAAAGACTTAAGAAAAGAACCTGAGAGGCCATGTCGTCCCCACCAGTTGCATAGACAATTCACGGTGCACATCAATTACTTGATCTTCCTCTCAAGGGTTGCACAAGTAAATATGATATGATAAAACTTTCTTTAGCATTGGAACAATCTCCCTTGCATTTTTTTCCAACTTTTCAAAAAGAATGATGAAATTCAACCAAATTTCCGCTGAACTTGAAAACAGGGGACACATTTTGGCCACGACCCACATGATTGGTCCAACTCATTGGACAGCGTGTGCAAAAAGTGTACATTTCATAATTAGAGGGAGTCACAGCCAAAGGTCGGCAATTTCAATTCCCAACCAAAAACTGTGTGAACCAAATTTGGTATACTCTCAAACCCTTAAAAGAGTGACTGTCAATTAGAGTGACCCTGTGTCCCTTTTTGGCCACCCCCCTTGTTGTCTGCTTTCTCCGCACATGCTCATACAAATTTTCTGTCCAATCTTCTGGGTGAACAGGAACTCAAGCGAAATCCTAGTGAGACTGACCTTAACATTTTACATCCATTTTAATTGAACAGCTGCTACCATCCCCGCCGGGGTTATCAAGAAAACTGCTGAATTTTTTGCTTTTGTTTGGGAACTATCCACACTGCCAAAAACAAACAAGTTTTTGTGAAAAACAGGATAAATTTTTCAGGGAAGATAAGGTTTTTACCAAATAAACAGAAAACCAGTATTTAGGAAATATGGAAAGATATTCAAAGAGACCTAAATTAAAGAAAGGCGCAGTTAACTGTTTTGGGTGGGGACACGTGTTGGGTAAGGTTGTGACTTTAACTTGCTATCCAGGCTAAGTTTCAACTCTGGCCTAGGAAGGGAAATTCATGCAGTATTTCTGCCTAGGGAGTTGAAAAAAGAGCCTAAATGTGGGTACGAGCCAAATTTCTTCAGAGGACTGTAGAACAAAGCGTATCGAGCTTATGTTTGTGACACCCCTTCCCAGAGAAAAACTGTGTTTCAAAAACAAAGCATTTTTGGCCATGGAGGAGTATTTCGTTGGCAAATTTTGCTAGTTTTGGAAATAAAGTTTGGTACGTCCATTGGTACGGAAAAATCATCGGAGACATCACCATGAAACAGAACATCTAGCGATGGCCCAGCTGTTAGTAAAAGTTTCAGCTTTCAGAATGTTCTGGTTGATTCTGACCACAAGAACGCATTTCTGGATCTGAGTTTGATCGATATGATTAACAAAAAACTAAAGATATAAAAGTCATATTCCACTATCCTATTTCTCAAGAATAACTAAGCTTCCATACTAATTTCTTCAAAAACCTCTAATGCTACATGACAGAACGAAATTATAATAGAATTCAAGCATATGGTGTATGAAGAGATGGTTGACGCTTGACATGGACTGATCGTCAAAGCATTAAGAATTGCAAAGAGCAGAAATATATCAGTCTTCGAAGTTGAGCAGACCATAATATGCTGCGAGCGAGTGAACCGAATTCATAAGTAAATTGAAACCGTTTTATTCCACTCGCATTTCATCATATTGTTCCTCATGTTTTAAGTATTATATTACAGTTTTTGCGTAAGGACAATCGAGAAACATCAGGCTGAGATTTCCTCACAAAGTCTGAACAACAAAATGCAAAGCAGGCCGATATTCAATAAAACCCTAGAAATCAATTTCCAACGAGCAATTGAAACATAGCTGGTTGATTGGTTGTTTCTTCTTATTCTGTGTTGTAAACGAGGCTGTTTCAGAACAACAACAGTTTGTTCTACACGTGATGGCGGAAAGTTATGGCACCGCCGGGCCTAAGGGGGATGAATCCGATGATACTTCTAGCACGAGCTTAGATAATATATCTGAAAATGATGGTGATGAAAAGGTAAATTTATTAAAAAGCAAAATATTACATAACTTGAGCTGCTTTTGACCTTTCTACTCCTCTCAAGAGTTACTCTAATCATATGATGATTGTATGTTTGGAATCCCAATTCAATTTCTCCGAATATCACACAATTCCTCCAAGCTCATTGTTGCGATGATACTTATAAATCTCATTATATATTTTTCCCACTTGTAAGTAGTGTAGAATTTTTATTGGGGGGGGGGGGGAAGGGTTTTTAGGTAACCTGATGCCAGTTATATTTAGGCCCGAAATCATAAATCAATCAGAATGGCATGATTTTTTTCGTATGTGCTCCAACAATTTTTGGCAAGGGCTGAACATCACAAAATAAACAACATCATCGTATATTAACAGCAACTAATTACATAGCTCTTCATTATTAAAATGATTAGCATCAATCAGTGACACTGATTCTTAATAGATTGACAATATCTTTTTTTTGTAGGATACTTTGAGAAGAGGTGAGAAAATGGAAAATGAGAGATCTTTCAATTCTTAGATTTATGATGGAAAGGTAGCAACTGATCTATATAAAGAGTGAAAGAATACCAGCACAGCATCAGTTCTGGCACAGAGCAATGGGACCATTTCAACTATGCTGTGTCATTGATCAGCAGAAATTTCAGTGATGGCTTGTGCCTCAAGCCTTGATTAAAATTTTCATGAGCCACCACTGAGAAATTTACACCACGCTATTCACCATTGTCATAATAGATGCATCCTTAGTTTTTAGTGCTTAGAAGATATGATAAATACTTGTATACATACAGCTTATATACATTTAATAAATTTGGCATTGGCTGACTTGGACTTAAATACAAACCATAAGGGTGCTACCCAATTGTATTTAATTGTATTTAATTTTTAGTCTTAACTGTGATTGAACCCAGGCTCACCACATTCAGAGTCAAACCACCAATCCACTGTGCCACACAGGTAGCATATACATATATATATATATCAAATAAAAAAGAGCTTGAGTGGAATTTAGATGAGATTTAAGTTTGGCCATTAATTGATTTTCTCAATCAACTCTTTGCATACCTGTCCTACAGAACTGGCAGATGTCCCATTTGAAGATTTAGAGGTATTGGAGGAAAAGCTTGGCACCAAAAGGTCACATTTTGCTCTTTTACATTCACATATTTGCTTACATCAAGGCAGCAGCAACATTTACAATATCATGAAAACTTTGGCAATTTTACGACCACAAGAATTTCTTTAAATATGCATAGCAGAAGAACACAAAAAGGCTTTATAATGATTAAGTATAATGCAACCTGAACTTAGCGGTGAGACAACAAGTTTGCTTAATCTACCTTTTCAGAGTCTAGTTCTAGCTAGAAAATAAGTTATACTGTAGAACTACAACATGTCACAATAGAATCAATTGTGAAATAATATGATTAAATTCCTTTTTAGGGGAATGTAGATTAAATTAGAATTAACTTAACATTAACTAATTGACTGAATGATAGTGAGATTAAAATTTTATCATAATTGGGTTATAATAATTAGATTCAATCAACATCTTTTGCAGGTATGGAGAAGTAATGTTTGGAAGTATAAAAAATGAAAAGTCAAGAGAGAAGAACAGAGAAAAAACAACAACTGACCTGTTTGCAGAAAATAGGAAGAAAAAAGATACTAGGTAATAATCTAACCACACCTAATATATGTAATTCATTTTTACTATGGAGTGTCATGAGAGAAATGGCTCAAACTTAGAAATACCTGTTGGCATCATCAGAAACATTTAAGTTTTTTGCAAGTTACTAGGGCCTCCAAATGACTTTTAAACTAAAACCTGTCTTGATGGCTGTAGGCAGACTATCTTTCGTAGACTTTGCTACGAACATTTGCATCCCTCTGCTAATATTTCCAGATATTCGTAGACCTAGGCTTTGTTGATTCCATTGCGGGTTCAACTGATTTTCAAGACTTGCAGGGAATTCATTTTTTATAATTTTGCTTAATGGGTACCTTAATGGTAAAAAATCAGCCAAGGTTACTTGATGATGTCATAGAGTGCTTGCCATTGCTTGGCTCCCAATCAAAAGTCGATTTTTTAAAAGCCTTGAAATTTACAGTGACAAATAAGAAGATCACATCCAAAAAAGTGCTAAGCAATTTATATGCTAAATGTTCATTTTGTCTTTAATTGTAGACCTCTAGAGATGTCTTCAAAACAAAGACCAACTGGCTTCAGAAGGGTTGTTAAGACAGAAAATAAAGTAGCTTATTATTTTCAAATTGGTTTTTTTATATTAGTTGTAGAATGTATTATTATTTGGCTTCACTAAAAATTCATCTCGTGGCTGACAATCATCAGTGCTTTCAAAGCAATTCATTGATTTGCAGGAAAGGTGAGGTGAAAACAACAACATTCTATATGCAAAACCAAGTTTGTGATCCAGGACATGGTTTTCCTTGTTCTTAAATGTTGGAGGGCATACATTTTTGAGCAATTCCGTGATAAATGTATAACATATTGTATTGTTTTTCAAGTTAATATCTCATTGATAAACTATTCTAGTCGTTGTAGGAGCTTTTCATAGTTGAAACTCAATGACTATGTTTCCATTCCTGATGTGAATAGCAGTTGTTTGTTTAATGTTTTATATTTTTATTGCATAAGAAAGAATACAATGCATTATCTTTTTCACACTTGGGAATTTTATAGTCATTTGAAAGAAAGAAAGTTGTTTATATATATCTTTTTTTCTCAAGGAAATCTGACTATTTGGTAGAGCTCTTTTTGAAAAGCAGGACACATAAGTAGGGAAAATATTATGATTCGAAGGTTGTCCATATAAGACACTTTCTATTCTTTGATAATATGACTCCAAGGTATTTTCGTCACCTTATAACAGTGTGGTGGTGTCTCAAAAAGACTTTCTCATAAATGCTTTTGCTCTATGTTTTTGTCATTAAATTTCTTTTGCAAAAGAAAATTAACTAAATGACAGAAGTGCTATACTAAACTAAACGATAGAACATTACGGAGTTGTCTGAAGATCGAATGAAGCGTGAAACTTAAAAGTTATAACTCAAACCGTCGTGTTCTGTCATTAAGTTTAGATATACCTGTAAATCTTCTCAAGTATCTGCCTTTAAGATTTGCCTCGTGCTTTGAGAAAAAGACTTTGTTTTTTATAGATAACAAGAGATCCACGCTTTGATGACCTGTCTGGAAACTTGAATGTAGAATTGTTCAAAAAATCGTATGCCTTCCTTGATGAAATAAAGATCAAAGAGAAAAAGGTTAACCTATTTTATATATAGGAATCATTATTTGCTGTTGTTTGTTGTCGATCGTTTCCAAATAGTGCATCAGCTCACCGCTCAATAGAATTGCTAGAAGCTACCTAAATAAGAGAAAATTTCTAAACTTTGTTCTACATTGTCTCGCTCTCTTTTGTTGTTTTCTAGCCGATCTGCAGATATACTTGTACTAGAGCGCCTTATTTGACTAGACACTTTCGAAACCTGCTTTTTTTGCGAATACTTTTTAGTGAAAGGCATCAGGTATCAACAGGTTTGGGAAGATTATATCAAATCAAATCGACTGCTGATTGCAGAGCAACGCCTGCTTTTGTAGCCAAATCTTTTATTCCAAAATTGATAAAGACATGACGGTCGTTCTGCGTGAAGAGAATTCAGCAAAAGACCCGGTCATTAAGTGTCGGTGATACCAAATCATCCTGCTTACGATTGAATTGCTTTTTCAATGGTTAAATGATTCAATTAATTTTTCCATGTTGTTGTTTACGTACTCATGTATTCTGTATTTTTGGTATTTTATTGTATTTGAATCCCATCGAGGAATTCAAGGATCTCATTAACAAGAAAAATTGTGGCCTACCCTCAGCAACCGAAGTTCTAAAAACACCAAAGCACCTCAAGTCTATGAATCATTCTGGGCTCAGTCTTATTAAAAAAGTTTCGCAAGTTTGGTTATTGCAAACATCGTTTAATTTTGTTCTTCATTTTTCCTTAGGCAATAAAAAAAAGATTAAAAAGAGAAAGAAATCCGGAAAAGAAAGCAAACTTACATAAATTGCTGCAAAAAATGGTTAGTATTTAGATGAATCATTATTTTGTGAAAATTGTTGATTAAGACGTTCAGTTGGGTTTAATGTTAAATTTCTATTGCATAAATCCTTGAATACCCAAGGTTACAAAAGGAAGTTTAAAAAATCAATGAACAGCAGGCAGACACAATAATTTGAATTTTGTACTGTAAACATTAACTGGTATTCCTTTGCAGGAACAAAGAGAAAAAATAGAAAAAGAAGATGAAGAAAGAACGGCGAGAAACCGCGACTTGAAGAAAAAGGAAATGGAGGCAATAAAACAAGGGAAGAAACCATATTATCTTAAGAAATGTAAGTTGTGCGAAACTTTTTCGTTCTTCATTGTACATTATATTCTAAAAAAACTACAGTTGAAATGAAAATTTCGGAACAAAAAACATCTAAAAAGACTTAAACAGGCAAGTCTAAGCTTGCTCTTACTCTGTTATTAAATTTTGGCTTAAATCTAAGCTCGTGCTGTTATAAAAGGCTCGTAAGGAAGAGTTTACATCAAATGGTTAACCCGGATTTTAACTTGAAATCGTTGGATTTTTCGTAACTATCGACGTTTCGTCACATCGAAAATATAACCTTTGTCTTTGAAGCTTGCATCTATTCAAGTACCAATTTTTGAACATGTGAATGTAAAGTAAAGTTCTTTATGAACTTAGGGTTTCGAATGACGATCCCGAATTATTGTGAGCAGTTCATATATTCTGTCTAAAAATATTTGGTATTTTGAAAACATTCGATTTTAGTTGGATCCCTAACAGCATCCAAATTCTCGACATTTTGATGGTAATGTTTGAAGTATCAAAAAGTTTGAATTTTGAGCATCAATTCGTGTTAGAGATTTGCCTTGTTGTGTTGTAAAACATTATTGCTTCAGTCTTTGAGATGTAGGAATAGTTGATAATCCAATTTTTTTTTATTTTGAAAGAACAAAATTAGAAATTTTAGACAAGGCTGAGGCACAATATGCGTTAATATACTTTGGCATTATTTCATGCTTAGTAATTTCTTAGCATTGCAAAATTAAAGCGGACTTTAGTTTTGCTTATTACTGAAAATTTGAAATCATAACATTATACTTACAGCTGAGAAAAAGAAGTTGGCATTAGCTGACAAATACAAAAAGCTCAAAGAGACTGGAAAGCTTGATAAATATCTTAGCAAGAAAAGGAAACGAAATGCTGCAAAAGAGAGAAAGTATTTGCCAAAGAAACGTTAAGTGATTGGAGGTGGATAGCGATTGGCATAGAACAGGCCCGTGGTTCATCAAACCGTGTGTCATATGCAATGAACTTGTATGAAATAAAGAGCTCAGACAGAAAATTTTAAAAATCAACTACGTATCAGCTTAATAAAGTAAAGCTAGACACGGGGTAAGCTATTTAGAATGCTATCCTAATAAGGTAGGAAGGGGGTTGAATTGCAAAAACTCATCCATGCGTTATCGTATGTAACGGTTCGATCAAGGGTGTGATCCTATTTGGCAGTCATATCGTGCTTTTGATCAGCAGCTTGGATATACTTCGCAGGTAGCATTTGACTCGCATAACTACTTTTCTAATCCAATCCGTCCTCAGGTAATAAAAGCATATTTAAACAGATGGAGATATCTTCTCAGACATAACCCTCACAAAATCAGGTTTGAGATCGATCGTGTTACTCATCATGCGGAGCGTGGTCGACCGTCGGTGCATGCGCTTGCATAGTCCCTCTCAGCCTTGACTGACTAAAAAACATTACCCAAGTTAAATGAAGTCAAAGGAAAGGATTTGGGCCGATACGCTCCAAGGGATTACCAACTGATCCGATGACCAAAAAGACGAACAAACCTAAAAAGAGAAGAACACATTGATACCATACACTTGTAACGGAAAAATAGATCAATCCATAAGTAAAGGGTTGGGAGGGGTAGGGGAGAATTGATCGCAAAATATTTACCTTTTAAGCTCGGAAATGATGCCTAGGTTTGGACTCAAATTTAATGTCGACTGCTAAATATAAAATGGAAAACAATTTCTGGCACTTGACGAAGACAGAAAATCGTTTTTGAAGGTTGTATGTATTGACATACCGTTGCCCGATCCAATGCACCGATTCTTGCCTCGCTTGTTATCTGGTAATTTTTATATTCCTAATTTGAATACTTTAGTGACGGTGACCCTGCCAACTTTAAAGGCGGATGGTGCGTAGGGGCGCACATCCAATTTCTTTGTGTGGGAGTGTATAACCTAGCTGGGCCGACTTTCATGGTTTTTTTGTTCTTGGACCGACTTGGTGTAACTAACAAAAATGCGACTCGTCTCTTGTTTGCTTCTTGGTTTAGCAAGGAGGTCCTCTGTGAGTTCTGGACTGTTTTTAATAATTCTTCTTTTTTGTTGATGTTGTGTTTTTCTACATGGTGGGCCTTTTTTGTTGGGCTGTGAACCGATTCGGTTTATTTACAAAAAATTTTTTGGCGGCACAACCCCCTTCGCCCCCCTGATGTGCGTCCCTGGGGTGCGTGATAAAACTTCACTGGTTTTACAAAATATAAAAATGGTGAGGACCGGGTTAGTTGAGTAAATCATATGCCATGAGCCTCAGTTTCATAATTAACCTCACTTCAACGACTTCAAAACAAAACGAACCTTAACTTAACAGCAAGAGCAGAGGAAATCATAGTTGAAAGTGAGAATAGGAATATGCCAGGTAACAGAAATGTAAGGGCAGGAAACAGCTTCTTCATCTTATTAAGATGTTCAGTTATAATCTATCTAATTTCGTACATTGAAGAATTTGTGTCCTACAGGAGAAATAGAGAAGGTTTTGAGGAAGTAGTCAGATGGTTGGAGAGGCATTCAACTGAATCTGGATGGCGTAAAAATTCATTTTATGATGCAGGTAAATCTATGCAGGCCTAGTTTACCAACCAGTAATTTAGGCATGTTTATTACTCGTTGCCATGTTGGATGAAATCAAATATTGTTATTTTTAGTCCGCCATTATTACCATTATTATTACTGCCAGGGCATATGTCTCGAAAGCTTTTTTCAGTTTCTTCCATATGCCTAGAGATCTCTTTTGTTTGATTAATGGTTTTATATTTGTAACTTATTTTGTTAAATTTTATCTAAACTGTGAGATATCTATCTTGACTGAGTATTATTTAAAATTACTGCTGAGAATTTTAATCAAAGTCGAAAACCAAATCGGATTTTTGCTGCAGCTTGTCATGAGATCGCGCGTTGGTTCAGCTTTCACTATTTGGCCCTAATGCATGAACGTACCTTCCAACAGCAACAACATTATAGGACACTGTAAAATACTATATATTCTGGAGCAGGGGTGGCGCCAGGATTTTCCTGACAGGGGGGCTCGATAAAAAAATCATAAATAAATAATATGGTATTGTTGACCAAGGCAGTTTTGGTCATTTGCCTTAAGCCAACCAAGCTTGGGGCATGCCATGGACAACCATGCCTGAACTGCAACTTAACTGGCATTTTTTAAATTGAGATCATATTCTTTTACAGAATTTTGAAGCCACTAGATATAACTTTTTGTAGCCTGTGATCATACAATTTGCATTTTTATTTAGTTGGAACATATAAGTAGACCCAATATATTTGATTCATTTATTATTACTATCTATATTTATTATATTTATTCTATTATATTTATTATATTTCTTCATTGTTACCAATAGGTGTTGTGAGACTGGAAAAGCTCTGCATGCTGACAAATGATGAGCTTATATTTTTGAGTGGTGGATACATAACGCAAAGCAGTGAGTTTGAAGATGACCTGACAGAATTAAAGAGGCAAATGATTTTGAAATTCTGGCTCAAAAATTCCAATTTGGAAAGAAAAATTGACAAATTTGTGGATTCAGGATTTAATAGTCTTCAAAACATTGCATCAAAGTTGGAATATCCTGATTTAGAAAATCTTCTAGAATTTGATTCTCATGGAGCTAAAGCTTTATGGCAGAGAATCAAGTATTTAAAAAGAAAATCAGATATTGATTTTGATAGTTTTCCTGTGGAAGAGTCTGTGTCACTTGTTGTTCGTTTTGTTTCTTACTTGTGGACAGTAATCAAATCAGTTGGTGAGCATAATCTTTTTACTTTATATTTTTACAAACCTGACCATTAGTGCTTTGCCACTGGCAAAGTATGAGACCATATTCAGGCTCATCAATGCCATTTTGCAGAGTATGGCTGATCTTGACAAGATCTTGAGTGTGCCAACAGTACTGCACCTCAGGTGCAGGTGCGCAAAAACCATAAAAAAACCGCCACTACACCATGATTACCACAGCACAAAAATGAAAACTCTAAATCTAAGGGGGCCAAGGTGCTCTATCTTAGGCATTTAAGGATTTTTCTTGGGTGCGCCATTGCCATACTCTGCATTCTGGCATCAGTGGGGCCCTAGCAATGGCTTGTGAGTTTGCAGATACAATGGATGCAAACGTTTTACTTCCTTTAGTGAAGAGAGAAGGGGGATTACTTGAAAGTTGTCCAATTCCTTTCCTTTTAAGAAGAGGTTAATTACATGTTAAGTATAGTTTGGGAAATTGTTGTCTTTACCATAATAACCATGCCATTCAACTTGCAATGAAAGACAAGATGCACAATAAGATATATTTTGTGATTAAGCAATTTGCTTGTGGATAATTTGCTCTATTTTGCAAAATAGGCTGAGCCTAGTGCCAAACACTATGGATGAGAAATTAACAGAAACTAAATACCCATGGCCAGCAAGTGGGAAATTAAAGAATTGAAAATCTTCCATGTTCTCTCCATCTTCCAGATTCAACTCCACATGTAAACTTTAGCATAAAAATCTGTAAATGTTTGACTCTTACTTTGGTACTCTTTTATTTTCAGCAAAGTTGTTTCTGGTCATAGTTTTTATTGCTGCAATTGTTTTGGTTGTATGTACCATTCTGTTGTACATTGTCATTGTACGGTTCTTCCGAAATTTAAACCTGCAACAAGTTATCCAAAACTTGACAAATGTCAGACAATCAGGAGTTCCAGTTGCTACAACTTTGCAAAATATATTTCAAACAAATCAGACATCAAATAATCCTAATCCAAATCCATTCATGAGTTCAAATAATGGAACAAGGAGCCATAGTCTTTGGCAGAGTTTCATGAGCATATTTTCATCTGGAAGGAGAACTGATACTGGGCCACCCTTGCCATTCAACCCAATGCAAACCAAGTTTGATTTTTCATGGGACGAGAATCAGGCAGTTGTTGGTGAAATGCGAAGCTTCACTGTTAAGGTAAGTTCCTCATAGTACCCTCCCATTTTATGTTTTCCCAGAGAAATGATTTTGACTCCCTCTCTTATTTGACACTTCCAATGAGCACTCAAATAATGGTGGGTACATTTGAATGGCCAGTTTGATAATTGTTTGTTAGTCTCAAAATTGCATGGATTTCTAATTGCATGGACTTGTAATTGCTTGAACTCATATTGCACAAACTTGTGCATTCTTTGAAATTTTTAATACCAGTCACAGTTTAGCTTTAATCCCCTCTTTGAAGATGACAAATAATTATGAACAAAACATTTGTAATGAGCATAGTTTTCAAATTTCTGTAGCTTTTATCTAATTTTGTGATTTTATTTTTTTCAGTTTTATTCAATGTTTGTCATTCCGTGCCAGTGTAGAAACATATCAGGCGCCAGAGCAGAAATCACTGTTAATGATGATCCAGTGCCTGTAACAATGGAAGAAACAGGCCAATATTCCTTTCTTGTCAAGTTTACACCAACTGTAGCAGCAGCTCATAAAATCTCCTTTCATGCTAATGGCAGATGTATCAAAACATTCTATAAACATTTCTTGCCAGGTACTAAACATTTGTTTGCTATATATTACAGTATATCAACCTTTTTATTGGCATATATTGAAAAATTTCAAAAGAACAACAAAATTACTATGCCAAAAAAGATCAGAATGCTAAACTGTTATCCATCCTCACATGTGGTAGCTAATGCTGGTCTGTTTCCAGGGTATATAAAAAAGATTGAATCAGCAGAGATATGTTTTCTTAGGAGAAAGATGAAAATATTTTGAACAGATAAAATGTCTAATCAGGTAGTGCTGGAGAGAGCAGGAGCTATCTGCATCAAATCTAAGGTTCCTATTTGATCACATAACAATCATGAGTGGGAGAATCAAAACTTCCTTAAAATACTTAAATATATGGGATTCTTAGATCTTTTCATAATGATCCAGTTCAAAATTATTGATCCAGGAGGATTTTAGACAGACTTCATTATTTTTTGTTTTAAGAACTTACTTTTATATCATGTAAGATCTTGAAACAGCAATGAATATGATCCAACAAAATTGAAGGATTTGCACTTGGCTCATCAATCTTGCCATTAGGTTGTAATCATTGTGTTTAATGGAAGATTAATGTTTCTGATGGAAAAGATTGAAGGTAATCTGCAAAGCAGTGCCTCACCCTGTTATTATCTTATTGCAGGAGAAGTTGATCCATCAAAAACAAGTGTCAGTATAAAAAGCTCAACCATGGTACTAAAACCAACAATTGCAGCTTTTATTACATTGGATGAATGTGACAAGTTTGGGAACAAATGTGAAAGCTCTGAAGAAACATTGTCCCAGTACATTTTCAGCGTTACTGAGGTAGATATAACATCATGTCAGCCATTGCTTATTTGAATTTGTGTATAAAGCTTGGCTCTGACAAAGGCATTAAGCCGAAACAAGAAAAAACAAGTCTCCCGGGGTGAGAACTGCGTAAAACTACATTGGAGTTTCGCGACTATTTCATTGTGCCTGTGTGGCATAGTGGATTGGTTGCTTTACTCCGGTGGCGGCAAACGGGGTTCGATTCCCAGGTAGAGACTTTTAATTTACAATTGGGTAGCACCTTTATGGTTAGTATATATATATATACATATATATACATTCAAATAGGCAATGGCTGACATGGTCGAGACTAAAAATTACAATTGGGCAGCACCCTCATGGTTAGTATATACATATATATAGTTATATATGTAACATATATTGTTATATATAACATATATACTTATTAGTTATATATAAGATATATATGCATAAATAACAATGTAATGAATGTAATTATCTTCAAAATGCATCCAAGCTGACCAAATGCATCAGTTACTGCTGTACAACTGTATTGTCACTGCAGGGTGAAAGTGTTGTGGAAAATCGAAGAATGGAGTCCAATACGCTTTTCTTTGTCACCTTTTCCCTGACTTTGTCAATTTTCTCTTTTTCGCTATGATTTCATTCCGGATTATTTCCCCTATAGCTCAAAGATGATTGCCAAGAAATCAATCCAGTTATTGCTGTTACGCATCTGATTGACAAATATGTGTTGATGATGACATTGATTGTGCCTGGCTGTTACAAAACCAAAGTGACATTTCAAGACACTCCTATAGCAAACAATGAGTTTACTATCATTGTGCTAACAGGTGAGTTCAACCTATCGTTGATATTAGTTTTTTGAATTTTGAAATGCATAAAAAGTTTGTGGTTTGTCAGATATTCTTCAGAGCTGTGAGCATTGTTTATTAATCTTCATATCATTAATACAAGTGTAAACCTTGCTAAAGTGAGGTAGTTTATATCTGACTCTTATCCTAACAGTGTCTTGGAAAAATAACATTGTGCTAAATTTCAGCAGTTCAGGCCTGTTCCATTCCTTGTTTCAGCAGCAAAAATTGTAATATTTAGTTACATACCCACTCTTAGGGCATCAATACCTCATTAGTGTCTTGAAAAGAACTCCAACAGGAGTACCTTTCATGTTTTCCCTCCACGCCTATGCTGCTCAGTTTTTATTTCAATGATTATGTAAGGTTTAGGTCTAGTTGTTTTCTTTTGCTGCGCCATTTTGCCACAGAAGTTTCTTAAATTTAGTTTTATTACATTTTGGACAAGGACTCCCAAAAAAGTTTTGTAATGAACAATCCCTCAAAGAACTCCATTGCTGAATCACTGCCCACCTCAAAAAGTTAGAATTGAATGAGTGAATAAAATATACGTAACAAAAAACATTTTTTACTGCTATTAAATAGTGTATACACCCAGGACTTTTACAAAGAGCATACCTAATCACACATGCTTCGACATGGAAGGCACTTTTAACTCAATTAATCATTATTAACTTTCTTTAACAGATAAACAGTGGGAGTCTATGACGGCAGAGATAACAAAGCCTTCACTAAATGTTTATTACGAAGCATACCTATTGCCAGATAACGAAGAGGAAAAAACACGAAGAGTATATATTTATCTTACACCAAAGGTTATTTCTGATTTGTTTCTTACATCGTTTTTTTGCCCATTACGATAATTTGAAATTGCAACAATGATATTGCAATTACGCGTTCGTGTGTTCATTTTCATTACGCTTGTTGTCTTGGGGGAAAATCTAAGAGGGTCATCATTGCACTGTCGGTCATAAAATTATGCGTATTGATGTGCCTTCTGTAAGCTCGATTTTTTCCAGGTTAAGTTTAGTGCTATAGTTCAGGCTGTTTAGAATCATGTTAGTGTTCGTGTTAGGGTTAGAGCCAACGTTAAAAACGGTATTCGAGTAACGGCTCAGGCAATGACCTGCTATATTTCTGCGTTCTCGAGTGGTAGACTAAAAAAACTTTCTTAATTCCGCCTTCATCCCTGTTCTACCATGTTAAAACATCAATTTTCTTAAGGCTTTTGACAGGCTGGTCATCTACCTTCTATCAACCAACCATTACACACCATCTAAAATGGTGGCCGGTTTTTACTGTTACTTAGATAAAAGCTGAGTTTGCCAATATTTCGCTGCACATTTTTGATGGATGCTTCTCTGGCATTTGGCACTTGCCCTACAAAGGCAATGACTTGTGCCAAGATCCATAAAGATGTCCTCTTAAAGCAATGACTTTCGGTACTTCGTTGTTTCAGGGTCTCTAGCGATCGCTCTCAATGATAAATAGTTTGGTGTATGAGTAAACACCTAAGCAAGGTCCTTAAAATTTTAGAGAAGCCCTCACATTTCATGCTCTATATGCTCTTTGCCCCTCCTTCCAAAGAAATGGCATGTGTTTTCTTCTTACCTGAAGTTCACCCGTTTATACACGAGCCTAAGATTTCCTCATGCTTAATTAATTGTTATTTGCAGCAACTTTTGATTAAAGAATTCTATTGGAAAATATTCTCCAAACGTCTTCACACCATGCGAGTACGGACAACGCTTAAGGTACATTGCTATCAACATATATATTTCTTGGTTAAAATAACACCAGCCATTATTGAGATCAATTCCTCTTGGGTTGGTTTGAAGATATTGGCAAAAGTCATTTTCGCATTGTGGACTTCCTATGTAAGAAATTATTCCCTATGTAAGAAAGGGAAGCATGAGGTAGCACACTTTTTGCGTTATTTAACAGACTTTCAGGAATTCTTCTTTCTTGTGCCGGGTAAGTTTGAGCTGAGGAATCTGAGGAGCCTTGGCTGCGCATAATATCAGTATTATATACTTATAATAAAGTTCAAACTGTGGTCGTTAAGCCACTGAAAGGCACAGCTCATCAATAACCGAAAGATTTACAGAAAATAAGTAACAGTGTGAGACTATTAAGATCAAATGATTTGTTTAGAAAACCAGATGTTCCAGAAGTAAAAAAAATCATTTGCAAACAGATAATTCAGCATATGTTCACTTCATGATCAGCGTGTATTAAGAACTTTTTAACGGAAATGTTAGGTTTTAGAGGCTTTCAGGAACTGCGAAGCACACTGAAATATGTTTTATCAAAGCTGCTCTATAAGTGACTTGTATTTTTGTATTTGTATTTTTAATTAAAAGTAAAACATTCAGGCAATTAAGAGCACCAGAGTCCCTGTAGGGAATAATGCGCCTGTAATTAAGTTTGGCTTCTTAATCCATGTTTCATCTATCCATTAATCTGCATGTCTATCCATTCTTGATTCGCTTCGCCCCTTTTCATAATCCAATCTCGTTTGTCCCTTTTCATTCCAGCTTTGATTTTGTTACAGTTGTCAGTGCTGCCAAGAAATGACACCGAGTCTGGACATCCACTGATGACAATTAATGAACCTGGAAAGGGGCAAATTTTGATTGCTTGCAAAGAGAGGAATGTACTCGTTGCCTCTTATTCACAACTGCTCTTGAGAAAAATTGGTATGTTGCTATATTAGATCCTTATTGTATACATATGATCGGAATATAAATGCCTTTTATTTTATCATATACTATGTTGTGAGCACAGTGATGGAAATTCAGGGCTTTAAGACTTAGTAACACTGAAATAGGAAAAATGGAGGGTTAAGTCTTGTGGTGAGAACGACAATTTAAAATTTGTTTTAATTTTTGGTATATAATAATCTAAATACTTTTCACTTTACGTTTTGATTGAACTCGTGCCGCTACATTATTTTTTTGTCGTTAGGCCTAGATTAAATGCTGCTGTTCTCATATTTGATCATTTTCTAAGCCGCATTCTACTCTTGGCTCAAAACTAACTTTCCATTAGGATTGAGCATCTAAACCTTGCATTGTTCCTGTGAACTGAGCATCATATTTACTTATTTTGTCATATTATTTGTTTCTATTTTTTAATTTTTCAAAGGTGGCTCAGCAAATTTTGAGAGCAAACGAGATCACTTGTATTCTGAACTGAGAAAAACGTACGAGCGCAAATCAAATCAAAAAGCGACCATCTCAGTCGCCAGAGGAAACATTCTTAAAGATGTATGTATGCAAAATTTCATTAAATACTTGTATATAAGCTATATATGAGCTATATAATGATAAAAGTATCACCAATAAAATCTTCTTTGCTGGCGTCACAATTCTGTTGCGTGCATTTGGCTTCATTAACCTAAAAACTCATTTTCATTTTGATTTATTTACGCACAAAAACCCTTTCTGCCGTAAACAACTTATCAATCTTAAGAACAACCGAATTAAAATACCTAATAAAATAGTGTAGAGAATTAAAAACGCGAGTCGTACTTATGGCCTAATTGTTTAGAACGGTGTTCTGCCAAGGGATCGCATTTTGGGAATCGTTGCCGATTGAGGAAAAACTGTTTAAACTTCTTCTTGTAAATGTAAATTGTGATACCAAATAAAATTGCTTGCTTGCTAGCTAATACAGCAGAATGTGATGCGTATGTCTTAAATTTACTTGTTTTTCATATTGGTTTAGTCTGCTTTCTATAGCTAATAGCTTAATCATTTTTGTAGTCTATGCTTGCAACGAAGAGCTTTAGCGACTCCGACTGGGGAAAGCAATTTGTAATATCCTTCCTTGGAGAATACGGTATTATTTCATCATTTATTCATCATTTTATTTTTTTGTGGTCATGTTGAGCTGCTGATTAACTTTGTAATTGTAATACTTAATATTGTTTTGGATCTTCAATCTGAATTTGGAAAAATTTAAATTATCTCTTATTTCAATATTTTCATATCTGTTAGGTCTTGATTATGGAGGACCTAGAAGAGAGTGGTTTCAAATTCTGTGCGACTCACTATTTAAACCAGAAAACCATTATTTTTGTAAATCAGGGAAAGATGATGCTCAATCGCTGGTACAGTGTTGTTTTATTTCTTCACTAAAAATGCTGGGAGTGTTTAATCGAATAGATGAGAAGAGGAAGTAGAATAACGAACGAATGAAGGAGAAAAGACACCAAAGAAAATAAACAAGAACTATGGTAGTCTTCTCAAAAATTTTAGTCGTGTATTTTGGAACTTAATAACTCTTCTCAATGTTTTTGTGTCATTCCCGTTCCGGATCTTAGGCGTATATGTACAATGATCTGCTCCACTTGAGGTGGCACACGTTGTTAAATTCATTACCGGTCCAGTGAAAAGGATTTGCTAATAGGACGGTCCCCTTTGACGACGTGGCTTGCTACTTCCCACTTTATGGTCTGTAACGCAGGCTATCATTATACAACAACATTATATCCTTTTTTGTTCTAGCGTTACCATTGTGTATTCCAATTGTATGATTATTTCTAGACGCATCCGAACCCTTTCAGACCAGAATCACACAGGAAATTAAAATATTACGAGTTCGCTGGGAAAATAGTTGGCAAGATGATAATTGAATGTGCTTATGGCCGGCCTCATTATGCGAATGCAAGGTTCTCCAGAGCTTTCCTTTGTCAAATTATTGGCCTTGATGTCTCATGGAGGGTAAGTAATTGATCTCTCAATGCAGCATGTATGTATTCGGTGTCATACCGGCAAAGCAACAAACCGGAGAACATTTTGTGTGATTTCCATTGCCAGCATGAAACTGACTTATCAAGTTCTGGACCAAGATTCTGAGAGTGTCTGTGAACAAGAAATCAAACGAATTTGCTTAGACCATGTCGCAATGCTTCCACAGTCTTTATATAGGCTATCTGTATGTTACGGGCGATATTAATTCTAGACATTTTAATTCGATCTTATTTTGTGAGCCCCACCGTTTTGGTTCGTTCATTTTCAAGTTCATTTCGTCAACACATTTTTCAAAGCAATCTTGAGATAATCCTATCGTTTAGTTAGAATATCAGCCTGCTATTTGTTTAATAAGTGGAACATAAGCATGTTTGTATCAATAAAGCATAGCCATCTGCTTTTATTGTCAAGCAAATTTTAACCATTCAATAGTGGCTCTCTCCCAGTCACATGACTTTCTGCTGTGTTTTTAATTGCCTGCAATAAGGCCAAAAACAGGCGGGCGAAATATACATAATGCTTTTACAATGTTTAAACTATATGCCCTTGAGATTAAAATAAATTTTCTTTTGAAGCATTTTGAATCAGATGACAAAGAGCTTTTCAAAACCAAAATTGAGTACATCCTGAAAAACGACCCAGAAGATTTGGAATTAACATTTACAGAGGATTTGTACGATTTTAAACAGAATTTCATCAAGGTAAAACGAAGTACTGCAATACTAAATATTTGCTCAACCCAAGGAATCCTTAAATTGCAAGTATATGAATTGCAATGCTTTAGATTTATGCTCCTAGTCCCAGTTTGCATCTCGTGGTACTGTTTACATCTACTAGATAGATTTTGATTTGAAGGTTTCAAGGCTGTCGAATGAACGAATGTTGAATAGTTATCGAGCAATATCTGTTTCCTTGTTTTGTCGTTTCTTCATTGCCACTTGAACACAATGATGATATACGTTTACAAAGGTCATTCTTATTTTCTTCAATCAATTTAGAAGACAGTTTTTGACTATGATACTTAAAAGGGTATATACCCCTACCCAAAGGTGGCAGGATACGTAGCCTCACACACACTCACGTTGCTTCGCCAATGGTCTTTCTTTTGACCAAAGTATTTTCTCTCATTAAACAGACGATTGACCTCAAACCTTATGGAAGCCAAATAAACGTGACTGAGTCCAACAAGTTGAATTATTTGCATCTAATCGCTGATTATCGACTGGCGAAATGTGTAAGAGACGAAATCGCATCCTTTACAAAAGGTACTTTGTTTATTGTTTTATAAACTTGCTATAATTTCTTCGTTGGTGTCGTCATTAACACTGCATACCCTCTTGTCTATTTAGGCGCATTATATGCAGCACAGATTTCTGGTAGTTATAGATACATTTAATTACACTCTTTGTTCAAATGCAGTATTATGGTATTTTCATATGCCTAGTATCCCAAGTGAGGTCTCGTCTCGCAACTCATGTCGTTTTCCCTTTTTTTAAAGAATATTTGCATATTTTGCATTACCTCATCAATGAATGTAATGATTTCTTATGTCTTAACTGCATTGGAGGCATTTTCTAAAATAACGCATCTCTCGTTTTTAAATTGGCGTTTAAAGATTTCCACTCTTTGTTTTTCCTATCAGCTCATGTGTTACATATTCGGTTTATAACATTCATCTTCTTTCTGCTGCAGGCCTAAATTCTTTAGTACCTGAAAACCTTCTGTCCATATTTGACGAAAATGAATTAGAGGTTTGTACTCTGCTTGAAGTTTCTTGCAATTATTGTAGCAATAGAGAGTGAAGCTTATCTTTGATCTCAAAAGGGTGGGAGATCCCTTTCAGCACCTCTATATTTGCAGCCTTTGTACTGCAAAGAAACGTCCTGTACATAGTTGAAAACGTATGATAATGGATTTTTGGCTATCATATTGCGTTTTCTCATTTAGTGTAATGGTTACATAGGGAAACATGATGCTATGTTTTTGCTTTTTTTATTAAACGCCGTAGCTTGCGCAGAGGTGATCTTCAGCCCCTCTCTCCCTACACAGCTTGCAAGGATCCAATCTGAAGTTTTCCATCCAATAGGGTTTGTTGGTATTGGGCTCACATATTAAGAGCAAATTGAAATTGATGATGAACTCGCTTGAAAAATCACTCAAAAGTTTTTACTTGGCATTTTTAGGCATCAAAACATACGCAATTCTGTGAATAAACCAACATAATTGTTGTTTCTTGATAACGCAATTAAATGCAAATAATTGAAAACTGGAATTGGGAAGGCTTCTATTGGTAACAAGTGGCTTTGTGCTCCCGCTCCCCCTCCTCAGTGCTTCAGGTTTAATAACTTTACTGATTCGTTGCGTCAGGCTTAATAACGTCACTGATGCATATTGAATGTAACCAGAAAGCTGTGTTTCTTTAGTTACTCTTTGGCTTATTGATAATAACCATCAATTGATCTCCCGCAAGTGCTGCAATCTCGGTTAATTTTACTGTTGTAACATTTATTTTATGAAGAGCATAGATATATGGATGCTTTGATAACCAACTTTGGATTTTTCAGCTACTAATATGTGGAACTGAACAACTAAGTCCACTAGATTTGATGGAAAATTTCAACCAATGTGCAGGTGGTGGCCATAGCTTTGAGAAGGTCAGTAAAAACATCTACAGATAACAAATGTATACATGTACGTTTATGGATCGCTAAATTTTTGATAACAAAGCTTGTTCAATTTGAATGATTTGAGAGTTTGGCATGATTTAGATAGATTGATTTGATTGACAGTCATAGGATTTTGCAAACAAATTTGCATTTCTATGGTGAAAATAGATTTGACCAATCAAACCTTTTAAATTATTTTGGTATTAAGATAGACCTCTGGACAGGAAATCTGTCGAGTTTACACAAACCATGTTAGCACATAGGCCTCATAGGCTATCGAATAATTTTGAAAAAATTGTAAGCTTAAATCTAAAACACTTTAGAAACATCTCATTTTCTTGAAACAAGTTACATGACTTGATGTGAGGTAAGGATCATCAAATTGCAATAAAACTAATTTGAGTTTTTAAACTTTCAAAGAGACTTTTATTTTTAATTAATGTCAATAAGAGATTAGACACTTAAATTCTTTGTTTAAGTATTCGATTTCTTTTCTCAGGTTCTTGGCTGGTTCCGGGATATTGTTTACGGCTTTAGCCAGGAAGAAATGGCACGGCTTCTTCAGTTCACTACTGGCTCGTCTCAGCTGCCTCCAGGAGGATTTAAAGAGCTTTCTCCAAAATTTCAAATAAATTTCTACCCTGGTTATAATGTACTACCTACTGCCCATACTTGGTAAGTTTTTTTTGCGCAGAATTTCATGTTCCTAAAGATGTTAGATATATCTTTACAGGGCAGGGGGGGGGGGCAATGCAGTGAAAAATAAAAGCAAAACAATATAAAGAACAAGGCTTTTACTGTTAGAGCTGGGGTGCAATTGCCCTCACGTCCCCCTTACTGTAGGCATCCTTGCTGACCTGCTGTTTAGACATACTTTGTACTGCTTTTATATGCGAAAAGCTGAAATTATATGCGAAAAGCTGAAATAGAACTTTTCAGTCTGTTGTTATTACCTATAGTCTGAGTAGTTCTAACGTTGATTTAATGCCTTTCATATAAAAGGTTTGCAGCTTCTTAATGCTAATTTTCTCATAGAAAATAAAAATTGCCAACATATGGTGCTCCACTGTGAAAATGTGCAGCTCTCATTCTTTGACCGTCCTGTTAAACTTGCTTCTCAATATCAATTGTATTCTTTAGAGGAAATTCTTTAGAGCATCGGTCAGCAGTGGTCCTCCATCAGTAGTTCAGCTTATTTAAGTTCAGCTTTGGCATCTCATGATTTTGTCTAACTTTATTCTATTTAACTTTATTTAATATAGCTTCAACATGCTTTGCCTGCCTGATTATTCGTCAAAGATGGAATTTCAAAGATTACTGTTAATTGCTTTGAACGAAGGATCTGAGGGTTTTGGATTAGTCTAAGGATTTTGCTTGAGGTAATTTTCAGTTTTTTTTAACTTATGATCTAATCATTTTAGGAAGATTTTTTTGCTAGATTCCCAGAGCTAAGAAAAGTGTTGGACCTTCCTCTGGCCATATGGCTCAAATTCATCACCCTTCCTCATTAATTAACAAAACAGGACTTAGTCTGGCTTTGGTTTTGCAATTTCTATTGTTTTCAGTAGCTTCTTCGCGGCTGTTAGACTTGGAACCGTGATGTTGTTAGAACTCTGTAGATACTATCATAACGATTGTCTGTGTAAAATACAGCCTGTTTCTTTTTAAATCAATTTTTTCTTGGTTATAACGGTATATAGACACAAATTTGTGCGTATTTATTTTCTTTTGCGTAATAGTTTTAGTAATGGTCTACGTAGGATACAAATCATTGCATGGTAAAGGCGGAGTGTTGCTGAATGCGTCATGGAGTACAAACTGTGCATTACCTCCTCATAAATATATAGAAATCATTACGCGTTTAAAATAAAAGAGAGTGGTATTTGCACTATTTGCATATAATGACATTACTGGTCATGTAGATATGATGGACATCGGCATCAGTTCTTGATTATGGCGGCCGATCGATAGACAGCTAAAATCAATTTTCCATAATTTTTGAAAAAATGCTATTTGGCATTTTAAATACGCTTTTATATCAGATAGGTTTATCTATTCCCTTTGAAGACACAACCGAATATGTTATTGAGGTTTAATCCTAGCTGCAGGTATTTTCTTTCTGTATTTTCTCATTTTGAGTTTTCATTTGTGTTCTTCTGTTTATCAATTCATTTTATTTTAGGGGATCCTATGCTACAAGGTATTTCAATCAACATTTCCATTTGAATAATTCCTTGAGATTATCATTCGAACGATTAATCATAAAATTATTTTTGTACAAAAGATCTATTGTTGAAGTATTTTAAAATGCGAGATGCAGACTTAGCACAGCTGCAGATCAATAGCAAATAGGCCCTGAAGGTGTGTCTAAAAGATAACGTCTTTGATGTCTATTTTGGAAATCTTTACATTTGACCATACAATCTAAATAAACACAACAAAATAGGGTTATATGTAGATTGTAAAACAGCTTAAAAACGTTGTTAGGTAAAGATATATAAAGGTAAAGATCTCTTCAATTTTGAGGAAAAATCTGCTTCTACTGAGGGTGTAACACCACTTGTATGTCTACCTGTCGTGTCTGTCAGTGTTGGCCGTCTTTATCTTACCATTTTAACTTTTCGACACGTTAAGAATCATTCTCATCTTAATACTAAATTCATAGATTCTCGAGCATCTATGTATTGATTTAATGTTAAACATGACAAAATTTCAAAACAATCAAAATTTTAAAAGATTCACCCTACACTGCAAAATTATTGCTGAATTTATTGCATCGTAACAAAATCAGTGCAAAACTTGTAAAGTAAACTTGTGGCTTATAGTTTGACTACCATTTTGATAATATTTCATCACAGACTGCTTTATAATTCTTTCAGGTATTTCTAAAAGGATTTTATCTATTGATGTAAGAATTCGCTAACATTGTATAATCAACTGTTTAACAGTATTTGATGGCAATTCTTTGTTGTTCGTTCTGCATCAAAAAATGATTCTTTACGCCATCGGGACTCAACCGAGTGTCTCTGCAACAAAAATCCGATTTGGTTTATGATTTTGATTAAAATTCTCCGCTGTTAATTATTATAATACTTAGTGAATATAAATATCTTACAATTAAATATTTAACAAAATGAATTACAAATATGTAACGAGTAGTCAAACAGATGTGACGGGAATGAAAATAACTTTGAAAATAGCTTTCGAATCAAATGCCCTAGCAAATTATAAAGGCGAATTACAATCAAGAATATTTCAATTAAAAAAGCAATAAGTAATACACAGGCCTACTTAACTGGTAGGTAAACTAGGCCTGTCGTAATCTAGATTTAACTCTTCATAGAATGAATTTTTATGCCATTCAGACTCAGCTAATGAATGTTTATCCAACCATTTGACTACTTCCTCAAAACCTTCTCTATTTCTCCTGTAGGACACAAATTCTTCGATGTACGAAATAAGATAGATTATAATTGAACATCTTAATAAGATGGAGAAGCTATTTCCTGCCCTTACATTTCTGTTACCTGGCATATTCCTATTCTCACTTTCAATTGTTTACTGCTAATCTAGTCTGATTTAAAAAAAATAGTTTAAAACATTTCCACATCGCTCTGGTCTTAAATTTTCATCAAGTGAAGATGCCTGCTTAGCCTCAGTTGAAAGGCTATTATGAAAAGGCCACGCTGCATTTTAAAAAGATATGTGAGGTGGAAGAACTTGAGTTTTAGCCTTATTGAACAGGAAGGGCGAGATGGAGCGAGGGCCTCAGGGTGCACATAGTGATAGGGTCTCAGTAACAAATTCTAAGGTTTTGTGATTATTGTTTTACAAATAATGAGTTTCCCATAGCGTTTTGCAACTTCAGGTAGTCTTGCATAGATGGCAAAGTCTGGCTATTCTATCTGGCCCTTGTTTTGCAAAATCATTTTGCCACTGAAATATGTCCTTCTTATTTATTTTCGATGTTTGAAATTGAAAAATTGGTCAACTTGTCTTACGTTATCGCTCCCCTTAGCAATCTTCTTAATAAGCTTGAGTTTGCCAAACAAAGCTCACTCTCCCAGGACAAGCCAAAAAATAGTGCTCCTGGCTACTATAAGAAAGTTTTCCAGTTTGTATATTAGACTGTGCCAGTTCTATACCCTTCCCTTCCCTTCCCTTCCCTTCCCTTCCCTTCCCTTCCCTTCCCTTCCCTTCCCTTCCCTTCCCTTCCCTTCCCTTCCCTTCCCTTCCCTTCCCTTCCCTTCCCTTCCCTTCCCTTCCCTTCCCTTCCCTTCCCTTCCCTTCCCTTCCCTTCCCTTCCCTTCCCTTCCCTTCCCTTCCCTTCCCTTCCCTTCCCTTCCCTTCCCTTCCCTTCCCTTCCCTTCCCTTCCCTTCCCTTCCCTTCCCTTCCCTTCCCTTCCCTTCCCTTCCCTTCCCTTCCCTTCCCTTCCCTTCCCTTCCCTTCCCTTCCCTTCCCTTCCCTTCCCTTCCCTTCCCTTCCCTTCCCTTCCCTTCCCTTCCCTTCCCTTCCCTTCCCTTCCCTTCCCTTCCCTTCCCTTCCCTTCCCTTCCCTTCCCTTCCCTTCCCTTCCCTTCCCTTCCCTTCCCTTCCCTTCCCTTCCCTTACTGAATTACGATATCAGCTAATATCAACGAATCAGATTACCATACTGATGTGAATAACCATCAATTAATAGGCACATTGGCGTTAGTACAAAACTGCTTTGTTACTATAATCTGCTTAATTAGTCTTATTTGACACGCTTTCCACTTTGCTGTAAATTTATGCTCAAATTTTGTTGATGAAATGAGCTCTCATATTACAAACGGAATATCTCTGTTGCTAAAGCATCTTATTATTTGTCCCATTGTGGAGATGGTAGACAATGTGGTGCTTAGAAGATCTAGTTTAGATATCTTAAGAGTAAACTTCAGGAAAGATCAATAGTTAAAGGTGCATTGGGTAGTTTAGGGTTAAAATTTCCATTCATGGGGAAAGCTAACCATAGAAAGTTTTGTTGGGAGGATCAAATTGCCGAAATTTTGGTGTTTTCCAAACTAAAGAGGCGTGGTAACCAAAGGAGTCTGAAATTCAATGCAATGTTGATAAAAACACCGGCAACATTTATTGTAAAGTCTTTCTCCAATCATGGATTTTTTTTTGTTCGTTATCAATGAAGATCAATAAGCTGGTAAAGGTTTAGGAAATGAAATTTATCAATTCAAAATACTCATTTAGCATTCTCGTATCTTAAATCTTACCTCATCTATTCCCTGCATATACAATATAGAAATGATTTGATTGTCAGAGATTTAAAATCAGATGTCATTCATTATTTAGATCCCAAAGAGTCTGAAATTCAACTAAGGCTGGCCTGGACATTACGTTGTAATTATGCCGTCGGCAAAGGGTTTGTTGATAAAAGTACCCGCAATATTTATTGCAAAGTCTTTCTAAAATCATTGATTATTGTCTTGTTTGCTGTCAATAAATAAGCAAAAATTGGCAAGGTTTCTAAAGGCAATTTCTGTCGTTTTTGCGAATCATTAATTCTCAATTCTTTCTAAATGGGCTGCCAGATGCATCAGGTTTAACCATTTTGACGAGTGTAATGGCATCATCAATGTTCAGAATCCTTGTTCTTTTCTGCTTTATCAAATTCACCACGTCGAAGAAAGGATTTGTTACTGAAATCCTCGAAGACAAGAAATTCGACTGTCCATTGAAAGACAAGAAGATTTATTCTGTGAAAAGTGAAATTCAATGCACGCATCGCTGTTTGCAACATGAACAATGCGAATTGCTGAATTACAACATTGGAAAAGAAGAGAAAGACAACTGTGAAATTTTCACTAATTTGAGCAAATGTTCAACAAGAAATGGAATGAAAGAATGGAAAGCAATACGTTTCAAGGTATTTATAGCAAATACAAACTTTTCTGAGATAGTGTAAATCACGGTAAGCTGTACATCAGTTTAACCCGTCTCATAGCCGATTCTCAACACTAAAAACAAATAGCATAAAAACAAAAATTGGTGAGAAATAAAAAATATTCTGAGATGGTTTAAAACACTGCAAGCTGTATACATCAGTTCATCAGTTTAACCTATCTCACAGCCGATTCTCAACACTTAATGTTGAAGCTATATCGGTAAGTATAAATGGGTATATTAACGCAGGTAAAATCTCTTGAACGTTTAACTTTAGAAAACATATTTATCAGTCGAAACTTAGCGAGTGCAAAGAAAACAATACTAGGATGGTTTGCAATAAGCTGTTGAGGTCCTTGAAGGTAAATCCTCTTTGCTTCCGTTTATAAAACAGACTCTCACCACGTTGGAGTAAAAGCGTAATTAAAAGAGGCAAAATACAGCCCTGCTTCGTGAAAAATGTCCCAGTTTATAATTTTTCTTTTTTTTTATTTTGTTCTGATCCTGAAAGGTTATTCTTTAACTGATCAGTGCTTCTTTTTATAAATACGCGTTTTTTTATAAGAACAAACCATATAAGAACATAAGGCTTCAATTGCCTAAAAGTTAAGAACATGTTAAGAAAATGACAAGGCTTTAAAGCTTTCTTGAAAAAATAAGATAAAAAGAGTATAACAAAGTGTTAATATAGTGTCTGAAAAGTGCTCGGATCATTATTTCAAATATGTAGTATTGTCTAGCTCAAAATTTTTCATTTGATGCAAGGTGAATTAACAGACATGTGTGCTAAAATTGGAAATCAGTGCACATTCTAAAAGCAAGGAAATTAAGAACATGTTGAGAACATTTAAGCTGTCAAACAAAAAAAGTTAAGAACATAACTAGGCTTCGTCGAAATTCGATGCTCTTATAAAAAAAAAGGAGAGGTCAAAACTTTTGACTTTTCTAGAAAAGGGTAAAAACTTCAACTCCTACCAAAGGTGGCAAAGTCATGCTTCACTGATTACCTGTAGATTATGGCGGTAGATTCTAAAATGTTGGATGCAATTATAAAATCTTTTGTTCTTCAATCGATTTCAGTCAAAGATTAGCCAAGAAAGATGGTTTAGGGAAAATTGTTAATGAAAGAAAGAGGGGGACTCTGTCAATAGACGACAAAATTGTGGCAAGTTTTCCAAGGCTTTTAGCAGGGATTGTTGACAAGCGATGGATGTATCGTGAAAATAAGCCGCTAATTCATTCATTTATAAGTACACATCTATCTATTACCAAAAACTATTCCCTTAAATACGGGGGTTGGTCTGAACCTCTCGTCTGCACTTCGCTAAATTCATGTTTGACTGGCATAACTTAGTATTGGAGATAAGGAAAAACGGAAAGCGGCAGGAGCACCTTTGTTTGCATAAGTGAATCCCCTTCTCGACAAAAGGTAGACAGCCTGCCCCTCTGTTCTCTACTTTACTTGTTGCTTTACTTAGTATACTTAAATAAAGCTTCTCTTCATCAACGCAATGAAGGTCCAATAATGGCCGGAAGATGACAGAACATTTGTTAAAGCAATCTGTTTATTCATATTTGTTCACCTGCTGATGATTGTTAGCTTTGTTGTGCACCTAATAATGCATGTCGAACAAAATTGCATCGTTTTTCTGTACATTTGAAAATAAATCGAATAAACAGCCTAAATATTATTAACAACATAAACTTTAACTGCTGGGTTTTATTGCAAGGTGCAGGATATTTATTTGCTTCTTACAGAGAGAACTGTTTGAATATTTCTCTAATGGCTAAACAACGCCGGCATAATTGACTAAGTACAAGCTCATCATGAAGCTCATCAACGATGATAACAAACCACAGGTTCATACAAACATGGGCAATTTTTATAATCAACGGTGATAAGAACATGCTTATAATTTCACTGAGCTAATAATGAAAACCAGTCCAAGTCACGTGTTAACTTTGTTGTGCACGTAGAAATTCAAATCGATGGTTTTTAGAAAAAATCTAATCTTGCTGAGAAACTTTGCATATAAAACTTTTATTTACCGTTAATGTAAGAAAGTTTGGCGACAAAATATAATTAGTAGCCAGCATTGCCTTTGTTTTTAAAAAAAACCTTCCTTCCAAGAAGTGGGTGTCACACCCCCTCATTACATAGTGGTTTAGTTTCTGCACAAACTATGGTCGGCGTTATAATTATCCCTTTAAGCAAAATCCCAAGCACTATTGCTAATAAACGCTTATGAATGTGTAATGATTGGACGAAAGATGAATAAATGAGTACGTCTGGTTAATAAAATTTACACTACACCTCAATCGCTGTTGTTGCACCATCGGTACTTTTTCGAAAAGTAAGCCAATTGCTGCTATAAGGACTATGCTGTTCTCAAGCAGACCCCTTTTGAAGGCTTACCTATCGCATTCATTGCGAGGAAAAATATTCCGTTCTCAATCATTTCTCTACAAAATTCTAAAATCTATGCTTCTTCTTTTGCAGCACCAAAGAAAGCCAAAAGGTATGTTTTCACAAGTTCTTAGAACAGACAGAGAAGTATTGATAACACGTTCGGGTAGAAAAGAATTCATGTGATCTTTTGCGCTTATTAACAAATTTGATGCCTACTAGTCACTACCATTTGTCCGGTGTAAAAATGTCCGCGTTTGTTTCAGTGTGTAGAAACAGTGTCATAGACACAAAAAATACTACGAATCTCCAAAGGGACACCTCCTTTTGATTAAATAATTATTATGAGGGGAATGTAGGTACATGGCACTCTGAAAACCAGTTCTTCCGCTGAATAGCTATCCCCTCTAAAGGATTTAAAATAATAAACTAGTAATGATAACTATAACCCTGGTGCTATTCTAATCAGCGGGTGCCTGCAGCGGGGGAAGAGCGATGGAGGTAGTTGCCTCCTTCCTTTAGCAAACGTTTGATAATTCTATTGATTAAATATATTCTCCTTTTGATTCACTCTGATTTCTTATGATTTCTATTTTTTCTTCCTTGAGTCCCTGATTCTTGTATTAATACAAAGGGCAAATGTATAAAGACAATTCATTTTCTGTTTTAGTGTATAAAAGTTGCAAAGAGATATACAATGATGACCCTTCTTCAGCAACTGGTGTGTACGACCTTGAAACGGGAAAGCATTTCTGTTATATGGAAAGTTCTTCTGGGTCATGTGGAGTAGGTGGTTGGACATTGGCACTTAAAGTTGATGGGACAAAGGTAAGCCATTTGCCATTTAACATGCCACACAGTCTTCAACTTCAGTTCGCTGAAAGTTATTAGGCCCTTTTCTGAGAGCGCAGACCTTTGACAATATACTATTTACAAATTATCACTATTGCATCCAACACAAGCCAAGGTTTATGTTTTTGTCAAAAACAGATACCTTCTCACTATTCTTAATCACATCAGGTTTGCTACTTCAAGATCCCCTACAGCAGGAGGCAGTGGGGGCAATTGCCAATTCTGCCCTTATGAAAATAAGTCGAAGTCTTTTATTTCATTCCTTCCTACGAATTCTTTCCTGCTCTTCCCATCTTCTGCAATTCCAATCTTATTCGAACTTGTAATCGAGACTATTTTCTAGAGAGCTCAATTTACACAGAGTCGACAAAATCTGAATGATAATTAACATCTCATTCTAGACAAACTTCATGGTAAACTCTCCACATTGGACCAATGAGGGGGTCTATAATATTGAAAATGGCATAAAATCTTTCTACGATGAAGAAGCAAAATTCTCCGCATTTGATAAAGTTTCGTTTGACGACATTTGCTTTGGAATGAAGGTTTCAGCAGATACCCGTTGGCTGCGATTTACTGGCATTGAGAAAAATTCACTTCTTTCTCTCTTTAAAGATAACACTGCCTTGTATACAACTCTAGATCGATCATCGTGGAAAGGGTTAATGTCATCGTCATCTCTGCAGCACAATTGCAGGCGCCAAGGCTTCAATGTGAAGGATTCTTCCAACGCGCTCAGGATAAGAATCGGGTACCTAGCTAATCAGGAGAATGATTGCGCTTCGTGTGATTCATTCATTGGAATTGGACCTTCTGGTTGGTCAATGTCTTGCGGCAATTATGCTACAGGTTCAACATCACCGGATAACGGAGCACAAAATACCAAGGCAATGTGCTATATTCTTATTAAATAGACAGACGATTTGTTTTAAGTACGTAATGTTTTTATGTCAGGGGGTTGAGTGGAAAGGATTCCTTAATGGTTTGGTATTCTTTTCCACCAACAATTTATGAAACTTATTATGACCCCCAAAATTCTGATTTAGTATACTTAGTCTAGGTATATTCGATTCAGCTTTATGTGAAGCAAACAAAATCATCAATGCCCCTCTCACAGGCACTATCATTTAGTATGGATCTCTTCAATCATTTGCGCTCCAGCCCCTGGTAGGAGAAATTAATGATCCCTTAAAAAATTAAGTTAGGGGAAGGCTATTATTAAGGTTTTTTTTTAGTCACAAACTGTCACGTAAATTGATCGCAAAAAAGATTTAATCATTCCAAACTTTTCTGAAACAGCATAATTGTGTCCAAGAGGGCGTGGCCACTGGTCTGCACTTGAGAAAATCTTTGCTCTCACCATTTGCAATTATTGTACAAGACCAAGAAAACTGTCGGCATACAGCACTTACATAAGATCCACGAAACATAGGGGCAACTTGACGCCGCAATCTTGAAGGAAATTATCTAAATTAATTTTGAAATTTATTTCGATTTTTATTTTTATCGAGACCCAGACACACGGAACAGAGCATCCCTTATTTACAAACGATCTGGAACAAGTCCAGTCCTTTTAGCATGGCATACAGTTATTGGGTTCTTTTCATGGCCAAGACCCAACCTGCTACTTTTAATACATTGCTACTTTCAAAATAAGTACTTTGTTTTTAATAGAACAGGGTTGCCTGCTCAATTATTGTCCATTTTTAGAAAAAATTAGATTGTAAAAAAGCTAGTAGGTAGCGCTCTAATTATAAGAACTTTTCTTTAGATGATATTAGTAGTTTACTTATGAGCATAATACTCCAAAATCATTAACTTATTTCTATGTTAATTGCACAATGATCTTTTAACCTTATATTGATTGTCACACCTTATACCCGAACTTGCACTTGAAATTTATTGACTAAGATGTATTCACATTTATCAAATTAATTGAAAATTAACTGAAATTTAATGTGTTAGATTTTCTCAAATTACTTAGATAAAAGTATGTAGACAAAGCAGAGCCTCCAACTTCAACCGGCTGCGCATAGTGCTTCGCAGAGGGTATCACAGGGAATCAAAAAATCATAAGCTTTGTTTTTTTTACGTTTGCGAGTATACTTTACGCCGATTTTTTCTAAAGCTGGGTAGCATTGGTAGTAGGAAATCTAGTGTCGGGTCAAAACACAATTTTCTAGACGTGCACTCCCCCGTACAATTTTAGGGTAAACTTGTGGTTAACTTTTTTGAGTTTCACAGTCTGTGACGCAGGCTAGTACATCACAACCATAGACAACAAGAGGATAAAAAGATTTCATTAAACAGATGAATGTGGTTCATTCGTCGCACGCGGGTTGTATATAGAGAATGTGGCATTCAACGAAGTACAATATTTAGCAGCTTTGTAGCATATGTTTTCAATAAATCAATTAAGCATATTTTGCAATAGCTGGCATTTAAGTGTGTTTCTGCATATCATTTTAAAGTAAATTTTTAGAGGAATATTCAGCAGCGGTTGCAACTCTTCTTGCAGTTGACAAGCATGTAATTTGGGTTCTTTGCGCATTCTCCATTACTTGCCCAATATGAACAATCACGATGGTTGTCAACGCAATTTGAACCTGAAGAGGAAACATGTCAAAACATTCAAGCTCTTTCTGATATTTACATTCAGACAGAAAACTAAACAAAAGGGCATTGGCAACATGTTCACTGTTATTACAAGAGTTTTGATAGATTGAATTTTGATACAAGGGCCTCCAAAGTTATCAATCAGATAGATTTTTCACCCAGAGGGCTGGTCAAAGTCCGTATTTGCACATGCATACAAGCCAAATTCTGGATGATAACGCACTTCAGAAAAATGAAAGATGCGCTTTGTTAGAATTGTTGCTGCACAAACCACGTTTTTTACTAACATTTTGAATAATTGTTCTGAGAAAGTAGGGTTGTACGCTTGTGACATTATTGAAAATCTTTTCAGCGAGCAGAGATGACGAATTGCGTTCTTAAGCTCTGAACCCAGCTATTAATTTTTCTGTAATTTATTTCCATTTCACTTTTAGTTTTTAGCTGATTTTTGCCGCACTCTAAATGTCTATTTGGCAGAATTATTAGGTGACCTGTCTTTCCGGATATATTCGTATGACGGTTTTTACTGCCACATGATTGCCTTACATCAGGTGTGGGACGGACATTAACGTTGCGTTGTAGGTCTTTCCTTTTTCCTTTTGGAATTTTATACTTCAATTGTAAGTGCCATTTATGGTGGTACCTTCAATAACCGGGTATCTATTTCGGCATGATATATAAAGATAGCAGTAGTCCGTTTTTAGAGTAAGATTCTATGGTAAATGTAAGGACCGGGCTGCTACAGGGAACAAGAAAGGCTGTTTTCATTTTTCATTTCATTTTCAATTTTTTAGGCACGGTTGCCCCGTCAGTTGATTAGTAACTTCTTTTCAGGGGGCCGTGGCAAAAATAAAAAAAAAAAGGAAAAAAAAATATACTGTAGATTGATTAAAACGTACTTACTTGCTTACTTACTAAAACTGATAATAAAAAAAAAATATGTTTTAATTTTTTAATCGTTTTTTGAAGGTGGCAAGGGAGGGTGCCTGTTTAAGATCAAGTTCAAGATGATTCCAAAGCATAGGTCCACGAAAGGATATTGCCCTTTGCCCATTTTTAGTTTTCCATAGTGGTAGCGAAAGATCAGTTTCAGTATTTCTCAGTTCTTTGACATTTTGAGATGAATTTTTGACAAACAAGTTTGAAAGACAAGTCAAGTCAAACAAGTCAAGCTGTGTAACACGCGTGACAGACACTTGATTTAGGAAAATTAGTATAGTTGCATACCTGTTCCACCACAATACAGCTTGTTGAGTTGTCTGATATCAGTGGCACTAAATCCGTTTCTCTGGCCTAGTACTCTGGATGGATTACTTTTGGCAACAATTGTTGCGTATCCATTTGAACTGAAAGCTCTATTCTCGTAATGCATCAATGAATCATAGTCGTATGGTTCGCCATAATAGTCAGCCTCTCCGTGGGAGTATTTTCGGAAATTGTATGACATATCATCAGGATCTAAAAAGTAAGTGATCGCATTACATTACATTACGTTACATTACATAACATTAAATTACATTACATTACATTACATTACATTACATTACATTACATTACATTACATTACATTACATTACATTACATTACATTACATTACATTACATTACATTACATTACATGCCACTTACATTTCTGAATGTTGTTCCAGTATATAGTGACATAGTTGTCTCTGTCCAAGCGTGATTGCTCATGCCAGAATCCAGCAGCATGCATCATTTCGTGCATCACAATGCCTTTATAATTACAGTTCTGTCCAATTGAAATGTCTTGAGCATACCCTGTCCTTCCGATTTGAGAGTAGCATCTACAAAAAGGTTATTTCGTTACTATCTTTGGACAAGAGGTTGCATAAAATTAACAGAACAAAGATCTGCTAAGTCCTCTTGCATTTCTCTTCTCCACATGCCTTCCCTTTTTTTCATTGGTACCAAGGCTACCCAATGCTATTCCTTTGTTTATTTTTACCTTGGAATGTTTATAAACTAAAGGCCAGTTTTGTGCTCCTTGCATTCTTTCCACTTCATCATATCCCTCTTCACCTTCCCAACTCCATGGTTGCTACCTAGTGCTTTTCCATTATTCATTATCAACTCTTAACCCTTGTCAGAGCCGAAGGTGAAGAAAGCCTTTATTAAAAAGTGTTTTTTTAACAAATTGTGCATGATCGAAAGGCAAATTCTGAGTCTTAAAACAACATACCCTTCGCCGATCATAAATCGAACGTAACTTGATTGGGTTGTTCTTGGTACAAACTTGATGCAAGTATGTCTTTTAAATTCGTCAATTGCCTGTTGAACAACCTGCCTTCTGTTGTTATCTAAAAAAACAAATAAAAAAGGGAAGATTTCTTCACACACGTGGAGCTTCAAAATTTTTTGTGGCTTTATTTTCAAGTCATTTACTATGCGTGATTTCCAGAAAATGTGATCAGCGGTTTATTGAATCTATTCAGAGACTGAAACTCTCGTCGACGCAAAAACAATTGTTGTAAGGTTTTTGATCAAAGGAAAGTTAATTGTTAACAATGAATCCTGATGAGACGATCAAAATTTGCAATTTGATGCTAAGCTTGCTCCAAAATTGCTCACTTTCGACGATTGCAGCCTCCATGACTGGGCCAAAGACGGCTGAGATGGCCCGAAAGATAGGGAAAATGAAACGCAAACGTCAAATTAGGATAGATATTAGAAGAATCTCAAAATTGCATGAAAAAGAAAAAACATTCCTTTGCATCCGACACTGAGAATGAAAATTCAGTGGTAAATAATGGCTGATAACAGGGATGCTGGAAGCATTGAAGGGCGCAGGGGGGCAGACATTCTTTGAAGGGCACTTGACCACAAAATACATCCTGTAAAATTGTAGAAAATCAAAAGAAACTAGTATCTTATTGAAGTAATGTGATGGCACCTCTCTGTCAATTGAAATTTCCATTCAAAGACGATTTGTGCTTTGTTCTGATTGATTGTCGAAAAGAATTTATAGAATTAAGCAGGGCATATCTTGCCCCCTCTTGCTGAGCAGCTGCCCCCTTGCCCCCCCTCTATCGGCATCGCTGGCTAACAATGGCAAAATAAAATAATCATAAAATAATGTTAAAATGATGAAAGGAACTGGTCGTTTTCAAACAGTAACCAAGCAAGAAATAGCGCGGCCTATTTGTTGCATGTTTTGACCAACCGGTATCGACTCGTCCCTTGCCAGCTTGATGAGTCAAATTCAGAAATCGAACTCTTTCTGTTTATAGAACAGAATCAAGAAAGTTACAATTTCGATGAGAATTGAAACTTACCGAAGTAATAATCAAAGTCGTATGGTATAACAGCACCGGGCCATTTCTTTGCTTGTGATGCAATTGCATCAAATGTATTTTCCCCCTCAACAATCTTTCTCGTCTCGTCTGTTAAAACGATATCTCCTTCGATAATTTCATTGTCTGCTGGCTTGCCTAGAAAGATAATACTCATTATATTACAATCAAATTGGTCCCACCTTCCCTAAATCAGATCAAATTTACTTGAATGAATAATTTTGCATTGAACGCAATTTTTATGAAAGCCTGAAAATTTTTATTGAAAAAAATACCCGGTTTGGGTCTTTTAAGATTTATGCTAAAACAAACAAATAATGTTGAAAGACCACTGTATAGTGTAGGACCTTGATCGCTCGCTTCTTAATGATTTACCTTTTATAAAGCAGGCCTCTTTACTAATGTTGCGTTTGTTGCATTTTTTTGGTGTGATTCACATATGTAGTTGCATGTCATTCATTTGATTGGTTGTAATTAATAGTACCCTGCTGCCTAGTTGTATTTAACACGTGTTCATATATTAGAGGAAGATTTGAAGAGGTATTCAGAAAGCATTGTAAAAAAAATTTCAAGAGGATTTCAAGAACGATTCAATAATTTTTAAGTAGTAGTTTCAAATAGTTAAGTATTCGTTACGTGCTCTAATTAAGTATTATTGTATTGTTTGTGTATATATTTTAGAGAAACAATGACGATTCGAGCCGGAGCCAGCCTACCATAGTTGACTCATAGATGAATATAACAAAAACATAACACTATTCACAAGAAAATAAATTAATTAAGAACATTATCGAACTTCCTGAGAAATAAACAGCGTCTTTCGACACAAAATAAATGGATTTCTGGGAAAAATGCTTTGGAATAGTACACCTGATGTGGAGCTGCAATACAGTTTCTGCTTTTAGTTAATACATAAAGACTGCAATAGCAATATCAATAAATGGTTTTATCATAGATTTTGTGTTGAGTTAGTTAGATGGTTTGTATTATTCGTTTAGGTACAAACCCAGATCTCAGTAACCAACTTTAAATAAATCGTTTATCATTATTAATATTAGGTAACAAGGAAAGCGTAATATGGATTTTGCCTTGTTTCGACAGAGGCACCTACCTTGAATGTGCAGCGCGTATAATGCTATTAGCAAGGCTGATGCAATTATCTTCATTTTGATTTCCTCAGCAGAATCCAACCTGTCGGGAATTTTCGAAAAACTTTTAGTAAAAATTCAAAAAAGTATTAGCAAAGTTGCAAACTAATAAAATGAAATGACTTCTCATAGTCGTAGCATTGTTTGTTACCGTTGTGACGGTGGCTGGAATTCCTGTGACGATGGTCAAAAAGGACGAAAGCTCCATCCAGCTATTATAACACAGATGTAATTACTTTGGTGATAACTGTTTAAAGCAATCTCTAACTTCAATCGTTCGAGGACATATTTTTGATACAACAATAGAACACAGCGGAAAGTCTGGATCAAGTTGACAGCGAAGCACAACTCCTAGAAATGGAGCTACAAATCACAAAGATGCTTATCCTCGACTCACGTGGCTTTAGTAAAGGTTTGAGCCTTAATCTAGAACGTAAATGTGACCTTAGCCTTTGCTTCAAGCGCCTGAAGTATACCTGCCTACTACTGTGTACTTTGAAAGTATAGAAGATAAAGTGTATACTTACAGATATAGCTAGCTACTTTTCATCTAGTAGCTCGTCAGTGATAGTCTACAAGGAGCACTTCCATATTTATAGCAATTAGAGTGTAATTAGGAAACAAACAAACATTTGCTGAGAATTGCCAAAACCATCCAAATCTCGTGGCTGCATAAACAAAAATTTTCTTTGCTTCTAATCGTAAAAAGAAATTTGATCCTTTATAAGTGATATTGAAAGCTGTGTAAAGAACGTTGCACATGCCTTGGGCTATGTTGTGCAATGGGAAGCTGCCTTCTCTTTAAGTAGTTCACTAATTCATAATTTATATTAGCTCAAAAGCAACTGATCAAATCAACTCACATTTTATCACGGTAAGCCATAGAATTATCAAGTCCTGGATGTTTGATTAGGGGTAAGAGGAGGCACTTTTGAAGTAAATCATTCTTGAAAATGGGTAAAATTCCGTGCTTCTAATCAATTTGGTGATTGTAAATAAAGATCTATGCCATATTGATTTGTGAAAAACGCAGAATTGTACATAGATCTACTCCTCAGATGCATTTTGATATGGAGGTAGCGAGACGAAGAGCCAAAGGAGCCAACCATTCAGTCTTACACTTCAAGGGATCACCAACATACATTCATACTCAAACCTGGAATAGCCACGTCTTTTTCTTTTATCGGTAAGCAAGTGATGCTCAGAACTGAGTTTTCTAGAAATCTGTAAGATAGGAGCGAAAAACTCAGAGATTAGCAAGAAACAGACTTGTATTCTAGTAACAGGCACGCCAAAGCCGGGAGGGGGGCTGTAGCTGTAGCCCTTCCCCTCCCCACTTTTTTGCCGCTCTGTTATGTTGAAAGGGTATGCTTCTAGTCGCACTACATAAAGGGCAATGTGACCTATGCCTATTGCACTTGTGTTCTTCTTGCCATTATCTCCATCACAAAGCTGGGGTATGTCTTGACCTTTTTGATCAACTTCTAAGGAGCACCATAATAAGCTTGAGCAACCACGCCCAATCTTCAAAGCCTTGTCACTCGAAAATATGCACCGTTGTCCCTTAGTAATAGCCGAGTATCAGATCATGATACGATAAATATGCATATTTGCTGCATAAAAACGATGTAACAGGACAATATCTTCAATTTAGGATGGCAACTTTCTCATTTATTTTTCAAAATCTATCCGATAATGGCAGTGGCGCCGTGGGAGCATAGTTTTTGGGGGGGCCAAAGGCTCAAATTTTCCGACAACGAGACAATTTTTCCGACAAAACCAATGGCAGTGAACCCCCTTATAATGTCTTGTTTCTCAAGGTATCTTAACAGTCAATGAATAATCTTGTGATGTACTGAAAGAAGGAGAAAACTCGATAGAGAATTTAAGTCTTGTAACATTTGAATTCAGAGTAATAACTTCTTTCATAGCAATGGTGTTTTTGCAAAAACATCATACATCTCATCAAAATTTAATGATTTCGACATACTTTACTTAACGCTTAACAGAATAAGGGAATTTAGATATCCAGTCCCATGGCTGACCGGAAACAATTCATAACAATTTTCAATTTTGAGAGTGTCTCTTCACTGTCATTTGGTTGAGCCTATAGGAAGGGTGACAAGAATCCTATATAAAGTGTTCAAGACTTTCTTCAATAAATCTTAATGCTGTGATGAGGTTCTCCTTATTTTTTTTTTACCATTTCGGCTGAAAAGGGGTCTCTCCTTTCATCTTCACCTAAAAAAACATATTCTTCTCTTTGACCATATTATGGAATGCATCATCTGGTAGGCCATCAGTTGTGATAATCTAGCAGAATTGTTCTGGATCGAGCAGCGCAAATTTACAAAGTATGGCTTTATGACAAGAGAATCGTGTTTTTATTGATGACAAGGCTTTATCAATTGACTAGATGCACGTTTTCCGTCAGTATTTGGCGTTTGGATTCTCTTCACTATTGTAATTGGAGCGCTCTTCACTCACCCTCTTCCTTCTCATGAAACGTTTTGCTAGAAAATCTTGCTGCACTATTTGTGCCTGCTACTGTCTTCTTTGTTTCAGCCAATACTTTCGTATAATCACTTCGCATTCGAGGTAACGCCCCCCCCCCTCTACCGTCTCGACTAATCTTACGGCAATGAACAGATAGATTTGCTCTGACTGAAGAATATTTAAAGCAGGGTCGGTGATAGCGAAAATCTTCCGGAAAACATGTGCTGTCATTATGGTTTCAAAAGATAAAAATTTATTTTGAAGATTACAGCGTCAGGGACCGTTTCCCCGCTCACGTTTGACTACCGGCACTGCTGTAACATATATAACAAGCAGTTCAACAAGTCATCTGAGCTTGTAAAACGCATATTCTCAAGGGCTTTTGAGTGCAACCACCATCTAGTGGTTAAAATCCTATGCGGGCGATGAACTCTTTGGATGCCCCTCTCTTCATTCACTCTTTCGTATTTTTTTTTGTGAATCATGGCGGAAAAATGAACACGAACGATGAAAAAAATTGAATCAATTAATTTATTGTTTTCCAACAAAAGGAAGAAAATGACAAAATTTTCCAATGGGCCTTCCCCCGGCCATTTCAACGCTGACTTTGATGCTGCAAACTGTTTCTTGTAGTTTTACACATTTATTACAAGAGATGAACTTCCTACAGCGCTGAATATTTGTGGAAAGAACACTTTTTAAATTTCACAAATATGAACTAAAAAATTTCCGACAAGTATCGAAATTATCCGACAATTTTTTTTCAGGGGGGGCCATGGCCCCCCCTGGCCCCCCCGGCCACGGCGCCACTGGATAATGGTTTTGAATAAAATACCAAATTCATAATGTGCTCCTCCGCTCCAGCCACACAGCCAGTAAGAGGCAGATTGCGTAAACACTGAAACGGGGGTTGCTCTTTTATTATTTTTTTTCTTTTTCAATTGCAAGATGGCGACCGGAGACCATATGGTAAAAGTGTTCGTGTCAACTATACCTGGTCTAGAATTTATCGCTGCATCAGAATGCAATGAGTTATTTGGGGTAAAATCAACAAAAGAGGGACGTGGAAGGGTCTCGTTTTCAATACCTGTTAAACTCCTTCCAAAGTTAAGTGAACTAAGGTCAGTCCATCATTTTTGGATGCAGGTTTACCAGACAAGCTCTGTCCTACAGGCGGAGAACTCTAAAGAGGAAACTCTTGAGACTTTGGAGGAGTTAGTAAACACCTTTGATTGGAATTTGGCAATGTATGGTTTAAATTTCTTCAAGGAAAAAGAACTGAGTAATAAGATAAACAAAAAAGCTAAAGATGGGTCTGTTGATGTAGGAGACAACATTAGAGACAATACCACAGAGGAAGGCCAAAGCAGGCCCAACTGCTTTGCTACAGATGAAAATGTATTACACAACGACAACCTCAAGAGAAAAGCTGAAGAGGACCTTGCCTTTGAAGAGAAAGTTTGCAAGACTGTACAGGGGTTGGCCTGTCTTCATGCAAATAATAAAGGCAGTGATGAAAAAAAGTGTACTGATTGTCATAATGTCTTAGAATCTCATGTTAAGATTGAAGAAAATAATCAAGAGCTTACATATCTGAACAGAAAGCCAACAGATATTAAGTTTCGTGTAACATGCCATAGAAATGGAAAGCATACTTTTTCTTCAATGGAGGCAGCAAAATATATTGGTTCAGGTGTCAAGGGGTATTTTGGGTGGAATGTTGACTTGGAAAACTTTGATATTGAAATACTGGCTTTTATAGAGGATTTTCAAATAACTATTGCAGTAAAATTGTCTGAAGAAAGCAAACATAATAGAAATGTGAAATTTTTTGGACCAACCACTTTGCGTGCTACTACATCTTACTGTATGCTGAAGTTAGCTGGAGTTAAAAGAGGTAAAATAGCAAAAGTCTTAAAACTCATTTAAATTTATGAACTGTAGATGGTTAAGTTTTGGCGTTAGCTCAGCTGCAAAATACCTCAGTCTGGCTGAAATAAACCAGCAACTAAAGAAACATTCCAATCATATATTGATTCCAACCAACACCAACCAATCGACCCACCAACCAAGTCTTATGCTTCATCCCATATAAAACCAGATTTTCAGTTAAGAATGAATCCAATCTGTTCCTTCACTAGAATTTGAGTATGGTGGGACTAAACTGCTGAATCACCCTATTTTCATTTTGCTAACCTACTAACCAATGTGTACGTAACAACAATTATTTGGTAATGTACAATAATGTATAGATAGATATTTGGTCTGGGTAGAGTAGTGAGCTTATGCAGGTCTGGGAACTAAAGCCTGTTTCAACAGGCTTCTCCAAAGTACTCATTTACCATCCTAGAAAGAGGGGCTACCTGTGTGGGCTGACTAGCTCATGTAAAAAAAATTTTGTTGCTTTAAATCAAACTCTTCACATGTTTAGCTATGTAGCTTAAGCACTCATCCATAGCACCCTCTTTTATCAAACATTTCTAGGTCCCATATTTTCAGGATTGTTCAGCCATCTTGAAAGGTCCCCAGTGGCCTGGTTGGTCATGTCATCCCTTGAAACTCCATTTGTCTGGCAGTAAGTGAGGATGAAACTATTTAACTCTCATGTGCAGAGAGTCAAGTCTTTATCTAATTGTTATTCATTATTGTTTTCTATAGAAATGATAATCTAGATTGCTATATGTAACTTTTTAGGTGATATTGTTTGTGATCCAATGTGTGGTACAGGCTCCATTGGCTTGGAGGGGGTTGAAAGTTTTCCTTTTTCATTTCACCTTGGGGGAGAAATTCATCAAGAAGGTTGCCAAAACGCGAAGAATAATTTTGAACATTTGGAGGGTTTAAGGTATGTTGTGTGTTTTATTTGAGTGCATTTTAGAGTTCATTCAGTAAAATAAATCTCTTTTGGGCATAAATAATTTGTGCATATGAAGTGCTGAAATATGTTTTCTAACTCATCATAATTTCCATTAAAAGCTGAACTACAGACCTTTTTTTAGACATGCATCCCTTAATATTTCTGTGATGGAGCCAAAAGGGCACAGATAGCTGATGCTAACTCATATTGTTCAAACAGCTCTTGTGGGATTGAAAAGCCTATTTGTACTAGTATTTGAACCATCTTCTATTCAAAATGTTCCATCTTTTCAGGGTCTTAAACCAGACTTTGCTCTTTTTTTCAGAAAATCAGGATTGCCAAATGATGTAATGTCCTGGGATGCTTGCCGGTTGCCATTGAGAGATGGGCTGCTCGATGTCTTGGTTTGTGATCTACCATTTGGGAAGCGCATCGGATACAAGGGAAGGAACTTTATGTTGTATCCTGCAGTTTTAAAAGAGATGGGACGTGTTTGCAAATACAAGGGGAAAGCTGTCTTGCTCACCCAACATAAATCTGCGATGAATAAAGCCTTGAACTCTTTAAATCGAGTTTGGCAGAAGCAAGGCACTTTTTTCATGAATATGGGAGGCCTTAATGCCGGCATTTATGTCTTGAAGAAAATTGCCCGTTAGATATGGAGTATTTAAGCGATTTTAAGGTTTGTTTTCAATAGCTGGGGTTTTCAAGAGTAATTCACTTGATATGTCATTGATACCCAATTTGGTAAACCCAATTATCAAATTGTTCACATGCTTATTGACAGCTACTGCAGTATCCTAGAAACCTGGCAATTTGGGCCTATGAAAATTAAATTTATCTCTTTGGCATTAGTTTTATTGATCATGCTTGCAGAACATGAATTAATAAATTTAATTTCAAGAGAATGAAGGAGGCCAGATTATACTCGTTCCTTTTCAAAAGTGTTTTCCTGGTTGCTATTAATTAGTGTGAAATCAACTGTAATTGTTGCTCAACTATACTTTTTAAAAGGAAAAAAAAAAGTACTCTGGTTAATTTTTTGCTGCTGCAATGCTATAGATGTAGCCATCACTGAAAACATGAACAAAAACTTGTGGATGCTGCAAAACTGCAAAAGGTCTAGTTTGAATTGTATTCGATAACATGAATGCAGTGTTGTGATTACCTCCAGCCGAAGGTGGCTGTTGATCATAGCTCAATATGTTGGATTAACTTTATTCCTATAGTTCGTAACGGTTAGGGAAGGTCGTTCTCGCAAAAACGTTTCGAATTAAGGGAGGGTGCGAGCTCAAGCCTGACTGTCCTTTACATAGACTAATCACTTTGTTAGTAACGTAAAGGCGAATAATCAAACCTTGCTCAACTGCATTTCATGTTGGTGAATCTTTTAAGACTTAAGTATTTTTTCCACCAGTTGAACTCATTATCGGATTTTTAATTTATTCACAAAGCTCATTCATGAATCCTCCTGCGTTAGTCCCAAACACACGGACTCTAAAAATTTTCGGTACCTAATACTGCAGCCTCATAATTCGCTCTCTCAAAATTTTCCAACTTCCCCTTCTAATTCCAAACACCAATAGCTTATCAAGTTTAGGATATTCACTTGTATTGATTTTTATTCTGGATAAGTTTGATCTTAAAATCTTAAATGTTGATTTGATTCTGTTTCTTATTGCTTGCATTCTTGCCCTTGTATTAATTTCCTTGCCAAGTAAAGGATGAACGACTTTTGACCCTCCTTCCCCATAATCCATCCCTTGCTAAATGAACATTGAACCCACATACTTTAACCCTTGGGCACTCAAGAGTTACCGGAGCGCTGGGATTCTCTCCCTAACGTTTAATACCAATCGGTATATTGCAACAGCTATGCACATTGCAGCTTGCTTTATCTTGCTGTTTCTATGATGATCATTTATAACAAATTTAAACGATTAGAATAAGTCATGCTTTCTGGTCATTAAACATTCTAAAGCATTGGTTCCTCAATATACAAGAATATCAGTGCATAGCCAAGGGGCGCCTTTGATTTATTTTACATGCGCTTTTCAGCAATTGACGCAACTCTTCCTGCAGTTGACAAGCATGTAGTTTGGGTTTCTTGTGCATTCACCAACACTTGCCCAATATGCACAATTGCTATTGTTATCAACACAATTGGAACCTGAAGAGAAAACAGATTTCATGTTAAAATTTCTTCGAGATGAAACTAGATGAAAGAATTGCAACGAGAGGAAATTGAATCAATGCATTTTTTCTTTCTGATCATGATCTTGATTAATTTTTCATATTGATCAAGGAAACGCATATCAGCGTCAAATTCATGATATCAAATTTTTTCCCGTTGTTAGATCACATACTTTTTTGGAACATCTATCGGTCTCTGAGGATGTACCGGGCACTTTTTATAACTGTGGCCAATCAACAATCAATTCATCTGAGTTAAGAAAAACCAAGACTAATCGTCTTTTCTCATGCCTTAAATTTTGTTTCAAGCTCAATTTCAACTCAAAGTTTTGGCGAGAAATATAAGGCACCCTGAGCCAATGCAGTAACGAGCAGTTACTCTCTCAGGGATGTAGCCCGAGGGGAGCCGAGGGGCTGCCCCCCTTTTATAAGTAAAGATTCGTGACTGCGACTTACTTTGAATAAGATTTAAGTGAATGTAGAAGGAAGTTACAGGCGGAAAGCTAACAGTTCCTTCAGTCCTTTTTCCAACTACATCTTCAGGGTCGATCAAATGGTCCTTAGCAAAAAGTTGCGTTGGCATAGAATTACCCGCAAAGTTCACTGAGGATCTTTTTGCTGATTATGCATCATAAGCACGATAATGGCTCTTGATAGAAATGGAATTCCTTTCTATCGAAATTGTATACATGTCTGGCGTAACGAAGCAAATCTTTTTTGAAGGGGCACTTTTCGACATTGTACGGGATGTGGTTTGAAAAATTTATGACCCCCTTACCCCCATTTCCACTCTTTGTCATCCCTGCCTAGCCCCCTTTCTTTAAAAATGCCTTGCGATCCCTGGCTCTCGTTAACTGTTCTGTTTGGTCTCTATGCAATCAAAAAGTGCGCTTATTACAGTTTTCATCGTTTTTTTAAAAGTATTAATTCATTCTATATAGACGCCTACAATGCGTCAATTTTCTGCTTGAATTTTGTCCTGAATATTTTTGTATGGCTAGCAGCTCTACCTCTTTAAAATTCATGGCTATGCCCCCGCGCTCTCTTTTGTGAAAATAAGTAACTTGGCGACTTGATTCTGTGAACGTTTGGCTACGCTTTTTGAGGGGTTTTTATTTGCTTTACATGCCGCACCCTTTCATAGTTTTTCCTGACTAAGAAATTGATGTTTTGCGTCTTTTTCTACCAAGCAATCAGTGGAAGTTCCCTTTTGTTGCTGTTGTTGTTGTACATCATTCATTTTGGTGCCAGAACACCATGGATATCTTTATTTCTTAATTCTTTATGTTTGAAGAATTTTGTATTGACCCTTATAGTCTCGCTTCTCAATTAGGCAGGGGGTTCAAGGAATGTTCCGATAAGATGTACAGCTTAGTGAAGAAAGGTCATAAAAAGGTATTTAATGGGAAATGTTGAAACTTTGAAAATGTTGCTTTGGATTTGATCACAATCGCAACAAGATCAAGCTTTTTGCCTCTTCCTCGTCCCTCTCCGCATCGAGGCCCGCTGCATATAGCACTGTTAATTACGTTCTGACTAGAGATATTCCTATTGGCTGGTCCAACTCGTTCAGGCAGAACTCTACAGAGGGAGCACGCAGGCTAATCTTACATTAAAGAGAGGGTGAGGGGGCTAAGCTGCTCAAACCGGTGGCTGTAGCCCTCTAGTCCTTCACTGGTGCCACCCTGCATTAAATATACTTTCACTTTAAACGGAAAGGATTTAGCGAAAGATTCTTATCATTACTCACAGTCTGTACCAGTGTATCCAAGAGCACATTGGCACTCGTATTTGTTACCAGAGTTGCTGCAAGTAGCACCATTTTTGCAAGGTGAGCTGGCGCAATGATCGATTGAAGCCAGATCCTATTAAAATCAAGATAAGCAATCCATTGGAAGAGTGTGACTAATTATTAACCGTTTAAACATAAACTAGAAATTAAGTTCCTACTTGAGATCGAAAAGTTGATCAGAAATGTTACGACGAGCTATTTCAAGTGCGTTTGCCGTATTTGATGATTTTTAACTTAATTTTTAATCGGTTTTGAATTCAATGTATTGCAGAAAGTACAGTGAAAGTGTAGCCAGTTTGTATCCAAGAGTTTGCAGCAACGAGCAGTATTGTGCTATAATTTTAATATGTATATATATATATACAATGTAAACATCTTACACTAACACTGCTGTACACGAAGGTAATATGTCTGCTTGAGTTAAGATGATCCTAAAGGTTGCCCTACGAGACATGACGACATTATTCCACAATTAAGAACAAAAGACGTTTGGTATATTCGAGTTCAACACCAGATTACTAATCAAAAGGTTTTAACTATCAACAGAATAAAGCAGCTTGGTAGAGACCACAATGCAAAAGTGAATAATAAAATGAGTATTTTGCCTATTTTTTCTTCGTCCTCCATTAATTTCTTTGCACAATTATACTACTATCATAATTTAAAACCTTTGAAATACCTGGAAACAGGCTTAGCATCTTTTTCTATTAACAAATAGAAACATCGACATGTGAATAACCTACGGTATTGGTTAGGTCACGTTTACACAAACAAAAGTGGAACGGATCTAAACTGGATCCGATCTACTTTTTGCACGGATCTAGACTGGATCTACTTTAAAAGAGATCCAGTAGTAGGTCGGATAGCGAATCAGAACTGGATCGGATCTGCGATATCTCGTGTAAACGTAAGGCGCATCCGTACCAAAAATAGATCGATTCCAGTTTAGATCCGATTCCTTTTTGCTTGTTTAAACGTAGCCTTAGTATTTGGAAAGCCTACGTAAAATTCGTGAATCACTTAACCTCAAAGATCATTGCTTTCCAGCCTTCTTGATCAGAAATAAGAGAATAGTCAGCAATGCCTGTAAATACTTCACAATTTTCTATGTCCTTTGCATTCTTCTTATAGTTCAGCAGTCTGCATTTCTTTCTTAAACATCGATGCGTGCATTGAATTTCACTCTGTACAACAAATGCTTCCATGGCAGCACGAGGACAGCTGAATTTAGCGTTCATAAAAACTTCTTTGACAGAACCGTTATCCAAAACCGCATATTTAATGAAAAGGAAAACCAGTGCAAGTTTAATCGTAACCATAATAGCTGGAATTGAAGAATAACCAAATTCAACCAGAGCCTTAGAAAGGAATGTCTTCAATGAATTACATCAGGAAATAGTTCTTGACTATGGATTTAGGTTTGTCGCATGTTATAATGTGCTGAAAATTTGAACCTTTTAAAAGTCTGTCCAGTTATAAGGTTGAAGTAAGAAAAATGTACTCAATGGAATGAAAAAATAGTATTCAACATCTTTGAGTAGTAACTGGGGGGCTTTCACCGACATCAACCCTAGCAACGCATGTTCTATCTCTCATAGATTACCTTTAAGACTTCAAATATTACTCTTATCTTATCAAAGAAAGTAATTTGAAAATCTGCTGTAATATTATTCTAAGACGAATGCAAAGTTACTTGATAAAATAATAAGAATTTGAAAAAAGAAGCAACTGTAAAATGTTCCCTGGATAATACATTACTCGTCATTGGCTGCAGGGATACAATTACAACTTTATCAATATCATTTTCCATTTATTTCATCTTTTGTGGGCAGCTTATTAATCAATAGCGAAAAATTCCAGCCTCCGTAAACGGAGAATTGCAGGAATTTTAAAGAATTCAACTCCACATTAAACAAAAAGAGTCCAACTCTGCAGTTTCCATGGAAATACATTTTTTGTTAAGTTGTGATACTGATACCATGGGAACACCACTGCAACAAATCAAGCGTTCTTAGATTTAAAAATTTTTAAGTGCCTAGAAAATGACATGATTTAGTCCCCCAAAAGAAGATTTTCTAATTTGGTAGGTAATAGTTTTAGATTTAAACCATTCCAAAACCATAAGAGGTTACCCCTACCCTACACGAGCAAATGTGGATCGGATCTAAGGTGGATCCGATCTACTCTTGGTACGGATACACCTTGCATTTACACGAGATAAAGGACCTAAAATAAAACATTTTTACAGATCCACAGTTTTTTAAACTTTTGGGCGAAGTCCATAGTCACCACGCCCATATTAGCGTGACATGCCCTTATAGATCATTCAGCAGTCTTAACTTATTGCTTAAGTCCTTTGGGCCCTAATGCACTTACTTACTGCCAACAGCAACACTTAAATGCATTTCAGTATTTTCAAAGCCCTAGACACAATCTGTTCAGCAAATGATAAATCTTACCTGTTTGAACGTAGCTTGATCTAAACTGTATCTTGTCTTCAAATGCTTCTGACTTTAAGAAGTTGTTGCCATTTATCAACGTGATGGCTGTGCGTGTTTGTAAATCAAACCTTGGAGAATTAAATGTTGAAACATGATAATGGAACCTGCATTTTGTATTGGTGGTTGTAAATTATTCAAAATTTAGAGCCCGATATTGCTGGTGTGGTCTTAGGAAGCATATTGAGTCAAAGGGAATGGACATTATCTAATTTCATGACTGCATTGAAACCTGACAATGGGCGGGCATCATTTACAAGCAAAAAGTAGTCTCGAAGGTTAAGACTTAGACTTATAACATCTATTTGTTGTGATTTACATGGACTCTCTCAATTGTTGCATGTAAAGTTGAGAAACAAACTATTTGGTTGCCTAGCAGATTCTTGAGGAATGCTTGCAACGATGTATATAAATCATAAATATAAGAAGCTACCTCATTTGACAGTTACAAAAAGCAAATACAAAATAATTCCATTTTAAACCTCTGAATAATCATTTACCCCAGCAAGCGGGGTTTTTTTTTTAGATTATTACATGTATACAGTGTTGTGTAAATGGATAGTTATGGGGAAATTAAGAAAGGATACACTTTTTACATATTTCTGTTTACCAGTGTAAATATGAATTACTCTGATGATGCAAAATGTGATCAAAAAAGTTTTGTTAAATTTGTGTTGTGAATTTTGGCATACTTGCCCATTTTAGCCCAACCGAGAAGATACCCCGGCTTGAGCAAGCAAGTTTCACCCACCCTTTGAATAAGTGATTAAATTGTGCGTGTTTTCTGAGATACCTTGAGTTCAGTTCTTGAAGCATTCCAAGGTGAAGATGCGTATCTAGATGTTCCAGACCTGGCAATTTAGGTACGCTGGAACCGGGGGTTCCCCAGTGGTCCCCAGTAACTTTTAGGTGATATTGTTTGTGATCCAATGTGTGGTACAGGCTCCATTTGCTTGGAGGGGGTTGAAAGTTTTTCCTTTTTCATTTCACCTTGGGGGAGAAATTCATCAAGATGGTTGTAAAATCGCAAAGAAGAAATTGAACATTTAGAGGGTTTAAGGTATGTTGCTTGTTGTATTTGAGTGCATTTTAGAGTTCATTAAGTATAATATTACTCTTCTAGGCATAAATAATATATGCATATAAAGTGCTGGAATATGATTCCTAATTCATCATAATTGCTATTAAAAGCCGAACTACAGTCCTTTTTATTTTAAACATACCATCCCTTTATATTTCTGTGACGGAGCCAAAAAGACACCGATAGCTGTTGCCAACTCATATGGCTCCAACAGCTCTTGTGGGATTGGAAAGCCTATTTGTACTAGTATTTGAACCATCTTCTGTTCAAACTGTTCCATCTTTTCAGGGTCTTAAACCAGATATTGCTCGTTTTTCAGGAAGTCAGGATTGCAAAATGATAAAATGTCCTGGGATGCTTGCCAGTTGCCATTGAGAGATGGGCTGCTTGATGTCAAGGTTTGTGATCAACCATTGGGGAAGCAAATGGTAACATTTTATTCTTGAATAAAGTTGCCCGTTAGATATGGAGTATCTAAGCGATTGTTAGACTTGTTTGCAATAGCTGGGGTTTTCAAGAGTAATTGACTTGATATGTCCTTGATACCCAATTTGATTAACCTAATTATCAACTTGTCCACATGCTAACTGATTGCTACTGCAGTTTCCTAGAAACCTGGCAATTTGGGCCTATGAAAATTGAATTTATCTCTTTGGCATTAGTTTTATAAATGTCTCGTTTGGAATTGTCTTTGATAACATGTATGCAGTGTTGTGATTACCTCCAGCCGAAGGTGGCTGTTGATCATAGCTCAATATGTTGGATTAACTTTATTCCTATAGTTCGTAGTATGTAACGGTTAGGGAAGGTGGTTCTCGCGAAAACGTTTCGAATTAAGGGAGGGTGCGAGCTCAAGCCTGACTGTCCTTTACATAGACTAATCACTTTGTTAGTAACGTAAGGGCGAATAATCAAACCTTGCTCAACTGCATTTCATGTTGGTGAATCTTTTAAGACTTAAGTATTTTTTCCACCAGTTGAACTCATTATCGGATTTTTAATTTATTCACAAGCTCATTCATTAATACTCCAGCGTTAGTCCCAAACACACGGACTCTAATACTTTTAGAACCTAATACTGCAGCCCCATAATTCACGCTCTCAAAATTGTCCAACATTCCCTTCTAATTCCAAACTCCCATAGCTAATCAAGTTTAGGATATTCACTTGTTTTGATTTCTATTCTGGGTAATTTTGATACAACATCATTGCCCCCTGGACCATTTAGAACTCGCATACAGATAACTGTGGAAGGAAATGTTGCATGGAGATATATAGATACAGGAAATGTCCTTGATTTCACAAACTTGCAGTGGAAGTTGTCTGATCAACTTTGCAAATCTTGACAGCGTTGCCCCCAGTTATTTCTTTGATTTGCAGTAAATTATACTGCGCCATATGGCATCTGCAGGAGGCTGTGAGTTAAAATCTTAAATGTTGATTTGATTCTGTTTCCTATTGCTTGCATTCCTCCCCCATATTGCAGCCCTTGCTAAACGAACGCTGAACCCACATATTTCAACCCTCGGGCACTCAAGAGTAACTGGAGCTCGGGGATTAATATCCTTACGTTTAATACAAGTTGGCAAGGAGCAACTGCTGTACACGCTGCAGCTTGCTGTTTCTATGATAACTGTTTAAACGATTAGAATAGGGTATCATTGTTTAAAAGGAGCAATTATCTGGGCACCAGGGTCATTGCCATTTCACGTGCATCACAACTAATAAACAATACTTCTGTTATAAAAGTTCCCAGCTACGTTTTAAGAAATACAGCGAGCACAAGACAGAACAGCTTTAACAGTCAAAAATTTATACCGCTACTTTGCAGGACCGAATCATACAAAAACTATTTCTTTTCGAGAACGATAAAGGAATGGAGTACTTACTCTCAAAATGAAGTTTTACAACTGTCAATAATTTAATTTGCTATTATTTATTACTTTAATTTCTTTGTGGGTCTTAGACCTCTTTGCATTAATGCCGTAAGGCTTTGCAAAGTAATTTTATAGATTTAGATTTAGACCGGTTTCCTAATCACCATAAAATAATTTTTGTCCTTGCAAATCTTGAAGCAAAGCATCATTGGAGTAAAGAAACTGCCTGGAAGGATATATAGTCGGGGCTTCAACTGTCCTCCTGCCTAATCAACCCCCATTCCCCAAAACAGAACGCTTTATAACGAGAATTGAGTAAGCAAGCAAATAAGAATATTCACCAATGCGTGCTTTAAGTTTGCAATGAATAAACATTAATTCAAACCTTTCTACTGCGATATCATTTCTGAAAACTATAATGTGAAATAAACCAAGATTACAGTTTTTTGTTTGTTTTTGTCTCAACTAATACGTTCCATAACCTTGAGTGCATTAAGTTTGCCAATAATCCATGTTTTTTGAGCATTAAGCTATCTAAAGAGTTGGTTGCTCAATATACAAGATAATTCGTTCATAGCCAATGGGAGCAATTTCATTTATTTTACATGCGCTTTTTAGCAATAGTCGCAACTCTTCTTGCAGTTGACAAGCATGTAAGCTGGGTTCTTGGTGCATTCTCCAGTACATGCCCAATATGGACAATCACGATGATTTTCAACGCAGTTTAAACCTGAAGAGGAAACACATTTCTTATCACATTTTTTCTTTTGCGGTGCAGCTAGATTGAAGGATTACAGCGAATGGGAATTGAATCTTTGCATTTCATATTCTTATAATGATCTTTCTTGATTGATTATTTATATCACCAAAGGTAATGCATATCAGTGTGAAATTTATGACATCAAATTCTTCTCTTTTTTAGGTTATCTAATTTTGTGGACCATGGATTGGTCTCTGAGGATGTACCGGGCCAGATTCATTTTTCAAAACTTTGGCCAATCAGTGATTAAATTATCAGAGTCAGAATAATCAACATTGATCATCCTTATGTATTGCCTTGAAATTTGTTTCAAACTCACTTTGAACTCAACGTTCTGATGGAAAAGATCACACATGTTGAACCAATGCACCAGCAAGCAGCTACGCTCTCTTTATGAAAATTTGTAACCTATCGACCTGATTCTGTGAGCGCTCTGGTTATGGAGCTCCTTATCATAGTTTGCCTAACTCTGAAATTCATGTTACGTATTTTTCTCGCGAGCAATCATTGGAATGTTGCTGTTTTGGCTATTGTTGTTGTACATTATTCAATTTGGTGCCTGGTCTTTGATTCTTTAGTGGTTATGTTTGCAGAATTTTTATTGACTCTAATAGCAGAGGGTGCGCCAGGATTTGCCCGAATGAAGTCCAGGTTCCCGTATAAGAGGGCTATATAACAGAACAGAGGGTATCGTTCTGGGCAAAATACTGCAAGACAGGAAGGTAGGAGGCTAACCCTACCCGACATGAAGGTTACTACCCCCTCTGCCCCCTTCCTCTGCCCCCTCTTCTGCCCCACTCCACTGCCCAAATGCCCAGAGATGCCTGAACCTGGAAGGGAAAGGGAAATTGGGGCAAATGTGTCAAAAGATTACCAAAAACTCACAAAACGTGTCTCAGTCTTCATGATTCACTAAACGAGAACAACATGGCTTGTATTTTGGTTTCTAAAATTGATCTGTTTGTTAAGCTTTTGGGGAAGAAGCAAGCGCTTACAGCCGATGAACCAACAGCCAATCACGCTCCTTAAAATAAGGGAAGTCGAGTGAAGCCTCGATACCTGATTTTTATGAGGATTATGGCTAACAATTCTAAGGGAGTTTCTAGATCTGTTTCACAGTTGTCTCATAGTTTTCTGTTTCATAGATTTCTTAGAAAGAAATTGAGGGAAATTAATTATCCCACTCACTGCTGGGACCAGTGTATCCAGGAGCACAATGGCACTCGTAGGTGTCACCAGAGTTGCTGCAAGTAGCACCATTTTTGCAAGGTGAGCTGGCGCAATGATCAATTGAAGCCAGATCCTATTAAAATCAAGACAAGTAATCCAATGGAAGAGGGTAACTAATTCTTATCTGTTAAAACATAAACTGAAAATTAAATTCCTACTTTAAATCAAAATGCTGTTAAGAAATGTTACGCCGACCTTTTACAAGTACATATATGTATTTAATGATTTGAAACTTAATTTGCCGTTGAGGCGGATAAATTTTGAATTCAAATCATTACAAGAATTCAGAGTAAAGTGTACAGTGATAGTAAAGTCAGATTGTAGCAGCAGTTGGGTATGTGTTAAAATATTACTTTACATCAATTATATAAGTATCGTTCACTTCATCCCGCCACGCAAGTTATGTAATGTCTGCTTGAGTTGACATAGCATTTAATCCTAAAGTTGTGCCCTATGGGACAAGGCAAACTGCACAACAGTATTGCACACTTTAGAGCAAAAGAACGTTTGGTATATTCGAATTGAACACTAAGTTAATAATCTAGTAGTTTGAGCTTTTAACAGATAGAATCAGCTAAGTAGAGACCAAAAGGCAACAATGATTTTGCCCATTTTTCTTGGTTCTTCATTAATTTCCGTCTTTGCTCAATTATGTAACTATCATAATTTTTAAACTCGCAAATACCTAAAAATGGGCTTAGCATCTCTATCTATTAAAAATATCAACATGTGAATAACATACTATAGGGGTTAATTATTTGGGAAGCTCACATAAGATTCAAAAAGCAACTAACCTCAAAGATCATTGCTTTCCAATCTTCTTGATCAGGAACAACAATATAGTCAGCAATGCCTGTAAATACTTCACAATTTTCTATGTGCTTTGCATTCTTCTTATAGTTAAGCAGTCTGCATTTCTTTCTTAAACATCGATGCGTGCATTGAATTTCACTATGTACAATAAATGCTTCCATGGCAGCTCGAGGACAGTTGAATTTAGCGTTCATAAAAACGTCTTTTACGGAACCGTTGTCCAAAACCACATATTTAGTGAAAATGAAAACCAGCGTAAGTTTAATCGTTACCGTCACCATACTAGCTGGAATTGAAGAATAACCAAATTCAGAGCCTTAAAAAAGGAATGTCTTCATTGAATTAAACCAGGAAATAGTTCTTGACAATTGATTTAGGTTTGTTACATGTTATAATGGGCTGAAAGTTTGAGCCTTTTGTAAGTCTTCCTAGTAGTAAGACTTTCTAACGTTTTGTTATCTCCTCTCTTGTGTAACTTGTGTCTTTGTACATTTATTGTTTGTTATCTTTTGCTGTCGGAATCACTTGTTATTTGCTTTTTACCATTTGTATCATGTCTTTATACTATTTGAATGTAATATCTATTCGAATCTCTATATAATGTTGTGGTCACAGTTTACTATGTATTTCCATGCTCCCCTTGGCATTGTCTTGTAACAATTGTTTGTTTATGGTAAGATTTTATCATTATTTTAAAAAGGTTTTGAGGGGGAGTTGGCCTAACTCTACCGGCATTGTCTTTACTTTATTATGCACTCCTTCCACTCTTCGTGTATTCTGCCGATAGTTAAAGAGGTTGAACGTTCATTTTCTTTATAATTGAGATTAGCATTTGTCCGTCTGCAAAAATGAATTTAAAGCCATGGAAAAAAGAGCCATTGTACCAAATTAAAGCAGCTTCTCATAATCTTCGTGCAAGCAAGCAAGAATGAGCTTTATGATTAAGAATCTGATTAGCCCCCTCTCTGCCCTTGCGTTGATAGCCTTTAGTCGTTTCAAATGATAAAAGAAAGCGAAATTGCTCGGTATGACGACCTTAGTTAAGTTTGGTTGTAAAACCTTATCATCAGCCGCGACACCAGCCGTGATGACGATAGGGTTCTGGCCACGCCCATAACTTTTTCGGAAACGCCCTTTTGAAAACAGGTACTCTTTTAGAAATTGTTAACAAAGGTCCAATATTTTTTGCGATCAATTTAGAATACAGTTTGTGACTATGAAACGAAGTTTGATAAGAACTGACTCCTATCCTAGAGAATTGACAAATCTTCATTACCATGTTGTCATAACCGACCCATTTTTTGATCTCCTTCAAAGTAGATCCAGTTTAGATCCGATCCACTTTTGCTCATGCTAACATAGTCTTAAGTAGAGACAGTGTGCATAGCATAAGCCATTCGTAGCTACGATATGTGTTTCTCAAAAGTCCTGTACTACCTCATGATAAATGCCTTTCAGTCTTTTCAAAGCGCTAGTCACAGTCTATTCAGCAAATTATAAATCTTACCTATTTGAAAGTAGCTTGATCTAAACTGCATCTTGTCTTCAAAAGCTTCTTACTACTAGAAAATAGACTTCCAAAGTGATGGCTTTGTGTGTTTGTAAATTCAATCTTGGAGAATTAATTGTTACAAAACAATAAGGGAACCTGTTTTTTGGATTGGTATTTGTAAATTACTGGACATCTTATGACTGATATTGCTGGTGTGGCCTTTGAAAGCAGATTGAATCAAAGGGAATGGACATATGCTAATTTCATGATTGTATTGAAAACCTGACGATCGGTTGGCATCATTTACAAACAAAAAGTAGTTTCGAAAGTTTACATGATCTATTTGGTGTGATTTACATTGATTTCTTTCAATTGTTGCTAGTAAAGTTGAGAAAAAAACTATTGGGTTGCCTAGCAGATTTTGAGGAATGCTTGCGACGATGTATATGAATAAGCTACCTCATTTGGAACCTACAAATGCAAATACGACAAATTCCAATGAATAATCTTTTGCCCCGGCAAGCGAAGTTTCATAAGAGTATTACATGTATACAGTGTTGTGTAAATTGATAGCTATGGGGAAAATAAGAAAGGGTACACTTTCTACATATTTCTGTTTACCAGTGTAAATATGAATTACTCTGATGATGCCAATGTGATAAAAAAATTTTGTTATATTTGTTTTGTTTTGTTATACTTGAATTTTGGCATACTTACCCATTTTACCCCAACCGAGAAGACTCCGCGACTTGTCCAAACAAGCCGACCCCTTGAATAAGTGATTAAGTTGTGCGCGCGTTCCATGAGATAGTTCAGTTCTTGAAGCATTCCAAGGTGAAGATGTTTATCTAGATGTTCCCGACCTGTCAATTGCCTAAATCATTCTTTGAAGATGAGGATCCTACCATTTTCTGATTCTTCATTAAACTGGACATAAGTTATTGTACCTTTCAGCAATTGGTAGCTGCTAGCTATCCATTTTGTCAGATTTCAGCTGAAGCAACCCCCGAAAAAAACTACCTATTTCGTAACAATCAAACCTTAGAAACAGGCACGCCGGAGCCGGGGGGGAGGGGGCTGGAGGGCTGTAGTCCCCGCGCTTTTTTGCTACTTTGTTATGTTGGACGTTGAAGGCGTGTGCTTCCAATCGCACTTCACAAAGGGCAATGTGACCTATGCCTGTTGCACTTGTGTTTTTCTTGCCATTATCCCCATCACAAAGCTTGGGCATGTCTTGACCTCTTTATCAATTTCTTAGGAGCAGCAGCATAAACTTGATTGACCACGCCCTTATAGGGCCACGCCCCTCACTCTAAAATATGCTCCGGCGTCCCTGAGAAATAAGACTCTTGGCCTCGATCCGCAATTACATCGGCATTGTAGTGAGGCAGACTCGTGCGTTGAGTCTTCTTTTTCCAATAATGGAGGGAAAGAAAGGAGTACAAGGTCCGCCAGTAAAAGGCCGTGGACGAGGACGTGGTATCGTTGCTCCTAGAGTAGCAGTAGCCCCGGGGCTGCAAGAACCTAAGGAAAAATCTGTAAAGGATTTAGTGAAGGAGCTGCAGCCAAGCAACTTGAAATCAACCGTGGAGTTTCTAACTGTTAGGCCAATGACGAGTGAACGGCACCAAGACTTATTGGATAAAGCTGTTGAAGAAGTCTGTGAAAGAATGCTAGAAAACATTGAATTTGTAGATATTGGAGCAGAACTTTTGAAATATTTATGGGATGCTAAACTCCCTGATAGTGTTTCCATTCGCAAGCCTTTACTCACAAGAATTCAAACAATTTATCGAGCTAGAAATAATTTAACGGAAACGGAGTTTCAGAATTATGCTGCACTTCTCTGTGAACTATTTGGATGTCTCACCATAGGAGACCAGCCTCTTGCTGCACTCACAGGACCTGTATATGCATTACTGCACGAACTGCTTGTTGATAGAGGAAAATCTCAAAACAACATACTGACGTTTCATATGCTAATTCTCAAGCACGGGCTTCTCCTTGAGAAACAGGAAAAGGTGAGCGAAAACCACAGAATGAAAGACTTTGAAATTATTTTGCAAAATTGAAGCTTTTAAGCAAATTGGCTTGGATAAGAACACTTGCCAATAGATTGGAAGATACCAGATAGGAAGTTTTGTATCCACAAAGGAACTGTTAAAGCAGAGGTCCCAATCTATGCAGAAAGTTTGAAATAAATATTCTTATGCTAAGAAAATTCATTTTTGAAGGAAGAGAAACATATGTCACACCCTGTTGCCAACACACCCTAAAGCCACACATTACTGTCTGTGAATCAACATTGTGCACCCTCCCACATTATATATTGTTTAGCTCCACCCCTTTCTTTTCATTAATCAATATGAACAATAATAACAAGGCCACTACCACCCAACTTCCTTTTAGCTAAAGGGGTACTTTTCTAAAATGCTATACAATCACATCAAATATGCCCTTATAACAAACAACGTTTTTAATAGTTGTTCCTCATAGACTTGATGAAAATCATCTGTATGGCACTCAGAACCAATTTGCTTTTCATACTACAGACATCAACAAATGGAGAAACTTATTTTCTCATTATGTGTTTCAACTTTGTCTGAAAACATGTAAACTGAAAAAAATTTGAGTTATGGAAATGGTTTTGTAGAAGCATGGAGATATACAGTTACTGCAGGTTGGAGAAAATAGAGAACATAATGTGGTACAACAAGAGATAGAAGAGTGTGTGAGAAAAGCTTGAAAGCATTGTGTCACATGTGCTGAGTCATTGTTTTCCTGGTACATTCTATCTGGTGCACCCAACCTAATTACATGGATATTGTCTAATTGATTTTGATAGAGTACCACTATATTTTCAGATTGAATCAACCTTTTGTTGTTAAGACGAGCATTGACGATAAATTTGCACTAAAATGAAACTTTGTGACAATTTGTCTTAATTTCAAATGCAACCTTAATTTCAAATTGTTTGTCTTTCTACAGTTTTGATACCTAAATTTCTAGCAAAATGGGCATCTAAGTTTATGTAAGAACAATGACTCTACATACATTTTCCTCAGAAACAGTTTAGAGATGACTTAAAACCACCATGAAAAATATTGATAGAGAGCGTCCTCTTCTTGATTACTTTACTCTCAGAGAGTTCCTTCTACTGAAATTTCTCTTCTATGAAGTCATTCCTGGTTTGTGTAATTATGTAGCTTAATTATTTATGCATTCAGCGATTAAGTTATGAGTATTCATATTTGCTTCAGAAAACATGTCATTTTAGTGTTTACAATGATAATCAACTGAACTGAACAGAACCTCAACTTATAAAGACCACTTTGTACAACTTTAACCCCCAATTTTATCCTAAATTGAATTGTTATACCAGATTCAAAAGTTTAGGTTTCTTTTTTAGGTTAAAATGACAGAATTGCTAGAAAAAGTTAGAGATATGGCCATTGCAGATGAAAAAAGCAAGGTTCATTTGTGTGTATTTTTAGAAATTATTGAGTTACATGCCTGTGGCTGGAAGCTACCAGATGATGTACAAAGATATTACGAAGATGCTTTGGGAGAGGTCATGTCCACAATTTGAACAACTAACTGCAATAAATACCTTAGGTACTTGAACAATTGAAGTTTTATATTGTTCAGATAATGATTGTATTGATGATCTTATCATATCTTATCTTATCAGTAATGGTCTTCATATAAACATATAATAAATGTATTTGTAAATAACCCAGATATCCTGATAGCTTTAACAGGCTTTCACAGATTTAACAAAAATACAGGCTTTTGCTATATAAGGGCTTGTTAGGACACTTTTAATTCACAAAGCCAAAACTATTTTTCATGGTAGCTAAATATCACCAATACTGGCACTAAAGAAAGCCCTTCAGATGTATTTGATTTGCTTACGGTCTTTATACTCAAATTCTATTTTTTATTGTTCAAGACTGCTTAATTAAATACCTCTAAAGTTCTCTGTTTTCTTTTTTGTGTATAATCTTATATAATTTATATAACCGCAAAAACCTCGACAAAGTTTAGGGAACTGTTTTTATTGGTAAAAGGTCATTTCGAATCTAGATTTTCACTGTTTGAGCTATCCCTGCCATTGTTTGTCCAAAAAGCTTCTCAAGAATCTCATTGGTAGGTGCAGCAAAAACATACAAATATATAGTGGTGCTGTTTTAAATAATCCCAATAAGGTGGTTACAGGGAAGCCAAAGGTGTTACATAGATTTTACAAGCCTAGCACTTTTGAAATCAACTACCGGGGGGGGGGGGGGGGTAGTCATTTTCAGCAACCCCTATACAAGGCCCCTCTACAATGAGATGACCTTTTAAGAAGCTGATCAATTTAATAATATTTTATTCCTTTGGTTTTTGTTGTGTTTCTAAACACTGTTACATTGGATAAGTTAGGTCCTACCCATCATGTCTATGACGACATCTCCAAATGTAATCTATGACGTATCACATTGTTTGTTAACTCTTTCATTCTGGGGGACCACGTGGCCCTTTGATCTTCTGCAAGAATTTTTAACCTTTTAGGAGAAGAGTTTATACTTCCATAGCTTGATTCATGCTTAATTTAATGTTTGCAAGGTTTCTTTGCTTCAGCCACATCGTTTATAGCACCCCTTGAAATCTAATCAAATGTTTTAGTTGCTACAGTACAACTATATTATAACCGGGCGTAAAGGGTTAATTAGTTTCTATTTCTATCGTTCTGTTCTTGTTGTTGTTATAAGTCTTTCGTTCGTTTAGCGTTGGAAATCTTTCGTTTAGCGTCTGTTCGGGTCCTGCCCCTTAACCTAGATCATTTTAATGCTATATTAACCATCAGAATTTAAGAACCCTTTCCATAACGATAGCATGAAAAGTTTAATGGCAAATCCTCATTGGTTGCCTATTTTCAAACCTGGCATAAGCCACGTTGACAGTGTCTTTTGGCAAAGACTTAAGAGCCAGGGGGTGCACAAGATAAGGGATAAAGACCCCCTGTCCTGCTCACAGAACAACTTCTTCTTCTGCCTTTGCGAAACTAGGTTTTCCCTCAAAATGGCGAGGACAAAGTACGAAACAAAAAAACAAAAGCAATGGTATGAATAATTACGGCCCTTATCTATTATTCAATATCCTAAAACGTTACCAAATAGCAGAGGGTGCTCCTCACAACATGCGTTCCCTCGTTTTTTAAAATGCTTCCTACGTTCTTGCCTTGAAGTGGTAGACATCCAACAACGTACGTTTTTAAGAGATATTTCAAGAGTATTGAACCTGAGAATTGATTCTTAAGTTCCACTCGCATATCAAGGGCTTGGTAATTCGATAATTTTTGGATATCAATTTTGGATAGATTTGACTAATTGCTCTTTCCTTGTTTTGTTAGTTTGCATATTTAGAACGTTTAAGAATTTAAAGAGCTTGTAAGATGCAAAAACTTGATAATCCTAATTAAAACCATTATATTTTCATGGCTGCACAAACATACTTGACCATTTTTCTTTGTCGATATTCCTTTGCTGCCGCAGTTGGGCTATTATGAACAGAAAATATTGATATATAGTTAGTGATATGGCAAGCTGTTTAAAGACAGTGAAGCAATCCTATTCAAGATCATGTTTTGGATTATGAAGAGAGCTTTATTATCCAATGATTTCAAGAAAAGTTGGCTCATGATAATCCAAAAGAAGATTCAAAATTGAAAGTGCGTGCAATAGCCTTTAAACAGCTTGTGATATCACTTATCAGAAATACCTTTTTCTCTTTCGATAGCTCAATTAAGGCAGCAAAGAAATGCAAATTTGCAGAAATTGTCGAAGTTTGTTTAAACAGTCATGAAAAAAAGTTAGTTTTAGCAATTATTATCAAATATTTGCTTCTGTCCTATTTATATTCTAGTTGTTATAAATATAAAAGTACAACTTGCAAACTATCGCTAAAGAGTTGGTAGATGACAAGAGGCAATATCTGTAAGTATTGAGGCATTTTATACTTCCCTTGTATTGCGTACGAAGCAAGTGAAAGTTTGGAATTATAATTAGAGGTGGTGCAAACAATTCCAAAAGACTGCCAAGTGAACATCTGGCGGAGAAATTAAGATTAAAACAGCACCCAAAAAGATTGGCTTTGGAGGGGAACCAACCTTCACAATTGATAGGAAATTGGTAGCAAAAGTCTTAGGCTGGAAACCTCAAAGCAGTTGGTAAAGCAGAACTTTTAATGAGTGTTCCAACGACATTGGCAGGACTTGCACATTACATGATTTTTTGTTTGTGAGGAGGAAATAATGATCCCAGTATCATATCAGTTTCAGTTTTGTGCAATTTATAAGTTCTTGCAACATAATTCTTAATTCATTAATTGATTGATAAATTAGCATTAAACTCTTCATCATATTGTTTGATATTTTTGCAGACTATCAGGTGCTGAAGTCAAGATGAAGTTCATTGCAGGATTCTTGTTTGCAACATTATGCGTGCTGAGCATTCAAGGTTATCGTTTCTTTTAATATAAAAAATTGATCGACCTACCTCAGTTTGTAAAATCGGATTTTGAGCATTTCACAATTTTCAGTAACCGTAGTTATCTACAAGCCACTTTCGATTATAAGCCGCAGTCGTAAAACCCGTTACTTTTGCAAAGTAACACCCGAATTTTGATTCACTTAAGGTTTTTTTTTCAAATTTGTTAAACAAGATTGCCCTATCTGCCTAAAACGTCTGTTCTTCAGAGGGCCGTGGCAAAACTGTATGACAATCAGAGACCGGAAAGCATCACTCTTCCACGGCTGGTACTGAAAACAAAAGATATTGCAAGGCCATACCCAGATCACCTCCTTTTTTAGTTGTTAAATGAGGAAGGGTGATGAATTTGTGCCACTAGGTCGGAGGGTGGTTCAAAACTTTCCTGAGCTCTGATTCCAACTACACTATATCAAGAAGAAAGTTATTTAGAATTAGGACTTGTCACGAGAAATTGAAAAGTTATTTATTAAAACGTTCTTTTTCAAAATTAGACAGAAGAGGGACTGGTCTTCATTCATTTATTCATTCACTCATTCATTCATTCATTCATTTACTCACTCACTCATTCATTCATTCATTCTCTCATTCTCTCATTCATTCATTCATTCATTCATTCTCTCATTCTCTCATTCATTCATTCATTCATTCATTCTTTCCAGATTCATCCATACAAATTCAATAGGTTGAGTATCTCACAGGCCCAAACGTTTATACGATTACCTAGTCACTCGAGGATAATTGGATCTCGGCCGTTACATGTTTAAACTTTTTGGTCTTCTCCTTCTAGGCAAATCGGTTGGGAAATCAAAAAGCAGTGAAATTATCGAAGGAGATATTGTTTTAACAGACGAGACAAGAAAGATTGTTGAGGGAGAAAATACATTTGATGCAATTGCATCACAAGCAAAGAAATGGCCCGGTGCTGTTATACCATACGTCTTTGATTATTACTTCGGTAAGTTTCATCATTTCAATTACGACTCTTGGATTTCGATTGTATAAACAAAAAGATCCCGTTCACTGAATTTGGCCCTGTTACCAAGCATCGGGCGACGGGGCCCATTGAAGATGAGCAGCAAAGTTTTTGATAACAAAAGTTTTTGAGATATATTAGACAAGCAGCTTAGATTTTTCATAGATTCGCTTATTGGTATCAATGAGTATCCAAGATTGACTTTATTTCTCTACGTAAATGTCTTTAAAACATTGCCAACTCTTTCACTTGCCTCTCCAATGTAGAAAGAATCTACCATTTCTGCCCTTGTTTTTTAGATAACAACAGAAGGCAGGTTGTTCAACAGGCAATTGACGAATTTAAAAAACATACTTGCATCAAATTTGTACCAAGAACAACTCAAACAGGCTACGTTCGATTCATGATCGGCGGAGGGTATGTTGTTTGATTACAGGCACAATACTGGCCTTCACTTTATACACAATCTAAGGTAAAAATAAACAAAGGAATAGCATTGGGTAGCCTTGGTACCAATGAAAAAAAGGGAAGGCATGTGGAGAAGAGAAATGCAAGAGATCTTTGCAGATCTTTGTTCTGTTAATTTTGTGCAACCTCTTGTCCAAAGATATTAACGAAATAACCTTTTTGTAGATGCTACTCTCAAATCGGAAGGACAGGGTATGCTCAAGACATTTCAATTGGACAGAACTGTAATTATAAAGGCATTGTGATGCACGAAATGATGCATGCTGCTGGATTCTGGCATGAGCAATCACGCTTGGACAGAGACAACTATGTCACTATATACTGGAACAACATTCAGAAATGTAAGTGGCATGTAATGTAATGTAATGTAATGTGAATTAATGTAATGTGATGTAATGTAATGTGATGTAATGTAATGTAATGTAATGTAAATGTAAGTGGAAGAGCACAAATCGGTACTCAGTTTATAGGTAGATGACTTTCTGCTTATAGCTAATAGCAGAGTATAACAAACATTGTTTTATCTCTTACTTTTCAGATCCAAATGATATGTCATACAATTTCCGAAAATATTCCCACGGAGAGGCTGACTATTATGGCGAACCATACGACTATGATTCATTGATGCATTACGGGAATAGTGCTTTCAGTTCAAATGGATACGCAACAATTGTTGCCAAAAGTAATCCATCCAGAGTACTAGGCCAGAGAAACGGATTTAGTGCCACTGATATCAGACAACTCAACAAGCTGTATTGTGGAGGATTAGGTATGCAACTGCACCAATTTTCTCAGTTAAAGGGCCTACCTCGCCTCGCAAGAGGGGTAAAAATATTTCAGAAATGAAATTGAATATTTAGAGCGAGGAAAAGAACGGGAATTTCTAGAAACCAGGGGACACATTTTTTCTTTCTTTGCCCCGCTGACTGCGGCTTAATGAACATATCTTGGAATTGTAAATGCACTTTTTGGTAAGATTGGGAAGTACCTAGTATACAATCCTATCTTGTGCAATTAAACAATGATTTGAGTTATAACTTTGATAGTTGAGAAGAAGTTGCGTTTTTTCTGTGAAAATAAAAAATCCCCCTTGGGTGGGCTTATTTGAGGGGGCCTATTAGAGGTTAGAGGCTCGATCGAGGACTTACGGTATTCCATTCGTTATGAACTTTTATCAAGTTGCATTTCAAGGGAAAAATGACAAGAAATTTTTTTAATGTTTTACCTCTTCAGGTTCCAATTGCGTTGATAACAATGGCTATTGTGCATATTGGGCAAGTATTGGTGAATGCACAAAGAACCCCAATTACATGCTTGTCAACTGCAAGAAGAGTTGCAACCGCTGCTGAAAACTCCTCTGAGAAAATAATATGTACAAGAAGCATGCAGAAAAGACTTAAATTTCTGTTATTGCAAACTATGCTTGCTTGATTTATTGAAAATATATGATACAAAGCTGCGAAATATTGTATTTTGTTGTATGCCTCTTTAAACAACTTGTTTGCTTTGGAAATGTAGGGTTGATAAGGAATGATGGAAGTTCTAGCTCAAGCAGATTGGAAAAGTTTACAAATATCAAATCTTTCACAAAATTATTACGCTGAATTAGAATGCCTGTTACATTATGTTTTCCTAGATATGGCAAGCATAAACAGGCCTAGATATGGCCAGTAGGTTTAGGCCTAAGTACAAAGTAATTTTATTTGCAAACTGTCAGTCGTTATTTTAAAATATATTAGTCATGATTTTAAAATATATGCTCTTGTACGCCATCCATGCCATGAAGTCAAATTTTGTTTTCATTTCTATCCTTATCAAACTGACAACAGTCAAAGAGGTCATTCATCGAGTATCGGTTGGGTATGGGAGTGCCTCGGCCATTTCTATGACAAACCGTCACAAAAGTTTTAGGAGTTGGCTTGCTCAAGCACGTAGACAAAATGTAGCAGAGATTAATTTCTTTTTATACATCTATTCTATGAATTTCATTTGCAAGAAGATTTCATTTTTTCCTACAACAAAGTTGTTTCATTCGTTTCATTTATGGAGTTAGTTAAACAATTTGACTGGACTGGTTTTTAGTTGTGTACAACAGCATATTCTAAACATAATCCTAGAAAGGGAAGGGGGGTGGTATTTCTTTTGCCAATAGAGATAGAAAAGCAGTTTAGCATGATAGTCTAATGTCTGTTCGTGTCTCAAAACGATTTCGAAATCAGGCAGAATTTTGAATTTTTACTTTTTACATTCTTATAAAAGAATTCGAAATAATTTTTAAAGATATTAATACATAAAAGAAATACATAATAGAATTGTCTGTGGGTATGTACTTTTTTTCTACTCGTTTATTTACAGAAGCTAACAATATAAATATTATCTAAATGTATACAAGTTAAGTAGCCCAAATTGAATGAACGATAAACAAAAGCAATAAACAAAAAACTGAAATAATACGATCCAGAAGAACAATCACGATAAAATTTAAGATGAAAATATAGTTTCTTGTTGAAGAAAATTGCTAACCTTTCATCGCTTTTATCTTCTCATGAAATACACCTGTTTAAACTTTTCACAAAAGGAGGAAGCATTATGATGATAGATAATTGGGCTTATTTTTGAAAACACTTGTTTGAAAATTCGACAGTATTGTCATGTTATTTTGTGAGTAGCATTTCCCTCACACGTTCCCCCAGCTAGAGTTAATTTACCCCCGTCTTTGGCAATATTATATTTTGAATTTCCCGCTGGTACAACAGAGCATGCGTGGTGGAGACTTCATCTTGACAAATGGCGGCAAGCCCCCTGTGCATAAGAATGACGGCCTGTTCGAATGAACTCATGTTCTTTCAACTCGACCATTTCAAGCGCTTCAAGGCCAAAGACGCGTGGAAGGGATGATCATGGAGGCCATATTGTCTTACTGACACATTTTGATCAACGACACAGCCGTGAGTTCTTGCTTTATGCTACCCAGATGATGTTTAATTTCTTTTTCGCTTTTTAAATGGAAATAAATGCTGATAATCGAGTAAGATACAAGTTTGCTGTGGCGGATTTCGACCAGTTTAACGACAAGAACTTGTTGTTTCAATTTCTCTGAACGCAGGCCTTTCACACCAGCACTTGCTGGTTGACAACATTCGCCTTTCCGATGTTGCTTTGATCGACTTCGTATACTTTTGGTGCATCTGAACCTATGAAATGACGATTGATGCACTTTAATATGCTAATTCAACTTGGAAATATGACGTTTGTTGTAGGTTTCGGGAATATTATTCTCCTAATCTATGAATGTATTTTGCAAATCGATAAGTGTCGAGGCCTACGTTAGTTTCGAGAGTAGGAAGTCAGGATTCCTTTTTTTAATGACTGCTAAGGGAAATCCCTACTTCTCTGTACATTAGAACTTAACTTTACTTTGGACCAGAGAGGAGTTTTTGAGTATTACCAACAACGAATTAGAGTGGCTTTATAGGTAATAAATTATGATTAAATTCTTACAAAATCAATTAAAGGGGATTTGTACAACTTAATGTGCAATTTTGGTATTCACCTTGAACCCTGTACCATAAATAACTACGCCATGGGGCTTGCTCAGGTCTTACTGGAAACGATTTTTTCCAAGGCCCCCAATTTATTTTCAAAGAAGAATTCCAGAATTTTTTACACAAAACATAGTTATAGGGGGTTGTGACATTTTGTATGTTTATCAAATAAGAAATTGATGCAGATTTGAACAATGCATGAGCATTTCCACAATTTTACGGGGCATCATTGAGTGAGATTTTTTCCCCTGATATTGTGCAGAAAGGCCCTTGATCACAGACTGCACCATGTAATATACTCAGCATTTGAAATATGAAGAGATGGTACTGTGGTAATGTGTGTGATATATGAAGGAAGGAAATTAATTAATACCTCATGCATTAATAAATGTTATTTCATTGAAGAAAGAATAGAAAAATTATGATTGTTCTTATTCTATAATGTTTTGACACAGATTTCTATCAGCTCAAAAAAGGAAAAAACCATAAAACTATTTTGCTTTCAGTCATCCAGAAATCATAATGAGTGCTCAATTACCTCATGTACAGTATTTTGAAAAGGCACTGCAGATAGAGCCATTTCTCAGTTATGCTGAAAAGGTTTTCAAAGAGCCTGTCTCAAACCCAAGGTTAGTTATTTTGACATTATTTCTTACAATGTGTGTATCTTTAGACATTTTGCCCCTCCTGTTCACTGACATGATGTTTTACACACACATCAATTTAGATATTTATCAAGTTGTTTTACATTCTGTTGGCAGGTTTATTGATCAGCTGGGAAGTCGAATTAAGTTATATTCTGAAATTGCCTGAAATGGTAAATGTAGTAAACTACTGTCACTAAATGGGCTGCACAATACCAGTCTACCAACCTTTTAAAGGTTTAGCATATGCCAACAGGATTTGCTTATAACCATCAGACTTGTAGCACCGCTGTCCCTGGGGGGGGGGGGGGAGGCAAAGCTAGATTGATTGATTTATGCAAACAACCTACACCTCATTCTGCAATAGACTTTAGCATTTTCTTTTTTGGGGTAACTTTAGATCACTCATCTTGCCATCCTTTTAAAATGTCTGTTATAATTAGTTGTAATTTTAAACCAATGCTTTGCAGCTGTGACATAACTGTGTCTGTGTGACTCTCATATCTGATGACCATAATCCTCATTTTTGAAATACAAAATGCTCAATGACTGTGGATAACTTCTGCTGGAATGATTATTTAGCTGATTGTGAAGCTTTTACAAGATAGCATCAAGTTGTCAAGATCCTGGATTTTATTGAGAAATCAATTATACTGTTTAGTGAAATTAGGAATTTAAAACATTCCATGTTGTTGTTAAATCTTAAAAAAGCAAAAATTAAATGGTGGCATGGATGAGTGAGTAAGACGCAGGTGTACAAACCCAGGAACCTAGAGGGTTGTGGCTCAAGACCACTGCTGCACATCTTCTCAACAAAACTGTTCAGCCAATTAAGTTGTCCATTTTTCTGAGGTGAGTGAATAAGCACTCAGGAAAAATTCTTTGGGCTTAGGCCTTAGCATCCCAGGCCCACATCAGCTAAAACAAAGCTGCCATAACTCTAACCTGTGTTACCAAAATTGTTTGCTTCCCTAATGCTGTTAACTCTTGTAGTGCTCTGGGTATTTACCTATCCAATAGCAAATTGTTGGAATGGTAAACAAGTATAATTTATATATCATCATATGTAAGATGCATTGAAGTGTAGCATTAATCTATTTCATGTTTTTTACAGCAGTGATGATGATTCGGATAGTGACAATGATGATGAGGAGCTAGATTTTAATGAAAAGTCAAAACCCAAAAATGGATTTCTGTCAGCAAAGTATAGAGACAGCTTTAATAATGATGGTAAACACAAACCTTTTTTCTTTTATCCATCAGTTAATTTATAACTAGAAAGTACCATGGAATGCTCTATAGATAATTTGTTCCAAAGCACCTTTTAGCCTCCAGAAGTCATAGTAAAGGTTCTGTGCCACAGGATACCTTTGATTGGTTGTATTCATGATGAAAGGTGTCTTTATGGATAGGAAGAACCAACATCCTTTGGCAATGGACTGAGTGTTTTTACAACTTATATTTGAATATTTTAGTGCATAGATGTATAGGTGCATAGATCTATTTCTTAGACCAAGGTCATCCAAATTCTTACCATGTATCTAATGAAAGGCTCACATGTGAGGCACAGCACTTCCGTAAGATTTTTTCAAAGCAGGGTGATACGAATGGCGTAATCTGTTTTGCAGCAAGTTATTGTATCTTTAAATTGCTACTTAAAAATTTGCAAGGGGGAGAATTCTAATGATGATAAATTTGCAAGGGGGAGAAAACCACGAGCTATTGATATGATATTCAACTAAAGCCAGGCTATCAGCACATAGTTTTGCAAATAATTTTTTAATGAATTCCACTCCAAGGCAAAAGGGTATTTTATGCATCGTTCTTTCTACATTTGATTGTTAGAGGGTGTAAATAAGAGTTGCATGGTGGTAGTTAGCTGATTGGCAGCAGTTAGCCTTAAATAAAAATGTCCTTTGAACTATGATCATGTTGCAGTTATTCTTTATGATGCTGATCATTACTCTTTTGTAGAGTGGGAGACTGAAAAGGCAAACATGTATAACTTTGGAAGTGTCTCAGATGATAGAGGTTGGTTAAAGGTAGGAATACAAGTTTCTTTGCCAGTTGCTTAACTTGGGCAATAACAAGTCTTGAAGATGCCAAAAATGACAAGGATTTTAAAACAGCCTTTGTTCCTAGTCGGTTTGTTGTTGCTTCATAGATTTCAAAATAGGAAAATTTCACAAATCGTTAATCAGAATTTTTATATATAATTTGAATCAATCGCTCTCTTTAATTATCAGTAAAAATAGTAATTTTGTTGTGTTTGTTTTCTGCTCTGGCTGTTGTGTGTTGTTCTTTACATTTGCTATTAAGCAATACCTTCAAAGCCTTGTTAATATCATTTTGAATTAATCAGAATATTGGTTCTATTTAAAACATCTATTTCAGCGAAATGGATAAGGGGGCTAGTTTTTATTTTTGCAATTACTGTTTGGATTGGGGTTAGGTTTTTATCGCTTCAAATTAAGAAATTTTTGCCATCAATCTTGAATGCAATTTGATTTTTAAGGAGATTCTCCTAAGTGACAATTCAGATGAATCAGATGATGAAGAAGTAACAGATGATGATATCAAAGAAATGTTAAAAGATCATGTTAGAAGAAGGAAATTACATCAAAAGTTTCTAAGGTTATCTGAAGAGGTTTGTGCCATTGTTGTTTTGTTCATCTAATATGTTTTGTCAGTACCGCCCATGCATGGAAGACTGTCATGCCATGTGTGTTAGAAAGTGAGTGTGTCAACATCTATCCATCCTACAATGCATTCAGGAAATAATGCAAGTTTGTGATAGCAGAGTATGTTGTGGGTCATCATATTAAGGTTACAATGAAAACTGTTTTATAAAGGTTGTGATGCTGATATCTTGCCCCTGACTGTAAAGCTGCACTTTTGGGACAAAACATTTAATTTGAAAGAAGGCATCATTATTATTTCATTTGCATCCTTCCATTATTTTGGCACTCATCCGTCCTGCTAGGTTCTTGGACTCTGCCAGACAAATGAGCTTTAGCAAGAATTTGGATTCAAATAGCCAAAAAGCCTCATATATTCTATTGGTTCAATCTGTTTCATTGGATGCGAGTGATTGCACATGCACTCACCCATACACGCATGGAGCTAATAATGAGCGCAATAAACTGCATGCATTAAACGATTTTTTGTAATTTTTTCTTTTAATTGCTGTCTTGAAACATCATATAGTGTCCTGAATGTAGTCCACATGAAGGAATTAAGAATATTTTTACCACTAAGTAGAGAAGCATTTATGCATTTTGATAAAGATCCAAGATGTTTCGAAAAAGAAGCCTGAACTAGATTTAAAAATGGCATTATTGGTAGAATTGTGAATCATACACATGGATTCAGGTTTGTCTGGGGTTTTGTGTGGCACACATGGCATGTTCCTCATGAAACAGACTGTTAGTTGTTGACATTTCTGGCAGAATAAGGCAGACTGTATGGTGTATGTTTCGCATTTACCTACCATAGAGGTTTTTAATACTCAATTAGAAAGATCATAATTTTTAGCCTGGCAGATGTATTTTGCAATTGATTGCATATGACTTCTTTAGATTCAAGATGAGTATCATTACTATGGCTCAAGTTTGGTTATGGAACGTGATAGATTTGGTGAAATCCAGCGAAGGAAAAGGAAAGATCTCAAAGTGACGAAAAAGAAAGCGACATCAGGTAAGCATTTCAAATTGCAAAAGCAAAGATGCCAAAAGATCAAAATTTTTCTTGAAGTTTGGAAGATTTTTAAGCTAAACGTAAAGATCTATAATATGAAAGGGTTAGTCACAATTTTGCCACACTTTCTTCAATATTGCTTGCATTCAATACATTTATTACATAACATTTCATTGCATTACATTACATTACATTGCGGTACAATATGTTAGGTTACGTTACAGAACCCCGCATTGAATTACATTAATTACATTTATTAATATATAGGATTACATTAACTCAGTGCATAACGATCTATTGTGTTACGTTGCATTTCCATCACAAATCATTTGACCAAAACGTATACTGGAAATAAACAGTTTACTGTTTCCTTGGCTGTACAACCCAGGAGTGTTCTTTTGGTTGTTTAGCAAATAAATGGTTCTTTTGTGTTGTCAAACTAGTTGTATAACTACAAATCTTTTTCATTTGATTTGATTACCACCTGTTGCCTACTACTATTATTGTAAGACATTTCTGCTTTTAGATGTCACAGTATTGAAAAAGAAGCGATTAGCAGAGGTACTGCCTCATTTTATTTCAATGTTTCACAGTTATCTTGTTAAATGTATCAAGAATAAAGGGGTCAAATTTATTACCAGCTTGAGATGCGTCTATACATTTCATGACGTAATGGTATCCGAAACGTGTTCATATTAATTTGGCAGACCGTTTTAGGTTTTCAGATCTCATTTAGAATAATCATTGTTTCCTCTTTGATTGCAAGCAAACTTCACCAGGCCTTCCAGTATGCTTGTGATGACGTACATAGATGATAAATATGAGTCATGATACACTGCGAGGGCAACACTACCAAGAGCAACGACTTGTTATGTCATTAAATGTGGAACTGTGATCAATGAAGGCTATTCTCTCAGAGAAAATTTCCCCCACTAATACCTATAAACGTTGTAGTGTTTGAAAAAGTTAACTGCAGCTTGCTTGTGTATAGTTCAAGGGTGTAAGCACCCTCTGCATTATCACAAAAGCTTAAAACAACGCAACTGCTTGGAACACGTACCTAAGAATTAAAATTGAGCCTCGATATTACCTTGTTGATGTGCTCTTTGAGACGAAGAAAGTTTTTGTGCAATAATGGCCTACTTGAAGTATAAGATTTCAAACGTGTTTTCAGTAAATGTCGGTAAGTTGCTTCTGCAATGAGAAGGTTTATGAAGAAAAACACAACCTCTGAAATATATATATTTTAAAATGTTTGTCTAAAATGTGACTTTTCGCTAGATCGATGAAAAAAGAAGAAGAATGATGGAAGAGAAAATTGAGAAGAAGAGAATTCAGGTATTGAAAGAAAATGACAACAAAAGGAGAAAGCTATGGGTATTGATAGCAAGGAAAGAAATCCCAAAGGTGAGCCATGCATATTTATAAATCACGGTTTGCCTAGGGAGGTATGAAACGTTTTCACGATAACTCAACATAGCATGGTTTTATCTATGATCTTTTACGATTTGCTGTTGATGAAGCAATTGTATAGCCATGTATTGCAATCTTTGTTAACTTTGTAATGTAGTTTTGACGTAATCACCTAACAAGTCACTTCTGCGGCCATTCTAGCAATGCTGTGTTGTCGAATATCGGGACTTCTCGCTAGAGGACGCTGCTTATGGGCGTAGCAATTGCTTCCATGGCATGATATCCAGTAACTTTCAACGTCTTCTTTTTTATGTAACACCTATCTGCTGTTTTGTCTGTATGCCTTACCCCTACACTGTTGATTAATATTATCATCTTGATATTGGTTAGGTTGTAAAGCAAAGAAATACAAGCAAAGTCAATATACAATCATCCATCAAAAAGGTAGGGAAACTTTATTTTCTATCGTTTCGAGTTTCTCAGCATCGTTTTGAGACGGTTTGGCACCAGTGTCAATTTTATTGTTTTTCAATCAAAGCCAGTGGAGCCAAATCCAATATTTAAAATTCGACACTTTTTATCCACGAGTTTATTATTTTAAGTCATTTTCAATAATTCGGTTTTTTCAGCTTGCTCAAAATTGTCAAAAGGAGATCAAGAAGAGTGCTATCAAGTCGCAGAAGACCTCACGGGACTTTGCTCCCAGAGCAAAAAGGATGGTTAGAGAGGTGACGAATTTCTCTTTTTTTATTAGTTTTCAATCTATTCCCTCTTTGCTTATGAAATGCTTATAGTCACAAAAAGACTATCGAAAGGTGCATAGAATTGCATTTTATATCTGATGAAATACCACAGGGATCTTGGAAAAACATAACTATATGGCATTTAGCAATTAATTTGAAACAAATATCAAATTTTTCCATGGGGTATGTCAAGAACCCAGTCTATATTTATTCCATAGGGTTCGTCAAGAGTATGAAAAATTATTCAGTAAGAAAGTTTATTCATAATCCAGCAGTTTCGTTCGAACAACTTGTCTTTAATTTATTCGATAAAATACTTATGATGCTTGTATATCTCTTTGAATGCCTCAGATGCTTGTATACTGGAAAAGATTTGACAAAGTAGAGAAAGAGCATAGAAAGAAAGCAGAGAAGGAAGCCTTAGAACAGAGAAAGCAAGATGAAGAAATGAGAGAGGTACCAATTCTTACTGCAGTCTTTTTTGCGATATAAACATCGTTATTCTCAGTTGTAGGCCACTTGCTAGTGAATTGTGCAGTGTAGTAAACGGCATTTCATTTCATTCATTTCATTTCATTTTAAATTTTTTAGCCACGGTGGCCACGTGAGTCAAAGAACTAATTTACAGTGGGCCGTGTTTATAAAAGCATACATAATTAAAAGAAATTATTTACATAATAATCTTAACGACAAATTTAAGTATGTAAGAGAGCATTAGCATATCTCTCTTGCATAGCACAGCATAGCATAGCATAGCACAGCATAGATTAGCAAAGCATATCATAGCATAACATAGCATAGCATAGCATAGCATAGCATAGCATAGCATTGCATTGCATTGCATAGCATTGTATCGCATAGTATTGCATAGCATAGCAAAGCATAGCATAGCATAGATTAGCATAGCATAGCATAACATAGCATAGCATAGCATAGCATAGCATTTCATTGCATAGCATTGTATCGCATAGTATTGCATAGCATAGGATAGCATAGATTAGCATAGCAAAGCATAGCATAGCATAACATAGCATTGCATTGCATAGCATTGTATCGCATAGTATTGCAAAGCATAGCATTGATTAGCATAGCATAGATTAGCATAGCATAGCATAGCAGAGCATAGATTGGCATAGCATAGCACAGCATAGCATAGCATAGCATAGCATAGCATAGCATAGCAGAGCATAGATTGGCATAGCATAGCACAGCATAGCGTAACATAGCATTGCATAGCATAGCATAGCATAACATAGCACAGCACAGCACAGCATAGCACAGCATAGCACTCTATATTGCTTGATATAATATAAGTGGAGGTCATACAATAATGATACGGAACTGCCAAGTAAAAGTTTCTATCGATTGCTAGCAGAATTTTGCGCTTTTATTTCTTTGCATTAAAGTGTAAACACTTCGCAACACTGTGCAATATTTGTTAATGTTATGTTTATCACTAAAGGTTTGTTTCTTCTAACCTTAGATGAGACGGCAACAAAGAAAGTTGAACTTTCTTATTACTCAAACAGAGCTTTATGCTCATTTCATGAGTAGAAAAATGCGAGGAAAAGGTTTGTTTATGTTCTGTTGAAAATGAAACTATTAAACCGTAGATATAAGCAATTGATGTAACAAAAGCTCTGATTTCATTGGTAAATTCTCTTTGATTAAGAAAGTAAGAGAAGTAAGTATGACATGTATTGTGCACGTGGTCAACTTAGCCGTTGCCGTTGTTAGAAGTAAGCGGGGTCCTTGCAGCCTGCATCAAAAGCGTTGAAACTCGAATTTTGCTTCGAATACATTTAAAGTTTCACCGTCTGTGACGCAGGCTAGGTCGTTTCAAAATTTCAAAATGCTTTCATTTTGGTTGCAGAAAACTCTCGTGCCTTGGTAGGGGGTTTAAGCAATTAGCTAATCAGTGGAATGCCCTCGAAATAACTATACGACCATCTGATGTCTGAAACAGGTTGATGCACGTTTCCGTAACTGGTATGCGAGACATAGCGCAAGACAGATAGGTTTACTTAAGTGTATTTATTCTCTTTTTAGCTGGCATGCAAGACGTAACGCAAGATGACATTCTGAAAAAATTAGACGAGTCACCTTTACAGTCAAATGCCAAAAGTGTGCATGGCGGTGTACTTGTGAATACCGAAGACTTTGATGATTATGGTATGACTTTGATGTATCAGCTCGTTAGAGGGGTTAAACCTGTTGTCAGAGAAGGCGGTGAACGCTTTTTACTGGTATTTTTGGTTTTGAATAAAAGTAAGAATTTAGATAAAAGAAAGAAAGTTTGCACAAGTGAATGTTGGTGCCTGTTGTTTGTGTAAAGTGGAAGGGGTAGAGAGAGGGATGGTGGGATACTTAAATGGTGGGATCGTAGGATGGTGAAAGGAATGGGGGAAGGAATGAGGGAGGGATAAAGCGAAGGATAGAGGGAGATTCTACTAGAACCTTTGACATGATGAATTGGAGTAAGGAACGAAGAACCTGCACTGGACATTTTTAAAACTCAGTCGGATAAAAAAGAAATTGTGGTTCAGTGATAGTGTCAGTCTCTTCATAGAAATGCTAAATCTTGATACTAGAATTCATTTAAAAGTTGCTTGATTTCATAGCACTTTGATTTTAAATTTAGGTTCTTCATAGAGTGACGAGACAGAAGCTTAATTATTTCAACCACTTCAATAGTAGACATATGATTAAGATGACTAGATGCTGAAATTGTTTCATTCATTTCTATTATATTTTGCAGTGTCAGCTTTCTTTCACGGGAAAGTTGAGTGCGTACTTGATAAACTGAACTGAATCTATATAATGATTTGAATTTATATCGATTTCGTAGACCCTGAATCGATGAAGGCTCAGGCATTGATCAATGCTCAAAATGCTGTGATGCGGCAAGAGGAAAAGGTATCGTCCTGTTTTTCTATATTCGGGATTTTACCCTTCTCGTACATTGAAGAGATTATTTATCAAACCCTGATAACATCTTATTTACCGGGAATAGTTTAAGTAATTTTGTGGTGCTTCTATATGCAAAATAGTTGTTTTATTTAGGGCTTACATATTACCAGAAACTCTATTTTCTTTTCTATTTTAGACTACTTCGTTTGGCATTGTTCAAAAGAAAGCAGAACTGTCTCAGGAAAACTGTAAGTTTTTTATTAATGTTTTCAATCTAATACCGCCAGAGATATACCCGTTCCGGTACTCTGCATTACTCATTACTCTCTGCATTACTCACTACCCTAGGGATATTTGGGAGTTTTGAGTAGTTGCATTCTATTTCGATTGCAGTCGATGAAGGCTTCAGTCTTGCCAATCCAACCCTGGGCGTCAAAGAGGTTCCACAACCCAACTTGTTCTGTGGAAAGCTGAAAACCTATCAGCTGAAAGGAATGAATTGGTTGGCAAATCTATATGAGCAGGTATTTGAATGTATTTTTATAGAATTTTTATCTTGCAGATAAATAGTGTAAATCAAAGGTAGTCGCCTTTGTTTAGTTTCGCTTGCCTCGCCTTTTTTGTAAATTCGACATAAAACATACATTCTAAAGCACTTATAACTATACTTAAAAACTATTGGACCACAGTATGTGGACGATAACCCCATGGAAGCAGAAACTCATGTCTATCCCGGGGAATTTACTCCAAAAGAAACTCAACTAAAACTAGCATACTAATACTAACTAGCATCTAAATAAACAATAAATAAACTTTACAATATTTATTTTCAAAGGATTTTGGTGGCATTATGGCTTTCCTTGTTATGATTTGTGGTAGTATTGATGCTTGCTGTCTGCCAGTTCAATGGCCTAGAGACGACATCATTCCTAGGAAGTAGACTATTGAAGCGCTTCCCAATTAAATGAAACAAACGCTTACTTGCTTACTGCTGACAGTCACAACACCCATGTTATGGCAACTAATTCTACTTGTATATGATAAATGTGTATGGGAAATAAAGAAGCGATAGCTGACGGTAGTTGTGTCCACCGCTAACTTAAGAAGATCTTGTGGCTCATTAAACGTGCCTGGTTCCTAATGTAGTGCGAGGTAGCTTTAAATACAACAATGCTTTCGACCGGCAACACATTAACTCATGTTCATTTTCATTGAGCTGTATTCTTGGTTGTCATCAGATGCTTGGTAATATTAGAGGCATTTGATAATGTCCAATAAGGAATTTGAGTCATGTCGATGTAGGATATAATTATCATTTTGCGTCTGCTATTTAAGCATTTAAGGTAGATTTAAGCATTTAAGCTATTTAAGCATTTAAGCTTTGCTCCCAGTTATTCTTTTATTGTGAATTTTTTTCTTATCCTTTTTCGAAATTTTCAGGGTATCAACGGAATTCTTGCTGACGAAATGGGCCTTGGGAAAACAGTACAGAGCATTGCATTTTTGTCGTATCTAGCTGAGGTATTTACCTTGTTTGTTTGATACAGATGTTGCTTCTTAGATAATACACTTGTTCAAGGGTCCACGTAAGCTTTGTTTTCTCTTCATAAATCTCTGCAGGATTTCCATTGTGGTACCCTTTTTTTAGCGGAAAGAGACTCATGATCACCAGGTTCTCGCTATGAGTGGCACTTAAAGTTTACATTTGACTAATAGTGGCTCCAATGAATATTTGGTCAAAAACAGACTTTGTAGCTCTTGATGCCACATAAAGGTACTTTGTGCAAGGTTTTTGAATCCACTTGCTTCGCAGAACTGCCCGTAACACAAAGCAACTTCTGCTGTTCCTGCAAAAAGTACGACATCCTAATAACTGTACTTTGGTGCACTACCGGACTAGAAGGGTCCTAGACACTTCACTAAACAGCACGCAGACACTTGCAGAGCATCGCACCTTTATATGCGACGTTAATGAAGGAACGCAACTTATGATTCGCCTTTATTCGTCTGATAATTAGCGGTACTTGAAACGTTTTGTTTTGTTTGTAGGCTGATGACATTTGGGGACCCTTTCTTGTTGTCGCACCTGCATCAACTCTTCATAACTGGCAACAAGAAGTTTCACGATTTGTTCCAGAATTCAAGGTGTGTCATTTCTCTCTTATTACTCCTTTGTCTCACAGAGCCTTAGAAATAAGAATCGATGAACTTCTTTGTCTTGGACCGAATTTACCATACACATCATGTCTTGTTTTGATCACGCCTTTACCTTTTTTTTTTATTTGAGTAGTTGTAGCATATGATATTCCACATGGCACTATAGATATGTTGCTGCACCACATTTGTTAACCCCTGCGTGAAACCTAGATCGCTTATGAATCCATTATGTGATAAACTTACAGAAGTTATGTATTATTTCGTTCATTACTGGCTATAGCATTCGTGATTATTTTATCCTAAAGGTTTTGCCGTATTGGGGAAATCCAAGTGACCGAAAAAGTCTCAGAAAATTCTGGAATCAAAACCAGGCATTGATAAACACCAAGGAAAATGCGCCGTTTCATGTTTTGATAACAAGCTATCAGCTGGTGAGTTCAATTCTGTAAGATTTTGAAGCGTTTTCTGAAAATCTAAGAATTTAATTGAAATGATCTAATACTGAGCTGAGTTATAGAGTTATAGGGGTGGACTCGTTGTGGCCATGTGGTGTTCCAGTCTATTCAAGTTGAACGTGCCTAGGAAAATCGAGTTTAATATGGTGAAGTGGAATTAACAAAAGTCTTTTTGATGTTAGGTTGTTCAAGATGTTAGGTATTTCCAGCGCATCAAATGGCAATATTTGGTTTTGGATGAAGCTCAAGCCATTAAAAGTAGTTCCAGGTTAGATCTTATTTCTTGATCTGTTTGAAATGTAACTAATTTCAATATGAAATTTAATTGGCAAGCTTATTCATCTGTTAAGCATTAGAAAACATTGATTGAATAGATCGGCCTTACGTAGTTGAGGACACGTCTGTTATTAGCCCTATCAAGTACTCAAAAGCCTTTGAATCTTTATGACACAGATCCGGTTGTTATGAAGCAACATGCAACGCCACAATATGATGTTTTAAAGAAACCAAACTGCAAAATATACGGCGAAAATGCATTCTATGTCCTTTCCTACCATAATATTCATAAGTGACACTATCAGAATTTCACTTCATGTTTATCAACATTTTCTTCTCTTTACTTTGAATGGTTTTATGTGGGAGAGAAAGCCGGCAATTACACGCATCTTTTTTCTTCTTATGCGAAAATTTGCTGTTTTATCCCCCCCCCCCATTAAATCTTTTTCCTTTAAATTAAGATTTTTATGCTGATTTTTTCTTCTCATTCACGAGTGGAATTTGATTAGTCAGACTAATATCGGATATAGAACCTTATTGTCCTCATTATTTTTTTCTAGCGTGCGTTGGAAAATTCTGCTTGGCTTCAACTGCAGGAACCGACTGTTACTTACTGGAACGCCTATTCAAAATACAATGGCTGAGGTTGGCCTTTTCTAATATTTTTTGATAAGATCCCCATTAATTTTCTATAGTTCTTACGCAGGCAACTGTTCTGCTCTTTCCTGCTCTATTGCCTTCTAGTGAGAACAGAAATTTAATTTTAAGGGCTATTTTCTTAGACAAAATAAAAGCAATGATAGCTACCAGCTACAAATGTTGTGACATTCTTGGCGATTGAGGACACGAGGTCACTCATTCTTCACTTTGTACTCCACTTCATTCAAATCTAAACGTACAATATTTAGAAGAAGAAATTGATATAGCGACAACAATAGAGGAGATGCTGCTTTTGATATATTAAGCATTCCTGAAGTTTTTATGAAGGAAATTGTTGCTTTAAGTATGATTCTTTGCAACTGTTCCCAAAATTTGATTACCAAACATTTGATATCAACAGTATTTAGTCCATCAATATCTGAGCATTGGCATAAGGAATGTTAGTTTGCATGAATAAGGAAGTTCGCATTTGCAATAAGCAAAATGAGTAAAAGTAAATGAAGCGGAATAGGACATGTGATGTTTCTGGAATGGTTTCACACATCCATGCTGTTTCAAACATTCCAACTCAGTTTTTAATCACATCTTTTTCCATGTTTAATGCCACACATGGCGCTTTTCCCAGACAAATCTTATTCTTAGGTTGCTCATCTTAGCATTGCGCAAAGCTTTTGATGTTTTCAATTGCAGCCGTTTTCTATCGAATGTACCAGTTTTTCACCATGCGCTCTATAGCGTGGACAATATTTACTTAAGAGATTGCATCTAAAATAAAAAATCTTGCTTTAATGAAAATAATTTGAAATTGACTTGTCATAGTAAACAAAACTAAGGTCGATAACTAGCGTAAAATATACGAATTAGCTATAAAAAAAATGAGGATAGTAAGATATTTGGTTTTATTTTGCGCAAATTTCTCATGTTACTTGTAGAGAAAGTTAGGATTGTTGTTTTGATTTTTGTACACATAGAGATAATGTGATATTGCATTTTCTATAATAAGCTTAACTAGTTTATTAAATAAGAAACTTTCCGTTTTTTAATTCTTTGCACATGCCTTTTATATGTTAAATAGGCTCATTTGTCTAGGAGGAGTTGGTTGACAACACCTCTGTTTTTGAGTCCATTGTAATGGATTGTTCTATTGTTCGCTCTCCCTCATTAGCATATTAGGGACATTAGTATATAGGGACTTTTTTTTCTGATTATTCCCAGGCTGCTGTGACTAATATTGGAAGTTCCCCAAACTTTTTTGTGCTTCAAAACAATGTTATTCTTAAGGTTCTATTTTCACGATACTGTCATATTGTTGCCAAAGTTACTTTTCGACATATATATTTCCTTTTCGCAAGTATTTCACTAAAATTCTAGTTAAGTTACAACTTGGATCATGCGTTACGTCTAAAAAGCCCTCTCTTGAGGCAAAAGTTTGAAATAAGCACCCTCTCATTGATACCTGTTCTGAAATATGGTCGCTGCGAGGCCTGTTGTATACGCTTTTTTCGCTTTCTACCATTCTGATCGCCTCGACGCTCCTCGAATTGAAGCTTTTTCAAATTTCCCACCAGCTTTGGGCTTTGTTGCACTTTATCATGCCAACTCTGTTTGATGACCATGAAGAATTCAACGAATGGTTTTCAAAGGACATCGAAAGTCATGCTGAAAACAAATCGAACATTGACAAAAGTGAGTATGTTAAAAATTTTACTTGGTACTGAATCATTCTAGCTTAATTCTAGAATTCAGATCATATTTCTATAAACATATCAATTTTCACACAGTTTTTATGAGATCTCGCAGAAAAACGAATAGAAGTAATAGAAGTATGAATCAATTGTGTGCCTCATTGTGTAGTTTGATAATTGCACGGAACAGGGTTTTTTACAGATTGACCTTTGATGCAAACTAACTTCAGACGATCGTACACCTTAAAAATATCCTCTACTCCATTCCTTAACTTAAAGCTTACTTGAGGTCTTCCCTTCATTATTTTATTTTGTTATAAAGCTTGAAAGCAGTGGACCTGTTCTTAATTTCTTGCAGCCATTACGCTAAGCGGCCGTTTAAGTACAGTCAATGCTGCAGCATATGGCCAATCATGCTCTGCAAGAAAGCAGCATGTACCCTTTTGTGATCCATGGTATATGGCCATCAAATGACTTTATCCTGAAACCCCTGCACGGAATAAGTTTAAATCTTAGGGTACAAGCGTAAATTTATTGTTTTTGCATACTTAAGTGTGGCATTTCCCCAGTTAACATTGCCATCAGCAGATACATTAAGCTTTTATTGCCAAAATGCGCCTTATAAATGGCAGTGAACTTTATGCAGGAGAGCCCTTTGACTATATTTTACACATTTTATGATATGAGTCGGGCTAGCGATCAAGACCATGACCTACCTGCTCTGTGCAAACCGAACGCTTTACAACTCTATGATCTTAAACGCTGTTGCCTGTTTAACAGTCTTAATTATACATATAATCCGTGTTTTGGTCAATATTCTTACATTGTAAATAATTAAAGTTGAAAGAACATTTTTATTAAATATCATTATGCTGCAATTGATTTTGTTGTTTTAAAGCATTCAGTGCTTAAATGTCTCATTTGTTCTGTTTTACTATTTTTAGATCAATTATCGAGGCTGCACATGATCTTAAAGCCATTTATGTTGAGGAGGATAAAAAAGGATGTTGAAAATGAATTGTCTGACAAGGTATAATATTTACATGAATTTATGTCACGTTTTGTGTAAAGTGCCTGCTAGTTTCGCATAGATCAAGGATTGCCGTTGCTGTCATTGTCAATAGCAGGATTGCTCGATGGTCTCGGATACTGCATGAAGTGGCGATTACTTAGGCACCATTCGCAAAAGAACAGTGCAAAACCAACGGATGGAGGTATCTTCTAAATTTAACCTGGCATCACAGACCCCCAGTACAAGAATCCTGGCATTGAATTCCGTGTTTTAAAAGGACTACTGGGATTTATATTATATTGAGTAAAGTGTCTTTATGTTATCCGTAACATCGTTATTAATGTCATGTATCCAGCGTTTCACAGCTGTTTTGTAGGTCTATGTTAAAATTTGGGGATCGCCAAAATAGATTTTCCTCCTGTTACCGTCTTTGCTGTGTTGCATGTTTCAGCAGAACTTTGGTTACTGTAGAATCGCCTTAACTCGGACCTTCAGGGGGGGGGGGGCAGCAAATTTGCCCTACTTAGCGAATATCTGTGATATTCCAAGTCATCAAATCCAAAGGGGACAAGATATCTGTACGACCAAGCGAATGCCCGTGTTACCCAGGGTCCGAGTTAACGTGATTGTACTGTAGTAGTCCTCTTGTACAAAGAACTTTTGTATGTGATCCAAAAAAGTGAAATGATAGGACATGTTGATATTTCTTGTAGATTGAGATAAAGATTGAATGCGAAATGTCGCCAAGGCAAAGACTACTTTACCAAGCTGTGAAGAACAAGATTTCTATTGAAGATTTAGTTTCGCAATCAGTTTCAACTTCAACAACGAATCAATGTGTGAATACTTTGATGAATCTTGTAATGCAGTTCAGAAAGGTATATGCTATTCATTCATTCATCATTAATCAACTTTGATCAAATGGTCCTTTACACCTTCGGTAAATGGTGAAGGGCCGCGGTTTTTATACGCCGTACTTTGTTTATCATTGACATTACTTTACTTGAAGCCAAAACCCCAAATTTGCTATGAAAATCGGTTTTGCGAATCATTAATTAATTTTCTGCAAATGCTTCTGAATATTGAATGGTGAGCCTGGGACTCTGGGACTGTGGTCCGAAATGAAGCGATGATCTGTACTGCTATTTAACCATGCCAAGCATTTAATACGATTAAAGTTATTTAACTTCATTGATGAAGTTAATCGGACCACGCAACGTGTCTCTTATTCTTTTCGTCCCTTCGATTCGATCTGAATCTACGCTATACCAAGTATAATTTATGCTGCAGCAGCACTCTGATTTTTCTGCGCTCTTTTTCTCAAATATACTTCGGCAAAATGTGATAATCAAATCCATTGCTTTTCATCCAATTCCATGAAGCAAAATATGCAGTAACTGTAGTAACTCAAGGTGCTCCTAGTAACTGTAATATTATATACCTTATTCTAACTATGATTTCTTTGCTACATGTTTTTTTGTGTCCTCAATTAGTCTGTAAACTAAATATTTTGACACATTGATTCAGATTTTGATTGATTTGTTGATTGATTGAGTAGTTGATTTATTGATTGATTGATTGGATGATTTTTTGATTGATTGATTGATTAATTGATTAATTGATTGATTAATTGATTGATTGATTGATTGATTGATTAATTGATTGATTGATTGATTGATTGATTGATTGATTGATTGATTGATTGATTGATTGATTGATTGATTGATTGAACTTCCCAACATATTTCCGTGTAGGATTGCAAAGTAGTAGCGTTAATTTTCATTGTAACTTTGTATATTAACAGTAAAGAATTCTATTCCAGGTCTGCAACCATCCTGAGATTTTCGAAAGGCGAGACATCAGATCACCGTTATATTTTCGACTACCGGAATTTCAGTTACCTCGAATCTTGTATCACAGTGGTAATCAGAAACTTTGTTTTCCATTTTTTACCTTTTCCTGAGAAATTATGAATGTTTTGATGAACGACTGGGCCACATGAATTGCTTCTGTTGTTGGGAGGGTGTCAAAAGCCAACTGTTAGCTAAAATCATTGTGAAGATAATTAGCAAAGTATTGGTTACAATACCTAACCCTGGAAAATCAAACCAAACTGCTAATTAACAAGCATCAAAGACTAACTTTTTAAACAATCAATAGAAAAAACGGAAAAATGGCAAACACTTTCACGTTTAAAATGGTATTGTTAGCTTATGTATACCTTACAAAAACAAAACTCTTAGTATAATCTCAAAGTGCTGTTCAACTTTTCTTTGAACGCAGCTGTTGCTTTTAGAATCATAATTTTTTATAATGTTACCACGTCTTTAATAATTTTTCTGCGATTTTGCGCTGCAATCTACAGACATCTAAGAACGGGGAGGGCATCTCGCAAAACATCAATCAAATAACACAGTACTGGCTCAACAGCTGAACTCTTAAGAGATAACATCCATTCATTCAAAAGCATTTCAATGGCCTGGCTAGAATTTGACTGCGAAGCGAAAGTTTTTTATGCCGCGCATGCACTGTGAAGGGTAATACTACAATGGGTTAAAATTCTATTTTTTAGGCTTTATTGACAGAATGGATGTGTCTAAACACAAGTAAGTCCCAATTTTTTCCGTATCCTCTACTGGAAGCATGTAAAGTCTGTGCTCTCGGGATTTCTGTTCCACCGTTCTTCTTCTGTATGAATCTTGTAAACATCGTAAGCCACAGGTAACGCAAATAGCTGACTTTAAGCGAATTGAGGCAGGTTTTTGTCGTATGTTTCAAACTTTTGTAATTGGTTGCTTACCCTAAGTTTTTCAGCCTTTAGTTTGTTTTTGCTTTCCTTTCGTGTAGCAGAGAGTTCTCTAATAATCTTACATTAGACGTGGGTTTTATTGAATAGAAAGTCAAAGTATGTTTACTTTGTGTCGAAGAATACTCCCATATGATAACCTTGAGAGGGGCGTTAACCTTTTTTTACAGGGGGAAACTCAATTAAACTGATGCTTTGGCAAATAAACAATTCTTTTATTAGAGGGCCAGTACCTTCTGGGTCTGTGCCCCCCGTATTTTTGTTAAAAGAGGGCGTCTTGCAAATGAAATATCTGTTTATTAATTTTATCTTCCTGTTTAAATTTTATCTTATGTCACTCTTATCCGCTGTTCTAGGCTTCTTCGTGTAGAGATGAATATTTGGAACCCAGATTATATACAAAGTACACTGACAACGAAAAAGGGTAGGGAATTCAGAAGTCAATTATAGCTGCCACCCAATTATGTTCTTCTTTAGTCTTCGTTATTCCTGACAGATAGTGCAAAGCGGCAAAGTGAATTAGTTTGTGAATTAGTCATGCGCGCACATATTTTTTTTTCGATCTGCAACTGACTGTTTATTTCCATTAACTTTAAGGCCATAATCCAACGTTTCTCTATTTTATTGGAGAGTCTGACGAAAGCAGGTCGTTGCATTGAACTAACCTTTGTTACCCCATTTCCAACTGTGCAATTTTGAAATAAGCACCATTTGGAACGATGGCAAAAGAATTACATAAAAGCTGATAAAGACGAAGTTACAAGGCTATTCCTATCTTTCAAAGTGTATCTGAAAGTGAGAAAGATGTCTTTAAAAAGAAACTGATAAAATATGGATGAATATGCTGAATTATGATAAAAATACAGCCTATTCTTGTTTTAATTTAAATAGGCGATTTTAATAGCAGTGCTTCGTTCTCAAGAGCAGAAAGCACGACAAACTTATAAACTGTAAAATATAGTTAAATGGTTGTTTATTTTTAGGTGAATCATGCAATAGTTGTTTCTCCGTTGTAAGATTCATGAACCTTAGTCCTGCTGAAGTGGCAAAAATGTTTAGCAGTACTGTTTTCAGGTATTTGTGAATTTATGTTTCATAAACCAATGTGCACCACAATGCTGTTTTCTCTTGATTGTTTGCCTAGGGGGAATTTCAAATTCTTTTTCGGTATCTCCCTGAGTCTATGGTTTTACAGGAAGTTTATGTCAAGTTTATTCTTGCGCTTTTGAAACTCCAGATCAGTAAACCCCTAATTAACTTGTAATTGTTTGAACCTGCTTGATGTTGTTACTTAAAGTTAATTAATTTATATTTTGTTCCATCTCTGTGATAGTTGAATATAGTCTATGAAAACGTAATTTCGTGTCTACTATTTTTAATTGGCCTCCGGATTGTCCTGTTTATTTTGCTCCCTTTGTGTCAAAATCAAAGTGTTGTATGTTAATTTAAGAAGTGCTGTTTTTTCATTACGTGAAATTTCCTTTAATAGCTGTGCTACCCTTATTACGGTGTGGTTTGGACAACAGATTTTTCTTAATAGTTGTGACAGGTTTTGAAACACTTTTGTTGTAGTTTCCGTTTAACTTAGGGTTCTGAAACGTATTATCCAATCTGAAGGCTTCTTGTGAAGTATCATCCTTGCCTTTATCACAAAGAATATAAACTCACATTTTCAATTGTTATTTCTTGTTTCGGAAGTTATTTTTAATTATTATTTTGCATTAACGTTTATGCTGGTAGTTTACTTTGAAACTTGTAAAGACGTTTTTTTCGGGTATTTGTTTTTCATTAGGCCATTTAAATTGTTCCTTCATTTATTGCACACCCAGGCTAAGTTTAGTGTCATCAGGGATTTTTTTATTTGATGATAAAAGGTTTGTTGCCTATATTGAATCATGCAATGATTTTGTAAGTTGATATGGTTATCAAAAATACACATTCATGATTTGTTCAATATAAAAGCGCTTATCTTGAATCAAAACGTTGAATAACACTTAAAGTTTGATGTCACTCGCCTACTTCTTTCGTGTTTTGTTGAAAGAATTTCATCATATCGACTCCTTCGATTAATAGAATTTTGTGGGTTTTATGAATGTTAAAGGTCTTTTCATAAACGCGCATCCTATTTCTTGGAATGCTAGAATTGATAAATAGTCGCTTTTTACTTTTTTTTCGTGAAAAATACCTTAGCCTGTTAATCAGATTAAGCCTAATTGTATTTAATTTTTAAATTTCAGAATTCTCTTAGTAATATCATCAATGGAAGATGCCATAAAATGCCATCACCGTAAAGTATGGCACAGAAGCAATGAGAGCAACAGGTCAGTTGACTTTGATTTGAGCTCAATGTTTCAGATGACTCTAATTAAGTTGCTTCTTCAGTTTGAGCCCAACAGACCTGATATCTTTTTTGTTCCAACTTTGTTATTGGCATTCAAACCCGGAGGCATTTATCACTAGGAACTGTTTTTATAGTTATAGTTATGTTACTGAATTAGCCTGTTTTACGCGACAAAATCGACAATTACATCTTAGAGATGTTGATATGTTATATGTATTTCAGGCAATCTTTGAGCCATTATATCCTCGATCAAAGATTAATGAGTCTTATATGCTAAATCTACTATCAACTTTAAAACTGAAGTCTTCGTTGATGTTAATGCCTTTGATCTGGCACTTTGTGCTTAAAGTTAGGATTAAGTAGGTCTTAAAACCTGCTTTATATCCTATCTACTTAACAGGACAGGAGACGTACTACTTTCAATGCTATATATATAAATAATTATCTAAATGACTAAATGACCCTTTTAGGGTGTCCATATTCTTTGAAAACCTTATATATTGCATTAACATTTATGTGTGATTTGTATGTGCCTTAACTGAATCATAATTGCAGGTCCAAGTTGCTTGGGTCAAGAGATTTACTTGTTTGGCCAGAAAGACCTACGAGTATCCCGTCACGAAGGCAGGGGAAAATTTTCGAGAGACTTTTATTCACATCATTCACCTCTTTATTTGCCGCACACCTCACGCATACAGTATCACGAATTCCTGAGCTGATCGAACGTCGACGAGCGCAATTGCGTGAGTTAAGATTAGCAAGGAAGTCTATAAAGTCGCCTCCAACTTCGCCACGAAAATCCCCAAAGAAATTATTCCACAAGTCAAATGAGCATTTTATGCATGAAGACTCGTTATCACTTCAAAGGTAAAGTTCTTCTGTCTCGATATAGGGATTGATCTTTCTGTTGGTTGATGGCACCACTAATCCCAAAAAAAGACTGGATCGAGCAACCTATTGTTTCCGAATCCAACTTTTTGAAGCCAGATCGGCGCCATATTGGCAGGACCCAAACAAAGAACAACAGTTCAGTTCAGTTCAGTTCTTCATTTAAAATTCCACTACAGACAATATTCAAAATTAATTACAACTACAACTAAGGTACAACAACAAAGTAGATAAAGAACAACAAACAAGAATAAAAACAGCGAACACGTGGAAGAGTATACTCGATAAACTAGAAGTATATCGAAAACGTACCATCCGAAAGCTAAACATCCGATAATCCATGCCGAATGACTTGCCTTTGACTCTACACTAGGACCCGCAGCTTTTTGGGTCCTAGTAAGATGGCCGCCATCGAAATTTTTTGGCTTCATTTTCTAACTAATAGAAGCTCGATCCAGTCTTTTTTTTAAATCAGTGGATGGCACGAGTGCTGAAAACGAGAACTGAAACAAATTCTAGCGGTCCTTTTGAGTTAATTTAAGATTAGAAGCGTGACAGCGGCACTTTCTTTTCAGTTTTATCAAATTGACGGCAATTGGTGCCTCAAAGAAAATTATATACGCTTTTCTTCTAACCCGCTGTCAAAATGGTTTTGTGCTAATGAATAGTCAAGACAACTTCTCCACTCAAACAGTTATTTCATGAGAGGCAACTTAAAAGCTCATTTTTATTTAATTTTTCATTTATATGATCCTTTTTAAATAAGCATGTCGAACATTTGCTATATCTTGAAGCCAATTTGAATCGGTTACGTATCTGATATTAAAAACCTATCCCTAGTCTTTCCTTGTCTGATATAAAACAGCAGTGCATTTTCTCCCATCTTCTCTGCCCATTTGCGTTTGACTCGCAAAAAGAGACTGATTTGGGTCAAGTGTAGTGATGATTTGTCTATGCGAACTCAAAATTTTTCTAGTGGCTTCCCATTACTATAATCTTGATAACGAGTCTGATTGGTGAATCGTATCGTCTTGGTGTCAAGCTTATTGTTCTGAGACAGTTTGTAGGGTTATCCTCACTTCCCAAAGTTGTCATCGATAAAAATGCATCTCTTGTTTAGCATAAAATAAAGCACCCAGATTTTTCCTGATGCAGGGACATGTAACGTTTGCACAGAAAATGCTCTCTTACCTTTAATATCTAAGAAACGACCAAATTCCAATGAACCTGTTTCGCTAAATCTTAACTTCTAATATGAAAGGGTTTTCATTATTATGGCCTCATTGGCTGGAATGATATTCCGATGAACTTAAGAATAACATTCTCGATTTATCAGTTTAAAAAAAAAATTATAAAATATCGTCTGAGTGAGGATGAAAACATAATTATTTTGCAAAACTCCCTGAAAGAACAGTTCTTTCAGTTATACTTGGTAATTTTTTTTACTATCCTTTTTTGTTTTTAAACGCAACTGAAGGGAGATTGTGTGTTAATGTGAGATAATGATGATAATAACTGTTTTTGCATTGCAGGCTCTCAATAGACACTATTGAACCAGATATTAGAGATACAGTACCAACTTCATACCCGGCATTTCTTCTAGCATTTGAAGAACCAGTTAGTATTTAGATAAAGATTCACAATTTAAATTATTATGTCTTTATATATTACCCATTTTTCCAAGGGGAAGTTTCGACTCTTGCTCAATGAAAGATGATTTAGGTCCGCGCATTGCTCTGCTCTTACGTCATAGTTTCATCATTTTCCACAATTGAACAGCATTCAATTATACTCTAGCGCTTGTTAGTGGATATAATAAAGCTAATAAGATAGTGTCTAATCACTTATTTAACTTACAGAGAGCAAAGCAATTATGTCAGAAACATGCAATTTAAAAGGCACTTGATCTAAAGTCTATATTCTCTGCCACATCGTTCCAACTTTTAACCAGCTTTAAGAAAGCTTAATTTATTTTGTAGTGTGACATGGAATCAACATGTACAATCGTAGGGTTTTTTGATCTTTTTTCCTACTATTATCCTCTTGATAGCGGTTTATAAAGTACATTTTTCAACTTACATGTTTTTTCCTTGGGTAACAACAGTTACAGCTTTAAAATATTCGAGATTTTGCCCAGTAAAAGTGCTCGAATCTTTTCAGATTGATCTTATATTAGACCATTTTCTTATTCAAATTGATCTCATATTGAACATTCTTAATCCTTTATAGGTTGTTTGTGACACGCATCGCTACTTCATTTGTGACCGTAGTGCAGCGCACAAATGCCATGACCTTCAGTTTGGTACAAAAGAACTGCGGAATGTGGTTTCATATGGAACATTAGATAAACTAGCACTTTTTTCTATGCGAAGATTCTTTTTTCCTCCTCCTTTGGCGGGCCTGGAAGCTGCGAAACCTGTTGGTGGATGGTCGCATGTTAAATGTCCAGGTTAGCGTGATTAATGCTTTTTGTCACTTGGCAGTCCATTATCATTTAAATCCCACGAAATAGTGGAAGCATAACTTAGCTTAATAAAAAGGTTTTGCCTGGCTTTGAAGCAGTTGGTTAATTTGATTCTTGTAACTGACTTTTCTTAGTAGTGGCCGCAAGCCTTGAGTGTCATTTAAATGCATTTTCTATAAAAGCTCGCCACGTCGCGGTTTTGACTTTTTTTACACAAGGAAATAATGCATAGGTATCAGTGACTAGTATTTTGCCATACTTGAATAAACCTCTGAAAAAGGTGCTCATTTTTAGCTGTAGCTTTTGCGAAGTTTATCTTGTGAATTTGGACGCTCGTGTGCAGTAATCACGCCATCATTTTTGAACAATTTCGATTTTACTTTTGCAAAGAACATTGAAATCAATGAAAATGCTTCTCTATTTTTATCTCCCTAAATAAGTATGCTCTTAAAGGTTTTTTGCTCCTTTTCTGGTGTCCCATCGTTAGTGAATCAGTTGGGATTACATTCATCAGTAAGTCGTCGGTAGCACTGAAACAAAAACTCTTTAGTTTACTAGAAGACTTTCAACGTTGGAAGAATCGATTATACGTACTCTGTTTTTAAGTACATTTATAACCGTATCTGTTTTCCTCGGTTTTACTGTTGCATTCATGTTAATATATGCAAATTTGTGAGAGGAGGCGAAAAATAATACCTCTACGTATATTCAATCTTAATTTATTTATTTAATATTTAATAGTTGTCTTCTTACTTATTGTATTTGCTATCAATTTGGAAGTTATATGAAGGTGTTGTCATCTTTATTTAAGATCGCAATGCGCTGATATGTGACAGTGGGAAATTGAAAGTCCTCGATGGTTTGCTGAAAAGGCTTAAAGATGAAGGTCATAGAGTGCTCATTTACTCACAGATGACAAAAATGATCGATATTCTTGAGGTAACAAATAGGTTATTCCAGTTTTATGTACTCGTTTTTTTTTCTCAAACGTTCCATGCTGTTACCAAACAGATTCATATTGCTGTCTCGAGTTTAGAAGTATTTGCAAGAGCCATGTGGCATGCTATCAAATTAATTTAGGTATCTCTAAGGCAGGGTTGTACTTACGATTAAAAAAGGGAAAAAGAAGCAATCCTTTAGAAATCCGTTCACTTGGAAGGTAACTTTTGGTAAATTGATAAATGAAAACGTTTGCAGTTTAAATGCATTCCATTATTGTATTTTTATGGGTATTGCCTTCCATAATTGAACCTTCATTGGTAACATCTTTGTGACAGCTAGCCTCTGCCTTGCTGTAAACTTGTTTTGCAGTCACTTGCAGCATTTATCATTGTTGATCCAATGAACCTGGAAACGTTGCAGTTTCTTACATTGAAAATTTCGTAAAATTTATGTGCTGTGGAAAACATGGTATCAACAAGATTCTAGTCTATTTTTGAAACGATTAGTTGGGTTTTATCCAAAATAATCTAAAAGCTATGTTGATTCATCAGGAAAATGTTTTTTATCATGCATTGCCCTAAACAAAACTACATTTTTAGATTTTGCTTGCCTTGTTTACCTATTATTGGGAGAAATAAACTTTAATTGTATCATCATTTTCAAAGGTTTTTACGAAACCGTCGGATGCTGAGAAAATGCTGTATGAAAACTGCAAAAAGCTTTTAAGTTTTATAAATGTGCACCGGTTGTCGATTTCTGATTATAATGCTCGTAAACTATATATTAAACGTGTGTTAAAACCATTATAAAATATTATCACTAAGAATGAAGTTATCCTCAATGAAATACAAATACCCCTCTCTATACTGATGTGGAATTATTTCACTTTGTTTCCTTTATAGATTTTCATGAATTTCAAAAAGTACAAGTACATGCGTCTCGATGGCTCATCCAAAATTTCCGATCGACGTGATATGGTAGCAGAATTTCAATCAAAGTGAGTTCAAGTTTTTTTAGCTCCATTTCGAATCATTCAAATAATTCTTGATCACTGACTGCACCGTTACAAGTCCCAATTCATGGTAGATAAACAAACGAAGTTATAGGGAATATTTTATACTATTATATCACAAGGTTCTTTCATTGTGATGTTACAGAAGTGGTCTTCCGTGGTTACATGTTGATGTTCTTTGATTGTTCGGGCTACCCATTTAGTTGGTCAGTCAATGAATGATTGTTATCCGATATACATTCTTTCAAGAATACCATTTGATAAAAGAATATAATAACTTTATCTAGAAATATTTCACTCCTGAACTCCATTTGGCTATTAATATGAGATACAGCAGTTTGCTGTACCCCCTGATGAATCATGGTTACGAATCAATCAATCAGTTTCTAGTCGATAATGTGATCATTAAATCGCTAATTCGCTTATGGAGTCTAGCACAAAGTCATTCTCCGTTAATTTGTTTGCTAAGTGCTTAATAAACACAATGGTTTTATTGTCACCGTTGCATTGGATTTGTTTGTGCCAAGCAGTTTGTATTATTTATATGATTTAATTTCTTTTAGATCAGATATTTTTGTATTTCTGCTAAGCACCAGGGCTGGTGGACTCGGCATCAATTTAACGGCTGCAGATACTGTAAGTAGCGTTGATGCTAATATCATTTAAAATAAAAACATGCCTTTTGTAAAAATCAAATAAATTGCTCCAACTTTCATTTCATTTCACTTTTACATGGTTATAGAGGCTTACCGTTCACCATAGCTAGTTTACGAGGGGCTTTCTTTAAACAAATATAAGCAAAAATGCAATCTTAGAAAATACTAATTATAATTGCATTGCACAAATATTTGCGATAATCACAGATAAAATATAGCAGAAAAATTTTAAGAAAAAACAAATGGCGCTATGCAAGCATGGCCTTTAGTTTCACTTCAAACGTTGGAAAAGCATAAGCTGGTATATAGTCATTTCATCGTGAGTTCAAAATCGTAGCCAGCCTGTCTGCAAAGCTGTAAATATATCAACTTAATGGCGATAAAATTGAAAATAAATTATGAAAATGCTCTTCATATATAGTGGTTTTGTATCACAGGGTGAATAAAGTATCAAATACACGCTTATACCAAAAACTCTAAGTGTAAGCGGGGCCTGGGCGTTTTTTTTGGTACAAATATATACAACATGTTTAAGTGTTTTGTCCGTGCAGTTCCTGCAGGAAGAAAGAATTTCTTCTTTAAATTTGCATTAAAAGCAGACATATTTTAACACACTAAAATAAAAAAATTTTCCATATTGTCGTAATTTTAAAATTTTGCAGTACAAAACGGTTTTGAAACTTTTTTCCAAGCAAAAGTAATATATATTAAAGTCTTTTGGAGTTGAACCCTCTTTCTACTCCTCTTTTTTGCTTTGGGCATCATCTGGGCTTACGAGCGTAATATTTTTTCTTTTCCCATTCTCAAACACTTCCTGCTACATGATCAGATGAAGTCGTTCTCCTTCTTGTCTTTTCATGCTGCAAACAAAATTTTTCTTTAATGGTGACTCTAGAAGATGTATGGCTGATTTCAATTGTTTTCTTAACATAAAAATGAAGATTTGTTCTCTAAACATGTACAGGTTATTTTCTACGACAGTGACTGGAATCCAACTGTTGATCAGCAGGTATTTAACATTAGAAGTTAAATTCTTTCAACTCAGCATCTCAACACTCGAACGAATTTTCATTAAGATCAAAGCAGGCTTAATTTGTATTTCAACTGATTTGTGGATTTTGCATGAATAATTCATTTTGATAGCACTTTTATTGTATGAAGATGAATATACCATATACTACTTTTTAACTTCTCGCCAAGGCACTCTGCTTTACGCCACTCGACGTCATCATCATAGTTTTTTATGCCAGCCCTTTTTAAACAGCACCCTGCCAGTATAAAACGCCCTATTTATCGTTATTTGAGACTATGGTCACTTCCATGACATAATGTTGATTTGAACTTACAGCAGTATTAGTCTATTTAGCGCGGACCGTTTTAATGTATAGCATTTCCAACTTCCAGTCTATTTTATATAGTCCAAAAGCATCATCTATAAGCATTTTTATTATCATGCTAAAACTGACAAAATGTCCATCATGCTCCCTGATCAGGCATTCCATTGTTTGGCGCATGCACAAGTTATTTGTTCCGTCGCTGTTCTTTGCATGCAATGTTTTTGCATTTTAGGCCATGGACAGAGCACATCGTTTGGGACAAACTAAACAAGTGACAGTGTATCGATTAGTAACAAGAGGATCAATAGAAGAACGAATATTGCAGAGGGCCAAAGAAAAAAGTGAAGTATGTAGATATTTTATAAACGTTGCCTTGGCTGTTTATGTATGTTTATCTAGACTATACTCAAAATGTGCGGAGAAAATAATTTTTGAGTTTAGAATGGTCAAATTAAAGGTTACCATCTACGGTTGTCTCTAAATTTTAAGAAGAATTACCTTAGGCAGAGCGTGAGGTGAGATGAATATTAGAAAGTCAGCAACAGACCTCCGCAGTGAAGGAAAAATTCTTCTTTGGTTTTAAGATTAGTCGCCATATAACTTAGCGAATGTGCGATGTTTTGGCGATTTCTCTCACTACTTAATAGTTTTTTGTCCAGGCAGTTTTAATTACTTTTAGCACCTAATCTTTGAGTTTCTGTTATGTATATTTGGATACAAAAGAGAGATTCTGGGTTTTTGGTCTAGGTGAAAAAACGATCTTTCTTAACTTTTTGGCGATTTCTCTCGCTACCTAATAGTGTTATGTTAATCTTTGAGTTTCTCTTTTGTGCATTTAGATTCAAAAGATCGTGATATCAGGAGGTCACTTTCGACCAGATGCCCTTAAGCCTAAAGAAGTTGTCTCACTTTTATTGGATGATGTCGAAATGCAGGATAAATGTGAGATTCATATCTGAATTTCCAGCTTTTTTCAATAGATAACATTGAATAGCGTAAATAGATCCGACAGAGTTAACACAGAAAAGAGAACGGTAATATTAGCAACCAGAACTTCTTATCAACAGCATTAAAACTTCAACTACTCTATTGTGGAGCAGAATGACGCATAGTTAGAAACATTAGTTTGGTGCTACTAACAAACAGTTGCTCACGTATATCATGCGCAAACGAAAAATGCATTATTATGCAATCCATAAAAAACCTTACTAGAATATCAAACAGAAGAACTGCAACAAAACACAAACACACATCAGCATAACAGAATTTAACAGATATATAACTCAAGTGTTACGATTTCTTAGTATAATGATTGCCTTATCTGTGATGGTGGTATTACTTCCTACTCTGATATCTCGTATTTTGCTTCCACATGAAAGCATTTTGTTAATTTTCAAAGCCTTATTTTAGCATGACTCCGAATTCAACTACCCCAGTTCATAGCCGCAGAAAGGTCTTTGAACTCTGGGCGTTTACAAAACTTTATTAGCTATTCGGATATTTTTAGCAATATGTGGTCGGCATCACGACATGTCTTTGAAACTGGGCATATTTTGAAAAGAATATAAAATTGCCGGCGACACTGAACAGACACGGTTTCCAGTGCAACAGTTTAAATATTGTTCGAATTTCAGAGAGGCCAATCATCGCAGATTAAAAATATCGAAAATTGACAGCTGCAAGCAACATACGAAAATAGAACGATAACAAACACATTATGGGTCAGAAATGAAGCGCGTTAGGCAATTAAAGGAGATTTTACTATCGTTATAGCGCTGAACGCGGTTACATGGCTCTATTTTTAGCCGAGGAATATGAAATTTTTATGTACAAGGTTTTCTGCTACAGAATTTTTTGATATTTTGGTACCAACTGTACCATTCTTCGTGATTAGCAACATTTGCGCATGAAGAGGTAAACTAGCTATGACATATCAAAATTGCGACTTACCTTGAGAGCTTGCTCCTTCGTTGCGCGCAATGACGGACGAACCGGCGGCCAGTAAGCAACGTTTTTAACTCGAGCGATCCACGGGAAAATGCTATACCATAAATGAAAGGGTTGTTACTTGATATATATCGTTATTTTTCACCACTGTGCGATGACATGCATAATTTTTTCATTGAAATGATTTATAGCTCTGAGAGAGGTTATGAATCCCCTAAAAATCATTGATGATTTAAAACCCTCTAGTTCCCCCTAAAGATTAGAACTGCTCAAAAGGCCGTCATTTAGATCGAAATTGGTCGAAATCTAAAGTAATGTCGAGTTATCATTGTCAGGCCAGGCAGATGCAAAAATGGTTATCGTTAAAACATTTATCTTTGGTTCCTGCAGAGCCAATATTTGTGAAATAGGTATTTTTTAAAAATCTAAGAATTCCTTCATAGAGATAATCATAGAAAAAGCTATTGCAACGTCCAGTTTAAAATGTTGATTTCTTAAAAATCCACGAAATTTCTTCATAACGGTTCTCATAGAAATAGCTATAGCCAAGTCTATCTTGAGATAATTGTTTAACTTTCTAGGTAAGCAGTCATTTTAATTTACTTTGGCAAGAGCCAGTAGCATAGCTGTTGACCCCACAAATTTTTTATCAAGGGTCTACTCAGATTCTGTAATGCCTTCATCAAAGTATTAAAGTAAGTTCTATAAATTGCAACGCAAGTCCTACATGGAGCTGCCACCTCTTTAATTTTTGGAAGTAAAGCCCCTCTTCGAATACGGCAACTTGCCTTCAAAATTCCTCATAGAATTTTCCGTGATGTTCTGCATAAAGTATTATATTGTCATTTTGCAACCAAGTATCTAATTGAACCAATTAGAGTATGTAAATTTATATAGGGGGATATGATAGATGCTCATTTAGTAATTTTCGAAAATTTTACCATCAGATGCTATCTAGGTATCAATAAAATGCGCCCACCCGAATACGCTCCCACCTAATGGTTTAATTCGACAAGTTATCTCCTTTGTGCTTTTCTTGGGCTGTAGGTGTACTATAATAATAACAATCGATTCTTCAGCTATTTGAAGCCTTAGCTATTCATTGATTGCATTATTTGTTGTTTTTTTGTAGTTTTGCAGCGTGAAGCTGAAAGAAAAGCAAATGAGGATCAATCCCGCAGAGGAGGCAGAAAGCGAAAAGTTCAAAATGGGCCAACTAAGGTATTTTTTGCATTCTATTAGCTGTTAAGAAAAGGATAAATCTGTAATTTTGAATCCAATATGCAGATGTTTTCCTGTTTTGTAACGGGATTGCCACATTTTTTGTAAAGAGCTGCGGATAAATGCGCCATTTGCTGGTCAGGTTTTGCAATAAGCAGATACAAACTGAGTTTTTTTGAAGACATCACAGTTACTGTTTTCTTAGATTGTCGGATTTTTCGTAGCTTCTATTTCAAACTATGTAGATTTAGAGTCAAGAGTAGATTTTTTGCTAAGCATGACTCATGAAAGCAAGAAATCAAGCAGGCGTTCTGTTGTTACTGCTTGATTCTCGATCCTCAAATGTACAAATGTTTGTATTGCAGTGATGGCCTTTGAATAGCAGTTCTAAGGAACTGACGGGGTCACTGTTTTTAAATGATTAAAAATCTAATATAATCCGTTATCCGATTTTTCTATAATGGCTCCCATCCCATCCGTTTACACTGAACCTTTTTAGCATGAAATTAAAGCACTCTCAGAATCAATCTCAAGCGAATACAAAGATAACAGATTCAAATGGAATCGAATCAGTCAGTTCCCGTCTAAGCAGAAGTACCCTTTGCACCAATCCCGGTACGGATCCGTTTGAACCCGATTCCTTGTAAATGTGATATGAAAAGATTTATTCCCTTCAAGTATAACATGGCCGAATCTATTTGTTTTATTTTTTAATTGTATTTTTCAAGACGTGATAGTCTTCATTATCATGAAATTTCATAATTCGAAGAGCAAAAGATTTTATTTTGCATTTTAAGTGTTTTTGTCTGAATTCATTCCAAACATTTTGATGGTATTTAAAGTGTAAAATGATGTCTATCCTATACCTATGTTAATTATATAAAAAGGCCTTAGACAATTAAAAATTGCTTGGCATTAATTGAACATTCCATTTGAATTTCAGAGTTCTACAACTACGACCAAAAAACGTCAAAAAACGAAGCCATCGTCAGCATCACGTGATTCACCGGTAGCTAATGATGCGATGTCAGTAACGGCGGAATCATTGGACGGAGATATGTCACTTGTGATCGATGACACAGCGAGTCTAGGCAGTACTGATGCTCGTATGTTGTATTCTCGTTAAATTACTTTTTAAATGTCATATGCTTGAAGTTGATTTAGGAAATTCATATCGCAATGTTATATGGCAAATGGCAATGATCCATAGAACCAATAACGGGAAAACAGTTCCCATTCTCAAAGGTTTATCGTGCACTCTGATGTTTTCAAGAATTTCAACCTGGGCTCTCTCACTCTTTTATGCTGAGAAGCTTATTAAAACTCTCCACTGCTGTCTGCCTGCACGCGATTTTATTCTCTTCAGCAAATGTTTTTGCAACAGTTGCAATTGCTGAGCTCCAATCTTGGTTTGCTATAACGTGACATAGTTAGCACATGGGATCTATTAAGGAATCTATATAGCTTTGTTTACTATGGGATCTATATAACTACGCCTGGCTTGCGATTCACAGTGGATCTTTATAACTTTGTTTCATTTCGTTTTCAATGGACCCTTCTATATCCGATGCATCTTTTCCTGAAATAGGCCACTTTAACTGACCATGGACCGAATTAGACAGCATTTTCAAGTGTAGTAGCTAACCATTGTTCTTTGTCTACATATGATGAGTAGGCTTTGACCATTTCACGCGCACTAAGTGCACCCTTTATTTGTACGGAAAAAACACTCACAGTGAAACCTCCGTACGGAAAAACACTGAAAATTGTGTTACCGTATGACATGAAGAATTCTCATGGTGACGTAACGATTGATTGTTTGCATATCTTTGAAAAACTTTGATATCAATCTACCTATTTCCAGAGGATCCAAAGAGCCAAACTAGAGAAAAAAGAACACTTTTTCTACCTCTCTTTGCATCATTAGTACATTTTACACCCCTGTCTCTCTCCCTGGGAGAGCAATACAGGTTAGTAGAAGTTTGCCACGAAAATTCGTTTGACAACGCGCTACACATTCCCAGAGAGTTAAAGGATTACTGAATTTAGTGGATTGAAGCTAATATAGGAAGAGATAGATGTGAGGAGCTAGTGCACTTTCTGTGTCTTTTTATATAAATGTATTTAATTGGCTGTTTTTCTCCTTTTTAGCCTCATTATTTATGAGTGAAGATACGAACTTGTCTTTCACTGGCATATCAAATTCGCGGCCATCTTCTTCAATGGGTGCTGAATCACCGTCAATTACGGAAAAAAATTTGGGTAGAGGCAAGCGAGGACGTGGATCTACGAGGGGGGCGTCCCCCAGGCCCAGGGGACCGAAACCAGGTTCAACCAGAGGTCGTGGAGGCAAATCAAAAAGCAGTTCTTTGGCAGCCGCTGCCGCTGCGGCTGCTGCTGCTGCGGGTGCTGCCGCTGCGTATGCAGCTCATGGATACAGTTTCCAAGCAACAGGACCACAATATAATGCAAACTCGAATTCCAGTAAATGAATTTTCACTTGTAATGCATTTTCTAGCAATCCCTTCGCTGCGGATCGATCATTCTCTAGCTAATATCAATTTGTCATTATCTGCCTCATTGCCCCGATGCAAACAGACTTGCGCACCTAATCGTGATCACGCTTCTTCGTCATAAAAACTAAACGTACCACAACTCCGCATGGCCATCTTATTCTTGAGCGAGAGGATTGTCTATTTAGCCTTCTGATACTATCAATGAAATATCAATGAAATCCAAAATGTAATCGACAGGGCTTTTCATAGGTCAACTGATTCGAAACGATAACCCCTCGGTATGAAAAATTCCGATGCAAATTCAAGGTCTCTCACTAAGGATTCTGAAGCAGAGTATCAAAAGGTTTTAGATCGTTCTCCAAACCTGACGTTTATTGCCCTAAACCCTCTTGTCGAGCCACGATGAAAATTACTGTAAACACAGCTGGGCAGTAGACATTACCAGGCAGAAACATTTAATTTGGGATCTTCCCACACAATTGTCAACTTTAACGCAAGTTTTTATCAGACTTTTTCACCAGTTGGCCACCGTCTTGATAAATAGCTCTAGGTATTTGGTAGTGAGTTATTTCCCACGCTTGGTAGATACAAGAATTAAAGCAAACAATTACTTTGAATTACTTTTCATTGAATTACTTTTTTGACGAAAACATTTTGGTCCACAACTTTTTTTGACGAAAACTTTTTATCTCGTTTTACAGAAGCTTCGTTAAAGTAAACTCTCGTTAGTTGGGTGATTTATAGAGCACACTCTTAAAGGAGCTTTTTCAAAAGAGGAAATAACAAAGTCTCTTGCATCACTGCTCATAATATTGGCACAATCGGTCTTGCTATAATAAGGCTTTGCAGCTTAATGCATTTGAAATGTATTTGTTACTGTTTGACAAATAATACGTTTTATATATTTATATTTGTAGAGAAATTATTCTTAAGGACGATTTTGTGTGCATGAAAATGTCAATATATGTGAATTGTATAATTGCTTTGAATAGCTGGGAGTATATATTTGCAGTTTGCCTATGATTGTTCTAATTAAATGGTATTTCTGCATAGTTTTACACGATAACTATAATTTCACAAATAGTCGAATCTGATGGTCATTTCAAAGTTTCTTAATCAATTCATTTCCTGGTTGTTTTCTACTCTACGCAGTTGGTTTTGCGGTACCCTGTTTAAAGAAATCCATGATTTACTAGAACAGTACAATTTTACCTTATTTTTTATTTACAATAATTAATCATATTTTTAAATTTTGCCATATTCGTTTTGGGTCTTAAAACTGCCTTTATTCGACGGATGATACTTATTTCTTGTTTTTTCATGTCTTTAACTCATGTGAAGAAGAGCTGCACATTTGATGGAAATGTTTTCGAGCCAAGCCTTTTTCAGATCTATATTTGATAACTGTTCAAAACAGTGTACTTAATGCTTAGTGAAGTGCCAAATACTTAAATGCTCAATTACTTAATTAGTTAATTACTTAATACTAATAAAGCGGCATTATTTTATTCTGTAATATTCCGAGGATTCGTATGCAGTGCAGATACCGTGAATCCTCATTAAGGAACCTTGCACCTGTTAAACTTTTTACTGGGCGTTTTTTTCTAGTTGATCTTTAGTCGAAGAGGGTTCGTGATTGAAAAATGTAACCTTCCAAAAACAGATCAAGGAGTCTTTTGCTATACAAATGTGTAAGAAAATTCAATTTAAAAAGATTCTTTTTTTGGATTGGCAGTAAGTAAAATTTTTTAAGATATTTATTATTTTCATAAGTATAATCAAATCTTCAAAGTTGGCTAAAACATTAGCTATAATGAAAAGGCTAATTTTGGCCAACTAAAAGACTAAAATAAACATTTATACACGGTTTTATTAGTAGCTAAAATAGTGAAACACGATAAATAACCTACTAAATGATTCAGCATTAAAACAATTTAAAAAGTTAAAATGATAAAGCCCAAGTTTTCGGACAAAAGTTGAGCAGTGTCTTGAAAATAATCATGTATCGTCAGAATATATCAGCTTTGCCTTAACTGCTTAAATATGTGGTAAGGAGTGGATCATACAAAGGACCTTACAGGATGTACGCCAAGACCAGACATGTAAGGGGGGGCTGGGGGAGGGGGCATTGATCCCCGAAATTTCCACAGCACAAGATGAGCTGCCTTTCACAACAAATTTAAAAACTTTGTTTCATGACAGTATGTATGAGTCACCGAAGGCTGGAGTGACCTGGAGATATTTAAAACATCACGTTCTAAATACGATAATTCTTTATTTCCTAATTGTGATTTTAATTCTCAGTTTCACAGACATAATACTCGGCTGATTAAATGGCGGTTCAAAACGTATTCAGAATTTTTTATAGTGGAAGAGAAGATTGTCCCATATCATGACAATTTTGCAGAGATAAGATTTAAAGTCTATGATGGAAATTCATGGTTGTCTAGGAAGGATTGGACACGGTATTAAAGTGCAGCTGATTCATAATTTAAATATTTCTAACTGCTGTTTTTCGCCCAGTTGCGTAATGCACCAGAGTTGTCAGTTTGCAAGATCTACGTTTGCATGGGTTTTTATAAATAAGGTAAAGTTTGTTACTCTTATTTTGAAAGTTGTTTTTCAAAGTAGCTAGACGGCACCAATGTGTACAATTGGCTATTCCCTACATGCCATTTGTTTATTAAAATTTTAAATATTTTTACTTGTTTCGTATTTGAATGTGTATCGTTGTATTTCTTTTCTATTTTTCTATTGATTTTCTGTATGAATTGTATGTAGCGGAGTTAAAATGATAAGAACTGAACTGAACTATCAACATAAAGAAGCGCACCTCCTCTACATTGGCCGAATGTTTTTATTTTCAATTGGCTGGTAAACATGGTAGGAATTCGAGGTGAGCGCAGCGCATATATCGATTAGAAAATTAATTGTTACTGATGGCTCAAATAATTCAACGAAGCTGCATTTTACAGTTTACCAGTACGGTAAGCACAAGGGTGGATAAACAGGCCATGCACCGTCCCACTTTTGTGTTAACTATGAAAAAGTGGCCCTTTCAAACCACAACAGGTTTCAAGTCATGTGACCCTTCTTTGGCTGACCCCCCCCCCCTCACTTTAAGATGCTTCCTATGTCCATATAATTAACTCTTACATAGGTTTTTAATGAAATATCACAAGTTATGCTTTTGCATAAACGGCACATAATATTTAACTAGCTCGCAATCTTACAGGTTTTTAAAACAATGCTTGACTAGACTGCCATGATCCCATGAACACTAATCTCGCTAGTTGTTAATTCTCTGTATTAAACCGGTATAAAAAAGCGTGCAACAAAAGCTTGGTAAAGACTCATAGTCATAGTGGCTTTGATGATAGTTAGTTGTCATATTTTTTGGATAAGAAAAGGTATACTTTTCCTTCAATTAAATCCCCAAACATCAATTGATTTAGATGATTTCTAAATTTGTAATTCAAAATGTTATATGTAACACACAGCCACTTGCCAACCAAAATTAGAGCAAATCTTGTTGGGAACATTGGAGGAGAAGTAGTAGGTTACAACAATGCTAACTAACTGATCAAGCCCCGAAATCCAAGGTTTTATCCTCTTTTCTATGTGCACATATTCTCAAGATATTATTGGCAAATACTTATATTAGTAGTTAAAAAAAGTTACGTACAATATATTCATAAAAGATTTCAGGGAACCGTGGGCACTGTGTTGTGTTAAACATGATGTTTCGAAAGCAGGAAAGCAGACACCACATTTTTATTATTCATATTATTCAAAGTTTGCTTTTTTACTTTGAGGAATTGGTGATTTTATTTAATTATGAAAAAAAAATTTGGATGAGACTTTAACAAATCATGCAAAGAAGGGTTTTAATAACGAGTTGTCTCTTACATAGCTAGATGTCATGCTCTACAGGGGTGTCCAGTTTTTTACAACAAAATGGGCACGCATTCATTTATTTGCTGTGAATTTTTCTAACAAAAGGCCTCTTCATGGCCTTGAACACTTTGCTTGTGAAACAAAACCTTTCGCCTGGAGGGGCAGGGCTTTTCACACCCCATTGTAGCTATAGCCTTGTTGGTACGATCCTGCTTATGCTTTGAAGTAAAATGTTATCCAACAATCCATTTGTCCCAGAGTTGGCAAACTTTCAAAATTATGGGGGTCTCTAGAAATAATGATTGAATAATGCGGTCACAGGGGCATCAACAAAAGATAAAAAACCATTGAAATCCTTGCCAGTGGTAAACATTTCTCTATTACGAATCATATCTTATTATCGCTAAGACAGGACCTTCTGTAAGACGCTAAGACGTGATATTATACTTTTTCTTGTCCTTTAGATTTTACAAAAAACTGAATATGTTGACCCCTAATGAGAGAATATGACTGAGCATCTTTCTCGGGCGATAAAATAATTGATGCCTCCTTCATAGGCAATAAAATACTAAACTTTTTGCCTCTTTCACTGATCAATGGTCCTTTAATCTCCAGAGATTGCATCCCTTTTTGCATTCTAATGACCCAGTAGAACATTGGACGTTATCTATTTCCTGGTGTACTTTTTACTATAGTGCTTTCATTTTAGATAAACCTCTCTGTTTTGTCAGGATAGCTGAAAGCCTGTTCAAACTTTGATCTCGAAAGAATATCGCCAAAAAGTAGACATTAGATCAAGGAAATTCAGTTTTGTGGTTTGGAGCTGTAGATGGTCTGAAGCCTTCTAAGATGGCGCTGTGGTCTCAGTCATGGATTCTTAACAATGCATAGATCCAGCAGCGGCCAGGCTTTTTTCGACAGGAGAGGCCTGACAGTTAAATGGCGCCTCTTCATAAAAAATCTGAACAAGTTTCTGAGCAAAAGGGGCAGTTTGGCACTTTTCTTACAGCTGTTGAAATTTAACAAAAATTTGGACAGGAGAGGCGGTCCCCTATAAACAAAACTTGCTTAACAAGACATAAAACGAAGGCAAAAGGAAATTGACTTATCGCTTCTAGCTTTCAATGATAAGAGATTGTTATATGAATCAGAAAAGTGATATCTTAATAACACTCTTTTTTATAAGAACCAGATAACTTTTGTCGAGGCTCGATGTTCTTATTTTTTTCATTATTTAAGGCTCGATTGTTCTTAAAAGTGTTCTTATTTTAGGAGCGATTTTTTTCCTAAGATTTATTCAGTACAGTATTGCTAAATGTATTTACATTTACATTTACATTACATGCTATACATGTACTCAGCTGTAAGTTGTATCATGAATGTCTTTGTTTAGAAAGTGACAAAATTTAAAAATCACTTTGTTTTTTTCTTGTTTCCTTTTAATTTCTCATCCGAGGCTGAGCATGTTCTACACTTGTTCTTTTTTTTTTGGGAAATCAAGCCTCAGTGTTCTTGTAAAGTTTATTCTGATAAAAAAAAGAGTGTACTGCAAAACTGCATTTGCTTTTTGGGCACAGCTAACCTAAGCAGGAGCTAATAATATACTCCAAGGTAAGCCTTAAATTTAGTTAGCTATTTGTTTTGATTAGCTTGCCTTTTCTAGGAGTAAAACAAGTTCAAAACGGTTTCAAAAGGCATCAATGTTTATTCTATTTTAGCATGCTTCTTTTCGAACATCCTAAACCGATATCTGCCAGAAATGTTGTGAATAATAGCTTCATCATCAAACTCCTCCCATTTTTGTGAAAATCTATTAAAATTGTATTTTAAGGTTTATTAACTAGACTTTCAACAGGAACGTCACAACACAGCAGTTGGGTATGCACCTAACCACCTGTAGTCTGGGTGAAATTTGTCATATTGGATGTCTTCAAAAAAGCAACAAACACAATCTTAGAGCGCTTTACCAGTACAATGTACTGGATGATAGTAGGATAGCAAAACTCCTTAATGAAATCTGCTAATTTGACCATGCTCCCCTTCGCCCCCCTTCCTGTCAGGCCAAAACTGCATAATTTTTCTTCCTTATTCGAGGGCAGATAAGATGGATCCACCTTTTATTTAGGTGATACTTGTTTGGAGCTTGTTTTGCAGTAGACTTCTAAGCACAAACACAAATGGAGTTAAAAAGGTTGTATAACATGTAAGAATTTTGCCCGGAGATCACCTAATTACGTATGAGCATTAATGCAGGTAATTGGTAATACGTCACTGATTCCAGAAAGACGCTGTAACTGCTTCAATATTGCGCAATGATTATCCCTATTTTGCTAGGATTTCCCGTCATAGCTCTCACCGATTTCCAGTCAAGCAAAACCGCAACTTTTACTGGTGAAAAGAAGCTTGATTGGGATTTAAAATACTTAAGACTGGTTTCTACTGTGCGATTACTCTGAAAAGCACGATTCAAGTTTGGTAATTCCTTTGATTTTCACCAAAGTAAACACCGCTGAGCCCCCCCCCCCACATTTTATAGCTTAAATGTTATGTTGAAGGCATAAATTTCAAATCAAAATAAACAAGGGTATAAATAATTAAAGGTTGTGAGTAGTGTTTGACTTAAACCTATTGCATTTGTGGTCTCTCTATCCTACTGCTCACTATCCTCATCACAAAGTAATCGGTAAAGGTGATAGACTTCCTTCCTTGGCGGGCCCCCAATTCGATGTGCTGATATACTGTTGTGGTGAATGCTCTTGAGGTTAGCAATGTCAACTGCAATAGTGGATAGGGCGGTAGATCTCTTTACGGTGCAGAAAATGATGGCATGGTGATACTTTCCCTAAATACTCTGCAGCATCAGTTTGAACAGAAATTTGCGAAAAACAGAGTCAATTGCTGCTGCTGGATACTTGTACGAGAAGGGAAAATAAATAAATGTATATAGAAAGCTACCGTGTATTCTTTCACATAAAGTGGCAGTTATCCATAGAATCAGGGAACTCTTTTAAAAAGACCATTTTACAGTGAAACATGGTGGTGTAGCTTTTAAAACGATTGACCAAATGACATAATTCCCCACTGTTTGTTATACACTCGGTAAGGAAAGGTGTGTTGGAAACAGCCCATTTTTACTGATTAATTTAAAAAATTTTTCTAAATGACTTTACGTAATTTCTGAATGAAGTTTAATGAAATAAGATTTCAGAAAAAAAGGACACAAACATCTGCTAAATTTAACATAGCAACTAAAGCTACTAAACTACAATTAAATTAAACTGTGGCACTCGTGGCGTGGAAAGACACAAGTTCATCGAGTCCTCAGTATGAAAGCCACTTATAGTTCAACAAGTTACATCACCAAAGAAAAAAGATAAAAAATTAGAGAAAGAAAAAGTGCAGTTGATCTACCTTTAAATAAATATGTAAACCATGTGAATGAAAGTATGAAAATTCCGCAAAAAAGCATTGCCTTCAAGGTTCAGAATGCTCTTGCCACATCTACATGTCTCTCTTTTTCCTTTTGGCTCCATATCTTCATAAATCCATTTCTAAATCGGTCACTAGATCAGCACAGCTGCCAGTATCAACATTTATTTTTTATTTGACGTTATGGTAATGCATGCAATATGTTCATGGTTTTTTAGTGCAGGATTCATTTTATTTATGATTTGAGACCCCATTGTCGACTCTAGGCCCTGGGGAGTACCGATATGAACTTGAGTGACCACACTCATATGGCCACGCTAAATCTTCGATAGCCCCCTTTACTCGAGAGTAAGGTCCGGCATCTTTGCATAAGAATTTTATCGCGGCTCTTGCCGGTATGTTTCTTAATTGTACAAAGTATATGGTAGATGGTGAAAAAAGGTTTCATGCTGCTTCAGTCGCAGTTTATGTTTTACTGAAAATATAAAAATAGATTTGCGGTGCAAAGAACTTTAGTGCATTTAGTAGAAAAAAGTAAGTGAATTTTAAAGGAAAAACGACGAAATGACAGAGCAGTTCTACTAAGTTTGAATATGATTAGTATTGCTGGTTCATAATTCTTCGGTTTTTTCTATAAAAGTAACACTTGTAGACATAAGAAGATATCAAGGTGGCTCAGGCCTTAGATGGCAAACGCCTAATCAAAGCACTTTTTTTAATTTGATCAAATCAACTAGGAAATTCATTAGAAAATCTCGGTAATGATCACCTTTTTGGTTTTTCGAATTTTTTTTGACGAATAAATCTTTAATTTTTAATTGTTTCTTACGGCTTTATCTTTAAATCTGCTTGATTGTTTTAGTTTCTTGCGCTCATTTTCTGATAGCAAATTTTTGGGTTAATTAAATCTAGTTGATTGAACGAAATGCTTCCACTTTACACATCATTGCTACAGCAACAAAGGGATAAATATTAGAATCCTATTGTATGAAGTCAGTGGATGGCGATGAAAACGAATACCGCGATAAGATAACAAGCTCATCTTGATTTCCATCTCCCCGCATTAGGGCGAGAGACGCGATTGATTCATGTTTCCAGTGGGTTATCAAAGCACTTTTCGCAGTTATAGGTTAGAGCCCAGTAGACAAAAGACCAGCAGGGAAAATATCCTGTTTCAAAAAATGGCGTTTCTGGACATGAAGAAGTATTTTGTCGGCAAATTCGTCTTAGACAGTTAATTGCTGTCCAAATATTGTTGTATTATTTGCATCCAGGTTGTCTTTGGTCTTCTCTTTGGCCTTTTACGAGTTTTACTACTAGAAAATTTGCAATAAATCTAATGCGCTAGTAGCAAGCCGATATGGCTTAAGAACTGATTCGACCGTTTAAGATATTTTTATCATTACGGGTGAGTATTAACATTAAAGTTGCTAGTAACACAATAAGAACATCTGCTAATGCACATGAACTGCAACGATTTATTGTTTAAATCGGCTAAACGCCTGCACGAGAAGGCGATTTACTATATCTGCGTGAAACTAAAGCATAAGAAAAGATCTCGGCATATGTGGCCCATTAGTAGAGGTAGCGCCTCGCTTGAAGCTGATTATATCATTCTACAATTTCTATAAAATCCTTACCTTTGTTTATAAGTAGCTATGCCAACTTGTGATCGTAGATATATAACAATTACATAGTCGTTCACCATGCTGGTATATCCCTTAGAAATCGTGCTTTAAAAGGGTCGCTTAGCATTACTATGCTGGAATTTGCTAAACTCTGCTAAAACAACCATTTAAACGCTTATTAAAACCTTCTTTTCATCTTTCCGTCGGTAGTGATGTAATTTGTGTGATTCTGCATTATATTACTTATACAAAAGATGCGAGCTAGATTGGTCTGGGCAGCAAGTGCTATTTCTAGGGCAGAAGATCTCTCATTCACCTAACAAAATGCATTAAGCGAATGTCCTAATTTGCATTCCTAGTCTTGACCCTTAAAAGCCTTCCTTAATCGGACAAATTCAATTTATTGAAATATTATTGCAATAAACTAGATCAATTCTATTGCAAGTTTTTATTATGGCAATTGAACAATTTAATTTGGACACACAAAATGTAAAAGCTCTTTTTTCAATAATCTATGACCTGTATACTAAAGAAACACCATATTCATATATCATTGCGAAAATTAATTTGTAATAAAAAATAAACACGCAGTTAGAAAGCTTTTAATTTAACATAGAAATATGAGACTCGAAGCATCATAGTGTATTTTATTAGTGTTATCAAAAATGCGTTTCATCAGCTTCAAAAAGCCCTGTATTCTTTATAAGGGTTGTATATATTTATGTAAGGGTTGAAAACTGTTAAAAACTCTGAATTTTAACTCCAATGATGCATCTTTACATCATCCTAAGGAAGCGGGTATGCATCTCTTAGGCGATTTACCTGTCCGAAATTTGAGGCTTTTCAGTAATTTTTAGGTTTGCGAGTTATCAATAATGCCAGATTTGGTTATCAAAGGGCCGATAGTTAGGCTTCGCCGGAGTATTCAAGAAAGTACGTTGCAAATTTTTAAAATTTTTATTGACCACGCCCAAAAAAGTTAAGAGTCTGCGCAACCTGTTGGCAATTTGCAGCTCCAAAACCTTGCAGCAAAACTGGCCATTAGCGGCCCTGAGCATGGCAAATTCCTGTGTTACATTTCTTTCATTAATAATGCAAATAACTAGCCTAAACAGGATCGTTTACCGAACATGAGATAGCCAGAGTGTTTTAGATGATCAGCCGCTAACCGTCAACCTCTCACGTGCCCGTGTGCAAATGATATCAGCACGGCTTCATTGCTACTCATAAACATGCAAGACCAAAGCCAATGCCTTCAATAGCTTCATAAATATTCGAATGGTGCTCAAGATCATTTGTGAATAGCTCCTGCATTGCTTCATGTATCCAGGTGAGGTTTTAAAAGTTTTATAAGCGAACGAATAAAACTAACATATCAGCAGCTGACTAATCATCCTATGATTTTGATCTTTATTCGACAAAAAGGCCAGAAACAATAGTAGCACTTTCATAAGACAGTGTTGTAGCTTCGAAGGCAATATACAGTTCTTCGCTAATTTACAGACGTATATATACCGATAAATTGGTTCTCCCCATCGTATTTTGGAGAATAATTTTGTCAGACAAAAATAGATCGCTAGATTACTTCACCAGATTCATATAAAATTCCCTACGAAACATGGATTATGTTTTTTTGCACCATAAAGACTACACCGTATAGGAACGCAAATGTTGTTGATGGTGAATTGTGCATTTCGTTGATATCCCTAACGCGAGGGAGAAGTTTTCCCTGAAATCCAATTTCATAAAGGTTTCAACTAAATATTCAAGTATAAACAAACATAAGCAAAAAGTCAATAAAACAGGATTATATATGGATAAAATAGAGATTCATTGAAAAAAGGAAAATTACAACTAGATATAAAAAGATTGTGAGTTTAATTGAATATGTATGAAGTACGGTGTACATTTTGAAAGTAGATTGAAATTCAACGATATTTAAAGTTTAAATGGTAAACTGCATTAAGTAGTTAATTAAAGGTCGGTCATATAATACAATAGATCGAAGGACAAAAATAAAAAGTCAGGAACATTGAATGAGATGAATTTAGATTGTTTTGATCGCTAAGGTTTGCAACTTTTAGCGTAGAAGATTTGAGCGGAGGCCCTGTAAAAATACACACACACAGAATTTGAAATATTATCGCTTCAAAATTTAAACAGAATTGTTGATAGCGTAAGAATCGATGAAGGTCATAGGAATTATGTTGAAATAACTAGGAAAAAACCGGTTTAGAGAGCTGACCTAGGTGGTGTAAAGCAGCTGCCGCAGATAAAAATGTTGTATAAATGTTACTTTTCTCTTATATCTGCGGAAAGTATGCAGTGTCGGGCAGCTTCCCGGTCTTTTTTATTATTGTCATTATTATCATTTTCATTATCTTCATTATTATCATAAACTTAATTACAGTTGGTGTATATATATATAATTCGTTAAACTAATACATTTCAACTACTAACGATACCACAAAAATTAAAAAAGTGAAAAAATAAAACGTAAGTAGACGAAAAAAGTAATAAACTCTTTTCAATCTAATTTTCTCTAGGGCCTCGCTATAGCCTTATTTTATTTCTTTACAGATCTTCCAGTTACATTTATTGTTTGGTCTTTTTTTTGAATATCGCAATTGAGCTAATCATTTTTATATCGTATTCTAAAGGTCAGCTCTTCTGGATATGAGAGAAGTAGCTCCAAATTTGTTTGTTTTTTAAATTTGTTGTTTGTTATAGATTTTTGTTTATGGTGCATATTTTCTGTCTCTTTTTACAAATAATTATCAAATGAGTGATGTGATTTTTTCTGATAGTCATATATATATTTGAAGCGTTAATTTTTGCTGATTTTTTTTGTGCGAACTTTGCAATCTGTACTTGTAAGAAGTACTTGACATTGTATATTGAAGTCATTATGCAAACTTCGTAATGTTTTTTTTGGACGCGACCTTCCCGATTATTTTGAATCTTCCCATGGTATTTCTAGATCAGGAGGCAATAATTAAGATTGGACATTCCTTACGTATTGTATTGGATCTAATTCTTTTCATGGCTCAGCTAAGGACCCACACATGAAAAAGCAATGAATTTTTGCTGCCTGACACAGTGCTTTTCTATCACCATCAAACTTCAACTGAGAGTCAATATTGATCGATCGTCGTGGCATTAAAATTTGCTTGCATAATATTTCCAATTAACCTTTTTTTAACTTACTAGCCTTCAGAAAGCGAACATGGACAAGGCCATTTCTAATGGCAGTAATGTATGAACTGGAATTGGAGAAGAGAGGAATCTATTTATTTTGTTTTTAACGTGCATTCTTTTTGGTTGTTCAAGGGACCGACCACTTTAAATGTTGCCCTGACTTCCCATCACTAGCTTACTTTCTTAATTACATTAAACTTTTCAGTTTGGTTAACCTGCAGTTTCAAGGTGTCTCCAAAAACCATAATAATACTATTTAGTCTATTTTAAAAGCTCTCTCTAAAAAATCAGCGATAAAAATTAGTGTATGCAATAGCAAAGGAGAAAGCACTATTAGAATAAGAGCAAAAAGTAGCAAAATAGAAGACCTCAACTTTTCCAAACGGATGGAATTTTTCTCTCGACACCTTCTGCATCAGGTACCCCTAGAAATCGATCACAAAGTGTTCCAGGGTCATATTTGTTCCCCACAAAACAGTTCTACATTTTAAATAGACACATTTGATAAGACCATAATGAAAAATGTGCATTTTCTCAATGATTTCGAAATTTCCATATTGTGAATAATATCCAATCTGTTTTTCGATACGTTTGCGGGCTACATCTATAATACCTTGCCAGCAACACTAACCTTACAAGCAATCAAAACTTACACTACCGAGGTAGCAACACTGACCGTACAAGCAAGCAACACTTAGAAAGCAAAGAACACTTACCGAGCAAGCAACACTTACCGTACAAGCAAGCAACACTTACACAGCTAAGAACACTTACCGAGCAAGCAACAGTTACAAAGCAAGCAACACTTACCGAGCAAGCAACACTTGCCGAGCAAGCAACACTAACCTTACAAGCAAGCAACACTTAGAAAGCAAAGAACACTAACGGAGCAAGCAACACTACCGTAACTCATAGCTTGTACCATTTCGCAAATATAGATAGAATAAAGCTTGTTAACATTCAAACTGAATCTTTATTTAAGCACCTTTCCTGATTTAGCATAAACGTACCAAGAGATAATGATAAATAACCAAGATATCAGAAAAGTTTTGTAAATAGATATATAGATATATGTACAATTAAAAGTCAGAATGACAGAATTCAAGCTCTAACTATCAAGCTCTGAAATATATGGATATGTATCCTTTCCTAAATACACTCAATAAGTTGGAAAAATTCTTTGAAAATCAACTATTTCCTCAGAAGTTAAACTTTAAGGTGAAGCTGACGATAGCGTTTTCGGTGACCCGAGTGAGGTAAGGCATAATACAAAAAACATGGCTCTTATAGTGCTTTTTCTCTTCTATATCGAAGAGTTTTGAGTAGATTATGTAGTTAGACACTCAAATACTTTCGTTAAATCTCGTATTAAGCATCTGCGCACAGTACAAGATCCTCATCAGCTTTTCCAGGATTGGCCAGCATGCTGTGCCTAGAAGTGTTTTCCTCATAACGAGGAGATAACCAGCGTGGCTGATGATAGGCAGGTTATAGTAAAAATCTAAATATTGTAGTCTGTCAGTTGAAGGATTATCAAAATTTAACATTTTGCGGTGACTCTCTGATCAACCGATGACTTTCTTATTAACAAAAGAAAGTTTTTAACAGTCATTGCTTTGAAATTACTATGGGAAACCCATACCATCGAGTTCACAGGTGAGATATAACATGCATCACTAAGAAGGCGAAAGTATATTTATCATCATATCATTATTGCCTATATTTTAAATCTATTTATAGTAGGCCTATAGTTTCTTGTCTACTATTTGATTGATGCCTAACAAAACAAAACCAGATAAAAAATAAAATCCCAAGATAAAATAAATACTAAGTGCAATGGAAAATCTAGTTAATTAAGAATAGAAGATATCTATATGTGATGCAGATTTACAGACGAGTTTTAACTGCAGGTAAAATTAATGTAGTTCAAGAAACCCAACCTGTGCTAAAATGTCTTAGATAATCGGCATTTGCACAATTTCATTATGTGATTTTTGAAGCTGGAAACTTTCAGCGACTGTTTAATGTCATTTGAGATACCATGCCACAATTTACATCCCAAGCGGGCAATACTTTGTACATCAAACTGTGTTTTTCGGGCTTTAGCTATCTGTGACAGACTCTTCTCTTTAGAAGATAGGCATGATTCTTCTCAATAAAAATTTCCATCATGAGGATTGAGGCTATATTCGATTTTTGCTTGAAGATCTGTGCCATCAGCAACCCGTTTTGTGAATGGCCAAGGCCTTATCTCTTGTAAGCAGTGCATCAAAAGACAGGCCCCTGTGGTACACCTATGCTAGTCTATTTCATGGTGCTAAATGACGCATTGGCATTAGCTCTCTGCTTTCTTTTATATAGAACTTTTATATAGAAAGTCTATTTGCAAATTGTAAGGTGCAAATGTGGTATAATAATAGTACCTAAACTGCAAAGAATAGTTCTAATTCATGCAAGTCCATCTTGCATTAAGGTGCCATTGAGCATCTGCGTTTTGCCGGTGTGCAATCTATGACAGGTAACAACAATCCTCAAGAACAAGCAAAAATTTAGCTTAAAACAATTAACGTTTGTTCATTACAAATTAATGGCTGCAATTGAAAATATTGAAATCTAGATATTGATGAATCAGAGAAAATAAATCAATCCTGCTAATTGTGTTTGTATGGAATGAAGTCTCCCCTCTAAAGTTTTGGAAGATATTAAGCTTGCGTTTGCAACGAACAGAAGTAAGTGTAATCGAGAGCCTTAGCAGATACTTGCACTGTATTTAGGCCACAAGTAAAATTGAAAGTGATCAGTAGGTAATGGTTTTAAACATTGCCACTGTGTAGCACATTTAACCAATGGTATTAAGGAAACTTAAGGGTTTGTGCAATGATAAAATAAGAGGTCTAGAAGTAACCTTTACTTTGAGATAATCCCAATATCCTACGTTATACATGGAAAAGCCACGGCGTCGCCATTAAAAATTGTTGCTAAACATTATTTATGTTGAGTATTAGCATCACAGTATCTTTGAAACTAGATCCACAATTAGGCACATAAAATGTAAATAACACGCCCTCTTCTGACATTTGGTCGGTGAAACCTTTGTTTCGAAGCAAAAATTTCTATCCCGGCTTGGGTTATTGTGAAAATACTCGTATGCAAAATGGCCGAGTAATTTGCATTTAAAGCAATGTTTGGTAAATACAGCCTCAATATAAATTGACTTTTCATCAGAGAACAAATCATGCTGCCAATGTGAGAGTAGCCTTAACAGACAAAACAAATTTGCACTTGCATTAGTAACTTTTCTCACCTAATTCGTTAAACTCTAAAAATACCTATTTTTTTAAGGTTTTTGAAAGATCCCAATGATTGAATGAACTGTTACAGTTTTTTGATCCGTCTATTTTTCCGCTGGATATTCATTCATACTTTATAACTATATCAAAAAACTATATCAAAAAAGAGAGAATTGGCTGCCTCTTTTAGCTTCTATGCCCTCCATTTAAAAGCATATCGTTTCTCCATATCTGTTTTGTTCTTCTAAAATAAAACGCCAGTTAAACAGCAAAGCTAGTTCTTTATTATTGGCATTTGGTAGTCCTACCGTTCCTTACCTGTTTAATTTTAATTATAAAATCTCGTTTTATACAAAACTTTTTCGGGCGATAACCCAGCAAACACGACAGTCTCATCTTGATTTGGTGATATCCATAATAGATAAAGGCAATCTAAAGCAACTATGCTACAATTTAGTACTATCGAGGAATCGCTTTAGAAGCTTCAATTTGGATAGGCCAGCTTCAGCCTTTTCTTCTCAAGCCTTGCCAATGTTCATAGCTCTATTTACAACATTCGAAACCACCGAGATCCAGCAAGGGAACATCGCAACGTATGTTATCAGGGAAACAGCACAAAAGCCTTGGAAATTGTGTTTTCTAAGTTATTAGAAAGAGTTTTGAAGTATATATTTTCCATCAATTCGACACTATCCATTTATTCATATTGCATATCTTTCAGATTCTTGTTCTCTGCAATTTGTGCAAGGTGACTATCGATTTCTCTAACAATACAGTTTACAAAAGCTGATAATGTGCTTTTTAAACATCCTCCAAAGTATAATTTCCATACTTTAATTCAAATATTTGCTTGCAATATTACAGTAGTGTACTTAAAAAACAACTTTTAGAGCTGAGAATCTACATATTCAGCCCACGCTTAGAACATTCATCTAAAAAAAAGTGCTCCAATAAGCACTTCTTCATACAGCCATTCCTCGAATTCTAGAGATTTAATCACAATGATGGAACTTGAAAGCCTTTAACTCGAAAATAGCAACAAATTGACAAAATTATCTGAATTTTTTTTCGATAGATTCGTTTGAAAAAGATCACGGAGAAGAAATGTCTTGGGCATTTATAGGAAATAAGCTGCTCATCTCTGCAAAGATGAAAAAAACTGTAGTTTTGCTCTCAATAATTACAAGTGTTTTTCAGCGAAAATTTAAGCAAGAAGAAATTAAGACTGGTCTATTGCACGACAGTTGTTGCATTTCACACTCATTAACATAATCATGACAGTGATCTCTAGTAATCAAGAAATACGAGTTTCATAAGCTGTGTAGCAAGTACAGAATGGATGAAATGAAATGACCCAAATAATTTTGCAAAGATTCTAGTTAACATTGAGAGAAGAAGGAGACGTGTATAACATAATACGGTAAGCCCAATTAAAATCAAACCAGCAAGGTTAATATTTTGAGTCAAATTTACCATACGTAGCTATTTGCTTATCTGTGTATGTTCACTTACGTTAACACCAATCGGTTGGTATGTAACATGATGCACTGATACAACCTCAGCAGTGTAAGATAGATAAGGCATATTCAAGGCGCGAATAATGAATGACTAGGCAATGACTAAGCATTGAATAGGCAATGACTAAGCATTGAATAGGCAATGGCCAAGCAGTGACTAAGTAATGACTAAGTAAAAACTGAGTAGTTACTAGGCAATGACTAAGGATATCTTCAACAGGAAAATTGGAAGCGAAATAATCGGCTTTATCCGCTTTTTTTCCCACATTCTAATCTTTTTGCTGTTATTTGACAAAACATGCAAAATGGGACAATTAAAAAAAACACATCACTTACTAAGCAGTAGAAAGAGAAAGAGCTGTTTTTAATGAAACTGATAATCTCGATTGTCGTTGCAATAGTTGGTTAGGCTTTCTTAGGACAAATACTACCCATGGATTGTAAAACAATAGATCCATTGTTTACAGAACAATAGCCTATTGTTTGATACATTGTTTAACTCAAGACATCTTTTACGTCACAATGGCAATTTATGGTCCCTGAAAGGGTGCTCCCCCCCCTCCCTATTGGCTTTGGCCTTGGTTCTGGTTATAAATCCTTACGAAAAAGCAAATATGGTTTTGGATTGAATGAAAAAGGACCTTGCCAATCATAAGATTTTTTGCTGTCTATTTTTGAATAAACTTTGAATAACAAACATGCTACCCTGGTCAGAACCTATAATCCTGGCCGTAGGATTGTGAGAAATTCGCCTTGTGAGATAGGGATGTGCCTGGCCTTTTTCTCATAGCATTGTACAAGATATTAGTTTTAAAAAAGCCCATTGAAAGTGGCAGACATTCAGAATAGCATAGTACATGAAGACGGTCAAATATACCGCCTAGAGCTTGAACGTCGACTGACTTTTCATTTTGAATAAAAGTTTTATAAATATTTCATTTCTAATTACCCATTTCCATTTCATTAACAAAACAGGGATCATTATAATCACAACCAATTGCAAAATAAACATATAGTGTAAATATATTTCCCATTGTTTTTATTGGTTCTATTATTACAACTATGTTTATTTACTGTTTATTACGTTCTGTGTTATATTCTGTGTTATTACAACTATGTTTGTTATATTCTGCTTCAATTATCTTTGATTTAATATCTTCGCTCTCTTTCCTTTTTTCATTGTGCTTCATTGTTTTACTTTGTTATTTTCTTTGGAATATGGTTTAACGGACGGTATCATATACTCCAAAAACCTCTTTCACACACTTTACCCTGCTATTTCCTTTCCTTTTACTTGCATTTTTTATCTATTGTATTCGGTTGATATTGTTCTCAGTTTTCATTGTTATTTTCTTTATATTGCTCCTTTGTATTGTTGGTTATGCATGCACTGTATGTTTCTGGAATGTTTAGTGCTGATAAAGACGCAAGTCGAAACGTTTAGAAAGTCTAAGTTCTATTATGAATACCTCTCTATACTGTATAACTACATCGGAGTTTCGCGACTATTTTACTGCGCCTGTTTGGAAAAAAAGTATATCAGAAGTACGAATAATTAATGTCCTTAGTGTTATTAAAAGTAGTTTCCTTTTTAAAACTTGTCCTTATGATGGTGTCTTTTATCGATTTCAGTTTTTCTTAAAGTTTTTCTTGTTCTTCATGTTCTTTATAGTCAGCTACCGAATTCCATACTATCGGTCTTCTAAATCTGAAACTATTCCTACATATCTTTGGCTTAATTATCTGAAAATTTTTCTCTTTCCCTATTCTTGTTCTTTGATTCACTTTCACCATTGCGTCTGTAGCAAATATTCAAAATTTACACAACAGTCAATTTCATTCTGTGAGATTTTATTTGGAAGTTTCGTAATCTACAAAACCAGTACTCTTATCTATTCAACAAGACACACCGAAGATAAACAATATCTCTCATGCCAACGACCCTAGCTCTCCGCTACAAACTTATGGAACAACAAATTAAGTCACATTGTTGGTGACGACAGCAAATGCAAAATCTCCGTATCTCGTATTTCCATTGTGGCAATATCTAATAACTTTAATTACTTTTTCGATGGCTGCAATAACATTTCTTTTTAAAAATATATTATGGAAATCTTTATGAAAGATTCTCTTAAAAATTAGCCTCGAAAAAGACTGTTATAAGATGAACAATGAATTACATGATTCCTTCTTCAAAATTTTCTTTCGTTTACAAACTATCGCGATTTTTAGTCTAAATAGATTTGTTTGCGATATAAAAGACTTTCCTTATTTTATAAACAACCATATTGATGAGCAAACGTCTAATTGTTTGTGTTTGATCAACTCAGGCGCACTATGATTTCTCAATTAAAGATTGCGCTTGCGCTCGGTTCTGAATTATTTTCCGTGTAATCAGAATGAAGACCCAAAAGTTGTACACTACATACACGGTTTGAAAGCGAAGAAGATTGAAGCAAGCGTCAACATGTCAAATATCATGAATATGCACCCTGTTTATTTACACTTTATAGATAATAAAACATGTTCTAATAACACCTACCAAATGCTATGCCTATTGGCTATTTCTGCGGGAAGACCAGTAATTTGAGCAGGTTCTTGAATTCACAGGAATTGAATTCTTTAAATAATAGAATTGTTTTTACATTCAGGCTTGAGCTGTACGTTTGCCTTTTATTGGATGGAACAGATTTTTTGAAGGTCATGGCTATTACAAATTAGTGAGTATATTGTCTTTATTGGTATTGTTTGCAGTATAATACCACCTTACGCTACAAATTGCAGATTTCTATATGATTAATCACTCATTGTATCACTATTTTTGTTAAGTTTTTGATTTACTGATATCTGCATTGTGATTTCATGATTATTTTTTCATTCGCCTTTGCTAGTTATTGGTTACCCTATGACAAGCTGAATTTTCTATGATTTATGCGACTATATGATGATTTTCGATTTATTCATGCAAACGCTTTGTTTGTTTGATGATGCAATCAATAAACTCTTGATAGCTTTCAAGTAACTTTGCAATCACTGTTAAAATAGAACAGATCTTCGTAAATGATTTGCCACCTGGCGATGGATGTGCCAAGGGCTTCGTTTATTTGCTAATAGCCTTTATATATATTGGACTAGCAACATCGTTGGAACTCTCTTTGTCCTATCACTCGACGCCTCCTGATTTTTTTCTGACTGTTGATGACCGACTGAATGATTTCGACTGAATGATTGCGATTGAATTACAAAGACTGTCGGCTTCTAGATTTTGAACAAGTCCACAGGATAGTAATTAAGATGCAAAAAGAGAGCTTTCCGCACTTGTTCACAACCGATTCTACTGATTTAGGACAGTTTTTTCGTGAATAAAAATCTTCTTCTATAATCAGCATTGTGTCAACAAAAATTGAAAATTGTTGAATGAGCGGCGTAACCTGCATGGTTGACTTGCGAAAAACTCTTCCAAGACGATCAAACTGGTTACTATTTTTTCAGTCTTGAGGCTTTGCTATAAACATAGGTATTTATTGTAACATCAAAATTGATATGATGTAGGTCTTAAACGCCTGTCGGAAAACTTTTATGCCTGTTGGCGAACCTTTAATGGAAAATTATGTTCTTATGCCCAGAAAGATACCCTCTATTCTGTTATTTAGCCCCCTGTCGGGGAACCTAGTCCCCCGTCGGGCAAATCCTGGCGTCACCTCTGGGAAATAGTTTGCATAAAGATTTAGGTTACACCTTGCAGTTCCCAATTTTTGTTGAATTTCTTCCTCTTATTATGCAAAAAGTATGTTTCAACGTTGAAGCTCTTGTTAATCCAAAGTGAAGAATGGTTACATTATGGTTACTTTACTTTCAACATACTGTATATGAATACAAAGATATGAGATTTGTAGGTTCACAAAGAACAGCCCATGATCAGAACACCACACTTGTTGCTGAGAAGTCTAGAGCAGATAGAAGTCTTGTTTTAGTAGTCTCAAATATCATTGAAATTACTGACATAGCCAAACTTTTGCAAATCTAACATCTGCTACTTTGAACAAATCATTGACATCAGCTAATAGGTTCTTGACTTCTATGTATACAATTATATTTCAACTAAATCAACCCGATTTAGGCAGCTGTTCTTTATTCACCATCTTTCCCAAATACATTTGAACTTTATTCAAAAATCGTATTAAGGTTTTGGTTGCAGGTTAGTGGCAACAGAGAAGAGTCATTCATACTAAACAATTCAAACAGCAAACTCGAGACCATGTCTTGTTTTCAATGTTCATTGGGGAGTGCAATGTTAATGGTCGTTTGTTTGAATGCCATACTTAGAGAGTTTAAAAACACATGTCGGTTTATTTACGATTTTCGTCCTCTTAACCACGACACTGTAAAAGTGCACATCTGTTTTTTGTCAACAATCATAAATAATCTAAAGAATTTATAGATGTCTAATCAGACAAGATGACCACTAGACGATTTGGCAAAGTTATAGAATGAGAATGGTTTTAGTTATGGAACTCTTTTCGTCATCCTGTGAATCACATAATCATTTTCAACGTTGCAAAAGGTTTACCAAAAAGTTGTTTAAATGATGCTAATTTACGTAAGTGCCTCGATATTTCCATCAAAGCAAGTCAGAAACGCTCTTAGCTTGAGCTGTCGTCCGACATTGGGAAAAAGGGCTTTTCAAGCTTAAATGTAGACACGGGTAATGATTAATTCTACGTAGTTCTTGTTCATACGCTGTCTGCTGCCTCCAAGCCTTTTAATTGATTTGTCAACAATTTTAAGATGACAATCACGTCGGCTTGAAAACGCAGTTTTGCCTTCGTATAACTGTGCAATACAGCTGCAATTCATAAAGTAAATTTGCATAAACAGCGGAGACTGATGCGTTTTCTGTATATGCCTTCAGCAAAACAGTGTAATAGTGAAAAATTAATTTGAAGTTTATTAATGATCTTGATGGTTTATAGATTAGCGGCTTGCCATTTCAGTAAAATTCAAATCCATATACTTCGTCGAAGGACCATATCTATAAAATTAAATGAACTTATGCAAACTTTTCTTGCGTAATGACTCTTTGATAATGCTCAAATTTCATATCCTCAATTTCAGTCGGTGTATATATGAATATATGAACATACATATGTCTTTATAATATCATATAATATATTCATAAAATAGCGTCTATGGCTGATGCGTGTTTTCATGGCCTGTGCCTTGATGTTGTAATATACCTTGGTTATATTGTTATTTCAAAGCTTGATTGCTGTTTGTCATTCTATTTAGTTTTTTGGTGTAGAAGGGCTGCTATTTTGTCTTATTCGCTACATTGATACATAATTATTGTTTACTGGATAGATAAAAAGGTATAGGAAGCAATCAAATGATTAAGACGCCTCTATAGCAAAGATGAAATCGTTGATCTTATTGCTGCCTTCTGTTTAACAAGGATCCTTTGCAATGTCGCTCCTAGTTAAATATTGATGGGTCGCAAATGAGCCAAAAAGCAGCAACCTGCAATCAACAAAGCCAAAAAACTGAGATCTCGGTTGTCAAATGACCGCAACCCATAAAAAATCTATTGCAACATTTGAAAGCCGCTGTCAAAATTTAGTGTTTTAATTTGATGTAAATTGAATCGCACAGGTCTATTTGGCCTCATTGAGTGCGACGTTTTACTTCATCATAGTCAATAGTCATATACTATTAACTCACGTGCATAAATTTTCTCTTTTGACACGTACAAAAGACACAGCGAACTCTTCGTAAAATGACGTCGCCGCAAGTTATACATATAAAAAATATTGAAGTTTATAAGATTTATGAAAGAAAAAGCTAATAGTTCAGGATACTTAGAAGAGATTGTCAAATGTTAGCTTTTTGCCAGGAGGGTGCTATGAGGGCCCTTAATGGTGGTTTTTGTGCTAGTAATAATAGGTTTAGAGAGCAAGTCAAGCAAAATGAAAGCAAAAGCAGGGTGCATTGGGTTGAGCATTGAAAAAGATTCATCAAACGTCTAATAACACTCTGCCAAAGAGAAAAGTTTTCCGCATCATATTTTAGAAAACAGTTTTACTAAACGGAAATCTCTTCTCTTTTTTACAAAACTGGTATCTCTCTGTTTATTGTAGTCTTATAAATACAGGGTTTTTTTTATCATTGCAGGGCTTTGTCTGTTGAAGAAGCACCCTGAATGAATATTGTATACTTTGTAAACATTATTTGGTTATGTCTGCAAAGAGAACTGTATTAGACATATTTGATAGAATTAACCTTGAGTCTGACTTCTACAAAACCGTTCAGATGAGTGAAACAACTACCAAAGTTGCGTAAATTGTATAGAAACATGGGTTCACTTGCATAAAAAAATGATTCATCATCTTTCTTGGGCCATCTTTGCTTTTAAACTCGTTTGAAAGCGGTCATGTTACATTTTTAGGGAAGACTATCATACTATGCTACATGCTAAGGACACGGAATCTGTTTTTAGTGAGCTATCACAGAAGGACTGTGCAGTTACTATTCATGCAAAGAACTTGCAAATACTTATTACTGAGATGTACAAAACTTTAAAATGAGCAAAACCTTTCATTTATGCGGGAAATCTTTCGTGAAAATACAACTCGCTACAATTTGCGAAATAATAACTAATTTACTCAACCCAGAGTTAGATCCGTCAGCAATGGGATAGAAAGTGTCCGTTTCAAAGGTCTGCAACTGTGGCAAATGTTACCACCAACAATACGGAATTCAGAAACCCTTAGTCAATTTAAAAATAAGATTAAGGGCCTGTTTATATGAGGTGAGCTAGCCCGGTCAACCAAAATAAGCCGAGATCTGTGCGAACAAAAGAAGTTCATTTGGGAAGTGCCGACCGGGCTGACCTCGTTTTTACTTAGATTGGCGTCAGTTTTTGTGAGGCTGGCTGGAAAATACCATACGGTTTCCATAAACGAAAATGTACATTAAAAAGCTTTTATTATGATAACACAACAATTTTTTCCTACTAATGATGATCTAATAATATTTTAATGGGTTTTAATTTGGACTATTTACCAAGAACAAATTGTCACAGCAGATTTAAGGTAAAGGAGCAAGTCACTGCAGGTAAACTGTATCAAAATTCTGCTAAAATTAGGGTTTAAAACATCTTGGTTTATGCTGAATTGGCGGGAAAATTGTTCGCGCTTGCGTAGATTTGGCATTTTCATCCTCCTAGACCGGGCTAGCTCACCTTGCTGCGTTAATATGATCCCACTTCACACAATCTCGGGTAGGCGTGACCGAGATCTGTGTCAACCGGGATAGATTTTTCTCAGATCTCGACTCACCCGAGCCAGCCCGGTTGAACGGGCTAGCTCGCATCATATAAACAGGCCCTAAAAGTTAATACGGCGAAAACTGTCCCTGCAAATTATGCCGCAGATTCATTCCTTACTGGGGCTATTTATGATTTTTAGATATCCGATTTAAATTATATATTTTTATGACTTGTAAATTTTTAACTTCGTATGTATCATTATAAATACTTCTTTTAATGTTTGAATTAATTTATTACTTTTATTTAGCTACCGTATTTTATATCCAACAATACATTAATTGATAATAATAATAATAGAATAATAGTTTTTGTGTTTGATAAGCGTTAAAACATCTTTTCAGGTAGAGATGGAAAGACAAATGTGATTGCACAAATGCAAAAATAACAATACCGCATGTGATGAACGTTCCTGCATCGTCAAAGACAAAGAAATATCTACACGGAAAGGATCTTGTTCAAACTAGGAAATGTCGAATACGACCTCTGCAAAGATGTTACCTCACCATCTTTTCTCTACCATCGGAGTTTACGTGATTGTAATAACTCTGGCAAGTGTCTGTCTCAACTGCTTCGCCAGTTACGTACTCGTGGCTAAGATTCGAGTCTGGAGGCCACAAGCGCGGATCTTGTTCAGCATGTTTATTGGAAACGCTTTAGCACCCTCTCTGGCCTATCCATTGACTATCTACGCAAACTTTAAGGAGCATTGGACTCTTGGTAGCAATGCTTGCGTCTATTACGCATTTGTAACCAGTGTGGGTGGAATTGCGAGCATTTACCATCTCGTTTTATTATCGGCGGAACGTTTTATTACACTTGCATATCCTTATGACCAACAACGCTTTCTAAGTGATAGAAACATCAACATCGCATTGGTTTTGACATGGACTCTGTCCATTGTAGCGTCTCACTTGCCACTAGTTGGATGGTCATCTTTTGCTCTAGAAGGCATTGGTACATCGTGTGCTCTCGATTTATTTCCCAAGACTTGGTCAAGCAAAAGTTTTATTATATTTTTAGTTTGTATTGGATTTGTTCTGCCGATGATAGCAATCATCTATTTCAACGTATCGTTTTTAGGCGTTGTCTTCGGTTTGATTAAGTGCCCTTGCCATAGTGAAAGTAATGTAAATCAACATGATCGGATTTGTCAAACCAGCCAAGACAGGAGACTTGCTAATCAAATGTCTGTTCTTGTCACCTTAATGATAGTGTGCTTCATTTCTACCTGGCTTCCATATGCAATTGTTGCGGTTATTGGCATTTTTGGCAAGTTGTCTCGCAGCAACCCACTTGCACTAAGCTTGCCGGCTTTCTTCGCAAAGTCCTACACGATATATGATCCATTGATATATTTCTTTCTGAATAAGACGTTTAGACAGGCGGTCGCGTCAATGTTTTGCCCAGGACAGGCTGTCAGCAATTCACTCGGGTTTTACTCACAACGACTTCAGAGACCCAATAGTGGTACAATCACACAGCAAACCTTAAGAAATCAACAAACAGCAGTATTGGAGGTGGTAGATGAAGAATAAGTTTGAAGAAAATTCTCTTCATCATTCGTAACACTTGTGAGCAGAGCCGTCGAAGGGGGTTGCCAGGCTAGTTAATAGGGGGTCTTGAAGGGCCCGCAAAAGATTCGCTACGACTAAAAAAATGCTTTAATTGCCACACACGCCCGTTTTGTCCGATTAGAAAAAGAATAAAAAATTATAGCCTCTTTAGAAGTATTCAAGGAACCTCCGAGTAAGCGTACAAGGTTCTAAGGGTGCCTCCAGATTTAATTCTCCCAGATTCCCTTGCTTCCCCAATCTGCTCGCTTCGATCATAGACAAAAGGAGCCTTATTTTGCAGTTTTGCTCCTGGACCTCATAAACCTCTCGGCGGCCCTGAATGTCTGCCCTAACCCTTGGGCCTGGCCCGGCCCTCGACCGCCTTGCATTTAGGGTATTCATGAACGTCAATACGGAGAGATCTGTGGCGTTATTTTGGGTCTATGAATTAAGTTTAATCGATGTATGTGGTCTGTAAATATGGACATACATTATATTTCAACAGTTCGTACAATTTGCACTAATCATTACAATAAGCCATTCAATAATTGGAATTCTGAATACCTTGTAGATTAACGGAAAATAAGATATGCCGTCATATTGGAGTCTTTAAAACATTTGACTTAGTATCAGTGTTTGCCTAACGTTAGAAAAGTAACTGCAAGCTAGGGAATACCTCGAGTGGGTTCATATCCACTGACTGTAAGCATGCCTGCTATATATGAAAATGTATCGAGGCTAGCCGTTACCCTTTTAGAGTATTCCGCTTGAAAAAGTTTAGGGCTGCCTTGCTAGCAAATTTTCAAAACAAGTGGCAAGGAAGGTGCACTCTGTTTAAAGAAGCAGCACATAAAAATACAGCAAATGAACAATAATAAAATTCCTTCACTCATGTTTTTATGAATATGATTCCTTTCTTCCTTGCATTGGTATAAAGGAGATAAGGGAAGGGTAAAAAAATAGGACCGTTTCACAACAAGATTATATTTCAAACTTTGAAATTTATGCTGCAGTTGACAATCAGGCAAGAAGCGCTCAGCAGCTTTTAGCCTTTCCCCTAACGGTCTCGGGCGAAAGATATCTTGTGAAATCAATACTTCCTACGCTAATATATTGTCTAGTACAAAGATTCGTATATTGATCTATATATTTGCGAACGTAGTATATTGCTGGAGAAATCAGATCAATTGCTTTGTAATATCAGTTGCAAATACAATGATAATAAGTACTGACAGAAAAATAATGTTTATGATTGTTTATCTTCCTGCTTCTACGTTGATGCTAATTAAGGTTAGATGTAACAAGCCCGTCGGACCAAAATTGATACTGGGGGAGGAGGGCTGCGAGCGAAGAGATAAGAAATGTTGGTTTAAAATTTGTCGAGACCACGTCCAGTAAATCGCTGGACAATGCCCTTGCTGTACAAATTGCACTATTAAAATGATGAAAAAATGACGATATATAGATGTCTTACTGACAAAGAATCATATACACAATGTTTTTAAATTTTGAGAATGGGACGTAATAATTGGCTAAAATAATTGTATCTATGGTGTCATCCACTACTGTTACCTTTCTTTAAGATCAAATGGGTTGAAAATGATAGCTGGATATTTAAGAGTAACTCAAAGCAACTTTTTCTGCTGTCCACGTAAACTTCACGCTGTAAACGACGCCTCAATTCATACACGTACAAGTTTTTATTTATTCAAAATATGATTGGAACGTCCAAAAATTTTTCACTGGACGCAAGGTGAATTCACAGACATTTGGTGATTTCGCGGCACCTTTTTTAGAGCAATTATCGTTCATCTGAAAAGTCAGTTCACATTTTAAAAGCAAGGAAATTAAGAACACATTTTAAGCTTTCCAACCAAAAAGGTTGATAGTTTAACTAGGCTTCATCGAAATGCGATGTTCTTATAAAAAAAACGTGTAACTTAATATGTTTTCTGCCCTAAAAACACCTTCCCATCTTCCTTACACTGTTATTCTATCGCCTATGCTTTATATGCTGTATCTTGTTTCACATTCAAATCTCTGTTTGCAAATTGTCCAAAAATCTTTCATGATCGTCGTAGGATCAGAATAGAAATTGGAACATAATTTTAAAATTGCAACTTAATTTCTATGTTTTCTAAACAAGCTGCAATTTCCAAATGATATTCCAATCTGCTTTATACAACTCTTTTCAAAAATTCATTCACAATGTCGATCAAGTATTTTCTACTCTCTTTTCTATACACGAACCACCGTTAGGTGATTCATTATTCTATCTTTTGTCGTTGACCTCAAATACGATATGACTCCTTTCACGGCGGAGGAATATCTCTCACTTATGGCATTTGTTGCAAGCATTAAGAGGAGCATCTTAGCAGCTTTGTCACCTCCAACATTGCAATCTTGAATAGTCAAGTTCCTGCAACAATTTTAGCAGATCTTAGACTGTGAATTTTTTCAACTCAAACTGTACAAGACTGCAGTTGGTAGCTGTTCTTAAAGACTATAATCATCGATATCACCACTGTAGATGGAACAGACCTCCCTTACCTCATTCTGCCATGGTTGATCCTCGATAACATTCCGAAACATTTCATGCCAAACGACATACGTTCTGAAATCTGGCTTGTTAAAAGCAATCCTAAGTACACATTCTCAAGACCGGCCTATTGAATTATATAGCAATTAAAAGGTAATCAATGATGTATTGGGATAATTGGTTTATCTAATGTCTTTATCACCGTAAAGCTGGCTCTTTACAGAATTTTTCATGGCAAAATTAAAAAATCAACCATTAGCGGTCTCACCAGACCCCCCTCGGATCCGACGGGCCTGCTGTAATGCACATAGGTCAGTGTAATCATGAAATATTAAGTATTCTCAAAATTAACTTTAAAGATTTAAAAGGAATAGCATGCCACTGTTCCATCATTCCATCATTTAACATTTCTGTATTAACTACGTAGTAGAAAAACTGCTGACATCAAAACCAATTAAAAAGAGAAGAAATGTTTAAATTGAAAAGGGAGGAGGAAATTTTTGGGCTGAGTGCGATCTAATGGTAATGTGCATGGAAACATTCCACTTTATATTCTAACTACTAAGACACAAGCCTCGCTATCTAGGGAGTTTGTGCTGGCATATATAGTTCCAGCTTATAAAAATAACAACTAATTAAATGAAATTACAGCAAATCAATATAAAAGAATGCCGGGATCAGTCTCTCTCTCTGTCTCGCTGCGCATTAGGCTCACAACTGTAATCATCGTTCACCTTCCGCGGCACTACAAATTAAATTAGTCACATTTTTTCCATCCATTGCGATCATTTGTCGAGATGTCTCAAGATATTAAGATGTTGTCTTGTCTTAAACTTATTTGCAACTGTTGATGGCATTTTGCTGCTTCTGTGATGTCGTGGTCAAGCAATACAGGCAGGGTGATTGTCATTCTTCCTCGGAACTTCTTCGCTTTAGGTGGAGAGTCGAAGTAATAGTCCATCGATTGTTGACATAGCGTGTTTGTTGGTAATCGCAAGATATGACCGAATGTTTTCCATCTTGCTTTCTTCATTTCGGCGATCAGTCCATTCCTTTTTTCTTCGGCAAAACATAAACTACGTTGTGCGTATAATAATGGAAGAAAGTTCAGTGAGCAAGAGCTGAAGGTGTTTTTGTCGAAACTGAGTACCATAAGACTGTGAGGAAAAAGAAAATAGGCCGTCTATGTTAGATTTAAACATAACAATCATAACAATATTCTAAAATGCAGTCAGTGGCACTCATTTTTCGCTTGTGTTGTAGAATTTACAATGATTATTCAGGGACCGCGGAACGATCTGAAAGTGGAGCGGGGGCTAAAAAAGGGAAATACACATTTTTAAATCACGCCCATTTTAGAAGCAAGGAGAAGACTATTTTGGAAGCTATTTCCTCATGTGCATGTTATACGTATAAGTAATAAAAATTCCAAGTAAAAGTTTAATGGCAGACCAGGCGAAATGTTTGAAGAATTTATTATCTATTTTGAAAAACACAAAGCTTGTTTCCAGCTTTTGCTGTTCTAATTTAACGAATCTTTCAAAATTAAGTGCCTGTTGCTTTTGCTACAGCATCCCCAGCCACCTTCCCTGCTCCACGGTGACTGCAATTGTGAAATTAAATTTTTTTCTGGAGTTTTCTGAAATATCTGCAGTAGCATTGCATAAATTGAAATAATTTTCACATTCTATACCAAATTGCAAGGCATTTCCTAGCAGTCATGAGATGCCCATCCTCAAAACTAACAACAAAAATGGAATCAAGGATACATCAATAACCGACCTGCGATTGAACTATCAGTAGGGTCTATCTGAGAAGAGTTGAGTGTCTGATTTTGCATTAGGATAATTTTACGTTTTGTATGTGTAGAGTAACGTAAAACATAGGGGGTGTTGAGGCTCCAAGCTGCCTAAAGTGAAATTGATTACTCTAGGTGTCCTTTTTTCTAGCTTCTCTAATAACACAGATTAAATGGGAGTAAATACCAAAAAACGTAGAGCTCAACGTATTTGGGTGGATCCTTTCTTTTGAAGCGGCCCAAAGCTATGAGCATTGATAGCAGTTTATTGGTGGCAATCCATTGCTCAAAGTCCGGAAAATTTCATAGTTCTACTGTTGACAGCCGTAAGAAAGGCTTTTTAAAACAATCGAGAGTGCTGTTGAATACCCGGAATGTAGAACATGGCAATGGTGCACCCAAGATAATTCTTAAATGCCTAAGATGGCGCACCTCAGATTTTCATGTTTTATGATTGTGCAATAATTATTATAGTGAAGTGGCGCACCTCACGATTTTTGTACGGATTTTTCGCATCCGCACCAGAGGTATGGGACTGTTGGCGCACCCAAGATCTTGTCAAGATGAAGCCTTGTAATAAAATATAACTTGATCAAATATATTTATATTGACTTAACTATCTTAAAGAGAACTCAACTGATTTCATGACCGTTTCGTGTAGTCTTGCGAACATCTGACCATGTTACCAAATGGCTCATGTGCTGTGCAACATAACCTGTGGCTAGGATGGTGCATGTGCTGCACAACAAGTCCATACACACGCCCCATTTCTTTTGATTTCATTTCTCATCGAAGAAAGATCAATTTGAGCCGTTAGGCCTGAGGAGGAAAGGCTCAGAACTTTTCTGATCTCTGCCTTTGCTGAGTTGATCTTTAAACCATTTGCATGGGATGTAATTTCATGAAGATTTAGCTCTGTCATAGCTAACAGTTCTTATGACTGCCATCTTTGAAGCTGTGATCAGGCTAAAGATTTATTAAAAGTAAAGCCCAATGATTAAGTTAATCTTTTGGTTTACGTTAAATCCAATGCTTTGAAAATAACATCGGTGAAGATTTGAGCAGCTGTAAAGAGCCCAAACATGAATTGCTTCACTGGAGGCGTACTATTGAACATAGTATATGGATTTAAAAGCAGACTGAGCAACTTTCCTTGTTACTTAACTGTCAACTGTTATAGATATTGTTAAAATAAACAGTAGACTGATCTGACCATTATTCTCAGATATTAGCCCTGAATGCATCTTACATTGAACATAGACAATAGCATTGAATTTGGAGCCAACCCGGTCTAATTATAGTATTTCAAAGTATCTCATAGAATGGCTGTACGATTCCGGCATCGTATTTTATGATTTTGGCCTTCTTCGTTATAGCTTTTTTTCTGTTGTTTACAGAAACAAATATAAGATCTAAATATTCAGCAAAGTCAGGTGCGTTCATCAAAAACTAGGGTTGCGAGCGGTCTTTAATAATCGATGGACTCTTCACTAAGTTCAAAGAGAGCGAAGTTCTGCCTTCTAATTTCACTTTCTATTCATTATCTCTTTAATGTAAACATAAAGTGGCTTTTAGAGACTTGCTCTAGAGCTACAGCTAATGACAGGGTACAACGTTAGTCAAAAGAAAAGCAATATTTACGCTGCATATTTTTCTTTCCCATATTGAAAAAATTGCTGAGAAACTTTGGGATTTTATAGGTTGCAGGTTTGGCTGCATATTGCCCTCAGATTTTTTGATTCTCTTTTAAAAACGTGCGGTTTAAGGGTTATATGTATCTGACGGTTACGGGGTTTGCCATTTTCTGAGCTCGAGTTTCAGGAATCTAAGTTAAACTCTGAGAATTTTCGCAGGTTACTTATTGCTCAAAAAGAACGGATTTTTTTGCTGGGATCTACGTAGAGATTCGGAAGGACAATAAGATTCAATAACTAAATGTTGTTTTAAATAGTAAAGTTAGCTTGCTATTTTTAGCTTAAGAGCGTGGAAGTCACGAGACCTCTATTGCACAATTTATGATTGGATGTTTGTAGTTGTTGCTTATGGGGGGACTTTTGATGGTATCAATGGTATCGCCATGAGTGTGATTGCAGGAGATAAAAGTAAAGGAAGACTATTGGATGACTGTGTTTCGTTGTCACCATTGTTGTCAGTATCGTGTGACTGAGAGGAAGATGCAGCTGGGGCGGAAATAGCATCGTCAAGTTTGACAAGATCTGGCGTAACGCCGATTATTTGAGCATTTATGTGGCCTATTCTTGACCAAAGCATTTTCATGTTTTTAGAAATTTACTTCACAACTCTAACCATTTCTGTTTGACTTTGAATGTTGTGTGAGCGATCGCCTGAGGTATATCCAAATATATGATTGTAGGCTCTACATCCTGGTTTTCTACAAACCATACATGAATGTGGTGAGCGGGCGTGAAGACAAGAGCGTTCGTCGACGAAAAATTCACATGGAGCGTGTTCGTATCGATTTTAGAGGGCCGGTATGGGTATTTTCGTGCAACGTTATTGGACTTGTTTATTTCTCGTGTTTCGTGTTGTGAAATAATCATTGTGCGTGAATCGTGATAACTTTCAACTGCGTTCGTGATTCGTGCAACCAAATTCAAGTCAATTTATTGTGTTTTTAGTGTTTTATTCCAAATTTGAGAAGGATAGGGAGATAATATTAATAATAATAATAATAATAATAATTAATAATAATATTAATAATAATGATAATAATAAATAATAATAATAATAATAATAAATACTTTATTTTAAAGTTGGCTATTTACAGTAGCTATTTACTAAAGAGCTAATTTAGGCAAACTATTGAAGAGATGTCAGACAAACCATTGGAGAGCCATACCCGTGTAAGCATTCAAATTTCGTTTATGTGTGCAAAGATTTACAGTCTGGCCCTCGCTAAAAAAAAGTTCAAGTGAATTAGTTTTTGAGTGAAACTCGGCTTCTTGTTAACGTACATAGAATCCATACTAAATGAAAACGTGTACACTGAATCGTCAAATGTAGTTGGATCTTCACATTATCGTGTGACCGTCCTACTTCTAATGTGATGTTAAAAAATGTAGCATGCTAAGAAACAACTGATTCTTTTTTTTTCAAGTCTTCATCAAAACTTTTTATTGTGGAAACATTTTTTGGGCATCGGGATCATTTTGCAAGGGACTAAATATTTATGTGCTTACATGAGTGGCGTTATTGTGCGCTGAACCTTGTTCAAAGCGTTTTTTTGAAAATATTTTTCGTGAATCGTGAAAAAAGCACATTTATCTTCGCGATTCGTTATTTATCCATTTTATTTCTCGTGAATCGTTCATAGCCCTCCCCCATACCGGCCCTCATTATAATCACGGCATATGTTATCGGCTGCGTTCTTCGTGATTCTTTTCAAACAGTGAGACTTGAAATGTCCATGGCCTTTACAATACGAACAGGAGTACGACATCTTTGAACATTCCATTCTTAGCATCTTTCCAGAGATTTCCATTTGTAACGTCTAAACCAAAACTGTGCGAAATCTGTACCGAAAATCGCTCTAGGTTATTCCTAAAAGTTACCACCTATAACTTTTGAATAATTAACAGATTGTGACGAAGAATAATGCGCGCGACTCGAAGAGAGATTAGCAATCGACTAATTATAAACACAATAACAACTACAATTATTACAAAGAATATTAGCGTCCAGTCCTACCACAACTTTAGAGGGGGGCATAGGGGTAGATTATCCTCCAAACTATGAAAATTTTGTTTTCCCAGGGCAAAAATAGTCGTCACAGAAATGGTTTAAGGTAGAAAATGGCTATTTTTTACAGTTTTTCCAAGGGTGACTTTTGCAGTGCATGCTTCCCAGCACCTTCCCAACATTGAACCTTGGGTAACGCCCTGCCCAGTTGCAAGCATTCCTTCCAAGCCAGTTTTCAACACGTGAGCAAGTGGTGCTAAATTATTTTTTAATCGGATGAAGCCATCAACTCAAATTTCCATTCATTCAATCAAGAAATCTCTAAACTAAAAGGAGAATGCAGTCAAGAACCTTTGGCCCAGTAAACACCCTGAACACAGGTGATTTTTTCATTGCTGCTTGTCTTATGGTGTAGTGATATGCAAATCGTACCATACCACATTTATTTCATGCGATGAATTTAGCATCGCAGCAAAAGGCAAGGCGAAAAGATCTCCATCTCCAAACCTTTAGCATGCAGGTTTGATGACTAGGAGAATATTTCTGCCAAAACCGCAGATCACGCTAGTGCGCTAATCAATAAATTTAATGCGATTCCTGCGTACTATTTCAGAAGATTGCTTTGACAGTTCTAATTATGCCTACCCACCATGGGAATTTTCCAAAGCGAAAGTCAATTTTGCAGGGTAAAATTTAGCCTGCGTCACAGACGGCAACACTCGAAAATTAGATAGAATGCAGCTCATATAAAGTCAACTATGTGCGTTTGTGATATCAACTGCAACTTACAAAAAAAATGATTTATTTATGCTTTGACATGCAAATTCCAACCACCTGGCAGATTATGCGTCTAGCTGGTACCTTTGCAGTTACAGTCTCGAACGGTCTCTCAAATGATGCTTGCAATAATTAGTCTTATGCTTTACATCTCTGGACGAGAAATGTCCATAGTTTTGTGTTTCAAAATTTCAAAGCTCCCTCATACCTTGATATTTGTTTTTCTAAACAAACACCTTGATATTTGTTTTACAAAACACATTTACGAGGAACGAATGAAAGTTTTTTCCACGTTTTCCGAAACAAATGTATGGCGTTCTGTTTGAATAATAGGCATAAATCCGTTCCACGTAAGGCATGCCATTCTAACATATGCTTCGAAAAAGTTTATCGATGCTGTAGGCAACTGCTCGTATGAATAATTAACGGAGCTATTCTATCAAGCTTTTTCGACTTGCTTTCGCTAGAAGGAGTTTATAATTCTGCGATTTCATAGAAGCTCATTGATAGATTGTAAATCTCTGAGCCTTCAACGGTATGGCTGCTTGAAACTATGGAATGAGCAGGTGAGTGGGTTGATGAAATTATAATTACAATAAAAGCAAACGGCCGGTGTATGTAAGGCTTTAACTGAACTGCTTCTTTGATCAAAGCAGCACGAACAAAATCAGTTTGTCAATAGACTTCAACAGAGGAGAGGACCTGTTGCAAATAGAGCCCACACATTAGTGAATTTGGCAGCAATGATTTCTACAGGAAGAAATCAGAGCACCTTTAGCATCAAAGTTCCAGATAACACGTACGATATCATAACTATCTATATGATACTTGTTTGTTTACTGAGTGGGACATTGAACAGTCTAGCAGCTTATGTCCTTCTTTTCAAGGATAAACTGCGTAGTGCACAGTCTGTAATCCTTTTCAGTTTAACAACGGGCAACGCAATATTTACAGCAGCAGGAACGCCTTTAACAATATACGCGAACTACCAACACGGATGGACGATGGGTGCAATTGCTTGCACGTATTACGGATCGATTACATTTTCTTGTGGATTGTCGGAAATTTATCACCTACTACTTTTATCCTTTGAAAGATTTATTGCCGTTGTACACCCATTTGAGAATGATAAGTTATTGCAACCTTGTTACCTTTATCTGAGCATCATTCTAAGCTGGGCCATGGCCTTTCTTGTTTCGTCCCTACCGATTTTTGGCTGGTCAAGATACACTACAGAGGGCATAGGCACTTCGTGTTCTGTTGAATTATATCCTAATTCAATGAATGGGATCAGCTACAACATTTTTATTATGCTGATAGGCTATATGATACCGATGTCAATCATAATCTACTTTAATGTAAGGTTTTTAAAGGAAGTGCAAAGAATTATAAATCGAGCCAAAGAGACAACAGCCAGCGTAAGTGGACAACGAAAAGAGATTCAAAAATCCGACAAGGCGTTGATGAAGCAGATGTCTTTACAAGTAACGGCTCTCGTTGTTAGCTTCAATATTAGTTGGTTACCCTACGCAGTTATCGTAACTATGGGCTTACTAAGAGCAAGACCATCTGAGAATCCTTTATTTGAGAGTATACCGTCATATTTCGCAAAATCATACTCGTTGTACGATCCTATACTTTTTTTCATTTTGAACAAGAAGTTTAGATTGCTGCTATTCGGATGCAGTCGCCGGCATGAACTTTCTCAAGCCAACATTCCAGATTTGGAGATGCGCAAGAACGAAACAAACAGGAGTAGTAATAATATTGCTCAAGTTGACGTCTAGAAAGAAATAAACTGCATTCAGACCTGGAACTTGGAATGAATGAACTTGGAATAAGAGAATATGACTTAAACGCCATGTAAACAAAGCATCAAAGTGAGTACATAAAGCATCAAAGGCCATCCAACAGGCCTGCTCATCGGAGGCTGGTACTAAATAAATCCTGACAAAAAGAATCATGCAATCGTGAGGTCATACCAGTAGCAGAGATGGCATTAAACAGCAATCAGTGTTCTAAAGAAAGACCTGCCCGATTCCTTCCACTTGTGAGGTATGACATTTCAAACATAATTCATGAATGAACTTGAGAGTCAATTTGCAACAAATAAAATCAATTTTTTAATAACACAAAAGAGCATATAGAATACTTGACTGGATGCAAAATCAGGGGATTTCAACGGGTTTGAATAAGAACGAAGCTGCATCATATTTAAAGATGAATCAATATATGTTTACAATGACCTGGCTGCATAGAAAAGCCTCTGCGTATGAACAACTACACTGAAAAGATGTTAAGTAAACATTGCAAACCCGCTCAATGAATTTACAGACTATCATTGATTTAATTTTTAACTTCACTGGACTGTAATTAATAAGAAAAATTAGGGTACAGGGGATTTTCACAAGTTAACATTGACATTGACAAAATCATCACAGAAAATATTCTTGTGTTGATCGATATTGATATTTATACACCAAAGAGCTGTGTCTTTTTTTGCTCTTTCCTAATTCTTTGCTGCTAACTCATCTGTCTTCTATGAGCAAAGGAGATCCCTTAAAGAAGAAGGCCTTATAAGTTTAACGCCTGCAAATGACCACTAAGTCCATTAGAAACGAATTGTTTTAACTAATACTGTATTTTGGGCGGGACACAGTTTGATGAACAGATTAACATGCTCTAAACAGTGAAATTGTAATTCAAAACATTTCTTAATTTATACAACTACTTTCTTAAATTCGGGTCAGCTCACGAGAGACCTGAAACTACAAATTAAACCTAATGCGGCGAGTGCTCCGTGAAGGAAGTCTTAGCCAAATGCCAAATATCGAGAGAAGCATGTTCTTCCGACCACAAGACCCGGACCCTCACCTCTATGGTCACGTTCATGCTAATGAGATTCCTTCACAGCAACTTACGACCAATTATTTCTCTATGGATCTTTTTATCATACGTGTTTTCTCTGCCTTCATGTACTTCTTCCCCTTATACATTTTATCTCTTTTTCCTCTTTCTTCATATTTCTCAAGTCAATTTCTTGCAGCTGTACAATTATACCTATTTTATTTCATCATCTCATTTCATTCTCTTATCCCAATCGCTATGTTTCCTTTCGTCTGTATCATATGTCCCTCTGATGGTCTTTTTGTTGCCAACTTTTTTCTTTTAATTGTTTAATTGCTTCACTCTCTTCCTTCTACTCTTTCCCAATTCTTTTTCTCTTGAAAAACCTTTCCCAACCGCTTTTCAATAGATTTGAAATGTCAGGGTTAGCTGGCAGTCTTCGGGGTATGGATGGGGGGGGGGACAAATATTGCGTGCTTCAAATGCTGACATTCATACTATTTTCCTTCAGCAAGGTGCAGCATCTATCTAGGACTTGCTTTAAGAGTCAATGCTTACGTTAGAGTATATGACTGTTGTGTACTTTTGAAGTCAATAATCATAATAATGCCATCTGCTATGCAGGGTTGATACTATGTAATCAAGTCTTATGCAACTGTCTGCATATATGTTGATGAACCGTAACGTACTAGAGTGCCATTCGCAAAATGTATGGGTATGGGAAGAAGAGATCTAGTTTCAGTTTCATATAATTTAGATCCCTATACCCGCAATTAACACTGACTAAACGAGATAAATATCCAAAGAGACTGAAAAAAAGTTATTAAACATCAGGAAAGTTTTACAATATAAATACAATATAAAAGAAAAATAGAACAATGTGAGTTTTATCAATGAGAATTACTTTAAAGAGGAGCTCTCTTAGTAATAAAATAAATGAGAGAAAGTTTACCCCCCCCCCCACCCCGGTTTAGATAGCACGTTGAGGAATTTCATGACTGTTAATCAAGATTTAATTTTATCGTGCTACTTTTCTAAAATCAATGTTAATGATTGCTTTTAACAAGGAGAACTTTGCGTTTTCGACGAAAACTAATTGCAAAAGGTGTGTTACAATCGAAAGTGAAACATTTTGCTGTTGGAGGGATAATCAGTTAATTAATAAAACATTTACAGAACAGGCGAGTTTCGTTAAGTCTTTCTTTTTGCTTTAAATGGAGACGTTTCGTGATCATCCATGGCAAATTTTGAATGTCCTTCCCTACAAAACAACATAAGTTTGTTAAAAGGGTAATCCCATACCCTTAAAGGCGGCTTTCCAAAGCACGAGAGTGCATCGCAAAATGTTTCGAAACGTTGAAAAGCGATGAAAAGCGTTGAAAATCGTTGCCGAGGACATTAATAAGATATTAAAAAGTGGATTCCGTTTTAATAAATGTGTCAAACAAGGCCTCTTCAATAAAAGCTTAGTTAGATCAGATCTTATAATATCATTATTGGTGATAATTGTATAACTAGCTATCACAAGTTCACATTTTAGCAAAATCAGGAACATCCCCCGCCGCAATTCATATTTTATCTTAAATCCCGATATATTTGAAAAAGACATTGAAAAGAGCATTTATTATTTGGGAGAAACGAGATCATAAACGTTTATTTAAAGTCCACCTCCATCCATTTTTTTTAATGACCTGAAAGACATATCTGAATGGAACATAATGTGGAAAAAATGAAATCATTACTAGTTAATTTTTACTTTTTGAAAAATTTGAAGTTAAAGTTGCGTTCCCAGCCCCACACGACCGCGGAGATGGAGTCTGGGAACTGATGACGAGGACCCAGGAAGACGATTGATTTGGCTTATTTGTTCACAAAGGAAAATATCAGGAAGGCAGGAGGAAAGCGTGTAGAAATAGTTGTAGGAATGGAGAAAGACAGATCAAGATACGTTTTTCAACAGGGCAGAAATTCTAAGAATGTGAGAAGTAACATGAGAGACTTAATACATGGCGGGAGATGGAAAATCGCTGTATTGAAGATAGAAACCTTGATGGTAGATGAACTTCCAAGATTCTTTTTATCAAACAGAGAACAGAATACTTCGTGAAACATCTGACTTTGCATCGCATTGCAAAATGCTTGTTGGATCTGAATCAAGGACAATTAACTCGAAAAAAAAGATGAAGATGCCATTTTTAATCTTAAAAACCGAAAGTTGTCAGTGAAGATATCAGAATTTCCAATTGATCTATGCAAAATCAGTATAAACTTGAGCTTCAACCTGACAAACTAGCGTAATTGTAGTCAAGCAAATAACTTGCATTTTTAATCAACCTAAACATCTCAATGGCATGAATTCTTGCATGTTTTTTAGCAGCAGATTGCCTACGCACAAATACTTTTGCTGCAATCAAAATCTCAAATGTAAACCATTGCCCATGTTAACGATGCCTCGTGAGAAGACCTTCGAAACTTTTTCGCCATCATCGCCAGCAGGCACGGAGATGAAACTATTTACTGATAAAATCGCTGGAACAAATGATTGCTCACTCAAACAAGCAAGCAATACATTCTGCAGCAAAAGCTAAGATCACTAGTATTTTGAGCGATTTGCAAGAGCGTTTGCTATTTTAACGAATAATTGCTTATGTATAAACAAACGTGTAAGAGTTTATAGTTCATGCAAAGGATATTTTCTACATAGCAAAGTTAACATGTAAATAAAAATTAGCTGCTTTTCTAATTTTCTAATTAGCTAGAACCTGGTGGCGCTAATGCACTAACGTACCTTCCACTTGGAGCAACATTATTAAATGCAGTAAAATACTTTATATTCTTGGGCTACCGAAAAGGTATTGGGGGTAGGGTCAGAGTCAGGGTTAAGGTTAGCATCAGTTTAATAGGGTTAGGGTAATTGCATAAAACCCATTATTTTTAAATTGGTGCTGCTCTCTGCGGATGTCAGGTACATACTTACATTAGTGCCAAACATGGTCCCAGAGAGTCTTTCGGCAAATTTTTGGAGATTTATGTTTTGTCGGCAAATAGACTAGAATGTTTTTGTTGCAAAGTAAAGATAATGACTATTTCGATATTCACACTTCTTGTCGGCAAAATTTGACTTTGCATCCCCTAGAATGTGTTTGCAATCGAGGCCCTGGCTAGAATATGGAATAAAGCCAATCACATGTAATGGCAAAACTACTGCTATGATTAGTAAAAGCTTATTAAATCTTTAGCCACTGTCATTTAATACTATGTACAATGATGTTATATTTGGCAAGGCCGCAAATTAAGCAACGTGCTGTAGAGAACAGTTAATTTTTGGCGAACCACACCAGCCAGCCCTTTCATTGAGGATGGCAATAATTTCAATGAATTGAGGAATCATTAGATGGACATACAATCATTTTAAAAATCTATATCTTTATAAACTTTTAATGAGCCACATTTTCTCTCCAATAGAGCCCGCTCTTAGAACAGAATCAGCATCATAGTCGAGGGTTATTCTGTTCCAAGCATGCGCACGAGGCTATGATGTAAAGGTTCATGATGATTCCATTGTAAATTAAAGGATTTAAAAATTCGTGGTCACACTGTTGGGCCGGATCAACAACAGTTTTGACGTAATTAGCGCTCAAAACATAGGATTAATCAACATTTGTAAAAGAAGCTTACTGTGTGCAGAGGCTACAGAGTATTAAAAACTTATCTCTATTGGAGAATGTCTTATTTACAAAAATAAATCTGTTCGCAAATAAATATTCTCATGCAGCCTAGAACACCACCAAGCAATATCAACACATATATTAATGTCATATATTTGCTTGCATTTTCGCTCATGTTTGCGGTGTTGCATCATGCAATCTTCACAACGCTTATAAGCAATTCAACTGTTTCCTAAACTTACTAGTATTATCGAATAACATCGCTTATATGACTCTTGCCATATCCCGAGTTTCTTGGCCATCGTTTTACTAATAAAATAACTCAGAGAAAAGTTTCAAGGAGTTCCAAAAACTGTGCAAAGAAAAAATTATTGCAATTGAGACTGACATGTATATAAAATACTAAAAAGGGTGTTCTTATGTCTGAAATAACGAGAAGTTGAAGATATTAATAAAGGACCAGCTCTAGAAGGAGACAATACTAGTTTTATTTACTTTATCTTTTTTATTCTGTAAATTAGGTATGTAATTTAGCATTGTATACTTACTTTGTATCTACTCCTAGTGTATTTTAATTTTAGTTTACAGGTTAGGTTGAAAAACATTACAATAATGAATCTTATAACCTGCATATATAGTAAGATGAATCAAATGAAATGAACAACGGGATGGGAGAGCATGCCACTTTTTCCTTTACATTAATTTAAAAGCACCATTTGCTGATGATTAAATAAACTTCATAAATCCTTAACACTTAACTGGTACATATTTTCGTGGAACAGAGATTTTTACAACATTGTGACAGGCAGTTCATCGTGTTATAACATGAAAAATTTTTTTGTATTGAAGTTTGCTCCCCTTTCCACTTTTCAAGATTCGTTGGGGGCTCTGTAATAACCTATTGGGGGTCCAGAATCACGTAAGAAGTGATATCAAACAAGATTGGCAAATTCTTTCAACCAATTAGTGGCCGCAATATAGATTTCTCAACATTAAGGTTAGTATACGCTTTGCCGCAATGTGGATTTCCCAAAATTAAGTTTAGTATACGTTTTGCCGCAATGTGGATTTCCCAAAATTAAGTTTAGTATACGTTTTGCCGCAATGTGGATTTTCCAAAATAAAGGTTATTATACGTTTGCCGCAGTATGGATTTCCCAAAATTAAGGTTAGTATACGTTTTGCCGCAATTTGGATTTCCAAAAATTAAGGTTAGTATACGTTTTGCCGCAACGCGGATTTCCCAAAATTAAGGTTAGTTTACGTTTTGTCGCAATATGGATTTCCTAAAATAAAGGTTAGTATACGTTTTGCCGCAATATGGATTACCTATTTGAAGATTTATCATTGCGGAATCACTCGTAACATTAGCGAAAGGTGGGAGAAAAGCAACCCAGGCATGAAAGGATGCATCAGCAGCATTCAAAATTGGAAAGTGGAATTTTATTGTGGAGTGAATTGTGTGTCGTGTTGTATCTGTGATTAATCGTAATCTTCTCAACATGCTCGTATTGATTTGAGCTGTCGTATAGTTCTGTAAATGTGATTTTTTCGATGTATGCGACTTGATGTAAGGCCGTTCATTGTTGTCTGTAATTAAAATCGTTGTGCTGTCATATAGTGTTAGTTGGTATACTGCTGTAGATATGTTCGGATATCAAGAGAAAGATAATAGAGAAGACATCAACTAGGAAGCATCTTTTGTGCCTATTCTGTTCGGGGCTTAAACCCATTTGCCAAGTCCCTTTTCATTGCAGTTTTTATATCATCACGAATATATTCACCGTTGTAAGATGGACCCTAGTGATAAATGTATTCTAAACATAAAAACGAGCCGTTTTAGTTGTTATGAAATAATGACAAATTAGAACACTATATGCATCTGGCCCCAGTCAAAAAATGTTATGCTAGTTCTTGAAGATTCTAAATTACCAAATTTTTAGACAATGGAGGTTTTTACCTCCCCACACGCCCCAATGAATCCTCCACTGGATGCTGGTCAAGCCTTATATTCTTTATCAAGAGCAACTTTCAAGACACGCTAAACTGGCGATGCGAGATAATATAACGTTTTTAGAGCCTCATTTCTTTCATAAATTGCATTGCCTCCAGAAAAATCAATAGCCGCGATACGTAAATTGATTCTCATTGTACATAAAATCTGTCCAATTTTTCTGCCAAATTCTATATGCGCTGTAGTACCCCCATATTCTTGGGTCGCAACATAAGTGTTTTCCTGATCCAAATTTTTTCATCACGTCATCACGAAACTTTAGTCCTTCTTCACGCTATCAAATGCTCAAAAAAAATATTTTCACCTGCACGGATGCAGCATGAACCCAACCAAAGCGCACGGGAAACCCATCTTTAACGCGCAATAAATTGGCTAAACAGGCGACACGCAAAATCGCTTGGAGTGCCTAGAAAAAAATAATAACATCCATTCATCGAGCTCTGATTGCTGTTTTTACCATTGTGAGGATGTGTCTTACCAATGTTTCGTATGGCCATATTAGAATGTTTATCGCTATTTAAATAAGTAAACAATTCATGAACGATTGAATTGATGACAGGGATGGCGCACCAGGATTTGCCCGATGAGCAGGGAGGCTATAAAACAAGATAGAGAGTATCTTTCTGAGCATAAGAACACAATTTTCCGTTAAAAATTCCCTGAAGGGGGCTAAAACCCCCTGCCCCCTCTGGCGTCACCCCTGATTGATGATATATTCAAAACAAAGATGCAAACCTGAAACATCTCCGGCAATAGAGATCGTCATCGCATCCATGACACCGTAATATTGCATTTTCATTGCATATACAACACCAAGGTAACTCCTCATCATCCTCGTCCTCGACATGGTTTAGAGGTAGACGCTTCGCAGAGCCAGGTGGATTGGAAGGAACGCAAGGGAGACCCTAAAACAAAAATTGAAACAACATGTCGAGATTTAGATCGTACAACTTATGGTTGATTTCAAAGGCAAGTGTTCACTAGTCACCTATACAATCCCATACTTTATAAAGAATGTTGTGATAAAATCGCATCCCATCTATTTAGACCCTAGCACGATGTTCATAAATATATCACATATTGTGAACCCATGAGTTCATATTGATAATGTAAGTATCTTGAGTTTCAAATTGAAACGGTCCTTGATTATAAAAACCAAATTTAAGAAGTATCATTGGGGTTGCTGCAATATGCTAAAGATTTCTACCTTTTGAGCCATTCAAAAAAAAATCTATACCAGGAATATTGATCCCAATTTTCATTAATCTTGCTCGCTTTGAAGCGTATGCTTATCTACAACTTATATACTATTAGGAGACCAGTATGACAACTCTTACTACTTAAGCTGGTACAACTAAGGTGTTGAAATCAATTTTTCAAAATGAGAACAGCCACTGCAACTGGTAGACCCTTATGATCAATTTTAGTCGTTCTACGAGATCCTTAAGGAATATAGGCCTTTTCTGTTCACCTAACAAAGAAAGTTTTCCCTCTAAATTCCAAACCACAAGGAGACTTTCAAGAAGGTGCAAATGTAGATATAGCGTAATAAAGAACCTTACCATCGTAATTTGCTAGAGTAATACGGAATTATTAGGTTGTAAATAGTAATAGTGTTGCATCCGATCCTTTTTGGCTATAATTCATTGTGTTGTCCTGTTTAGTACTTGCAGTTCAGTGTAAGGCTCTGTCAGTAAATGGTTAAATTTGTAGTACAATTATTACAAATGAGTTTCTTAGAGTCTTCGTAAACTACATAGCCTCAATATTCTTTTCGTGGGTAATGATTGCATAACAACAAAAGGGAACACCTGCTATTCACAGCAGATCATGTAATAGTGAATGCGGTGTGATGGAGCAAAAGAAATGAGCACTGTATTAACTGTTATGATATGCAGCAATATGATAAGCCACAGCGAATTATAGAAAATACGCTTAGACTAACCAATTCGTCTTTAGTTACGCACGCTTGTTGTTCAAAAATGTGACCTAGAAACCAAGAAAGAGGAAGAGATCAAATTCAAAATCAACAAAATTCGTTTTTTAACTCTGGAAGTCAAGTAGATTAAGCCACTAGGCAGATCCGGTTCCTTACTCTTGTTCAATCTTTCCTAATACAAGATTAACAGGATAAGCAGCACATAATTTCATTCAGTTGAAGAAATAAGAACATCTGCCCATCGAAAAAAGGCATTGTTTACGTAAGAGCAACACGACTGGTCAAGATTTGATTCTGTGGCAGTTCTTGTTTTTTTGAGAAGCATTTAAACAGTAAAAGCTTTATAAAGCCCCCCCCCCCTTTTTACTTACCCATCCTTCTAAAGCGAAAATTTGAAAAGTTGAACGACAAGGCGTACAATTCCTCCCCTCTCTATCAAACTCTTCTGTTAAGCCTCGAGGATACTGATTAAGATCCCTTTAAAGCAGTCCAAGAAGGCAGTATGAGTCTAGAAGATGTTCCAGACTCGTCAATTATCCCTGATGATTCTGACGAAGAGGAGAGTGTAACCATTGACTGGACGAGTACACCAAAAAGTAACCTTGATTGTAAAGCTCCTCCCTTACTAGCTCCAATATTACATAAGCCCCCTCCCACTTGTGGCTTAAAGAAACTTTGGCGATAAACAGCAAAACTAGATCGGTTCTGGCGTGGTCCATAAACACTTTCCATTGACCTGTGGTGATTATCTCTACAGAGCTAACAAAACATGTACAACATTCTTAGCTCATTAGACCATTTGATGATTCTAATGACAACTGACAAGTTCCATTATGTGGACTGTCTTACATTAAAAATGTAAAACAATTATTTATAAAGAAAAATTAAAAATGTACACAAGTGCAGATAAATGGATCCACTATGAATTTTATATCGCAGCATTACATTTGAATTTGAAATCCACTGCAATATTTTGCCGCATTATCATCGAAGTTAAGTTCATTTTTTTATTTGAAATAGAGGATATGTTGTGTTTGGAACTAAATAAATTCTACTCTATGTGTAATGAAAGTTTATTGGAGTTAGTGCATAGGCTGGAATAAAAGTCTGACCACGTGTACACGAGAGCGGGTCTGTCTGGGTCCGTTCGTGAACCCGATCAAAAATTTGCTTGCATTCACACGAAAACTAATCCACAGAGAGTTAGGTTCACATGAGACATTTTAATGCAATGGTATATATTGTTTTCTAGGATTTCAGTAGAAATTCTGTCTTGTACAAGTTAGTTAGTCCCATGTGTTATAATCAATTGTATTTGACTTGCCATTTTGCAATGAATGTGGTTGAATTCTAAAAATATAGAAAACTGAAACTGAAATTGAAACTGAAACTTTAATCAACAAAAGCACGCTCAATAATCTACAAGATAGGCCAGTCAAGGTGATCTATACATGAACTGTACTGAACTGAACTGAACTGTACTGGACTGAACTGTACTGAACTGAACTGAACTGAACTGTACTGAACTGAACTGAACTGAACTGAACTGAACTGAACTGAACTGAACTGAACTGAACTGTACTGAACTGAACTGAACTGAACTGTACTGGACTGAACTGTACTGAACTGAACTGAACTGAACTGTACTGAACTGAACTGAACTGAACTGAACTGAACTGAACTGAACTGAACTGAACTGAACTGAACTGAACTGAACTGAACTGAACTGAACTGAACTGTACTGAACTGTACTGAACTGAACTGCACTGAACTGAACTGAACTGAACTGTAATGAAGTGAACTGAACTGTACTGAACTGAACTGAACTGAACTGTACTGAACTGAACTGTACTGAACTGAACTGAACTGTACTGAACTGAACTGAACTGAACTGAACTGAACTGAACTGAACTGAACTGTAATGAAGTGAACTGAACTGTACTGAACTGAACTGAACTGAACTGTACTGAACTGAACTGTACTGAACTGAACTGAACTGTACTGAACTGAACTGAACTGAACTGAACTGAACTGAACCGAACTGAACTGTACTGAACTGTACTGAACTGAACTGAACTGAACTGAACTGAACTGTACTGAACTGTACTGAACTAAACTGTACTGAACTGAACTGACCTGAACTGTACTGAACTGAACTGGAATGAACTGAACTGTACTGAACTGGAATGAACTGAACTGTACTGAACTGAACTGTACTGTACTGAACTGAACTGAACTGAACTGAACTGAACTGAACTGAACTGAACTGAACTGAACTGAACTGAACTGAACTGAACTGAACTGCTCTGAACTGTACTGAACTGAACTGGAATGAACTGAACTGGAATGAACTGGAGCTGAACTGAACTGAACTGAACTGAATTGAACTGAACTGTACTGAACGCTTTTTGGTGGAAAAACTTAAGTTCACCACATGAAATAAAGTGACTAATAATCAAATGTAAATCCACTTTATTAGTTATTGAACGTATGATAAAATAAGCAAATCTGCCTATTTTAGCAGAATCTAAGTGAAAATGCCAACATTTTCTAAAATTTCGTTTGTCTAACATCTTCAATGATGAGCTATAACTTGCTGATATGCGGTGTTATCATGATATCATTGCAAAACTTTGACGGCAATAAATTAGAACAAAAGCTGAGGTATTGCTCTCTTCAACCAACGTCGCTTGATTGGGGGAAGAGGGGTGATACCAGTGTTATAATGCCGGAAATCACAAAGCAATCAGTAAAGAATGACTTTTCATAGTTTTCCAACAACTTTTGGAAGGGTGCAGATTTCAGATAATGCAGGTCACTTCACAAGCAAAAAAACCCCCATTTTTTCATTCGCAGGCAGATTTTTGAGATGAAAAAGAAAGCGCTGAAAAATGAAAAAGGATTCCTAGATTTGGGACTATTGTTATGATGACATCGAAAGCATAAATAGTCTTGAAATGCTTGGACTTCCATTTCAGAAGATTTGGCAAGTTTCTTTTCAACTGCTCTGCCACATGTTAACAATCTCTTCTATGATTTTGACACTTTTTCTACTTTAATTAAAAATTTTGCTAAACATTATCATTAAAAAAAAACCCATTACTTTAAAAGAAATTATACAAAACTGCCCTAAAGCAAGTTTGAACGATCGGAACCACAAATTAATTTTGTAAATCATCCCGCACAGCAAATTTCATGAGAGTGGCGTTTTTTGCCACTTAAAGGACAGCGCTTGATGAATTGCTAATTGTTTCATTTCTTATTCTCTTTCTCGCCATAACTCATTTTCTATCCTGCTTCTTTTTTTAGCTACTATCATAGTCTGCCGCTGAGCCTCTGAGAAAAACAGGGCATCGAATTGAATCCGAGTTCCGTGTACAGGGTTGCCGCAAAGAGCAAGAAAACGCATTTTGACAGAGCTGAGTTTGCATTAAATGACGTCACTACACGCGATGTCAGACAGTGGTGAGTTTTATGCCTTCTTTGATGTTATACATCAAATGCGCTTGATGTCAAGAAAAGAACAAAATTTCCACCCATTGACCATCAATTATTGTGCATAAAGTATTTGGGAGTATACTTGATGCTATGTTACATCTGTGAAGATCCAGTTTGTTGATTGAAGCACTTATCAACAGTGTCAACACTGGCGAAACTTTCTAGTCCGAAAGTGACTAATCAGTCCTTACTATACACCTAGTTTTAATTGCAAACTTATCGTTATTTTTAGAATTATTAGATAATTTCTATAGCATCAATTATATTCAATAAGATATGTTCAAAGGCACCTCAACAAATATGGAAAATATAAAGAACATTTAGGCATTATATATAATGAGGAAGCCTGCGTGCCGGCTTGAAAAATTAGCCTTCACTATATATCCATATATAATTAATCATCTAGTCATGTTTGCTGTATACTTTTTCGCTTGCGTCGTTCTTTATCTCCGTTGTCCATCGAATTTCATGTTGAATAAACTTAAATATTCTTAACAATTTATTCAATGTCTACCAGTCTTCAACATTAGATTCTGCGTTAATTTCTCTAAAGGCAAGGCGGGGTACGCCGACAAAATTCATCACATGACCTTTACAGGTCTGCCATGAAACAAAAAATGCAATTCGTAGCTACCGACTTCGAATCATTGAATTTAAATGTTTAAACTTCAAACACGACACCCTGAAACATCAGCAACTAAATTTTGGTTTACTATGGTCCACAATTTGAAACTACATTTTTAAACGTAAACGGAATCATTCGCATAAAAAGTCTACTCAAATGGAAAAGTTAAATAATTTGAACTTTATCGCGCATTATAATGCAGTGTAAGTACCGTAAAAATCTAACGAAGGTAGAATAGTGCAACGGTTTTACGTTGAACGATGTATCTGATAAAATTAGGAGATGCATTCCGTAAATTTTAAGTGATGTTGAGGGAACGATTCTGATGACACTAAAAAGACATCCTTCGTAGCAAGGAAGAATCAAATTTCAAATGAATTTTACAAAGCTGGAAAGTAAATTTAGGAGCATTATATTCATCTTACCATAGCCATCTGCTTTGACTTTCTCATCAATATTTGCTTCAGCAAGGGCCTAAAATGACAAGATATGATCTTCATCGCAAGCTGCTTTCCAAATAAAACCTTGAAAATTATTACACGTTGGCTCTTCGCAGAAACGTTCTCTGAGGATTATCGCCGTCGATTGAAAAAATATGTTTATTACTGGTCAATCAAGCTATAGCGGAATGTTTTAAGGTTGGTGATGAGCCAAGTTCTTGTGAGGCTTGCTATTCTGAAGGGGTTTCACTTCTTGTTCTTGGAACATGATATATTCTGGGCTTCAGATGAAAGCTTTCGCGCTCCAATAATTATGGCAATTTGAAGGCTAGAAGGGTATTTGATCTGAGTTATAACTGTCTCAATTTAAAAAATATAAATATCAATCTCTTAAAAACAGCTGTACAAGGAATCAATGGCGGAAAGTTTGTATGGTGATCGAGGGAAACGTGATTCAATGGTACTCAAGTTCGTCTCGTCGTATTTTCTATGAAAGTTACTCTGCTAGATAGCCTTCTCAAGGGAAAGGGGTCAATGTAAAGAGCTACAATTTGTCACTCGAACAGAGCGACATAATGCAGTTCAAGTGAATGCACATTACTAAATATATGGCAAACGTCTATCAGCAACGGCACATATAAAGAGGCATGGTTTTACTTTGCGCAAATGAGGAGTCTATGAGAACCTATGCATCGCATATATTCTTCTATTTACATTCAAGTTAAAAACAAGTATTTTTTCTGTTGTGCGACGGAATATTCTAATCATAAGCGACTTAAAGTTATCCTTGCAAGGCATGGAAGGCCTGATCATCTCACGGAGATGAGAAAACAACATGTGGGCTTAAAATATTAAGACTGCAATTATTGCTTGATTCTGACTAAAATGAAGTGTGCCAAATGAGATTTAGAACGAAAAATCCTAACATGTATTTATACTGTAAAATTTTTTCATTTCTTAAGATCTTGGAAGCCGCAGTCTCGATAGAAGGCTGACGAAAAGGACAATGACATATGGAGACATCTTCAAATTTGTTATACTATATGACTTAGACTTGAGACTTAAACATGTTAGACAAACGGAGACAAAAATTTCGACTGAAACAGTGCGAATATTTCGACTTCAACTAGAGTCATATTAAGCGTAAATACATTTCAAATTGTACAAAAAGCGGAAGCAAAGTGCATCATACTGAAATACTGAAATTATCACCTGACCTCTTTAACGCATTAATAGCCAAGCATGTGCCAAGCATGTGTACTGTTGCATTATTTAGCATGAGAAAAAATGAATAGGCACGCATGTGCCAAGCATGTGTACTGTTGCATTATTCAGCATAAAAATGAATAGGCAAGCATGTGCCAAGCATGCGCATTGTTGCCTACCCATAGCGGGTTTTGAACCGCAACTGGCTATCTTATTCGATGGGCACTTCGAAACATAATTTGCGAATAGCGCTTTCTTGAATGCTTAACTGAGCAAAATTTTGAAATTCCTCACTACAATGCCCGCAGAAAGTGTTGGAGCACCATGCTATTTAGTCAATGCATTCTCTGCTCTCCCACCCTATACAATTTTGAGGTATGATACAGAATTGGGAATATGAGTTGTGGTGTGACACAAAAATGGGAATATGAGACGAAACCGTACATCAGTGGTCTTCTAACATGTCCATCCTTCTTTCAAAAATTGTTTCATGAAGAAGGTAAAAATTGCCAACGTGAAATGAAACAATGAAGCGCAAATGTGAATTTGTGCTAAATAAGAAACTTCTACTTAAACCGCTTTTGGCAGCATTGTGGCAATTCTTACGTGCATGTACATGTCTGCATTTATTTACAGAGGAATACAATCAATGTAAATTTCTAACCTTTTTGATGATTTTTGCTGTTGCTGATTCCTCGTCTGAGCTGTCATCTTCAGCCATAGGAGCTGATTTTTTAACGCTATCTAAAATGAATATTTACATCAGCAGTGAAAAACATTTTAAGTATTTCTGATTGTACAAAATAACCAACACAAACTAGAACATAAGAAATGCAAAAGGTATGACACACTAAAGGCTTCATCTCTCAAAGCAAAAGAGTCAGTTTAAGATTGATCCTCACAAAATAGAATTACGCTAGTCAATAAGTTTTTGGTATAAATTTATCCATCAAACACTAAATTAAAGCTTGATGATAAAAACGTCAGTTGTTGGAGAATTAGAAACATTGCTTTTCAATGTTGCTTGATGATAATGTCCAAGATCAATTATTATACCTCCAATAATACTTTGAATGCCGTTCTTATGCATTCCACCTAAGACTTCATAAGTCAAACTTACTTGGATCAACTCCTTTTAACCTCAGTAACCTGTCCTCGATGTCTTCATTACCAACTCTCTTCTCACCTTCAGAATCACTTATATTATCTTCAAGTTTAGCTTCAGCCATGGCACTTTCCATAAGTTGTGCAATTTCCTCTTGTTCGGTGAGTTTTGGGCGAGGAGTAAGGATCTACTCTGAGAAAAAACGCTTGATAAAATGTGCAAAAAAGACGCATAAATTTATCATAAAAAAAACACGTGATACAATAACATGCCCAAGTTTTAAATTCTAAGTTCTTCATTCGCGTTTTCGTTATGCTGCCATGTAGGCTAGTTAAACTCTAGAAACGTGGCGAATATTGATAGTAGTTGAATATAGTAACGCCAGTCAAATAATCAAGCACTAAATGCAGCGGAGTGACCAAGGCTAACAAATTGGTGTTGACGCACTGGAATGAGGGCATATGGGCGTAATGCTATGAAAATTTTAGGCTACATCCTCTACTTTCCTTCGAAGGCATCTGCCAAATTCTTGGTTGTCAAAACCTAGATGATTTATAAGAAATATTAAAGACATTTTTAAAAGACGAAATTTACTTTGAAAAAAGTGGGGAAAAAGTCCACCGATACTCCATCTGTGCCCACGCCACTGATTAATTATTCCACCTGTAGCTGTCATCACTGGCAAACAGTAAGACAAAAAGGAATGAGGAAGGAGTATCAATATTAGCTACTTGTTTGTAATTTCCAAACGCACTATGCCCAGTTTTGATTGTATCTCGCTGCAACAGTATTCCCATAACTGATACGTCATCAGAAGGAAAGGCCAAAGCTTTTAATACGTTTTGAAAGCTGGCAAATTGTTATTAGAGCGAAAACAATTGAACATACGTCCAAAACACCCATCTTAAGGCCAATTGTCAATTTTAATGATTCGCATCAGATAACATACCCAATTTAAACTTGGAAATAATGAAGTAGGATAGTAAAAAAAAATGCTTAAATGTCGTTAGCTTCATTGAGTGTTTGTTGCCATCGGGCTCATTGACAAAAAGCATGGTTCTTCGAGAATGGAGGCTAACATATTCAATAACTGTCAACATCGCGAATATGTGCACCATTTAAAGAATGGGACGTTTTTTAACGGCGAAAGTACTAAGCAAAAATTTATTTACTCACGTTGCTTTTTGCTGCACTTACTGGCGCTCTCCCAGTTAGTTTGGAAAACCTATCATTGATACTTTCTTCAGAAGATTCTCGGCTTGCTTCTAGATAGCAAAAAAAATGCCTAAATTTTGAGATAACAGGGAAATTCTTAGGAGGAAGGGTCAATCGTGTAAAAATCGGCTTGTAAAAAATCGTGCTTTTTAATCTTGTATTTTATAATCTCACGATCATTATACAATCTTCTAATCTGCTACAAAATTGTATAATCTCAAATATCAATAGCCAAGCAGCTTGTCAAGGTTAAGGTAGTAGTTACTGTCATTTTTAATATTTTATTCTAACATAAACAACGTTATGCAACAAATGCGCTATGATTCTGGCGAGTAGAGGTGTAATGACGTGTAATGAAAGATGCCTCCACCTGATAGCGTAGACTAGTTGTTGGTGCAGTCAGAGGCAGACAAAGAGTCAAGCTGCAGAAATAAGTAGAGATAGTCTAACTATGGGAAAAACTGAGGCCATCAACATGCGTTAACAGTTTTTAAAGATCAGAGACGTAGGAAGATGACAAATAACGATGAAAGATAAAAATTAGAAAAATTCCGTGGCTAGAGAAGGTGTCTAATGAAGAGTGTTGAGAAGATCTGGTTCAAGCCAGAAGCCATTAAATGATTTGCAGTTAAAAGCCACGGGGCGCTTGAAAATTTGACTATTTGGCCAAATAGTTGTAAAGAGAGAGAAGTTACTGGATAGAAATACTGAAGCAGCAAGACAAAGCTGCAATTCTTGAAATGGAAGGGAGTAACAGTGGCATGGTACATACAAATATATATGTAGATATTCAGAAAAGACTTTTAAACGTTTCAACTTTCGTCTCATCTTTCGTTTCAACTTTTTATAAATATATATGTATATCTAAATGTTGGTTAATTTGCTTTATGTATAAAGATCTTACCAATGAAATAGCAACAGTTAGAGGAGAACAGTAAATTCATAACATTTAGGTGCTTTTTGATCTTGCATATCGGTTCCAAAAGGGTCACAAAATTACAAAAAACTATGTAAAATCAATAATTACCTTGGTTTTCTGTCTTTCTCAGGTTTTCTAGTCTTTCCTGAATTTCTGCATCAGGATCAGCCTTGTTTGTGCCACCTTTTCCATTAGCTGATGCTGTTGCAATTAATGCATTGTTTTCCCCAGGATAAGGTGGGGGTGCTTCTGGCAAAGGGCTGAAACAATGTTTAAAGTGTAGGTAGAGCAGGAAAATAGTTTGAGATACTGGATATTTTTTTAATTTGTTTATATTGACATTGAAATTTTATACATGTTAGTCTTCTAGATAAACTGACTGCATCTCTGGGGTTATGTGAAAAACTCAATGCCCCTCTTGATAAAACGCTAAAGAAGGAGAACCTTAGGTGATGCTTGAAATTCAAAATGGGTGGATGATCTAGTGAGCAATATAGTGTGCAACACAAAGTAACACAACATTTCGTGACTTTTTTTCTTTCTTCCTTGTTCAAATGCATTGCCAGTTCAAAGCACTTTTCCAGAGTGCAAACTGTTTCACTGCATTTATCGCAGATATCATTGCTTTGAGTTGTTCCAGTACTTCCTTAGAAATGTCAGCCTCCAAAAAATCACACGATCTTAATGATGACTATGAAATTGACATGAGTTGTTTAATTAATTGACTTTTAAAAAGGTGCCCAGAGGTACCCAGAGACAGTGTATTCTTGGTTTTGCCACCATCCAAGACATAATCTGTTAGTATCCCTAATCTACTTGAGGCAGCCAAATCCTACTTTATACTACAAAGCATTTTATGTGATAAGCAAAGCTTATTTTTGTAACTGATCACAATACTCAAACATTCTCTGGTGATTATAAATCAAATAAACAAACCAATGTTACAATCAACTGAAATTAGATACATGATGAAAACCACTTACACTTTTGCGACATGGTGGTCAGTTGAAAGCCCAGTGGGTGGTGGCTTTTCTTTCTGATTTTTCTGGGCATCAAAACATCTGCTACAAACTTCTTGCTCTTCTTTTGATGAAGGAAGAACTAGCTTTTTAGCCAGACATTTGCTGCAATGAAGTCTTCCACAGCTATTGCATGAGTGCTGTTAAAACATGAAAGCAATACGAATTCAAGAAAATCTGCCGATAAATTATACAGATTACTTTTCCCTTGCTTTTAAATATTGAAATTGACATACAAGGCATACACAAAAAGCCAATATTGCTAAGAATGCATCTCTTTGCAGAGTTAGGTCAGAAGGCATAAATAGAGAAAAGCAGTAGGCAAGAAGTTTGAGGCTGACAAATCTTTTGCACCAGTGAAAATCTAACTTTCTTAACCCAAAGTGCATTCTGAGGCCCTTATGCCAGATAAATCTTAAAAGAGAGGTGCTTAAGATTTTGCAATGCTTGAGTACTTTGTAAGAAACTTTTTTTGCTATATCATGATGGGAAGAATTAAGCTAATGTTGACCTCTCGGCGAAAGCATTTTTCTGGTATAAACCACATTTTGCAAGTTTGCAATCATTGTTGTGACCATATTCATATAACTTAAAACAAACATTGTCTCAGTGATTTAAACATCTGTTTGTACAATATTTTATCCTGAGTAAATAACTTCAGCTTAGTTAAACAAAACAAAAAATGACAAAAAATTTAGACAAAATAAGGTTGAATTGGCCATTTTCACAGACAAGAAAGAAATATTGAAATGCATTATACCTCTCTCCTAAAAAATCCAAACTTTGATCCACACCCAAAACAAATTGACATTATTTTAGATTCGACATTAGCTTTTCCTCTTCTGCTTGTGACATTAGCACTGATCCCAACAGCTTCTGCAACAATAGCAACAACGACAAGAATAACAACAACAACAACAACAACAACAGTTATGGCTCAGCAAAATGCCTTACTGAGTCATTGACAAAGATATAAACAAAGTGAGATAGTTTTAATTGAGTAAAAAAGCAAATGTCAGACTTCATAGCAAACTGGATAGTGGCTTTGATTAGCTATCATCCAGCTTATATAGTTTGCAAAATGCGCACATATGAATTACTTCAGCCCAAAAGTTGCAAGCCTTCCGCCACCTTCGCCACAGGAACCTTTGATACAAAGTCCTCATAACCTCACCCCTGTACTTGTCTCATCTCAAGTTTGCAGAGTATGGCCGATCTTGATCTTGGGTGCGCCAAGAGGACCGCACCTCATATGCGAGTGCGCAAAAACCGTACAAAAATCATAAGGTGCAAGATCTTCAAGATCTGAGGGGCGCTCTGGTGCGCTTTTGTGGGCATTTAAGAATTATATTGGGTGCACCATTGCTATACTCTGCATTCTGGCTCATTCTTAGATGCTGCTGAAAGGTACTCAAAGCATATAGGTTTCATCATAGCCAATAGAAACTATATGACTATGACTAGTGCAAACAATGTATAAAAGTCCTGTGGAGCCGTACTTTCGATATTGCTGCCCAGTATGGGGGGTATGCGGAATCATGGCCCTAGACAAGCTACAAAAATTAAAAAACCGTGCTGCCAGAATAGTAACAAATAGCCCTTACAACGCTTCTGTGCTCCCCATTATAAGGAAAATGGGCTGGCAGACAGTAAATGATTTGATTGTAGAAGAAACTTTGAAAATGGTATATAAGTGTAAAAATGATGAGGCTCCCTCTTACCTTGCATGCCTGTTCGGCAGATTATCAGAAACCAGTACTCGGGAACTACGAAATACCAAAACCGATCTACGTGTCCCGTTTTTACGAACAACATGTGGCCAAAAATGTTTTTCTTTTAGAGGGGCGAAACTATGGAATGGCCTTGATGCAAAACCAAAATTATCAAAAAATTTCAAACAATTTAAAACCTGTCTCGAAAACTCTAGAATATAAGGAACCTATTATATTCCTGCCGATCAACAATTATTTTTAACCATATACTTTTACTTTGTTATTTCTATCTTGTATATTGTATATAGTAAATATTTTTAATGTTATTCCTAAGCCCTTGAAACCGTTTGATGTAGGAGCAGTGCTTGAAAAAATTAGTACTGGCAAAATCGAGGGACATTTCACTTCTTCAAAAAAAGTGCAATAGCAAAATTAATTTCTGAAAGATTTCATATTGTTTTGATATATGCCAACTTCATGGCTCATACTTTTATCAGCATCAAACATCAATTGTGGTAAAAATCTTGTTTGATATCTGGCATATTTCATTCTATCCTCTCCATATCGACATGCATCTAAGAAGCGATGTAAAAATGTTTTAGACTATTTATGGTCATTGACTGTAATTCTGATGAAACTGCAAACATTTTGAATATGAAATGTAATGCTTATGTAATTTATTTGCATTAATTCATTCTAATTATTCATCACGTTAAATCAATGGTTCATACTTGTCGTAATTTAACTAGGATGCAATTGTTTCAAATAAAAACCTTTTCGTTTTTGACGGGCAAATCGGCGACTTCATAGATAGACAACACTTTCACACTAGTCATAAAGCTTGGTTCACACTTTTCGTAATTCGCGTATGAATCAGGGACGCAGGTAAATATCCTCCTTCTTACGTTCCTGCATTCATTGTGTTCCTTATTGTCATGGAAGGCGCCGAATTAAATGTTGCGCTAGGAAATGAGCGGAAAAGGCATCAAAATAGAACTAATCGACGTTTTGACAGGGAAGTCAGGGACCTGTGTGATAACTTATGAAACACTTTTACACTAGTGACAAAAGGCGGAAGAAGCAGAAAAGAGGCCAACATAAATTTTAACAAGACTAAAGGTTCTGCGCAAGAAAGATGTTTATGTATTAAAGTCGGTGATATTGAGAATTTCTTTCAATAAGAAAATTTCACATATTAATTTGGTAAAAATAAAAGACAATCAGCAAAATCTGAATGATTTTCTGTAAAACTTAGCAACTTAAACAAAGTCTGAGACATCCACTTTTAAGTTAAGAAGCCAAGATCAAGATTTTCAGAATTGTTTGAAAACAGAAACCGCGATACAATCCGGTGTCTAGGACACCTCAAATAATTACCGAAATTCGAACGTAAGAGTTGGAATTTTAAAATTGTATGGCTAAAAAGCAATTTAAGCTTTTCTTGGCCAGGTATGTTAAGCAAGAAATTATATATGATACACAAAAATCCCTAAGAATCTATATAAGCTGTAGAATTTCTCACATTTGTAAACACTAACTTTGCTTTTGATAAAATGACATTTTTAGAAGTTAGTGACACGTTTTCTTACAATATTGAGCTTCCTTTCGAATTAGCAGAGTTTGTGTTGACAAAATCATCGCTATAGTGGTCATAGTAATGTTCTTCACTTTTTTGTGGAATTCCAATGCTATTTCTAACCTCGTCTTTGGGCAGAGACTCCTCCTCTCTACTGTTGGTACGCAGTGATTCGCTAGACATATCGACACTATGCGTTATCTCGTCATTAGACTGATAAGTGTTTCTAGGTTTAGTTCGAAGGCTTCTTGATGTTGTTGGTGAATGCGCAGATACGATAGGTTTACTTGCGTCAGAGGCATTTCTTCTCGGAGTACTAATCACGCTCTGGGAATGTAATGAACTTCGTGAAGAGTTTGAAGACTGTATCGATTTTGTCCCTGATAACCTTTCAGCTTTAGGCATCGGCGACTCTTGACCTCTGGACAAAGATGACATTTGACTTCTTAACATCGAAGAACTTTTCGATTCTGTTGAATTATTAGATGAGGACCTTCGCTTTGGGCTCTTATGTTGTGTAGAAGAACCGACGGAAACACGTGAACCTGAATTGGACATTGAGTGGAAATTTTCGGAATACCTGGAAGACGGTCTTTCGTTGGGCATCTGACCGGGTGATAGCTCCTGTTCTCCGTCTAAATTCTGTTTTGGTATTAAACCAGATTCATCATTTTTGGTGTCATATTGCACCAAATCGACAGATTCCTTCATGTTTGAAAGATCGTCCAAACCAGTCCATTTCTTATCCAATGGCTTGGGTGAGTAAATACCGGAATGTCCTACGTTATCAGCATTGAAGAAAATGCGATTGCTTTCATTACGATCACCTGAGGAATCGGAGCCATTGTTTGATTCTAAAAAATTAAAAACAACCTAAAATTTTGCCACATACTACCATGGCATTTAAAGATTTTGACATTATTACAAAAGGCATTAGTCAAAACTTAAAACTGACCTAATATGTACCAAATTAAAACATTAGTTACCTGTTGTACTTGGCATATAAATCTCCAAACTCACTGGGCTTTTAGACTTCATACTTGCATGGTCAGAATGCTTTACTATATCATCAATACCATTGTCATTTATAATAGTTTCATCTTGATCTCTTGAGTTCCTGTCCTTTACTTTGGCTGTTCAAACAAAGTAAACAAAAGCTATAAAACTTTTTATGAGCAAGAGTGATGCAATGGATATTAATCCTCGTCCAAGTGTGTTCAGTTTTTGTGTAGCTATTGTCCTGTAGGGAGGTTTTTTGAAATAATGATAATATTCTGCAATCATGCTTTCCCTGATAAGGCCCCAATGGGGGCCTATTTGAGGGTGGGCTTTTTTGCAAAAATGATTTTTAGGTGGTGGCTTATTGGAGTGGGGGGAGGATTCTGTGGTTGGAGCTTATTCGCAGATGTATTCAACTAGCTAAGTTCAATGTTTTTATGCCTTCAAGTTGAAAGGCAACCCCGTGTTTTAAAAACATGGTGCAGACACTGCTGGATTATTGACAAATGGATCTAGAGTCAATGCCCCAATGACATAACAAAAAAGTAGAGTCCTTGGTCCAATGCTCCTAACATTTTGAAACATATAAGTTTGAAGTAGAGAAGAAGCATATCTCATCCTAATCTTTTATCCTAAGACTGCAATTGCAAATAAAATAGTAATCATTACACATCACAAATAAAAAAGGTATGTGTATACCAGATAGATGCATCTGAGACTCAATGCCAATCATATCAGGTTCTTTTCTTCTAATATTATCCAATTTTTCTTCATTATGAACAGCTTGCAAAGTCTTAGAATATTGAGTTCTGTCATACTTGTTAGAACTAACAGCACATCGCAACCTATGACTCTTTGTCCCTTTAAATTTAAGCTTTTTAGCAGTAGGTTTTCTTTTCACCTTCTTTCCTCCTACCATTGCATTGGCTACTTTCCCTTGACTTTTCTGTTTAATATTAGCTTGAACTTGGCTAGCTTTCTCTGTCTTCGTATTCTCCACAACATTTTCAAAAGAGTTTTGATCTTTAAGGGAATCTTCTTTGGCAAATTTTGATTTCATAACATTCCCTCGTTTACTAAATTTAATTATTTCTTTAAAAAGTCCTTGGAGAAGAGGCATATCAACCAATGAGTCTAAAATTGCACCTAACTCTACTGTTTCATCAGAAACAGTGTGAGATGGTAGGTGTTCGGTACTAGTTTGATACTTTTTAGAAAAAGGGTCATTTTTCCTCCTTTGATCAACTTCAGCCTGCAAAGCAGAATGTCTTGAGGTTTGGACCCATGGTATCATTCTAGAGTGAAATTCTTGAGCATTCTGAATAACATCTTTTTCTTTAGAGTTAGATCCCAAGCCTTCCATTACATTTGTATCACTGTCAGATAGCAACTGTGTTGTCATATAATCCACCTTCACATTAAAAGGCTCACTATTCTCTGAACAATAGAAAAGCGGTGGTGGCAAGCATGTACCATTTTCTAAATTTTGATCAATGGCAGAATTGATAAATTTGCTTGAGCTGAAGGGGTGTTTTATATTTTTGCGTTTTTCTGCATCTTTTTTATTAGCATCTTGATGAGATTTTTCTTCATTACTCTGCAAATGAGAATTATAATCTATAGCTGGTTCTGTCTCTGTGGATTTATTATGCTTCTTTATTTCATTGACAATATTATGAATTTTTTTCCTACTCTGGCGTCTATCAGAAGCAGGGCCATTTTCTAATGAGGCGCTTCTTGCATCATGATTTTCCAAATAAAAATTCAAGCCCCCTTCTTTAGAGCACTTATCAGCCAGCAAATGCTTATTTAATGAGCTCCCATAACAATACAATGTGAAACTCCCTTTGAGTTGACCAATCTTGCTTCCCATCAAGTTGAACAAACTAATGTTCATAATTCTCTTTGAAAATGAAGCTGCATGTAGTCCATCTTGGCCAACCTGCTGTCTGATTTCATTGATAGCTGTCTCAAGTGACATCGTGCAACTTGCAACAAACCTGGTTTTTTCTTCATATACATCCATTAAGACGATGTAAAGAGGGACACTAGACAACAGCTTGAACAATTTGTGGAGTTCCATGCTAAAAAGCGTTGATTTTCCTTTTCGAAAAAGAAAACTGCCGTCATTTTCTGTAAGATCAGGACGAATTTCATCATTTGTAAGCACCTTCCTGTCATCAAGAGAATCACAAGCTCCTTCTTTTGCCAGGTAACGCAGACTTTCAACCTTTTCTTGATCTGTATGATAGATTATAATGGTAGGATAGTCCAGTAGTCTGAAGCCAACCGCCGGGGCTGTGCATTCGACCAATAGCCCTCTGATAGATTCAACCACAAATTCAAATGAAAATAGCCATTTAGTATTCTCCAAGTCATCGTCATGATCAGTTTCTTGAACCAGGCAGTCTCTATCCATTCAATTTTGAATTTTATCTTGGTAACTGTACTTTTTGAGGTGGTGCGTTAGCAGGGTTGTTGGGTTCTCATCTCAAGTCGGAAATATGTTGTTGCTGTTGTTGATTCGGAGCATCCGTGGGGAAAATGACACACAACATAAATTATTTACAACTTCACATTGAGCACAGAACAACAGAGGGCGCCGACAAAGCGCAGGTACAGCTACGCAACAGAAGAGATCAAACATCGCCATTGCAAGAAGTTTGTCGCAATACAGCTAGTTTCATTTCAAAGATACATCATGGTTTGTCAATAAAAAATTTGTCTTATGAGTTTCTATTTGTTCTAGATTTTGCAAAGATGCATTTTACATTAAAGAATGAATGGTTTAGTGGTTGGAAAACATCATTTTCCGCAGTTTACAGAATGCCAGCTTTAGGCCTGCCTGGCTGGTGGGGGAAGATATTCTTATCTTTCTGCCTGGGGTCGAGTATAACTAAAAATTCGAACCTCAACTAAACAAAGTTTTCATGTTCTTTTGCGATATGGTTCTCATATTGAAGGCATCTTTAGTAGTGTTGTATTACTGGTTCTACACTAACGATAAGATTTATCAAAATTGCTTAACTCCTCCTAGCACAGACCTCTTCAGCTTTTACACTTGGCAGCAACCTTAACTTACCTACTGCTCAGTTTATTTATTGATCTATGATTTATCGATTAATCTTTCCTTGAACTTACGTTGTGTATTTTCTTTCAACTCAGTTATACAGCTATGTAATTACTTCAAAGTCTATTCAATTGTTGTTACATTATGCAGACATCTGCATTGATGTGTATATTTGCTTAGTTACCAAGTTGATAAAAAATTAAACCAGTGCAATAAAATTGACATCATTTGCACATTGTTATTATATAGCACAGATGTCGTTTAAATTTTGCTCCTTTTCGGTATATTTATTTTTGGTGTTGCTACTGAATACAGGCAACATAGTAAGTCTCCTGCTTTCAGGGAGCTAAGTCATGTAGTTGTTTATCATTGTTTATTAGAAGAGGTTGATTTATAAAAGGAATTGACCCGTGTGATTTCCTTTTTTGCATGCATCAAATATGCAGCCAACTCGAAGATAGTTTTTGTGGCCTTGTATTCTGCAGTTGTACCATATATTCAATACTGCAACTAATGCGTTATACAAATCTTATTAAATTTAATGCAGAAACACTAGATAGTCTGCTGAAAAGTGCTTTTTCTGCTTGACACTTCTCAGAGTATGGAAACCAAAGGTGAATGGAAACAAATAACCAATTGTATTTGGATTTTATAATTAGAAGAATAACAAGGTCAAGGCTAATTGCCAATCAAGTGCTCTATTTACTGTTTTTGCATGGTTCTAAGCCCACAAATTGTTTCTGCTCACCTTTCTCATTAGTTAATGTTTTTTTCATCTGATAAGTATCAGTCACAGAAGGTCTTTTCAATTGAATGTTATATATTTATGTTTTATAATGTGTGATAAGGCAGATGCAATTTTTGTTTTGCATTTTATTTTTTAATAAAGGCAGGCTTGACAAAGCCAGATAATCTTGTAGTATGAAGCAGTTTGGAATCGATTCATTGAACCAAGTAATATATAAATTTACAGATACAAGCATGCATCATATGCTTGACAAAGTAATGCTGGCTTTACTTAAAAGTTTGTTTTTAGTTTTGATTCCTGTGTCTGGATTTAGTGTAAAGTGTCACTTTTTTACTGATTGTAAAGATCAGTTTTCTAGATTAATCCACCTTATCATATTCACCATTTTGATAACTGTTTTACATTTTAGGGTAATGAATATTCACTTCCTGCTGATATGGTAACACATTGTAAGTTAACTAATTTTCTTGTTCTTGATGAAATTATCCAAGGCCATTCACATTTTAAAAATTCTAAGCAAAGTAGAATTTCATGGTGCAAAATGTTAAGCTCAAATTTGTATCCTATATTTAATTACTTCTTGTTTTCAGCACTGAGAGTGTGCTTTATAATGTTCATGTAAATGTTTTTAAGAATCATTTGGTAGACTTGCCCTATGATAAAGCAAACAGGCGCATTATTACTTTGCAAATGGAAGTCATTGGCAAGCATTTCAAACAAAGGAAAATTCCAATAGTGGTTCAGATCAGCTATGATATAATACAATTTTTGTAAGTTAACAGTAAAATGTAATGGTCACAAGAAAAATGACAAATAGGGATGGCTTATGTTCCTGTCCATTTTTCAGCAACAGTCTAGGCAGAAAGTATTTCCATTGGAGTAGACACTATGCCTGAGGCAACAATGAATTAATTTTGAATTTATTTGAGATAAAGTCATTCAGAAAGAGTTATACAGAATAGCTGTTGATACTCTCAACATATAAGAAGAAAAAAGTAACTGCTAAGTTTCTCATGCCCCTGCAGAAGTAGTTATGTTCTTTGAACACTAATGAACCACTAAGTAGGCTAAGTGTAAGCCTATCATGTCTCTAACTTCTTTCAACTCTTATTCCTATATAGAGAGTAATTGCATGTTTTTAAAATATTTCTTGCCTGTTTTCCTCATCTATTCGTTGTTTTGGGGGAGCCTTCATAACTTTCAAGCAAGCAAGTGATTTATTTTATTTTATTTTACCTAGGCTGAAGTTCTGGCAGCTATCCATCTGATATAGGCCAGGGGCACTTAGGCAATTTTGTTCTTTGAATAATTCTCAAAACTTACTGGATAAGGATTTGTTAGCTTAATAGATAACTTGTATCAAGTAACATGTAGCAATTATTTGAGGTATTTACATAACTAATGATTAAGTTTTTACAAGAATAAGTTGTATTTTACCTGTTTGATTTACCTTTGCATTAGAAGAGATAAATCCTTGCCGAAACAGTCTGCCCATAACTGTTCGACCTGCACTTATTGTTTAGATACGTTTTTTACTTACGTGCTGATACAATATCACCAAGCATTTGCCCATCAGTGTTTCCTAAAATGAAATAAGAGTTTTACTTACTTGTATGCTATCAATTTGAACCTAGATTTTTTGTTATATTGCATGCTTATAAGTAAGAAATATTCTTTAACAAACTTAGAACTACAATAATAATGTATCCTGTCTTGTTAGCTTGCAAGGATGATTTGAAGATAAACTTTTTGTTCCAATTCTTTATTTGCAAGCTCAAATTTTACCGGATATGCAGAGTCATTTAGGGGATAGATATTGTTATGTGTGTAGTTTGTTGTGTAAGCTTCCCCTTTAAGGTTGCATCATCATCATCATCCCCCAATCTCAAGTTGATGGATGCTAGAAAAACTAAAAAGGTTCACACATAAAATACCTTTGGCATTAAACTTGCCACATGAACTGTAAAGAAGATTGTACTGTTTTCGTTTCTCTAACAGCCAAGGTTGCAGGAATCTCTTTATTTTGATACCAGTGAGGCATCTAATTGTATGTATGAGCAAACATGAACATTTCGTTCTCAAAATCTACACATTGTCAAAAAGTAGCTTCTTAGGTAGAATTTTAGTTGAAAGTGGGATTCATTCTATTTGAGAAATATAGAATATGATAAGGGGAAAAAATAAGTTTGTATGTGGTAAGTAAATAAACAAATAAGCAATCTATGATGGTAATAAAAACATAGCAATCTATAATAAGGATGATTTCTTATTTAGGTCATTAAGGCAAGTGAATATTAAAATCAATGCTCATTTTTTCCTATAGTCGATGCTGATGAAATTAGAAGACTAGGAAAAAGATTTAGAAAGCTTGATTTAGATGGTTCAGGGACATTATCTGTGGATGAGTTCATGTCACTTCCTGAATTACAACAAAATCCTCTGGTCCAAAGAGTTATAGAAATATTTGATACTGATGGAAATAAAGAAATTGACTTCAAAGGTATGTATCACAAATTTCTATGCCATGTTTCGAGAAATAGGAAGGTTTTGTTCATTCCTTATGGGCATTATTTCATTAAATATATGTACCATTATGAAAAACTTAGTGACATAATGTGACAGTTTAAGTTGTAACTTCAAGTTTCACGCTTGATATGATCTCCAAACAACTTGTCTAACCTGATGGGTTGTCTGAAAATCGCAGCAAGCATGAAACTTTAAGTTACAACCTATACTGTCACGTTCTGTCACTAAGTTTAGTCTAGCTCTGTCTCTACAACATTGACCACTATTTTAAGCAGACCGGTTAACAGTAATCTTCATTATGTACCATTGAATGATATGCTTAAAAGTTGATCAATTTATGATATACTTGTCTTAGTAGTAGGGTATTGTATCATATAAGTAGTGAAGTCAGTAATATGTCTTGAAATTTTTAATGTAATGAAAAATACAAAAAAATCATGTACCGATAGAGGTGCAAAATCATATAATTTTTTCATGTATGCAAAAACCTCAATCAGATTATGAGAGAGTGTGAAGGAAATAATTGTTGATAAATTTTTTATGGTTTGTTTCAGAATTCATTGAGGGGATTTCACAGTTCAGTGTTAAAGGTGATAAGAATTCAAAGCTTAGGTGTAAGTACCTCATTTTTTTTATTTCAATGCAGGCAGGAATAGAGATGAAAAGTTGACAAGATATTTACTTTTTAAGCAAATCTTTATTTGATTTCTGAGCCAAGGTAGTTATCCAAAGCGTTATGTTGCTAAAGAATGTTAAATGCCATTATCTTTACAGGCCAAATGATTAATAATATCCATGCCTTTTAACCCATTCAGTAACCATGTTTTATGTTAAATTCAATCTTCTAACTGAGGAACTCCCTTAAGGGATATAAACTGGAAATTTATTAGCTCTTACAGATATTTTGATATTTACATCTAGTTTATTGCAAAAGATAAAGCTTTGTGAACATTAAAAAATCATAAAAATTTTGATGCTTCTCATTCCTGCACTCAACAGTTGCAGAGAAATGTAGTGGGCTTGTGTTCACAAAAATTTTCTTAGAGATTATGCCCCCATTAGTTTGTAAAGCTGTTGCTCCTTAGCAAAATGTGATTCCATCTTTATTCAAAATACCACAGAGGAATGCTAAAGAATGCTCTATACACTTTTCTTGGCCAAACACAGGTCCCCCCTCTGATGTTCTTTTTTTATCTTGATCCAATCAGATATTCTTTGTCTCTTTTTCTCAAAAGTAGCTTGATCATATTTGTTAATTTTAAAATTTGGGATGGCCAGAAACGACTCACGTTTGCTGCCTACCTCATGGGTACATTCTGTCACCAATGAAGTAATGGCTCATCCTTCGTTCTTCAGTAGGCTTTTGAAAGCTGAAAAACTCAAATTCAATATGCTGACAGTTGTTGAGAAACATGTGTCTTCTACAATCTTGTTAATTCTTGAAGTTCTCTTTATGGTTAATAATTGATTTTGTTTTGTCTTCATTCTACTGTATCTAAGGATTTGCAGCTAACAAGAAGCAATTTGGTGTTTCAGTTATCTGGTTTTCAACAAGAGCTATCTTTTAAAACACCTGCTTAGTTTATGTGCCTATTTGATGTGCTATCTTTGTGGCCAGGTCATTTAAACTTTGCTATAAATATGACTGGTTTTTATAGTTTTCTCTCGTTTTCTTTGGAGTTGATTGTTATCAATCATTTCTTTTTATTTATAAATAGGAAGCAAAATTCATAAGAGAGAATGGGAAAAATATATGCTATTACAGCTGAGTGGGCTTAAAAAAATGATTTTTTTTCAAAATACAAGATAATTTACTAGAAGCAAAAAACCATGAATTGAGTAGTAACGTATGCCTTAGGACTGCCATTAGCTTGTTTCTTTTCCACTTATCTGGATCATGCTAGGCCCCATCGGAAAATGACAAAAAGATAAAGCTGTTTTCTCCACTTTTTGCTCTACAATAAGAAAGCTTGGTCATCCACTAATTTCCACTTTCCTTGTAGTTATATTCGTTTCTTATCACCATCATTTAACTTGTCACAAAAATTAACTGACATGGTCCAGCCATAATCGTGATCAATGATTGTAATCAATTCAAATCAAGATTTCTAACTGATTCATAATGTTTTAGTTGCATTTCAAATCTATGATATTGATCAAGATGGATACATATCCAATGGTGAACTATTTCAAGTACTCAAAATGATGGTCGGCAATAACTTAAAAGAAGTTCAACTGCAGCAGATTGTGGATAAAACAATTTTGCAATTTGACAAAGATGGCGATGGCAAAATATCTTTCCAAGAGTTCTGTGACGTAAGCCACAGTTTCTTTTCTTTTTAGTGCTTTGATAACATCTCTTATGAAAAAATTCTCCGTACCCCACAGCATTTAAAGTCAATAAAAAAGTTGATACATTTCTTTGCATACTAAAAGTGTGTTTCTTTGTTTGAAGACTTCCATAGTCTCAGAATTTTGGCAATGGATTTCATGGATCGATTTATGGTCACCATAACATATAGCGATAGACACCTTTTGATTGGTCCCTTTTGTAAATGATAAGAATTAATGGAAAGGGTAATAGCCCGACTGAAGAACAAATTGGAAAACATCTAGTAAAATTGTTGAACGAATAGGAAATTCACTAATCAAATTCAATGGTACTGGAAAATTCGCTGAACAAAGAATCTCTCATTTTCAGATTTTGTTTTGATAGATTGATACATCCATGATTTGTGTCTTTTACTTTTTCTGCCTATCTAGAGACTAACCCAACATAAATTTTGTTGTAGGTTGTTGCAAGCATGGACGTTGACAAGAAAATGGTCGTAGATGTTTAGTTAAAGATTTAACCATTCTATCATATACTTCACTTCCTTCAGATATTTTTAGCTCAGTTTGGTCAATCTAATTAACTTATCACGTTGTAACATAAACAATGCAGTGTAATGCAGAAAATAAGTTGCAGCTAAATGTTTATGGAACATAAGCTGAATCAATGCAGCACTTTCTTAACGTAAATATGAAAAATTTGTCACCTTGAATATAAAACATTTCCTTAACAATTGTTCCCCGTTTCAATCTGCCGGCTTGTTATATTATGTCCAAAATTGAATTGCGTTCTAATAAAACTTACTGGGAAGACTTATTTTCGAATATTTACTCATGATAAGAATATTCCAATAATCTGCAGCCTGTAATTTCCACTAGAAAATTCTACTCTACCCTTCCCCGTAACACTTTCTATCTCCACGTTTCGGTAGATTCAGTAAATATTAAAAACCATTTGTTAACAAGTTAATTTAAAAATCGTCATGTACCTCACGACAATCTCTTCATGTTTTCAATTGCCAAGGGTTATTGTATCACCTATAAGTCTTATTTCGCAAACGGTTGCAATGAGAGATTGTTGCATAAATCTATATACTGCGCTTGTACCGTGACGTCATACTTATAACTAATAATACCACACAGCAGATAATTTAAATAAATGATACATTGTTGCCGGTGAATGTTTCGCGAAATAGACAATCTGTTAGTTTTGCCTCAATTACCCTTGTAACTCTTTCTCTGCCCATTTTAATTTGACACTCCAACTTATTATCGGTGTCATATTGTTTTATTACTAGGGATAATGATAATAGCTAATCTCTACCCAAAGAAACAGGTATTACGCAACAAAGTGTAATGATAGCTGATGTACTTGACTTTTTTCGTTTCCTCATATCGTTTTATCTCCAACTTATTTTAACGAAATATTATCGCGCTCGCTGTTGGCAAACTTTTGACAAACTGTTTATCTCCATCTTATTTTAACGAAATATTTTCCTGCTCGCTGTTGGCAAACTTTAGCAGCAGATATAGCTGTCATGTCGTCAATAATGTGATTCTCATCGGATAACACAATTAAGGCGTTGATATATATTATAACTTGGACTGTGACAACTCCTTTAGTTTTTCTTGTCTTAACACCTTGTACTGGTAGATCATCTACGTTGCATATTTCTTTGGGTGCGAGTAGATGAAAGTTGTTTATTTTGGAATCGATTTTCGTGTTTAAACTAGTATAGTTATACGGTAGCAACTAATGTCTCTGATCAGATTGCAAGCGGGTGCTGCAAATGATGATGTTGAAGCAACAAAGCCTAAAAAATGTTCAGCTACAAATAAATCAAGCCGTAAGATCATTTGCCCCTCCTCCTGAGAAGTAATCAATTCTCGCTGGAGAGCAATGAGCCATCTTGTCTCTCCAGGGATAGAATGGTTAATAAATGGATGAGAGCACCTTTTTAAACCCGATCATGAGATCAGCTTCGAGAGGTCTTTGATCTCCTGTTGCCGAGACTCGACAATTTCCAAAGAATTTTTATGAAATTAAGCGAGTGTGCCCCTTTTTGCGTAGAGCGAACTATTGAGACTAGAGATAGGTGCCCTTCAAGGACAGTTCAGAAAATTGGCTACGATATCAAAGTGAGAAATTGAAAAGGAAGGGTCGATAGCTGCTTTTCCAATGTTGGTACTGAGGAAAGTTGGTTTTGTGAGCGGTAAGTCCCAAATGAAGTTTTGTGTTGGGTTGATTTGTTACTTTGTTCGCAGAGCCCTAAGCACGTGAACTGCCACACAAGATTTATGAGCATATACTTCTTATATGTTGAACAGTTGTATCTGTGTGAAAATTAAAGGTTTTGATAACAATCAATACTGGATGGTTGCTTGTAAACATCCCTATAGCAGCCTCTACAATATTCTCAATAGAAGAATCGAACATAGTGGCAGATACCCGTGATGTAGCCTTTTTAAGACTGTGATTTACCGCTAAACAAAGACTATGGGGAGAAAAACTCAGACAGCCTAAGTCCAGCTGACCATATCCCGGTCAAGACCAATGGTATTACTAACACTAACTAAAGCCCAAAGAGGGGCTGTGTAGCAAACACTTACCAACCTCTTGTTCAACAACAATAATCAATAAAGATAGTGGCAATAAAATAAAGTAGGAAATCATAAAGATCTGGGGTCCATATTTCTAGGTTTCTTGAGGCGCCACCCGAATAATGTTCCGGTGGGCCAAGCGGCCCCTGAACCCTGGATCGCACCACCTGAGGGCTTTTGGCCGTCCAGCTAATGAATCTGTTACACATGTCAATGATATTCTAACACTAAACCTAGTTGCAAGTTGCTATTGCCAAAAATTATCTATGAAAAGCTAAAATATGCGTGTTACAAATTCTTTTCTGTGCTGATTGATTTGCATAGCAACTGTAACTGGCTCTATCTTTGACGTGTTTTGTTCATAGATTATTCGCAAAATCAGACCATTCCAAATGATACTGTTCCGAGTATCTGTTTGTGTTCATAGAGCTATTGTAAATTTAAAAATATCAAAGCTCCAATTATCAGGTTCATAGAGCTCTCTGAATTTAAGCTAACTCTATATTACTATATATCCAATATATATAAGCAATATATCCAAATGATAAACAAAGGTATATTCTATCAGTGCATTTTCTTATGATATCTTACCACGAAGGAACTTTCCCAAAGGGTTTAAATTGATAAGACCACAAAGTAAGATCCAGCAGTTTAACAAATTGTTTCTACAAAATTTTCCCATCCTTTAATGATAGGGGGAACCCATATGAACATGATTTTTCAAACGGGTTTTGTATTTTACGTAACGCATTTGAACAATAAAGACAACTGTTCATATCAGCGTAAGTCTCCTTGCGTCATGTTAGCGAAGTATGCTTATGTCTAAGATCTACAGGAAGTAAGCCCAGTTTTGACCAGAAACAAGAGTGTCCAAACTACAGGAGAATTTGGTACTCATTACAGGGAAGAGCACTGGGCAACATTCTTCCGTGGTTGTAATGGTGAATAATGCCCTGTAATAAATCTTGGGCTCGACAAGCTCGATAGTTCCAATAGTAGAAACTATATACCTAATTTATCAAACGACGGGGTCTGAAATTTTGCACTTTGTTTTAACAATTTCTCTCCTCTAATCCCTTTCTTCTGGTCTTACTTGAGTCTTCAATCTGCATATTAATCACATGTTATGTTTAGGAATACCTATAGCAGAAAGTGACAAGGGTAATTGCTCCTCTGCCTTCTGAAAGTAAGACCATGTCTTAATTTCTGTTTTTGTATTTCCCTTATCTTTCACTGTCTTACACCCAGAATATTGTTAGAGTTGGTCTTGAAACTGAATATGTCTGTTCATCAAGCCTAACATATTTTTCGTGATGAAACCTGCATACATAAATTTTTAATTTCGCTTACTTTGAGAGCCATTCATACGCCTCGCTCTACTTGAATTGTAGTGAATTGAATTATCAGTTTAACTTTATTTTACTATCAATAATTCAGGCTTGTATCATTTATATTATCAGCTATATGTATTATTTCAAACATCGGGGCGTTTGAAGGGTGACAAAAAGCATCAGAAGGTGCCGAATTACGGGGTTCATCAATAAACACGATAAAAAAATACATCAAGCTCATACAACAAGACCTGTCATCCATTACTGGTTTAATCGGCTCGTGAATTGTCCGTTGCAGCTTTCTAACCAACAAACAAGATAAAGAATCATGCTATGCTCTTTAGTGGTTCCAAAATCCAACTAAGATCTTCGCTTATGGCTTGATTATCCGAAAACACGAAAAATATGCGCATGCAAGACCATGGGGGTGCAAACCAGTGAGGCCAATTTAATATGAATGCCAGGGTATCTTTTAAGGAGATTTGACTAGAGGACCAAACCTAGAAGAGGGCTCTTTGCGGCTACGTTTCATCTTGACCCTATATACCCCCTAAGCCTCAAGGGTGATAATTAAGAAAACCAAAAATGCAATAAACATAAGGTGCGCTCGGTCCCTGCTTTTAAACTAGCAATTATCCTAGATCACATTCATGGATACGCAGGCGTAAAACATAAGTCGATGAATTCATATCCTAAAAATAAGGATTCAGCATGGTGGATAAGCAGGCGCCTGCACGTAAATTGTGGTTTTTAGCTGCAGGTACCTCGATTGCAGCATGCAAAAAACGGATTAGCGGTAGGACAGCGGCAGGTGGGGGGGGGGTTAAAGTTGTGTTAGACGTTCACCCAATTTTTGCATTTAAATTTTGGCGGCTGGTGACTCCCCGTGTTACCCCCTTTCTATGCTTGGTGGATTAAAAAGGGGCACTTGCGCTAGACTCGTGCCTCGTAAAGAAAAACCGTAACATATTCTTTCAAAGCTTACTTTTCCCACCCCAAGTATCAAAGGAAATTGATTATCCACTTAAAAGACGCCAAATTGGTCATGTGCGCAAGTTTGTCCTTTGGGAACCAGTTATTTATGGAATGCATTCACTCTAGGATATTTTATAAACAAAACCAATTGTTCCCATGTTAATGGGCGTCGCCGAAATATTGGGTTTTCCTCATTGGTTTTCTGCGGATTCAGTTCATTGACCTCGCATCTCAGATTGCTGTTGACGGGATCAGCGAGTAAAAGTCTTGGTGCGATTTCAAGAGAGTCAATTGCTTCGAACGTAGTTCTCGTTAAATTAACCAGGTACATCGTTGTTCTTTTTATCTACAGCACACTATGTGTCCGATTTATTTGCTGAATTTCATGCCAGCCTTCGTGCAGTTTCTTCATCTGTTGTTTTGATCTTTATTGTTATTGGCCTAATATTCATCCCTGCCTCCACGCAGCACAATCACAGTTTATGCAAAATAGATCTTTCAAATTTCATTTTAATGCTCAAGGAGAGTCAAGAGAACATTGTATGCTTTCATGGCCTATCTGAAATCACTGGCTGCGGGCTATGGTGCTAAGTTATCAAATTTCACTCCAGCGATCGCACTTTTCATTGGGTAGCTAACAGAAAAACAAATTCCAGGTCATACAAAATTCTTTGCCAAGTAAAAAAAGAAAAGGATTGTTCAAAAGATTCGAAATTTTAGTGTTTAATTTTCCCTGTGTATTTATGTTTTCTCATGATAGGTACTAATATTATGTGCGCCGTTCCAATGTTGCTTTCAGGCTTTGGCAAATACAAGAAGTGTTTGGATGAGTTTTCACTTCGTCTCTATTGTCCCTTTCATAAATTTGCCATTGTTTAGTCTACCGTGCCCTCAGGTTACTGCTTTAGCCCCATAGCTGCGTAAACACATCTAGGCGTTGCCGAAAATGTCCATTCTAAATCATTTAGATACTTAGTTACAAGCCTTGTTCATAGAATATCAAAGTGATGCCTTTAATCAAGGCTGTGACTAAATGAAGTGTTTAGTGGAAGGCGCATTCTCCCAACCATGAAATATCAACCATGAAATATCGTCTAGTCTGTGTTAAGTGGATTTAGCCTTCTGAACAAATCGATTATATGCAGTTTTGATAAGGCTGATAACGAACCTTCAAGCTATTGATCAACAGGTTTTCTGGCCCAGCCAGAGTCAAGGTTAAAAAAGAGTATATATATATATACAGTATATATAAATATATATACCAGTCTGCAGAGGGTGGTACCTGCACGCACAAGAAAATTTGCTGCAGATCGAAGTGCACCCCAAAAATTAGGCCTTGCACGCACGCATTGTATGCGTATAGGCTCAATATAGATTAACCTAGAGTTCCATAGTGCCTAAAGTGCCTTGATGCACCGAGAGAATCAAATATGCACCCGTGCACCCCGCATTTTTTACCTTGCATGCGCGTGATCTCGTCGAGTTTGGCCATGCTCTGCAGACTGGTATAAACAAGCACTGGACACCCATAAATGTCAAGAAAGTTTTCAAAGCAGAAGGTTAAGATATATTTGAATTTTGCAAATATGTTGAACAATAAGAGTACATTTAAAGGTCATGACAATTTCAATGCATCAACTAACCTGACTGTTCATATTTCAAGACTCCTCCCCAACAATCACCTTATCAAAACTAGAAGGTGCAGGGTCTCTATATTTGCAATTTCTAGATTTAAAAGGAAAAAAGCAGTAAGGGCAGTCCCAAGTTTTAAAACATTTAAGGTGTGTATGTATGAAAGCTAGCTCTGGCTAAGGAAAAGTATTATTTTGTTGTGTTTAAGTCTAAGAGACAGGATAAACATAGCTGTAATCGGATCTATACAGCCAGTAATAAAAATCACTGACAACCAAATCAATAAGCAGGGATGTTCTGATCTAGTAAATGGCTTTTTTCTGAAGAGGTACTTCACTTTTATATTAGTTTATTATCACCAAAATTAATTTCATTAATATTCTCACTTAGTACTCAATATAAAGAATTTAAAAAAGTGGATTACTTATGACACTTCTTACAAAAACTGTTCTACACTAAGAAGGTGGTCCTTTAGCTTGCTTCCTTTGTAAGGAGCAAAATAACCTGACTACCTTGTGGGGATTCCATAAAGACATAGAACTAAACTGAAATTAAAGATGCCATTAAACACTCCCTAGTGTGTTGTATCCTAAGATGTCTTCTTCAAAAAGGACGATTTCAGAAATAAAACCTCAGAATTAATTAGAAAAAAATAAAAAGTATATTGAGTTAATGTATCATCAGCAAGAGATGAAGTCTGCATTTTTTGGTAATGTTTCTGATTCTTTTGAAAAGCCAGAGTTGTTGCCATTTTCATGCACAAGTTTTGTGAGCATTTGTTAAAAATCTATGCATCCACAACCCAACAATGTTTACAAATTGCACAGAGATATTAATTGAAAATTGCTCATTCTCTTTCCTTTTTGCAGAATGTCAAAGTTTACAATCAGATCTGGACAAGTGTCCAGTGGCACCAGAAAGGTATATTCAGCTGGAGGGGCTAAGAAAGCTTCTGGGTACCATCTAGGCAAACCTTCTGATGCCATTGTTGCTACTAAAGGCCCATCAGATGCAGTTCCTTACAAAAACCAGAGATATCAAGACATCAAAAACCAATGCTTGAGAGATGGAACTTTGTTTGAAGATCCCGAGTTTCCAGCAGTCGAAGCTTCCTTGTTCTTCAGTGGAAAGAAGCCACCAAGACCTTTTGTTTGGAAAAGACCAAAGGTATTACTATAAAACTAAGATGCATAATAAAAACACTTGATTTAAAAAGGTGCTGTTGTAGATAATGGTATGCCCTTGTTTATAATTTTCCCACAAATTTTTGCCTGAGGGGGCATGGTGGTTTTTATGATGATTTGAAGCATTGGCATTGGAGGATTTAGGTTTGTAACAACTGATGGATGATTTGCAAGTACAACAGTGCTACTCTTTCTGATGTTGTTTCAGTACAAAAGCCTGTCATCAACCCTTTGCTATGCCAAATATGAATATTAGACACTTATTCATGTCCATGCATGAATGTTAAATTTTATATTGAATGCATTATTAATTTTCCCTCAAATTTTAATTATTCACTCATGGATTCATTTATTCAATCATTCATTCATTTATGTTTTCTTAACAGTGCCTTTTATTTCATGACTTCTGCCAGCCAGTTCTATCTCTTTGACCATGCAAAGATGTGCCTTTTTTGCCATAATAGTTCATATGTAGCCTTCTTCCTTGCTTTTTGACTCATTTGCTGTCTTTCAAAATTTTTCTGGCAAATTTACATTCCTTTATTTGAAGGGTGATTTTAATTCAATCTTTGACAATAATGCAGTTGTACTGTGTTGATCTCTTCAAAAGCCATTTTGCAGGTTTTTATAGGGTACAGGGGGCAGTAGAGGGAACCCTGCAGAAGTAAGCAGTGAGAGGAAGCTTTATTGTTTTATGTATCACTGGCCGCTTGCCTTGGGTTTGGAGTACAAGAAGGACAACACACCACATCATGTTGACATATGATTAACAAAAAAATAAGAGCAGGCAGTGTTTTGCCATCAGCTGTACAAAATGTCTAAAAAGGGTGATTGTAGCAATAATGGGGTACTCACTGTGAGAGTAAACATCAAAATATCCCTAGAATATTAATAGGATGACGGAAAAGGAATCTACAATATCTATGTTCGCATATGAGTATATCAAGTAGCATGATGATGTGATCAATATGAGATGAATATAGGATTCCAGACTTATGACAGCCTGGCCTGCTGACAAAGATTAGAGGGAGAGTTTAATTTTTTAAATCATATAATTGTAAGTGACAGAATCCATTTTTTATGAAAAAATTAAATTTTATTAAGTAGTGAAAGGTGACTCTGGACTGCCCGAATGTACTGTATGGGTATAGAGTGATGTGACTATGAAATGTTTGAATCTGCCACTCATCATTGTTTATCACAGAAGTGAATATTTTGCTTTGATGATTTTCTTCATAAACCTGGATTTGCAATGGGATTGTATCCAAAGAATATGCTATACTTCAATTATTGAAATACAGGAATTTCACAGCGTTGGGTTTTGTCCGCACCATGTCCAGGAATCTTAGATACAGGAATGTTCCTTCTTTGCGGGGATTAGTGGCTTCAATGGAGGTCACATGTTAGAGATGTTACTACATTCACAGATTCATTCATCATTTTAATCTCTTTGAATGAACAGACCTGAGAAAAAGAAAAACTAGTAAATGAGCAGATATACAACCTTTCTTTCTTCCTTTTTGTTAACACTGGGGTATTACAATTAGTGTTCACTAGAGTCACTATTGACTCCTTTTTAAATGATGAAAATATGTATCCATGTTATCTGTGAAATATTCTCTGTATGTGGAAGGTTGTCCAGTGAAGGTTTTCCAAGCTCAACCGATAGCACCGTTAATTGTCACCTTTTTTCCAAAGATTTAAGAGGTTAACCCTAATTCGTTTCGCCAATTGGAAATTTAATTTCTGGTTTATTAGCTTGACAATAAGCCAATATTTGAGTACGTTAAATATCTTTTGAGGGCCCTCCACCAATTCTAATAGGCAGAAAATGTAGTGGAATCATGGTGTAATATGTTGTGTTCGAGAATAGCTCGATAAAGTGCATTTATTCAGTTTTATTGAACCTTAAAAGACGTGACTAGATTAGTTGTTTAATACTTGTTTACTTCTTCCATTACTCCACTAGTTGCATAATCTGCATATCAATCACGCATATGTAGTTATTTTGTCACAGCATGATATTTTCCTTTTACCTCCAGTAGCATAGCTAGCAGTGTTACTATTGCATACTAGCATTGTGCACGATCTATCACATTTATAACAATTTAAGCCTTTGATGTGAAGCTAACATCACTCCCCATTTCAGCTAGCTTATTCTGGGTAGTGAAAGACAGTTTATACGCATACACCCTTGTAAATGTCAATTTTTCTGTTCCCTGCACACTTATCATTGGCTGATGCATGAAATCAAAACATCAGCTTGCCTTTAGAAACACCTTAACGTTAGTGTCGACCTCCTATTAATGAAGTGGTAAACATATGTTTTCTCTTTTCACAGGAAATTGTAAATGATCCATCAATGTTTGTTGGGGGAGCAAGCAGATTTGATATTTCACAAGGAATGCTTGGAGATTGTTGGCTTTTGGCAGCAATTGCCACTCTCACTCAATACGAGTCATTGCTGTACCAAGTTGTTCCCCCTGACCAGAGTTTTACTTCAGATTATGCTGGTATATTTAAATTCAGGTTCTGGCAGTATGGTAGATGGGAAGAGGTTGTAGTTGATGATCGCTTGCCAACATACAATGGAAAGCTTGTTTTTGTCCATTCCGCAGAAAAGGGGGAAATGTGGTCTGCATTGCTTGAAAAAGCATACGCCAAGTAAGTTGCCCTATTTTTAGATAGGATATCTGTATTTTGGTAAGCAATCATTATTACTCAGTCAGGTCAAGTGTAAGAAATGGATGCAGCTGTTGGTTGGTTAACATATTAGGACCATGTGCTGTGTTTATTTAAGGAATGACTTTATTTAATGATGGAATACCTCTGCCATATAACGGCTGTAATAAGGCCGTATCTCTTTAATGTTAAGATGCAGAAACAAACTGAAACTGTACAGCATTTTGAATTAAGTAATGAGATTATAATAAGGGTGTTTCCTGGTTCCTTTAATTTTTGTCCGTTTTTATCACTGAGAAATGGAATATGATTCTTGGTAGTTAGGGCTGCAATTTTTTTTCCTATCGGATTTTATCAACTTTTTTCCTTTCTGTTATCTAGTAGGTTTTTATCTAGTTTTTTTTTTATTTTTCTACAGGCTTAATGGAAGCTATGAAGCTTTGAAAGGTGGTCAGACCAGCGAGGCTATGGAGGATTTTACTGGCGGAGTGACAGAGACTTTTGATTTGAAAAAGGCAACAGCAAAATTGGAAGGCATTATGGTGAAGTCAGTAGCTCGACAGTCACTTATGTGTTGTTCCATTGAGGCCAAGCCAAATGAAATAGAGGCAAAACTTGATAATGGTCTGATTAAAGGCCATGCCTACTCAATCACAAGTGTGAAGAAGGTGCGTGAAAAATTAAATTCCTCTAGACCAATAAAGCCAAATTGCATCTTTGCACATTTACTTTATACAAACGTTTACTTTATACAAACATTTTGTATAAGAAGTTTACCATTAGCCTGCTTCACAAAACATAATAGAATCAAAACATGGGCTGTATAAGTTCTACAGATTTCTTGTACTGAAGGCTTGCCCAGTGCCACAATCCAATCATAATTGCTATGAAATTATAAGAAGTCTCCTTTTGATATTTCATTGTCATCTAACCCCTCAAAGCAATCAATCAAAGAGCAGCTATTATTGTCTCTATGGCAGCCATGATATTTTTGCTTATCATAATCTTTACGTCAGAACAAGAAATCTTAAGACTTCGTACAGACCGTGCTTTGATACTTGAGTGTCTTTAGTGCAGGCTATTTTATAGCATGCGACAGTTCTAGGATACTCATTGGTGATCAATACCGGATGATGTTTATCACAGTCAGACTCATTATATTGGCTATTAAGACATGACAATGTGTTATATAGAACTGGATGCTAGCTTCTTCCTGTCTATTTAATGTATGTAAAAATTCGTTTTCATTTCTGGAATGAAATGTGACAATATCTGTTGTAGATCACTGTACAAGGAAGGCCCCTAACTCTTGTTAGGGTACGCAACCCTTGGGGAAATGAAAGAGAATGGAAAGGAGCTTGGAGTGATGGGTAAGTTCAAAGTTCTTATTTAATTTATAGCCATCAAATTTGCTTAGAATTTGCAGCAAACAACATATGACTTCCATTTGTATATTCACGGCTTTTTAGAGTGCTAATTATTCTTATGCTCAAAATCATGAACTTGTGTATATTGGCAATATGCGTTCTTTAATGACGAAATCAATCTTCCTTCAATTTGTGTCGAAATTTAAAGAAACTGTAGTTGTGGAAGTTCTTTCTCAGTCATGCTTTAATTATGCCTTCTGTTTCCTGTTATTAAAGATCAAGGGAATGGCAGTTATTGAGTGATAGTGAAAAGCATAGCCTGGGAATAACATTCGATGATGATGGAGAATTCTGGTATGTTTTTGATACGAGTTTTATTCAATACGGTTCTATATGGAAAATAGGCATTTCAAAAAATGTATGCAAGAATTAATTTTCTTTGCTTGATGCACTACCACGATTGTGGTACTTGGGGAGTCTGAAGTACAAGAGGTTTTGATGAGTCCAGAAGGCACATGTTTTGATGAGCCGGTGATTAAAAATAAGAGGTGATAAGGAAGATAGGCTGGACAGAAAATGCGATAACATGGCACAGTTCATACGAAGAAGTGGATGGACCACGGCCTAGTCTAGACATATTTCGTTCATCTTGCATATGGGTCGTTCTTAACCTTAATCCAGAGTAAATATTTTATGAAACCTGTGTAAAAGACAGTTTGATTTTATTTTTCTTGGTTTTTGAAAGGGGATGTTTGTTGTTATGAGGTATGGCCTTATTACAAGGAATTTATGCAATATGCTTTTAAAACTAATCTACAAATTGCGTTGTTCAAGTAAACATTTTGAATGTTTAGTGACAATGGTGGTAATCTCTCGATCTTATGTTTCCCGGGCCGTTCTACTGTGCATAAATCGTATTTTACCTTTCATTTTTTCTCATAGGATGTCGTTTAATGACTTCATAAAGGAGTTTACGAGACTTGAAATTTGCATGTTGAGTCCTGACAGCGCTGGTGATGTTGATCGTAAGAGATGGGAGGCAAATGTGCAGCAAGGATCGTGGCAGAAGGCTGTATCTGCTGGTGGATGTAGAAACTTTCCGGATTCCTTCTACATAAATCCACAATACAAGTAAAGTATTAGACTTATTACAAGGCCATATTATACAAGATATACCTAAAGATTTAATTATACTAAGAAGCAAGATCTTTTAACCACGTAGAGAGCTTAAAACTTCATCAAGATTTTTGAGCCCTTCTCAAGTAAACATCATTCGAAGTAAGCTTATTATTTCGATTATCCTGAGAAGGGAAAAGTGGGAAGGGAATTAAAGTGAGAATTAAAATTAAAGTGAGAGGGGTCACATCTTATCAAATCAGTTTAAGATTTTATCTCTGCTGGATGTGTCAAATAGCCTTTCACCAATAACATTCATTCATGAAAATGATTTTGTGGTAGTCCCTCAAAAACTTTGATTCTTACATTAAGGGGAAACTGTTCGCTCCGTAATTCCATAATTTGTGTAATACTTCCTCGATTCTTATGGAGTTAGCTAATAAGGAGCTCCATCGTAAAATTCACCTTCCCCTTTTTACAGGAGAACAAAAAAATTGACTTTAAGCTTCTAGAAGGTAGATTTAGTGTCAATATCAATATATTCAAGCTTCTAGAAGGTAGATAAAGTGTCAGATCATTTACATTGAGAAATAAGAATTTGCTGTCTATGATTGATAGGGTGAAATTGGAAGATCCGGATTCTGATGACGAGGAAGACAACTGCACACTTGTCATTGGTGTTATCCAGAAACATCGCAGAAAGATCAAGAAACTTGGTGCCCAAAACCTTACAATTGGCTTTTCTATTTACAAGGTATCGTAGTAGTAACCATTGCTATAGTTAGATCCAAAGTTTAAATTGAAATGTGATCCATGTTTCTCATTCCTCTTATAGGTTAATGGTACTCACTTTAGCATTTTTATCTCCACTGGAACATGATTTATACCTATAGGCTCTAAAACGTATACTTGCATGGTATTAGCTCTTATTCCTTCGCTAAAATTTCCAATCCTCACTATGCTTTCCAAGTAAAAGCCATTGTTGCGTGTTTCGTGCAAAAGATGGAGATCAGTTTTTGATGATAATCATAAGAAGCATAATCAGTCTTTCACCTCGCAAAGTCAAGTATTTTGAAAGATATTCCGAGATCCGCAGACACTTTCAGTGCATTTAAATTGATCGTGCGTTCAAACAGGAGACTGCCAGAGACCTCTCCGAGACTGTATGCTGGACTGCCTTGTGGACATTATACATATTTTTGCAAAGTTGGTATTGCTTATTGGGACATTTCACCGCATATCGAAAAAAACTTGTGGTTTTGTGGCCCCAATCAACTTTCCATTTTTAAACCAAATTGTTTATCTATATATGTCTGATTAAAACGTGATATATCCATTTCGACAAAGATCGTTTTGTACCTTCGTTCAGTCAATCTAGCACAGCAACAGTTTGACATCTGACTGCTACAAAATGGAGAACAATATTCTTTATCAAACTCAAATCCCCTTGTCTAGAATAGTCTAGCAGTTCATCAAGTAGCAAAATAGTCTAGAAAAACCTCAGTTCATCTTTCTTCCATTCATTGTACAGTTTTGACTGTGGCATTGTAGAATTTCGCTTTTACATTTTTTAGATGACTGATGATGGTGACCAGTATGTCGACCAAGGTAGAATGGGCAAAGACTTCTTCTTGTACAACAAGTCAACTGCTAGATCTGATAATTTTATCAACTCAAGAGAAGTCACTGGACGATTTTCTTTGCCACCAGGGGAGTATGTGATATTGCCAAGTACTTTCAAACCAAATGAAGAAGGCGATTTCTTGATAAGGATGTTCACAGAGAAAGGAGCGGCTGCAGAGTGAGTCCTTCTTCCTTTATTTTTGTATTAAATATTGTTACGAAAGAAACTATATTTGTAAGAATCATTTATAAGGCCGGGTTTAAAAATCAAATATATCTTTTTCACAAAGAACAGTGTAGAAGGTGCCTGAGACGAAAATGCTGATAGACCATCATACTGGGAAAGGAGACTCCATAGGAAAGGGATTTACCTCAAGATTGAATTTAATACTTTATCATTTGTCCACGGTTTTTGCAAAAAGTTGATACTATGTTTATGCCAATATTGTAGGATATTACTGGTGCATATTCGAAACCGAAATGCATAATAATTATGGCGAGCCAATGTAAGATTTTAATAAGGAACTTGTACCTTGAGCATTGCAAGCTTGTACGCATGATAATGTACGCATGATGACCTTGGAAATCAATTATTATGTTACCATCGCAAATATTTGCATTATGAAAATGCATTGAATATGCAACTAATTACAACAACTCTGAAACTGCATGTGTTGTCCTAGGTTGAATGCCCTACTTAAAAGTTATTAAAACATTCTAAATTTCCAATGCCTCTGGTGGGTTCTGCGCTATTGAACAGTTTTCAGTTCATTTTATTTAAATTCTCTTTATGCAAAACATCGCAACAACAGATAATGAAACGATAGAAAATTAATATTTACAAGAGAGAAATTAATACAATATATATACATAAGGAGATAAACAAATTTTATGTACGCAACTACTTTAGAAGGAACACGTTTTTACTTTTGAGAAAACCTAGTACTAATGCAGATTTTTAATTAATCAGTATGTGACGACACCTACTTTTTATTTCACTTCAAGGCATATAGTTAACTCGGCTTTGCCCTTGTAGGCATAAATGATTTCAGTGAGCCTTCACCTTTGGTTGCGAATGCTTTGCTTTGTACAACCAGCACTCTGCACTACAAATCAACCCTCAATTCCAATTCCTACCACCGAGTCCTTGGGAAAATGTGAAGCCGACCTTTTTGTGAATGAGGTGCACAAACTTTTAACCAGTTTCAGAGCTAAATTTTTTAAGTATAATGATTATAATTTTCTATCATTTAGACCTATTTAGCAGTGTTGGCTAGTTTTTGTTTTCCCACATTTTGCATTTATTTCTCTTTGTAGCACTTTGGATACTCAGACAACGATTGAGTACAAGCCTGCCAAGGTAATTGCTTCATTGGCCGTTCTAATTCTGCAAGGCCGCCACCAAGCAGAGTTTTTGCTTTTAATTTTATCTTGATAATTGTTGCAATTTCGAGCATTTGTTTATTGCATTTGTTGGTTGGCACAAATTGCTCCCTTCTTCATTTTAGCGTAGTCAAAGCTCCACCGCTTGCATTTTAACTGATTTTTTCTGATTCTTGTGCCCTAAATGGTTTGAAAATAATTTAGTACTCTAATCAGAACCCTTCAGTTATGGTGAATCTAGACTCTCTCTTTTTTCAAGCAAATAAATTAAAGTAAATCTTTTGTTCAAGCTCAGCCAAAGGTTCCTGGCACTTGACCAATTGAATATTTCAGATTCGCTTTATGGTTCAAAATTTGCAGAACGAAAGTTTTCACTAATGCGGAACATTGATTGTACTACTGTTGCCAAGCATCTCCAACCCCATATCAACTAAAGAATCCTTTATCAAGATTCAATAACATAGGGTTGACATCGATGTTGTGTTTTGATTATGCGCTCATTGATTAAGAATCACCAGCAGATTAGCCGGGCCTGCACCTTTGAACCACTCGACTTTTATAACTAACTGATCCATTTTAATGCAATTCCCAGTTATTTTGTGGTTTAACTTTTCACTGTGTAATTCTTAATCAAATTACTTATTTTTCCAATAACTGTGTAATCCCTCTTAAGAAACCAGGAATTTCGTTGCGCTAGTAATATCCCAGTAATTTCCCCAATGCTATCAGCTCAACTTTTTCAAAGCTTTAGTTTCGTAAGTTGATATATTTTCCAAAAGTAGATTTACTTTATCCTTCAATCGCATTTCAATCCCAGCGCTGCTTTTCCATCTAAAAGGGTCTCGTGTACATTCTGCCTGTTGACAGAATTTGCAGAAAATTTTGGAAACAGTTCAATGCCGTCAAAGTAAAACTGTTCATCTGTATTGTTTTATAACATAACGATTCTAGCTACAAAAATCGCCCAAAAGATCATTTGGCTAAAGTTGGATATTTCTTTTGTAATTGAAGATCTACTGCAAAAAGTTTTTGAAAATCGTCAAACCAAAATTGTCCTGCTAGGCTGAAATTGATTGTAACATTCAAATTGTAACATTGTAACATTCAGTAGAATAATTTAAACGCCACTAAAAGTGGGAAAAAAGGATAGTGAGATTCTAATTTTGAAAACTACAAGCAGTAAAACAATGCATTTAAAGAGCGAATATCTAAAGACAAAACATAAAACTTGTACGTCTTATTAAAACTTATTTACAACTTATAAAAAAAATAAACAGTTCATATCATAAAAGGGTTTTGTATTGGAAATGTTTTTCAGAAGGAATCTAGATTTGGTATTTGCATATAGAGATTTATGTCTTACTAGGAAATCTCTGTTAAATGTGCAGTTACGACTGTTGAAAACTAAATGACGAAGATTTAAAACTTAATTTAATTGCATAAATTCAGTAACTGGTTGGTTTTACAGGATAATGAAAATCTAGAGGTTGATGCAATGTGGTTACCAGATCAGGTAACGATCATATAACGTGATAAAAATAAATATCCTATAATGTAAAGGTTGCTAGTTTAAATCAGTTAAATTATACATGATTAAAATTTAAAACAATCTTTTAACAGTAGCTGAAAGCGCATATTTTACTTTGAATATTTAATAACAGTTTATCAAGCATTTTCTGCAATCATTAAACTGATTCTTAAAAGCATTTATTGTGAATAATCTTAAAGCACCACTAATAATTTTGAAGCATTATGGATAAACTTGTGAACTGTAGGTAAATTTGAAACACCGTTAACTTCAATGACCGCCAAAAGTGTTGGAATGGAGGCTCTCTCCCTTCTCCCTATATACAATTGGGTGATATGAAATAGAAAGGAACAGAAATATGCATATGGGTTGTGAAATCGCATTGGAGGTCTAGTGACATGCTCATCTTTCTCTCCAACATTGTGTCAGGGGAAAGGGAAGGTGTCTACGTGAAAAACGACAAAGATGCGCAAGTTTGTCGATATTTTTAAAAAGTTTATGATTTTAAGTTCAAGAAAAAAAATACTATTATTTATTAGACCTCTGTCTCATTTAAGTTTCACTTTAAATGAAGTGAAGGCACTGCCCTTAATGGTAGAATTGATAAAGTTCTTAAAGAATATTAATAAGTTCAGAATATATGGTAAAAAGTAAAATCAGGCTATTTTCAATGAAGTTTACCTTAAAAATTTTGCAGAAAGTGTTCTTGCTTGACCCCAAGAGAATCAAATATAGTAAATCAATATTTAACTTAATCACATCAACTCTTCTCAACGTAATTTTGAAATTTGTTTGCTTCAATCTGGCAAATTTTTATTTCTTGCAGGAACCAACTGCTGAAGAAGATGAAGCATTTAACAAAAAGTTTGGAGAATTTTTCAAACAGGTGGCTGGCGCGGTAAGCTCGATACTTCTACATCACTTACAACATCAAATGCTTCATATTTCTCTTGCAGATCATCCTTTTAAGTTCAAATCATGAGAGTTATGATATGAAAGCCATCGAGCAAAATAAACCGATGTACATGTGGACCCTTTGTTCAACCTCTAGCCTGATCACATGAAAAGCCAGCTTCGCCTTGGTGAATCATTGAAGGATGATCACATGCAGCGACCGTCATTGATAGATGATTGGGTGCTTAGTGTTTGCCAACCCATACTCTAGTACAAGCAATGAATATACCCGCCTTGTGTTTTAAATTTTGTCATGAAAACAGTCTCACGTTGGAGTGGTGCTGGAAAGCATTGGTTTAATAATTGTGCTTTTTTGTCAGTGTTTAGATTCAGTACGAATCCTGTACATTCTTCACACTTGAGCCTTACTAATACGCCTTCTTATATAATAAAAACATTAACTCGTTTCTAGGGTTAGACCCCTATCTGACACGGTTTAATACTTTCAAGAACGTCAAAAGCAACCTTGCTTTCTGAAATGAAAGTTTCGGCAATTAGTTTTGTTAATGATATATCATTCTTTGGTTCTAATTGCTTTATTGATTCGTATTTTCATTGCAATTACTCAAAGATCAACCTTTTTCCCCATTTCTCAGCTTTTTTTTATTTTTTTCTCATTTTCCACTCATTGTTGTTACCTCTTCAGGATGGCGAAATTGATGCATTTGAATTGCAAAACGTCGTCACCGCCGTTTTCAAGAAAGGTTTAGTTTTTTCTTTTTGTCAATGTCTTTGTATTTTAAAAGGCTGCCAAGAAAGAAGCACATTTTTAAATCGTACAGCGTGACTATAGTTTTTGTTGCAGCATACGCATGATTATTGGCATTGATATAAGAATTATATATACAAGGCAAAACATGGCTTCTCAAGTAACACTGTCATTGACTCTTCCATGCTCCTTTCTGCAGAGAGTGATATTTGAATGTTATTTTGAATTTTTTCATCGATGATGTCATTTTCTTCTAGAATTCTCAACAACAAGAGAATTCAGTCTTGAGGCTTGCAGGTAAATATTGCTCCACTTGGAACATTTGAATTATATTCTGAAAACTGAATTCTATCGCAATGTATTTCACCACTATTGTTTCCACCTCTGTTGACATATTTGAATCCTTAAGAATCGTCCGAAAGCTCCATAACGGCCCATAGCTAACGTGAAGGCGAATTGAGCCTTTTTCTCCCAGCATGAAGCAAAATTCGGCCTAATTTTCATAGAATTTAAAACCTTGAGATTATCAGTTGCGTCTTGATTATTGTTCTATGAACTTTAATTGGAAAGATTGCGTTCAATTTATATTTTTAGAGTCAGGTGTTGGTAACTTAAATCCCAAATATAATTCAACTACTGCTCAATGCCTGTTGAATATTTGTAGGGCTACAACTGAATGTTTCATGTCTGACAATGTGCTGATGTTCTTCCAAAACGCAATCCTTAAACAATTATTGTCTTTTACCCATTCGATTTCAGCTAATTGTGTCATGCCTAGCTGTTTAAATTGGGTAATTTTCTTGTTTACTTTTTTGATGTCACTTTTTTTTATCACTCTTGTAAATTTCTCTTGTTACAGGAGCATGGTTGCTATGGTGGACGTATCCTTTATTGCCTATCTACATTTGTTCAAATCTGCATTATACTATGAATTCATATTTTTTACTATGATACATATTTTTATGTTTACGATGACTTGGAATGTAGCTATTTATACTCGATTCTGAGTTGTGAAACATCAGTGAGTTTGAACACTGGAAATGGAGAGGGGATAGTGTTGTCTTAGTCACGATGGAGGGGGGAGATAGACGGCAAAGAAAGACGAAGTAGGTGACGGAAGGAATAAATGGATAACATCAAAGCTAAGGGTAGCTGAATGGGGAGGCTCTTCGGAATATCAAAGAGAGGGCAACAAGTTATTGATGACGACGACAAATTCTGCTACTTTTTCATTAATTCACGTAAAAGGAAGCATCGCGGCGCATTTCAACCTTAATGCGGCTGTGATAATAATTGTTGCCCTTTTGTAATTCATGCAAGTTACTTTGTCTATTGATCTATTTCCACGTGAACTGTTATTCCTTTACCCGTACAAAGAGAGATCGGTCTGGCAACCTTGAATTTGCTGAGTTCAAGAACTTGTGGCATACATTGATGAAATGGAAGGTCAGTTCGTTTCAGATTCTTTAGTTATTAAATTTTTATGCAATGAGTCTATATTTTTGAGACTCTCCAGTTTTGTAACCTCTTGGTAGGGAAACAAAATGTCATATTTTGTGAGGGGGGACGTTCTAATTCCTTGGACTCTTTGGATTTTATGAATCATATGTGAAGCCATTATTTGTTAAGCATACAGGCAATTGATATATGAACATTAAGTAATTAAGCCCTTGATGATATTTCAACCCCCTATATGAAGGCTCCAAGAAGGATCGGATTTATTCAATCATCATGTCTACACATTTAGTCATATATTATTTCTAGATGTACTTTTTAAATTTTAAAAATGCACCGAAAGGATGTCGTCATAAAAGGTTTTACATATTTCAAGACATTATTCCCTTATCATCCCATGTCCTTTCCACGTCGTCATATATATTCCCATTCACTTTTTCAACGCCAGTGTATCGTGGCACAAAAGTGTTGGGTTACAAAGTATCCGGACTATGTGAAAGCATGTTTTGTAAAATTCAGTTAAGATGTTGTTTCTTATACAAAAGTTTTGTTTATCTATAGGCTGCCTTCAAAGATTATGACAAAGATGACAGTGGTGATATGGATGCCATTGAGTTGCGTGGTGCTTTGGGAAAGCTTGGTAAGTAAAATATATTTTCATTTCCATAAGACGTGAGTTTTTATCCTCTTGTTTTTGGATTGTTTCTATTGATGAATTGAAATTTTATTCTGTAATAATGAATGTAACAATTCCATTTGCAGGCTTCAAGCTAAGCACACCAGCACTCAGCTCTCTTGTCTTGCGTTATGCTAACAGAAAGGGACACATCTCTTTGGATGATTTCTTCCAGATTTGCTGCCGTATCCGGTCATGCTTCGGTAAGTCATTCTGAAAAATATATATGATTTGGTAGCCACAATACCTTTTTTCCGGCTCGATAGAAAGTGGAACTGTACAGCTTGTTCAAGCATGTAGCTACCTCTATTAATTTTTCTGTATCACCACTCTTCGCTTTCTAGTTGATTTCTTGGCTTTATATTCGCGCTATCTTTAATCTGGTCGACTACGTTTCTGCTCTCTTAACTGTTGTACATAAGCTGTTGTAACATCTCATTACGATTTAGAAATAGCACCGAAAGCATTAAGAACTGATTCAAGACATCTGTGTGTGAAGAATTGCTGGGTTCAAATAGCGAGAAATAGCTGGAGTTGATAAACTGGTTGGCTTTTATAGTCGTGACGTATACTATTTTTGATTCGTAGAACAGTATTCATGACAACTTGTATAAAAACAAAATTCCTGCCTGAGCTAAATTAAATATGATTGAATTTTCAGAGTCCTACTTGTCTTACCAAGGAAGATCTTTCTCATTGGATGATGTAAGTTCTGTTTGTGATTATTTTGATTTTCTGCTGTTGCATCTGCATCTATTTTGCTTTGAAACTACGATTTCGCTAAAGTGCACCGCCAATTAATTAACACAATAGGATCTGCGCTGTACTTTGTCGGTGGAGCGATTGAACTTCAAAATGGGTACCACTGATACGTTAAGCGTATATACCAGCAGTTTCCTTCTGTCTCGTAAACTTTGTTTTTTATCTCTAGTTAGTAAAATTGCTTGACCGACAGACCCTGTTTGGTAGTTCCCCTTAGTTTTATTCTTACCAGTGTTTTCTAATTGTATTGCAACTTTTCATTTCAAAATATTTGAGTATTGTGTATAACAATATTTGAGTATTCACCTCGCAGTGCCCAAGATCATCGCCTCGCAGTGGTAGAGGTACCACCCGTTAAGAAAATAATGCATTTTCCCGTGTTCACTACCTTGAGAAGGTTACGGTTAGAATTTCCTTGAAATGACGCTATATACAGAACCAAACCCCTTCAATTACTTTTCTGATCGAATGAAAGCTTCGCTCTTCCTTGATGACTTATGGCTGAGAACAACTATTTACCATGATCCAATGCTCTCAAATACTTCATTGAAAAAATGTAAACTCGACATCGCTAAAGATATTGGTTTTTAATGCGTTGTTGTTATTTTCTTCGTAGTACATCATGTCTGCCATCTACACATAAGCCAGAGTGAAGCAGCAGGACTTGAACAATCACTATATCACATATATAATGCTTAATTTTTTATTTTGGTGTAATACTTAGCTGCTGTCGTGGGCTTCATTGCTTGCATTTATAAACCGTCCTCATAAATAGTAAGTAGGTCTTGAGTTTTGCCGCAATAGCATTTACCATGTTCTTTGCTTGTCGTTCCATGACATATGTTAAGATTTCTCGGTTCTAATATTAGTAGCCATGGTCTCAATATATACTTGATTGTCACGAGGACAATAAATTTTGTTCGGCAGGACAGACATATGGAAACGAGGACTTTCGTCAAAGCCGTAGGTCTTGAATACTGTTTAAGTCCCATAACAACAGTCTCACTTAATCGCTTAATCACTTAACCAATGATAAAAAAACAGGCTTTGCACTGTTAAGATAATGCTCGTTTATTTGGCTTTGATGGACTCTAGCAACAATTCCAGTTTTTGAGTATACGTGTTATATTACAATTCCAACTATACGTGTTACACCTGACAAAATATCAATGTGTAAGAGAGTACATGGCGGTTGTTAAATGTTAGCAATGGGACCTTCCTAATTTATTATTTTTTGGTAGTTTCGGTACGATATTTTTAGTGGTAATTCTATGTATGTCTGGTCTTCTTACCTTTTTAGAACAATTTACATGCTCATAATGAGGAAATAACATAAAAAATGATCGTTTCTATACTGCGCAGATTTCTTTCAGATATTAACCTTTTTAAAAAAATCTTATGGCAAAATTCCCTAAAAACCGTCGAGAAGGGGAGGGGGGAGCCAGGGTAGTTACCAGGGAGAGCCCGGGGTCTTGTGGAGCTCGCAAAATAAGATTTATATTAAAACGGTTTTCACTGCCTTCAACGAGGGGCCCCATGTCTGCCCTAATCCTTTGGCCCGGTCTGTCTCACGACGGCCTGTTATACATTTTATGAATAAATTGAATGGGGAACTGACTCATATGCTCTTGAGTAAGGTGTACTCTTTGGTGCAGAACAAGACTAGAACCCAAGCATTTTCCGTTAAGGCACGTGTTTCGGGGATTTTCATACTCCTTTCATGCTTTAGATCCTGCCCAAGATCTTACTTCTTCTGCCAGGGTCGCGAAGGTACGCGCGCGATGAATCTCCAGATGAATTTTACTAGAGCTATTCGGTTAAGAACGTGCCATTTCAAGACTGAATGTGTGGGGAGCTCCGTCCTTCCAAAACCCATGGCAATGAAAGTTGCTTTAACTTATTTATTGTGGTTTTCACTGATCATTGATAGTTGGTTTTGCTAAACATTAGCTACCTGCGGCATAGGAAATATGTGTCTTGCAGTGTTCTTTGAATACACGCTAACCATAATCAATAACATACTAGTTTATTTTCGGAACACTTCGGTCCTTTGATGCAGTCAAAGATAATGGAAAAGAGAAGACCCTTTTCCATTATCTTTGATGCAGTAAATACCAGCATGCGTTATCGTTTGTAAATTGCCATCTTCATTTATATTTAAATCTCATTTTTTTCTGTTTAAGAGGTCGACGAATCCGTCTGAATGCTTCGCTAAAAATATCTCCAGGTAAATTTTGGGTGGAGAAAACAAGTTTAATTTTCTTAGTCTGGGATGGTTATTTCTGGCTTATTTTGAAACTGGATATTACTCTGCTTAGCTTTTCAAAAGTGCAGCTACCGATACCTGCAGGCACGCATTTTGACCGCAATCTAAAATTTCTAAAATGTAGGCACTGATCCGCTTGATGCAGTGAAGACCAGCATGGCGCTTGATGCAATAAATATCAGACTGGTAAATCTTCGTGCCACGACATCGTTCGAAAACCCAAAGGGGTTGTTGTACTCTATCAATGGCTGTGACTCAGCAAAGAATCAAAATTTGTTTATCACGAATCTATGAGTAATAGGAGTGTAATAAATCAACCAGGCCCTTGGTTGATAGCAGCAAACTCATTTGCAGGACATCTTTACCCGTATAAAAATGGTCCTTAACAATATCATCAAGCTTTCCAATCCTTGCTAATTCAACTTTCTTCTACTTTTATAAGCACAACTCACTTTTTATTTTGACCAGACCTTTTATATTACTTTGCTTAAATTTCACTTGATTACAGTTCTTTTCATTCACTGTAACTAAGCTTGTCAGTACAAACTACCTAAATAGTGAGGTTTGTGTTGTAGTAGATAAATATAAAACGAAATGTGTTCCATATATCTGCTACACACTAATATCATATATTGTTTTTTTCGTAGGTAATTGGAACATCATTTGGAAATGGCAGCTTACATTATGTTTACTTTCAGTTCAAAAGTGATTGACAGAATGAAAAAGAAGATCGTTAGACCAAACCATGTTTATAATAGTGAATAAACCATACCATTAAAGCAGAGTTAGGAAAACACCAGGTCACACGGTCACTAGCTGGAGGAAGGTCCACGAAAATCAATAGAAACTGCTATGACACACCCAAGCTATGCCTATCGTCCAGTCTTGTGAGGAAGGTTTGCCTTTCTGTATGTATTTGTCCAAGGGACGCTTAACAACTTTTCTTGACTTTGTATTAAAGAACTAGTGAATAAGTGGAGGTACCTTCAAATAGATAAAATTCAAAAGCGCTTAAACTTTTTAATCAAGAAACTCAGTACTTTAGCCATTCGCACTACATCTTATATCATTTATCATGCGTATCAAGTAATGGACGTCTACTATCAACATTACGAATTGCGCAAGATCACATAATATAAGCGCTGCTCTTTTTAATTCTTTTTCACTTTGCTTCCAATTTGCTTATCATGTTAATATCAATTTTTTATTCAATAATGTTATTTCTAAGCTTGCTTTTTCCTTTTAAAACGTAGCTTTAAAAGGACTGGGACAAATCAGCTGCAATTTACCTTAGTAATAACGGGGTTTTTTAATCTTAATTTAGAGCAAATTCCAATTAAACGTTTCCGAAAGGCACACTTGATGCACCAACGGGTATTTAAGAATTTCAGCAGACGGATGAAGTCTAGCTTGTTAAAAAAGTTGCTAAAGCTAACTGGCACAACGGTTCAGAACACCCAGTAAAAAATCTTCGTGACCAATGCAGTATTTTCCTTCATTCAGGGACAATTGGCACTTCTACCCCCCTCCTGCTGCAGGTCTCCTATTTCTTGCCCTTTTGCCTATCTCTACCTTGTTGCATATTTAGACAGTAGATGTACTGCAGTAAGCTTTTCTTAAATTTACCATTACATCTCTTTACGTAAACACGGTTCGTAAAGAAATACTGCTGACACCTAAGTGGTATGACGTTACCACAACAGGTAGCAATGCATTAACTGTTAATGGCAATCTATTACGCTGACATGATAGTGTTTGAGATAAAATGCAATGCATGAGCGTTATTTTGACTTTGCTATCTGAAGTCTTTACCACCGATAGAATCAACGGCGTCACTAAGGGCTGGATTGGATTAGACATATCTATGCAGCCCCCCAACACTTTTTCTAGACCGATTCATCTACAAAAATTGAAGAAAACCACGATAAAAGTTCACTTTTCCTTCAATGCACAATTAAAAGACATCAATTCCTGATTTTTCTGTTAATTCGTATATTGGTCCCTGTTCAAAAGGAATTGAGCTTGGGCCTGAAATTTTGATGCATTCCGAAACTGGTTTATGAAATTTAAACATCTTTCAAGCTGGGGTATGGACAACATTTTGGTTGGCAGAAGCTCAATTATCATTACACGTTGTTTTTCCGATGCCAATACCAATTTTCTCCATAAGCTTCAAGGGTTTCAGATAAAATCTTGGCTTTAAATTGGTTTTCCGACCATTTGAAATTTTTTGCAAAAATTTCATTCTCCTTATATTTTTGCAACAAGACATATTGCATAATTCATGTATACCATCCATACAGGAGTATTCTGTCTCTCTGTGTTACATCAGCAGTGTAAAAATGTAACATTCATAACATGAAGTAGACAAAATGCCGCTTAATGTACGTTTTAGATAAGTCTGAAAAGCTCTGCTTCAAACCACTGGTTTTCGATATTCAAGTTTTGAAAATAAAGAGTATGGCAAGTGTTCGCTAAGCAGGTACGCATGTTACAAAGGCAGGCATTGAAAAGAAGATATAAAGCGATCTCCATGCGCCTTGAGATCTATGGTACAATACCGTCTGCCAGCTTTTTTCAAAATACATTGAGATACCACAGCTTTAGTATATAAACCCCAAGCAAGACAAGGCCACAGTTTCATTGTTGAGGGCCCCGTCATGCAGCATAACTAACAAAATCCGTTAATGTCATGTGAATGTGAACACCAGATAGGGGTACGACAAGGAATAATCATTCGCGTGTGGCTGTATTTCAGACACGATCAACCTTTAAATCATGTATTTGCCGTCAATCGCTGACTTTTAATATGCCAATGCATTTTTAATAGCGCCAACGATTTGTTCGTCAAAGCTTGTCTTGGGTATAACATCTTATCGCCCTTTTCCATAATAGTACCATCAATAGAAACATTCATTAAACATTCATGTTATCTTTTGTTTATAGTTTTGCATTTACGCCAAGTCTCGTGTTCTCAGTTGGTTTGCAGTGCTTGTTATGAGAAGCCGACCTGCGAAAGTGTGCTAGATTGTAGAAGCTGGGCAAAACAAGTCGTAAGTTACATTGATATAAAGTATCTTGCTTCTTTTATTTTCATGCACTCTGCTCTTCTTGCAAAAGGTGAAGCAACTGCAACAAGGGAACAGGGATGGGGGTCCTGTTCTTTAATATTAGATACCTTTGGTTTGTTTCAAATGTTTTTCTACTTTCTTGCATTATTCTGCTCAGATGCTGGATTAGTATTGTCCAAAAAAACCGGTATTTCTCTACTTTTAGTCTCTTCAAATATATGTCCTAAAACTGGTCTTAATTTTACTTGATTAAGTCTTTATGCAGAGGTTTGTTGCAAAATCTTGATTTAGTCGCCAATCACACTTTTGAATAAGTATTTAGATATGGCTGGTGTTCCTGGGATTACTGGACAAGGGCAGGGCCTTGAAATATAATGAACTTGTCAGATTGCAGAGCAGGAGAAGGTAACGTATTGACTCGATTGCAGAAAAGTTGAAGTAGTATAAAAGCGACCGGTGCCCCTTCTAAAGCTTGATCTTCTTCAATGCATCTGGAAGGCGCCTCCTGATATGCTCTGCGAAAATCTCTTATTTCCCGTCAAAACACATTCTTTAACTAAGTAAGATATAAATTCATTAGTAAGACAGCGTCATTTTGCAATTCCCTTCAATTAGGCGATTTTCTTGTACTCAGTGGCTAAATTTTGACCTAATGAAAAGGGGGACGATTGGGTAATGTCCCTGTACTTAATGAGACAAATGCCTTGAAAAGGAGGCCTTAAAAATTTTAAGAACATTTTAATTAATGTTATTGTAAATTTGGATGAATTATGTGCATAATTGGGACAATTTGCTTAAAATCCCGAGGGGAATGGGACTCTGAATCGGACTCCCCTCTAGCCCCCTTCACATTTCTACTTGAGTTGTCAATGCCAAGCAGGAGTGGTACTAAGGGAAAACGATTATGAAGCCGATATTAATACACTACTGTATCGAACAGCTGACCTGAGCTTCCAAGGTGAAACGCCCACATAAAAAAGGGTTTATAGAATTGAAGAACTATCAGTAAATTATCGCCACAAGTTTGCATCACTCGAAAATCATAATTAATTGGAGGATCGAAGAAACAAGTAAGTGATTGTTAGAGTAAGTGAATGAATCAATGCATGAAAAATGAATGAATGAGCGAAGCGTTCAAGAGCAATCAGTTTATAAATCAAGGAATCAATAAATCGATGGATGAATAAATGAATCAATCGATCAGCCCAGCAATCACTAAATTTATTTAATAAGCCTCTAGAAGATCATTTAATGTTTTCATTTTTCAATTATCTTTTTATACATTTAATTAATTTTGTTTTCATATAAATAATTGATGAAAGAACCGACAAGTTTCAAAATGCTGGATTTTAACTTTCCTTTCTTATTGTGGCACTGTTTAAAAATACATAGAAAAGTGAAATAAACTGGACCAGTCAATCAATCAATCCATCAATCAATCAATCAATCAATCAATCATCAATCAATCAATCAATCAATCAATCAATCAATCGATCAATCAATCAGTCATTCGATCAATTAATTGATCAATCTATTAATCAATCAATCATCTAATCAATCAATTGATTAATTGATTTTTGAACGTAAAAATTTTTTTCTTCAGATGCCATCTCATTACAAGTACTCAAGTTATACAACCCCAACTGGGGGCGTAAGACGCACCTCTTACACTCAATCTTCCTACTCAACTGGCACCGGGGGGCCGGGGACAAGTTTCAACAATAATTACTCTTCGTACGGTAGCAAGAGTACCTTTTCGTCATCATCAAACTCATCATCTTCAAACTGGAAATCAGATAACAATGGTGTCGTGTTTTCCGGATCTGCAAGGGACATTTTTGAGAAAATTGGCGATGCAGACTCAGCAAAAGGATACAAAGATCAAGATTACAACAAACTGAAGGAAAGCTGCCGAAGATCAGGTCGTTTATTCGAAGACCCTGCATTTCCAGCTGATGACAGAAGCCTGTTTTTTAGTCAACCATCACCTCGGAGATTTGTTTGGAAAAGGCCAGGGGTAAGAATTTGCAGTAGTTTCCTAAAATGTTTTGCGTAATAATTTCTAATTATTAGAAGAACTAGCCTAGGTCTAAAACCAATCTCGAGCAGGGATGGTATCAATAGAGAAAATCTATGGAGAAAGGGAAACAATATGTCATAAAGTCGTATGACAGACGGAAACATAAAATACGCCAATTTCTGTTATTTTTCCTATTTCTCACATATATGTATTTCTATTTAACTTACAATTTACTTCAGAAGTGTCTAATAACCTTCACCATAATTCAACTCAACTCTACCAACCCAAATCATAACTAAGATGTCCGCCTTACAGTCCTCACGTGACGCTCAATCCAGTCCCTTATATTTACGTCTTTACAATTAATTCATGATTCTCATTCCTGATATTTAGGACGTCATAAATTTCGCGTAACATACTGATTTTTTATGAGTCCATCTCAGCCTTTTGCCAGTGATATTGCCACAAGCCTCTAGATAGCTTCAGATAGCTAGACAGTTTAAAAGAATATATAACCTAATGTTAGCCTGACAATTAAGGCATTAAGGATAAGAAGAATGATCTAAAATCTTCAAACGATGTTGATGCCCAATCTGCAAATCAAAATCCAGGTGTGGAAACAGGATTTGCCTAATGGTATCCTCTTGAGCAACAGAACACAAATTTTGGTTAAAAATTCCCTGGCATAAAAGTTGGCTCTAAAGCCTCCCTACCTCCCTTTGGCACCGCCCTCCATATTCAAGGTTCTATTTGCAAAAATTTAACCCAAAAAATTATTATTTCAGGTCCAAAAAAATTTAAAAATTTTTAGAAGCTTATTCATAGAAGATCCTTTAAAAAAATAAGTTGGTTTTCCTGAACCTGTGAATTTCACACCCATAAAATAAAATGAGCATCCCTATCGGCAGTACTTTCGTGATATCATTTTTGGTGATTCCTTGCACATGAATTGTTTTTTTTTATTTTCCAGGAACTCGTCAATGATCCTCAAATGATCGTTGGAGGTGCAAGTAGATTTGATGTAGCGCAAGGAATGCTGGGAGATTGCTGGTTCTTGGCTGCGATTGGTGCCTTAACTCAGGAGGAGCAAATGTTGGGTAAAGTGATGCCCCGCGATCAATCCTTTGAGTCTGACTATCAGGGTATTTTCAGGTTTCGCTTTTGGCAGTTTGGTGTGTGGCGAGAGGTTGTTGTGGATGATCGCTTGCCTACATATAACAACCAGCTTGTTTTCACGCATTCCACTAAGCCAAATGAGTTTTGGTCTGCGTTGTTGGAAAAGGCCTACGCCAAGTAATTACCTCTACTTCTTACTCAGTTCAGTTACTTATTCAAGTTTGTCAGAAATAATGTCATAATTCTTTATTTCATTACTATCGAATTTTTTACGATATATATCTTAACAAACTAAGTCAAACCAACTATTAACATAATTCAACTTGTACCTCAATGCCATTTAATTTTTCCAAACTGCATAACTTGCATGTGCTATTTTTCCAATCCAAATCTTTAATCATTCTTTCAATGTTCCAAAGTAGGGCAGCATTCATTGAATACAAGTGAATTGAGTAGATCATGGTGTTTGATGGGCCACTGGACCATCATCTTCACTGCATTTACTACACTTTACCTGAATCTACAGTTTAAGGTGTTTCAACGAACACTTCAGTGGAAGTTGCAAGGGGCTATGGGGCCAGAAGCTGCAGTTTGTAATTACTGTTTGAAAATTGAGCCGTTGTTTTTAATCGTTTGCCATAAATACAAATTTTCCCCCTAGATTGAATGGTTCATACGAAGCCTTAAAAGGTGGTCAAAGTAGCGAAGCCCTTGAGGATTTTACTGGTGGAATGTGCTTGTCAGTTCCAATGAGTAACCCTCCAAAAAACCTGTTCCCATTGATGCTTAAGTCTTCAAAATTCAAGTCTCTCATGTGTTCAGCTATTGATGCTAGAAGTGCTGCAGAAATAGAGGCAAAGATGAGCAACGGATTGGTCAAAGGACATGCGTACACAATATCAAATGTTGCTAGTGTAAGACTTTATTTACAGCTGCACTGTATATTCTTTTTATCAGAACAGAGGCAAAATCAGGGGTGCAAATGCATATCTATTTTAGAAGGGTGTACGTTTTCAAAGGACCAAAGTTGTGCCATAAGAGACCGTATTTTGCAAAATAGCAGTTGTCGCAAATTCAAGAAAGATTCGATTTTCTCGATGACTGGCAAAAAAGCAATAGTTCAGGTTCAGAGTAAGATGGGAACAGATTTCATTGCAATAAATTAGCTGTTAGAAACGGTGAAATTATTAGGGGTGACATATCTTCTTCAACCCTCTAATTCGCGCCTCTTAACAACATTTAATACGTTGATTGGGAGGCTGTTGGTAAGGGCTCCCCTAATAATGCCCGTAGTTTGCCATCTCTTTTAGAGATAGACCAACAGAGACTATCGCAACCAGCGTAGGGAAGTTGGAAGTGTGTAAATATATTCTAAATTTGCTGTTTTCAAATGATGTTCAAAGAGATGAGACTTTGAAAACCGCTTAAATTGTTATATTATGCAGGTGAATGCTCGAGGTCGCCGTGGACCAATAGAAGTGAATTTAATTCGTGTAAGAAATCCTTGGGGAAACGAAAGAGAATGGAATGGTGCTTGGAGTGACAGGTAAGATTTGCTTTTTCTTCAAATTTGAGGAAAGGGCCTTTCAAATGCACACGATTCTGTAATTTTGCAATGGTTTTTTCCAGTCTTGATAATAGAGTCAACCATGCGAGAAATAACATTACTAGTGTGTTCCAATGTCTATTTGGGAAGTTCTCTCTCAGACCCTCAGAAAAAGACTTGCTTAGTGATTTCTACATAACTTGGTTCCAAATTTTCGTAGGTTTTCTCTATGTAATAGTATGCAGGATGCATCCATGCATAACTCTAATAACTTTGCAGCAATTTATAACGCTTCTGCGATAATAAGATAGCCATCGAAGGGGTGGTTCTATCCTTTAGGATCAGAGGTCCTGGCTTTGTTTTGCAGAAGCTGTTCTGCCTTTAACCCAAAAGCAGATCTTTCTGTTCTTCATTACCTTTGGTCTCTTTCAACGTGTGAACCGCTGTTTTTTCTGTACTTTGTAAAACCTTAATATAGATCTTTGTTACAAAGTCAAAATAACTCAAATAAAGATGATGTAATGCATCTACTCGTGAAGGTAAGGGACGAGAGATATCTGAGACTTAAATGACCCTGTTATAGCGACGAATTTTTCTTGGAGCTTTATTGTTGTTTGATTTGCAGCTCACCAGAATGGCAGTTGCTTTCAGAAGATGAGAAACGTTCACTTGGCCTAACGTTTGATCATGATGGTGAATTCTGGTAAGTGTTTAGTTGAAGGATCAAGACATATGATAAGCCTGTAATCACCAGGACCGTAGTTAGATGTCTAAACTTTGGGGTGTCCAAGACGAGTAAAATGAGTGAAAATCTTTATTTGCCAACAGTTTAGCCAAATTTGCTGACAAAAAACCGCCTCGAGGCCAAAAATGGTCTGTGAAACAAAACTATTTTTCAGGGCATGGGGTTTCATACCCCTCACCATACACACCCTGGTAACGAAACACAAGGCTTCTGAGGAGAAACGTTCCCATGTTTTCCTGAAAGGGGAAGGGAAGAAGGCCCCATTTTGAAAGCAATATGACTGCATTGAAATAAGAATCAAACAAAATCACAACTTTTCAAAGGCCTTCGCCTTAAAATTGCTCCAGTGACTCTACCTCAAAATAAAATATTTATGCATCTCAACCCACTTCAAAGGCATTTAATCTTAGTCGGTAGAAATAAAAATGAAATACAACAGTCATCATTGTTCCATTGGCTACGTTTTAACGGAACATAACAGAGAAAACTAAATTGATAACATTCCATGTACAGCTGTTCTGAACATATTGATTTATTTTCAAGGATAAGTGTGGAGGATTTCATTCAGAATTTTACAAAGTTAGAAATCTGCATGCTCAGTCCTGAGAACTGTGGCCACGTTGACGGGCATCAATGGCAAATGATGGTGTATGAAGGAGAATGGCAGTCGTACGTTAGTGCTGGTGGATGCAGAAATTACCCGGATACCTTCCATACCAATCCCCAGTACAGGTATTAATGATTGCACCTTTTTCACTGAGAATGATTTTTTATAAAATGAAAGCTGCAAATGGTGTCTTGTAGTCTTTTATTAGCCTCGGGGTACTCTACCGACTTTAAAATTTCCCCAGTTACTATGTAGTATCGCATATGGCAGGGTTCAGCCCCAGGCGGAGCTCATAGCTTCGTAGCAGGTACCCATTTGTTCTCCTGGGCAGAGAGAGGCACAATTAAGAGTTGTGCCTTGCCCAAGGATACTATCCCTATAAATGGCCAGGGCTAGGATACGAACCGGCGATGCTGAACTATACCAAGCAACCGAAGCTTAACTCTATTCGGCAATCAAAGTTTTAAGAATGCATAATTTTGACCTAATTTAATTCTTACCTTGTACTCTTGCCAAGAATATTCTAGCTATGAATCAGAACGCAAGAGTGCCCAAAATATTGTCTAGACATCGATTACAGCTTTCTTTTATACATTTCTCTTTCACTAAGCCAAAGAGATAACTTTAAGCTGTATAATTTTAGAATTACGTTGGAAGACCCAGATGATGATGATGAATTAGATAAATGTCAACTTGTTGTTGGTTTGCTACAAAAAGACAGAAGAAAACTCAAACTTCTTGGCAAAGATAACTTGACAATCGGCTTTGCTATATACAAGGTAAGGCAAACCTTTTCCTCATACGATAGTAGAAATCAGAGCTGTTCGTGACTGTTTCAAGCAATGTTATGGGAGTCTAAAGTAACAGCTTCTTTGGAGGAGTTTTAATCAAAGAAAACCCAGCTTTTGCATCAACTAGCCACCAAATACGTGTGTTTTAGCAGCTCATGGTGGTATCTCTTTGCCAGGGGGGCATACCTCTACAGACCCCTTTTGCTACAACCCTGCCTTTTTCTGGTTGAAGATGCCGTTAATGTGTTTCATTCCTTTATGAGTCATCTGTCAGCTTCATAACCAATGTGCAGCTTAATTAAACATGAATCCTTTGGAGTGTTAAATATAGCGATGACATTTAGTAGAAGTTTTATTTCTTTGTGTAAGCCAAAATTCAAGACGCTTTTTGAATATGCTACTCAGGTTGATGACGATGCGAAGCAATATATGGTGAATGATCGGCTTGGAAAGGACTTCTTCTTGTACAATAAAATGGTAGCAAAATCAGATTCATTTGTAAATGCTCGAGAAATTGTTGGTCGATTCAGCCTTGATCCTGGAAATTATGTTGTCATTCCAAGCACATTCTATCCTCATGAAGAAGGCCATTTTCTTCTGAGAATGTTCTCTGAAAAGAAACACGACGGAGAGTAAGTATAGTTTTGCTTTTAGGAGTTTGTACTTAAATTCTTCTTCACTGGGAGAACGAGAAGGAGGTTCTTCAGAGTTGAGGATAAAGAAGGAACGTCGACCACCTGTATCTTTCAATTGCAATGTGATTTATGTTTGATATACCCAAGTTCACAACAACTAACTTTACTTTTCAATTTCCTTTCAGAAAAATGGACACTAAAACCAAGATTGAAAAGAAGAAACCAGCGGTATGAAATATTTTATTTTTAACAGCCAGCATTTCCTCTTCATTCTACATAATATCCAATCTTGCTGTTTCTCACTCTCTACCGTCAAAAAAACCACGGACAGGGAGTAAACACTTTATTTTCATGAATGAGGGGGAGGTGGGCTCAGTTCAGGCACATCTGCAGACACCAAAAAATTGCAGTCAAGAAGATAATCGTACAAATTAAAAATTCTTGCATGAAATTGGCACTGTTCATCCAAGCTCTTTATCATTACACAGATCTGTTTTATTACACATATCAATGAATTGTAGCAAAGTTGTCCATTCAACAGAATATACAGAAATTCTAGTGCCAGAAAAGCAAAAGAGTATTTTGAGTCAAAATAGCAAGAAAATGGAATATGAATCGGCTACGGTTGTGCCAGTTTAGACCAAAATTTAGAATTTCTACTATGTTAGTCCCAAAATGTCACTAATTTTACTCAATTTAATGCTGTTTGTAAATTTTAGAATTGAAAATGAAATCTAGATTTTTCTGCAAAGCCACTTTAAACTCGCAAAAAAATGTGAATATAGACAATAAATGAGATAATAAACTTTGTTTATCTACACAACCTTTTTACCATGCAAGAAGATGCTGAATTCATCATTGGAAGAAGGCATTGACGATCATTGCCACAAGGTGTTAGCCCGCCTAACCATATTAATGCTCCCGTTCCGAGTAATTACTTTGTATTCACTGACTTTTCTTCTATTTAGCAAACACTGAATGAAGGAAAATGGATTGATGATACATTGAGAAAAATATTTGAAAGAGTTTCAGGGAAGGTACAGTATGAACAGCAATATTTTTTGCAATTGTTTGATTGAGAAATTTGATAAGGAAATGTTCATTTGTGTAGTAATAACAATGCAGATCGATGAATATCAGGACTTTAAGAATCCCATCCTATCTTACTCATGGAATTAATAATGGAAAGTTCTCCCCGTAATAACATCTTTTAAACCTGGACCTGACTGGCAGACAGACTGGACCCCAGGGTTAGGATAGACATAAAGCCCAGCTCTGAAGGCAGTGGAAAACCTTTTTTATATAAACCATTTTTACAGGCCATTCAAGGCCCCGCGACTTGCCCTGGCTACCCCACGTCTCAGCGGTAATGTTTTCAGTGCTTGCGTAAAGCTAGATGTTTTGGGGAGGGATGGGTGTCTCGCAAATTTGCTCTCACTTCAGTATCACATCATTCCCACAGGACGAAGTTATGGATGCTTTTGAACTACGGCAAGCAATGAACATGGTGTTCAAAGAAGGTCAGTTTACATCTTTAAAAATTTTTTATTATGTATGAATTTTTTGGGTAAAATTTTTTGCAAGCTATATATGTATAGGTTATTATCTGATACAATCAACTTTACATAACTTAAAACATTTTACTTTAAAGGGAGAGTGCGTTTTTAAGCACGGTCTATATTGTTCCGATGGTGGTATCATTCCATTTTAAGAAGCATAGAATTTTAACCTTTTCAATTCAGAGATATAAAGGAAGTTTTTGCCACCCCTCATTTAAGAATTGTTTTGAAATCCATAGAGTATGGCAGCAGAGAGGAATTTGGTCTGGAAGCATCAAGGTGAGAAGAATTTCATTAGTAATAGATGAATAAATGAACGGATAAATATATAATGAATAACTAAGTAAATGAATAAATGCATAAATAAATAGATAAATAAATAGATAAATAAATATATAAATAAATTAACAAATAGATAGATTGATAAATAAATAGATAAAAATATAAATAAATAAATAAATATATTAATAGATGAACAAGTAAATCAATATTTATGGAAATAACCGATAAAAAATCATAAATGTTTTAACTATAATTCGCCCAAAATTTAATGTTTTAACTCAATAACAAATGTTATTTGCTACTCATTTGCAATGAAAAAACTGATACATTTTTCTTTCTTTTCAGGAGCATGCTAATCTTTGCAGATGTATCCTACCAACTTCAATCAATTCATTTCAATTTATTTTGCATTTAGGTTGTTACAAAACTCATAAATTCGTCCCAGGTTTGAAATGTGTCTAAGAACGGAGTTTTAGATGACATTTACAGCCAGTGGGGGGAGGGGGCAACACAGTTGCCACGACCACCCTCATGAAATAAGCCTCATGATGACCGCTGTAAAACTGTTTAATGAGACGGTTTATGCGTTTTAGCCAATAGGCGAGACATCTAGAGGCAACATTCAGCAAGTACAGGCAATTTCTTAGATAAATGCTTTTTCATATAGTGGTATTTTGTAAATCTATTTGCATATGTCTCCTTGACTAACGCCAGTCTGATAAATCAGGAAAAGTTGATCTCAGAGAATTCAAGAAGGTGTACAAAATGGTCGTTGGTTGGAGGGTGCGCATTAAATATTAGTTTTTCCTAATTTAGTTCTTCTTTGTTTATACAGTCCTTTTATCATCACTGTTCTTCTACCATAATTCTACTATTAGTTTTTTTTTGGAATAGACGAATAATGAATAAGCTATCTTTGGTGTCATTGACAATTATCTAAATAGGAGTGCTATTAAAGAAAGCTAACCCTGTAACCGCGGAGCGATCTGACTATAACTATTTTGCTTGTAACGAAATTCATTTATTTTGAAATCAGATAAATGAATCCACGAACAAGGAAATGTGTTTAAATGCCCGCTAGTTTGGGCTGTTTACTAATTTATGACTAAACCAAAAATTTTACCGAGAATTGTACTTTTTATAAACTAATGAATCTTTGTTTTTAAAGAATTCTTTCAAGGAATACGACAAAGACAAAAGTGGCGATATGGATACATATGAGTTGAGTGATCTTCTCTCAAAACTAGGTAAAGAAAAATTGAATTTATCAAAAGATTTAGCTCTTTTATGGTTATAAGCTTATTTTATGTAGTATTTTATTAGAATATTAAGTATCTATTAGATTCATTGAAAGCAAACTGCCTGAGAGAACTACTGCCTAAGACAGCCCGGGGAAAATGATTAATCTTTATTGTATTTGGCACAAAGGTTAAAGAGTAACATCTAAAATAGATCAACGGTAAAGAAAAGATATAGCGACAAGCTGATCTAGCTGGCATGGTAGGAGAACAATCATTTTGGCGTGTCCTCAATTTGTTTAATACGTTGCATCTTTAGTGTAGGATTAAGTGCTTTATAGCAAAAAGAAACCCACCAATTACAGACGTATGATACATTACAATTTTGCCGTCTTGCATCGCTAAATGTTGTTCAAAAAATGCATATGATAATTATATAAAACAAAACAACTGTTTCTTTCAGGATTCACTGTTAGAACAGATATACTTGGATCGATTGTACGCCGTTACTCAAATAAAAGTGGCAGAGTGAACTTTGATGATTTTGTCCAGATTTGTTGCAGAGTAAAATCTGTTCACGGTACGTCATGCTCGTTAATTATACTGAGCCACATTGGTTTTACAGACAATATTTCTTGTTGATGTAAATGATGCAGCACGTTGTTATGGTTTTTTGATATCCATTCCTTGGCATAGATTACCGGAGCATCATAAAGACCCTTATTATTCTAACACACATTTTCTATAAAAAAAGGTTACAAAGGCTCACAATCTCAAAATTTCATAGCAATAGCTGGAATTCATTAATGAAACTTTAGTGGAACTTTGTTAACAAAATTAGCTACTGTTTTATATTACTATCTGCAACATTTTAAAGTGCTACACTCTTCTCTCAAGCACAAAATTTTAACAAAACTAAATCTTTAAAAGCTTGTTATACCATTTAAGCAGTAACATTATTCAACATCACTGCTTTCTGAGAAATTGAATGTAATCTCTGCAAATAAAGCCATCTGCTCTCTAAGGCTCGAGAAAATCTGTTCTGAACTTTCTTAACACTTTGGGAAGACGAATACTACTTAAAATGGGTACCACATAGACATAAATTGAATACTTTCTTTCTGTTGATAAAACATATCTTTATTGGTTCTAAAGATATGTCTTATTATTAAAGATATAAAACTAAGCCTACTCCTGCTTCTTTTAACTCTAGCCACAATTATGGTCATTTATGATTGCAGTTCGCTGGTTTTTGGCTCATTTTCATTTGTGACCATTCCATATATCATTATTGCACCTATCCAAAAATCTTGTTGGTTTTCTATATAAGAATCTAAGATAATTATGGCTTTACCGCTTGCATTTTACATTTGATACAGAGCTAACATCAGTAATGATATTCTGGTGGGCGGGTGTCATCAATTTTTTTATGATCATCATTATCATAAAAATTTTCCATAAAGTTTAGTGAGGTTTGATATAAGGGGAGAGGGCTGGAGGGGGGGGGGGAATAGTGGCGGCACCGGCTCTGATTAAGCATTGTACAAGTGCATGCCAAACTTCAAGTGTAAATAAATCTGATTTACATAAAATGATATCTTTAAATTACAGATGCTTTCAAGAAATTTGATCCCAGATCATTCACTGAGGATGATGTAAGTACAAATTATTCAATTTCTATCATTTCCTACAGAATTAGAGGATTTGTCTTCAACCCCTGTCAAACCTCTGGAACACCTATGAACAGTTTTGCTGTACTGAATGCTTTGTCGTTTTCGGTGCAATAACGCTGGTCTCACCCCCTCCTTCCCATGTGGTTTGCAAAGGGCAATACAACAAATTTTGTGTTTACAATTGATTTCGGTCAAAGGGTAGCGTGGTTTGAGCAATTCATATCTAAGGGACATTTCGCAAGGATTTTTGCCTGTTTGCAGGAGCGATATAATTAAAACTGCATTAAGATGAGACGGACATATACAGATGGGCTGTGGGGGTCGTGATACCAACTTTCCTCTGCACATAAGCGTCAATTTCTTTTATGCAGTTAATGCAAGGAATAATTGCCGTATACTTGGTACTACCAATTTAATCAACCAAAATTTTAATGGATCTGTATAAATAAATGCTATTGTGCGAAACAATCATGAGTATTGTCCATGAATGATGCATGATTGGTCGAAATTTTATTTGACCTCATGTCTAGTATACGCATTCATGTTCCTTTAACTAGAAGTTCACTTGTTCCTTAGACAATCTAGTCTTATTCAAGGGTATCTTTGAATTACTTCATCATTCAAAATCACAAACAAGTACTTCTAGATTAATTAGAAATGTAGTTTTTAAACGTTTTTTATATCAGTGAAATGATTTGCGATTTTTGGCGCAGCATGCTAACAACTTATTACCATTCCTTTTTAGTTCTTAAGACTGGCAATTTACACTTGAATCTGAACAGTTTTCTGCAAGACAAATTGGTTTCATGGATTTCAAAACTGGACGTTTTTAGCATTGAATACTCGATTTATTTAATGTAAAAATATATAATAAGCACGTTACTTATCAAATAAGAGGTATATATTTAATTAGATTTAATTTGCATTCCTTAGGATATAAACTATGAAATCATTAGAGTTTTACCTAACAGTTAAAATATTTCTACTATCCATGTGAGAAATTTGGGTTAATAAGCTAATAATAAAGCTTACTGGAAAATTTCAAAAAAGTTCTTTATAACTATACTAGCAGAGATATATTATGGCATTATCAGTTACCCACGAGCCTTTGGTATCACCAACGAATGAATGACATTGCTAAAATGTCAGTAGAATTGTATATTAATTGATGGGAACCTATCATGACGAAAAATGCTACAGCACTCTCTTTTACTAGCTTTTTCAATAGGATCATGGAATCTAAAACAAAATAAGCTAATGAATGAAAAGTTAATACCAAAAATTGAAATAATCATTTTTCTGCGAAGAATCAAGCACTTTGAAGCAGTTACTTTGAAGTATTTCGAAGGAAACGTAATGATTTTTTACACCGTAATGTGTGGTGGAAAAAAGCTAAGAATAGACAGCAATACGAGACTTGAAAAGTGGGGAGGCCAAACTTCAATGCACAAAATTTACCACGTTACAACAAGATAAGTTGTATTCCATAACTAATGTAAGCATCCACATTTCATGAAATGGTGTACACGCAATTAAGATGACCATTTCATCATTTTCAAATGATGCTTTCAGTCGATGTCAACGCAATTTCCCGTACTTTCTGTCATTTGAGGCCCTGGATATCAGAATATATACCTGCTAAGCCAGCTCTTTATAGAGTTGGCAGAGTATACTAGGCTAATTTCAGTTCGAGAGTAAAGATTAACTATTCTTAGTTTAGTTAAAAAATTGATTGCATCTCATCAAAGATTTATAGTCACATCATGCCTTGTTTTACTTCTCTGCTGTTCGAATGGTTTATTGTTTGGTTTGGAGGACGTTCGATGTATTTTAAGATGACTTTTGCCGATATGCTGTTCTCTGCAGTGACAAGATTGGGACCTAGGTTACGGATGATGACTGCTATGTAAAGCAGAAAAGGCAGAGTTTTCTTTGAAATAACGGATGATCAGACAAAAAAATTAGCAAGGATTATTCATTTTGCAGATGGAGGGGTTTTGATCAAAAGAGCAGGGAATCTTCTAACACTCTAACTACTGGGAAGGTAGGCCCAATGCCTTCCCCAATACTGAGTAGCAAAATCACAGAATTTCCCCTGTAGTTAATCAACTTTTGAATTGAATTTTCTTCTTTTCTCATTTTGAGGACAATGTTTGAAATGATTTATTTTATGGTTGGGTAGACCCGTTAACTTCGTTCGTTCACTATTCTTTTAGGCCCAACTGTCATTAAGGGATAAATTCGATGACTGGACCTAACTTACGATCTTAACTTAATAGGTATGACCGTGCTTTTTACTTGTGTTTATGAGGTTACCAGTACTTTAGCGGATTCAGTTTTTTAAAAGCTTTGGTGAGCTGCCTTGCACAACTACGGTTAAAGTCCCGTCCCTTTTTTCATGAAAATGTGTACGTCTCATGCAATTCAAACGATTATTTTGACATGTGCAAATGCTGCTTTCAACTTATTCCAATGAAAAAGTGAAGGGACCGTCAACAAAAATCGCAGCATCTGGAATGCACTGGTTGAATAATGATTCGTGGGAGAATAAAACGTGATATTCTAGGTCAAAATATGGCTGTTAGGTTGATGAAAGATTTATGCCACTATTTCTATTCAGTGCTTTATTGAGAGGTGTTTGAATTATCTATTGAATACATTTATTTACAATTTTTGTCGTAGTTTTAGTTCTAAACGTTGCCAAAAATTCACCGTAACTTTGAACTGTATCTTGGAAAATGCACCTGAAAGGTGATTTTTATCCATTCGAAGAATAATGCACAATCGATATCAAAAAGTAATTAAGATTAGTCACACGACAGCAAAAAAATATTGCCTAATTTCTAATAGGTGTCATCGTTCACAGCATATGAATCTAGTGCCAGCTGCCAGTGCTACCAGACTAACACGGCGTGAAAAGGAATTGAATGTTTTTTAAAGGTAGCACAATTCGATGATTATTCAGTTTATCCAAGGCTCTTTACGGAAAGATTTGTCATTAGATTTATTGAGAAATTTGTCATTAATGTTGCAGCATCTTTTAAAGTTCGATTTACTTGTAAGATGTTATGAGCTCTCTAGTCTGTTAAAGGATGCTCTAGCAATTTCCATCAGCAAAGCAGCTGGATAGGTACTGCTTGATATTTACTTTCTGCTGGTCACTGCGCTCTTCACGATACACAGTATTTAATCGTTGATATGACGGGAAAAGCCTGAAATTCGAGAATAAGAAATTATAAAAAAGCAAACATTAGGAAAATGCTTTTTTGTACTGCTACTGAAGCACCATCAAATTTGCTATTATGCAAGCGGACACAGAACTTGCTAAGGCGCTACACCAGGGTTTATGAGAGAAACTTAAAAGGCGCAAGTCCTTCAAACTTTTAACAGTATCTTTCAATACGACGTGTTTATAGATGAAGGAGAGATCATGACCAGTTGCAATTTGAGAAGCATCGAATACATTGATGACTCTATTCGTATAAGTTTGGGCGTCATCAATGCTGTCTCAGGTTTTCTTGCATTTTTTGGCAATCTTGTTATAATTGTAGTGATTTTCAATCACAATGGATTAAGAACACGTCCAAATCATCTGATATGTTTCTTAGCTTTGGCAGATTTGCTCGTTGGATTAGTTATCCAGCCGATACTGACAGCCCGCCTTGTGCTTCAACCATTATGGAGCAACTGTTTTATGGCAGATATAGTAACATACATTGGGAGTGTCTTGTGCGGTGCATCAGCGTGTATACTTAGTGTGATAAGCTACGACAGATACCTTCACATCGTTCAATGGCAAACGTATCTGATCCGAATGTCCAGAAGAAAGTTCAGCATCCTTATTGCATTATGTTGGATTATACCGATTATTGGTAGCATATTCAGTTTATTTTTGTCAACCAGAAGGGTATATTACATAATTTTGACAGCAACGGCCATATCAGTTGCATTGTGCATTGCCATTTCCTACAAAAAAATATATTCTTTTCTTAGAAGAAAAAGAAAGGTTTTTCAAAGCAATCAAGTCCCTCGTAATGCGAATACCAGTGAGCTGGCACGATTCAAAAACAATTTCAAATTGGCTAAGAGTTTTGCCATCGTCATTGGATGTTTCATAATATGTTGGCTGCCTGTGACCATCTTTTCGATTTATGTAGCAATCCTGGATTTGACGGGTAATGCTGTCGCTAAGCCTCATCGTACCCTTGTCGCAATTCGTTATATCGTCGTAACCCTTGGGATGTTCAATTCATCGATCAATCCATTAATCTATTTTTGGCGAAACAAGGCGTTGCGGGCCTCGACGAAAACATTTTTATTAGATAAGATATGTAGATGACTTCATATTAGTTTTATGGCTCTAAATTTTGATGGGTTGTAATGAAAGAGAAACAAAATGGTAGACATCGGGTGTGAGGAAATTCTTTGTCATGGGAGAGAGTTGCGGTGGAAACCTCGTAATGGATAGGAAGATGGAATATTCACGATTGTAAGAGCCTTGATGGGGTTTTCTTACATTGAAAACAAAATTCTCCGACTTTAAACTGCAAAATGTAAGACGAAGGAAGTGCAGGAATTATAGTGATGGAACTCGATAGAAGAATGAAACATTATGATGAAAGTTTTACTAAGGTTTTACGTCCACAGGTTGTCACATGCTGCACGAGAAAAACATTGCAAAAAAGAGAAAATTTAAAATATCAGTTTTGAATATGATTAATTAAACATAAATAGATTAGAAAAGGAAAATATACGCGATGTCAACATGATTTTCATTGAGTCACGGTAACGGGAGTCCACAAAAGAAAATCATCTGCTGTTTGCGTCACACAAAAGCGATCGTGTGATCAGAAAAGTAATTAGTTCGCAAGTTCAGTGCTAAGCTTCGAGCTAATATTAATTAAATTTAACACTTGATAAAATTAATGTAATAATTGCTGGCTATACTGATTGGACGGGACGGTGATGACTTTCTGGTGGTTTCTTTTATCATAACTCAATGCTTTTAAATCTCAAATAAACATACTTATAACTACTGATAAACTATAGGTATCTTAGCAAACCGGAGGGTACATCTAGAAGCCTAAACTGTTTATTCTCAATAGCTGTGACCCAATAGTGTTTGTTTAACGGACACGAGTTTGTTTAACAGTTATCTTTTTTATGGTAATATAGTTTTTCTGATAATAGATCCTTGGCAGTAAGCCTTAGCAGTGCAGCAGACGCAGGTACTGACTCTGATGCTGTATCTGGAAAGTTGTGATTTAGAGAAGGACTAAAATACAAAGAATCAAGCCCATAACCTAAACTGCATACGTCTACTAACAAATTTTCATGTTGCGAAACATTACTTATAATATCTTGAGAATACGTATTTCTAACGACCGCAATCATGATATTTAGCATTGGCTCGAAGATTTTACAAATCGGCACAACAATAGATAAACGCTGAGCAAATTTAACATCAAAGTCTTGAAAAGTCTAAGACACAATAAACTAACTCTCGATAACGTCCAACAAAGTCTTCAGAAGTTTTGGAGCGTTTTCTGACGAGAAGTAAAGGTTCTCTTTCATATATGGAGCGACGCTTTCCAGAGACTCTTTGATTTGGTTTGGAATATTAATTGGGCGATACTCAATGTCATCTACGTCATAATCAACAATAAACTGTAGCTCCATGTCTAAAACGAGAAAAGAGGAGAGAGATTGGAATTTAAAGCATTTAAAAAGAATAAAAATATAGACAATATTGTTACATGAGTGTCTAAACAATGTAAACATTTGATAATTTTAAAACCTCTTTTTACCTTTGACATTTTCTCTTTGTGGTTTCATCTTGAAAAAGTCAAGCGAGCTTTGGGTTTCATTTGCGTTTTGTTCTACTTTCTCTTTCCATGCTGCAAAGCCTGTTATGGTGGCGTAGAAGTCTAGCAGCTCTTTGAGATCAACGATAACGCCCTAGGAATAAAATACACTTCATGGAATTAACAACATTTAAAATCATCCTCATTTTTGATACTCATTATGCCATATCAAAGTTGCATACAAGCTTGCATTTGGTATAGATTCATATTAACGCGTTAAGATTTTTGCCAGAATGAAAGTAGGCATATAACAAAAATTATGGCAAATACCAGGGTGACTTTATTGGCTAACTTTAACCAATAAGGTCAACAAAATCTTGAGAAGGCATGATTAATTGGCAGGAAAGTTTGACAAAGGAAAAAGTCAAAGTTATGGCAGTGAAAGGAACAGGGCGAATTCATATACTATATAATAATGATAATTATTCATAACTAAAACTATTGGCCAGGTTTAGATCTGACTATTTGCTTAAATATCACATTTATTTAGATAAGTTATTATCATTAAAAAAAAAATGCAATCATGTATTCCAGGTTTGTTGCAATCATTAGCTATAAAATTGGTTACAAAATGTTACAAAACTGGCCAGATATAGAACTGGTTTTCAGGCATCATAATTCTTCACAGCATCATTCCCCTACATGTATCTTAAGGAGAAAGATGAGCTTACAGTTAACTAACACTTCATACTTTCAAAAGCTGTTACAGCTAGCAGCGTTTTCTTTACAGTGGCCTTGTAAACAATTGAGTGAAAAAGACCTTGGAGACAGAGTAAAATAATAACATTTTGAAAAAATTAATGCCAATTATTACAATACACAGGAAGACAGATATACTCACTCTGGATCAACAGAATTCAGTTTATTAGAGGGACTCACCCGTAAAAATGCATGTTTTTCTTTTTCATCAGATGGTGTTGCTTTGTCTAATGTTTCATTGATAATACTAAAGCGTTTTTGCCTTGATACTCTGCAAGGGGTTTCTGGCAACAGTAACGGACTAGCAATATCTAAAGAGACAAATATCCATTAAAATAGAAGAAACAGAAAAGAGTTCAAATAATTTACTATTAGACTTAAAAATTATGAAAAGCAAGATCAATAGTAATTATCAACATATGGATATTTTCAAGTTATCATCAATATATGCCCTATTTTGTGAAGTTTTGCACTATGAATCTCTTTAGACAAGAATGAGTCTTGCAAGTAGGGTACTAGACAAAGATGCACCCTAAATGATTTGGCTTAACATTGTCTGGCAGTTCCATGCTATGTACCACAAGTTGTACATCTCAAACAAAAAAAATCTCAGTACCAGTTAATACTGACTACAAGAAAATTTCTCACCAATTTTTGGCACACTTGATAGGATGATTGGGGTCTCAACGACTGGAGTCTTTTGCGCAACCTTGAAACCTTCCATTTTTGGACTAGGATGCTGGTTATTGTTTGTCTTCTCTTCAGTAGACTGACACATTTTTGCATCCAGTTCATTGTATTTGTTTTGCAAGTCTGCATATTTTGATTCAAGGTTCCTCAATTCACCCTCAAGATTGTAAATTTTCATGTCTTTTTCAAATCCACTATTTTTTAGCTCTTTCACATAACTTTGATATGCTAGAGAATTGAATGTCACATTTAACATTGGCAGTGTTAAACATTATTCAATTTCAGCTTAGAGATAAACCAGGCCTTGCCTGGAAAGGTACTCCATAGAGCATTAGGGCCTAAAGCTATAAATTATGCATGCAGTTTGATTTATTGAGAAACCAATCTCTGCACATATTGTATCATATGGCTGAAGGAAAATTTCTTCAAGTCATCACAACCAATTTCCTTGAAATCAACTCTCGGTTATGACTGCAACACATTATGATTCATATAAATTTCCAGCACATCTGTTTCAGGGTAATCAGAAGAAATCATTATTTCACGGAGTATTTTCAGGAATGGTGAAAAAACACTGTTATTTTTTCCGCAGCAAAAGCAAAGTAGAACTCCAAAATTAACTAGATACCAGCCTGATGACAGTGTCAATGGAGTACTCTCTGCTATAAATTAACCATCATTGGTGGTCCATAAGTAAATATGCCATTTGTCATAACATACCATTCTGATGAACCTCTGCAGATTTGTTTGCAGTAGCAAATGCTTCCAGAGAATCCTGATAAAGCTTTACCAGTCTTTCATATTTCATCTGATATTCCATCTTCAGATCTTCAATCTGCAATCAATGAATTTATGATAATTCTGAACAATACATCTTGTTGGATGAAAATGGACATTCTGTTTCTCATTCCCATAACTTAAAGGAAATTTTCACACTTATGACACACACTTACACTTAAATTCAAGGCCTGTTATTTAGGTCCATTAGATTAGGCAGGTTTGTGATGCCATTTGTTACATCAGATAAAGCATCATAAAATTTTATGGTGCTTAAAACATTACGCATGTTTATAATGAAGATCAGAGGGGGTGTTGCCTATCGGGAAGTTTTCCCAATGGCTCTAAAACCCTGGAAACATTTCAATCCCTACCTAGGCCTAATTTCCCTTTTTCTTAATTTATTGCATTTATCGTTTAGTAATTATAGAACTTCTCGTCGGCAAATCGAATTTTATCTAAGCTTTAATTAGGTTTCTGTCAAGAAACAATTCCCCGGGCCCATAAGCCGCCACTGGTGACGATCATGACATTTTATTCAACACTACTTAAAACATAAACGCAAAATTTGACTGTGTTACTTTTGCAAGTGAGTGAGAAGTCTTCGTTAGCTCCAGTTCAACAGGAGAGGAAATACAGTCAATCTATATATGTTGAGTAACTTACAGCGTTATGCGGTTGAGAATCATGCATGCTGCTAGTGACGCTTCTGTGGAAATCTTTTGCTTGAAAAGTGGCAGCCATCTTAAATTCAAACCGTTTAAGTTTTGGCGCCTCCTTCTTCTCTTTGCAAAACGTCGCTAATCTTGGGCCTCTTTCTCAATTAGAGGCCAACTGCGCAAGCGTGCAGCGCTTTGAATCGTTCTCAAAATGGCCGTCGAAGACAACAAGACCGAGGGTAAGAATAGTTCAGTTAAGTTCAGCTCATATATCTTTCAAATTCTCTACCAGCAAAACGTAAGCAGAAGCAAAATAATGCATGTGAAACATTGAAATATTTAAATAAACCGACAAAATTACCGAAATTATCGATGAACCAAATAATTGTTTCTGCACACTCTAGTATAAGTATGGTAGTTGACACTTAAATTAAGAATTTGATGATTAGGAATACTAATATTGTGGGCGACAACAAAAGGCACCTCGAAGAAGAAGTATAGGCCTACTTACTAGAATATTACAGTCTAGACTGGAATTTTAAAATATTTAGTCGATGCAGCTTTCCAGCAAAATTGAGCACCAAGATCTTGATTGGTGCAACAAAATTCTTTGTGCTGTTTTGAGACCAAAAGCAATGTGTGCCAATCAAAAAAACACATATTTAGGAATATACACATGTGCAAAATATTTGATTAATGTTTGAGTAATATATTTTAATGTTTTGGTTTTTCCAATCAAGCCTATGATACATTAACAATGGCTTTGTGTGTAAGCTACTGAAATTAGTCTTGTTATATAACCATGAGGTGTAACCATGTTTGATTTCAATAGCAGATAGGCCCAATTATGTGACCAAAAATTTCTGCTATAAATTGCTTTCCCAGAAGGTATACTTTTAATTTCTGTATTTAGTCATCACTATATCTCAAGTAACCATGAATGCCCAGTTTTTCCTATAATATCTTCCATTTGGCCCTCGCTGGAAAACTTGCATGTGCTTGCAGCTACACCTTCCTTTGATGTTGATGTGTCGCACCGCCTCCTAGCATCTGCTCTAAAAGCAAATGACTTCAAAAGCATTCAAATTCACTGTCACCTTATTAAAAACTATATGAGAGAATGCCTTGGAAAAGAGATTTTCAACTTGACTGCTTAAAGGCTACCAAAACTTTCTAATCATTTAATGAATCCCTTTTTATTTTGACAAAATTTCTATTCTTTTTTGCATTCTTAGAAGAGAAACAGAGAGACAAAGATCAGAATGAACAAAGTGAAACAGCTAACAGTGAAAAAGAAGATGAAAGCAAAGAATTAGATGAGAATGATACGGAAAACAATGCAGAACAAGTTTGTTGTTTTGTTTCTTGTTAGTTCTTGTGAATAAAGACTAAACAATTCATGCTTCAAGTGATGTTATGTTTATGTTATTATGTTTTCCATAATGTTAAACCTGATAATATTGAGATGTTTTAGCAGATAAAGGTGACTGAAAAAGTCAGTTTTTCATTGTATGCATGGGTGATTATGGAAAGAAAGCGTGTAAAGAATTATATTATTTATGAATAGATATAAAGGTGGATGTAAAACAGGTTATGAGATCAGTATTTATTTGGAATTGACGTCCATATCCTCATCTACTTCTTGAATGTTCTTCTTTTTCTTTCATTTCTGCATGTTAAATTTCACATATGATTTTAAAAATACAAGATTCAGCAGAAAAAAGGTTGATTTTATAACATTTAAATTTTTAAAGGATTCAAAAGAATCAAATGCCAGTAAGAAAAAGAAAAAGAAGAGAAAAAAGAAAAAGAGAACTCAGGAAAGTTCCAATGTGAGTATAAATCAATTGATGATGTCATGCTTTACTACATTGTGTGCCATTTCACATGCCTTGACAGTGTTTTCCAATTCCAAGCATGTTAATCCTCATAAATTGTTTTTTGATATGAAAATCATTTGTTCTCTTGTTGCTCAGTTATAATGACGATTACATAAATAATGAATCCTAGTGATAATATCTGGGCAATATCTATTTTTGACATTATTGTTTTTTTGGCAATTGGCTGCAAATAATAACTGAATCATAAAAAATCAAATTTCTTGCTGCTTGAAAGCTCTATACAACTTTCCTGGTTTCCCCACATTCTTATGGATCATTGTTGATCCCAAGTATTTTCAGGGAGATACCCCAGACCACACTTGCTATTTGGGACATTTTTTATTCAAATCAGATCCATGTTTTGCCTTGAAATTTTATGATTGAATCAGCAAGTTGAGCAATCTTTTACTTTCATATTTGTACTGAAAGAAGAAATTCGAATGTTGTTTCATTTTTTCTTGTGTATAACAGGTGAAACGAGCAAAATACTGTGGACATGAATTTTTAACTTTGATTCAAAATTTAGTATGCATGAAAATGACCTGCAAAATTCCATAGCACTTTGATTTACACCTATTTATTTTTTTACCGAATGCAATTCTTACTCATAACAGGAATCATCCAAAAAACCAGAAGTGATTGATGATGGACCGGAAATTGAATATGTGCCAGAGCGTTTTGCCATCTCCATGAGTGATCCAAATTATGCTACATTTACAAAAATATTTGAAGCATTTAAGGTAACTATTTGTGTAGACTGCATCATAGACCAAAGGACCTGAAAAAACTATTTAGGGGCACAGGTTGTGTTTCTGCACGCAATTTCAATTGAAAAAAAATGAACATGAATTTTCAATTTTACAGTTGGCATAGAGACTATGGGAATTTGTTTGCATAATTGCTTTGCATGGTCTGCCCCCCCCCCACCCCTGCAAATCAATTCATGTAATTGGCACACATGGTGAGTTGTTAAAAGCACAAGAGAATTAAGAAAAATAGTATTGCATACAGCAAGTGCTGCTTTAGTCTTGCACTTCTTGGAGTATAAAACATAAAGCAAGGACTGAAAAGAAACTTGGAATTCTGATGTAAATCAAAAGTCTGTTGACAAGAAATTCTCTGCGTAGTGTCAGACAAAAAGGTACTTCATACTCAGAGGACTTTTTGTCAAGATGTACTTTTTTATGGTAGATAATCATATCTTACATGTTTTGAAATCTTGGAATTATACACCATCAGTGGATTAATCATTCATGATAAAAAATTCATATAACAATGTGTTTTATGATACTTTGTTTCTCATATATTGGTAGTTTTCTTGGAGCAATTACAGCAATGAATTTTAATCTTTCCATTTACTTAGCATTACATGGGTTATACTATATTAATCTCCTTAAATATATTCAATAGATTTTTGCTACTTTGAATACTGTGATGTTTTGTATAAAATTTCAAAAGGGCTGTCATACAATATGTTTTTGTTAACAAAATTTAAAACTTTTCACAGCTTGCCGAAACTATTCAAGCAAAGGATGTCAAGCAAGAAGTAAAAAAGGAAGAATTGGTTGGTTTTTTATTCTTAAATCATATTTTCCTTAAAAATCAACCACTCAGTCTCTTTTTTTCTAGCTAAATCCTGGGAATCTAGCGTTGTCCACTAATTATGGAAAATTGTGCACGTTAGGCGCTAAACAGAAAATGTCTGTGGCGAATGATTACATGGGCGAGTATACTGGGGACTAAGAGAATAATAATTAAAAAGTTTGCTTTATTTAGTCACTTTTTATGATTTTCATCTCAACAGGTTCCAACAAAAAGGTTAGAAGAAAAAGACCCAATTTTTGATGAAGATGAAATGGAAAAGGTAAATCTTTATTGTCATTTTTGAAAATTGTCATATTATCAGATAAATGCAAACATGTGTGAAATAGACAATTTGTCAATATACAATTTTATTTATGTTTTTATCAATTATTGTTATACTTTTATCTTTTATGAAACCATCATTCCTGTGGTCTTTTTATATCTTAGGTCCAAATGCCTCAATTTTGTTGTCGTTGGACCCATCAAATACATACCATCAAATAATTTGTACATACCATCAAATAATAGTGACTTTTTGAGTATAGATTTATATATGACTGCATGCAGACTGTGACTCATATAGCTAATCAAGCATAAATTTGCTAATACAGGGCAAAGATGAGCCTAAGAAGTCGAAGAAGAAGTTAAAGAGGGAAAGCAGGCTGACAGTTGCTCAATTAAAACAGGTCAGTATTGTGACTATTCATGTGATGAAAAATGTTGATGTTAGAATAGCAACAAGCCATTGCTGGTACTCTGTACTTACTCAATGAATGAACAAAAGCCTCGAAATATTAGCGTACCGAAGATGCATTTTTTACTGAACATTCTTCAGGCTATGTAGCAACAGATTATTTCCAAAAGGTAAGTGAAAATATATATCCAAATGCCCCTAGGTCATAATATTATATAATATAATATATCACGATGTTATATAGTATATATTGATATCATATAGTTTATTGTAAAAGTAGGCAACTGTAATAGCAAAAGACTGATTAAAGCCAAATATACAACTTATTGATATTAGAACTAGATTCTTATTTACATTACCAAAAAAATAACTAAGGTTTACGATAAATATTTTATGAAGCCTACCGTAGCATTTGTCTCTAGTCCATTTCGACTCCTAAAGCTTTCGAATGTGCTGGCCTCTTTAGCCACATATGGTAGAGTTTTCCAAAATTTGTTCAATGGATCTTTTTGTTTCTGTATCATTGCCACTTACATTTGCAGTTTATTATACAACTCATAGTCATTTCCTTCACCATAGCGTATTATTCGAATAGCAAATAAATTATGAACAATGGCTAAAAGTCAAAAGTGTCCCCAGTACTTTCAATGTCCATCAGACCTCATAAAACTCCGGTTGTCACTCCTTTCATCGTAGCTTGTAGCTAGTCTCAAACATTCTCGTCAAACAATTGTAAATCGTTGATATATATTTTGTTACAGCTTGTACATCGACCAGATGTTGTTGAAATGCACGACGTTAATGCTAAAGATCCAAGACTACTTGTTTACCTTAAGGTTATTATTCTCATTTTTGACACTTTTGTGTATTTATTGATTTGTATTTATTTTTGTAAATGGTTATCTTTTAAGCATACAAAGTCAAGATTTGTTTGTCGGAGTATTTCCAGGTTTAAAGTGCATCATGACGTAATTTATAGCGCACTGTATTTCAGTTGTGATGATGCAAAGACATTTGCCATAACTCGTATTAATTTTTGATTCATTTTTCCATTTTCACCACTCAGTGAATTTCAGTCAGTACGTTAAGTTTCGTTTGAAAAAAGCGTCATAGCATTCGATTGCTACAATATAAATTGTGTATGTGATGCTTTAAACATCAAATAGATTTTAAGAATTTCCATTGCTACTTGCATTTGCTAACTGATTATGGAAAGATTTTTTGTGAACTATATTTATATATATCCTTTCACTGTAAAGGTGTTTCGATATTTAAATTTTAACTATGTCATGGCTGAGTTTATTGTGATGATTTTTATTTTTTTTTATGACGGTCTTTCTATATTGACTGCTTATTAAATTCTTTTCACAGGCCTATAGAAACACAGTTCCTATTCCCCGACATTGGTGTTTCAAAAGAAAATATTTACAGGTTTGATATAAAGAAAATTTAAATCAGTTTCAGTTTTGCTTTGCTTCACTTTTTGAATTCCAATGCATACAAAAATCATCAGCTAACAAAGAACAATGATTAACGGACTATCAAACAAAATTAAAGAAGACAAAGAACAGGAAATTTATATAAGATAGCATGATAATTATATAGAATAGATAGAAATTTGTATGGAGGAACTCCTTTTTGCAGATTGGTTGCTATTGGCTTTTTGTGTTTTTCGAATCTGTTGTCCGTTAAATTTTTCTGTAAAATAATGTCACACCTTAGTAAATTGGTTTAATTGATGTTAAGCATTATTGTTATTTTTGGTCTTTTTGCTAATTTATAGCATATCTAGTAAGAGGCACACGCAAAAATTTAGAAATAGTCTTTAATATTGTTTAGGATCTGGCCTTTGAAATTAATTCATTAATCAATGCAACATTGATTAAGCAGTGTTGTTTCAGGTAATTCTGCAGTGACATTTTTGTTATTTTTATTAGATATATACTGTATTGAATCATATTAACCCGCATTTAATATATATTTAATAATTTCCTATATTCTAGGGAAAAAGAGGTTTTGTCAAGCCGCCCTTTGAGCTGCCAGAATTTATAAAGGTAATTTGATTATTCATTGTACCCGTTTGTCACTCGCTGTTAAATATGTAAGGAGTTGGAATAATTGCAACTCCACTCAATCTACACCTCCAAAGTTTATACATATGACTTTTTCTATGACTTTTTATACGTATGACTTTTTCTATGTATATCCCTGTTGCATTTCAAGGAAATAAAGTTGAATTGCCAAGATACGTAACTGCACATGTTATGATACTACAATATTCAACTTGCGAAACAATAATATAAGGATCTTGATAAATTTGTAATGGCTTTTGTGACAGTTAATGCATGGACAAGAATAGAGGCTGGAAGGTTCTTGTACCTACAACTTTATCGATGCAAACTGTACCAGTGAAGTTCCGTAATGAATTGATTAGGAATGCTTCGTGGAAAATAAACGCAAACATTTGTTGTAGCTTAAGATAGAATATATGCTTGGAAGTGTTCTCATCTATCAATCTGGATATCGCAGCTTTATCGGCTACGGCGGGCTTCTGTGTTATATTAGATGTTAAAATTTCATTGGGAGAAAATGGTTGGCTACCCATGCATAATCTGTGTATCTTACTTTATTTAGTCTTTCTAAGTAGAGTGAATCGGTATTGGTCTGAGGCCTTGAAACTTACATTGTACTGTATAAGCTAATTTTATTTTTTTTTCTGACAGAATACTGGTGTAATGGAGATGAGAGCTGCCATGCAAGAAAAGGTATGTTGATTTGTTTTTATTAAACGAGTTACCTCTGATAATAGATCGTGTAATTTGGGTTGCAGAGTTATTCATTGCGGCAGGGTAAATTTTAAGCATTGCGAAAACTACATCTTTCCATTTTAGGTTTTACAATAATAAAAGAGTCATTATTGTTGAATAGTCCAATGGGCTTGCGTTAAGGCTTGTTTACCCTTTTGGTAAATCGACAGATCCAAAACCTGACGATTGAAGGACCAACTTTTCCCATGCTGGATAAAAAAAGCTTAAACTGCTAGGCAGTTTATGAACATTTGTGTTATGGCCAGCATGGGTTAATGTAATAATTAGTTAGTAAAATGGAGCTTTCCTGGATGGCTGGCCCCTTTCTACGTACTTTTAATCCTAACAGCTGAATCATATTTAAAAAATAAAATGTGTTGTTTATATTTAATATATATAATATGTTTATTTTATATTTTATATCTAATATGTTTATGATAAAAAATACTGTATTGTATTGTAATAAAAAAATCCTAACAGCCATAATCTTCAAATTCTACAGTGTTCCTTTTCTCTGATTAATTGGGTTTTCGCTGCAGGCTTAAGATAGAATTTTGCTTTTTTTAATCTTGGTGATGGAATATAAATTCAAACTTTGTTTGATGATTTAATGCTCGAATGACGTACGGATAGTACTATTCATTTAAATTTAACCTCTCAGGCAAGAATTAAGATTCGATTCCTTTTTGCTTGTATCATATCTCAAGCACTGTGTGTTTAACCATTACAGGAAGATGCCAAAAACATGAAAGCTAAACAAAGAGCAAAGGTAATACCTTGTTAAAAGAGTATCCTTACTTGATTCTTCTCTTATTTGTTCAATTTTAAAACGCTGCTTTGAAAATCCTCCAGGTTCACATCGTTTAGTGCTGTTATTAACGAAGAATCCACAAGCTATGCTTTATTTACGAAATTTATTTTCCGTATTAAGAAAATTTCCTTTATTCCTGAGGTGAGAAGCAGAACTTGCAATGGTCTCTTTCTCCTACGAGCATGCAAAACAGAAAGAACTGCTTTTACTTGAGTAGGCTGCGTGCCCCTTGCTTTTTTTGTGAAAACAGAACTGGGATGGTGCCTCTACCAAGTTTCTAGGAAAAGCTTCCATAGTTTGCCATCAATAAAAGTCACAGATGCTTCCTCCCGTTCCTAAAAGAGCCTAGTAGATCCCATGTAAAAGCAGTATAATTAGATTTTATGCAATTGGGAAGGTGTACAATTACGACTAGAGTCACGAGTCAGAAGCAGCTCCAAGTTTTAATATTGGTAAGGTTAAGTGATTAGGATGGTCAGCATGGATAATTACGGGAAATGCTAAACCGATAACTTAAGCTATCTCGAAATTCTCATACTTTGTTTGTTTTCTTTTAAGGTCAGGCCAAAGCTGGGAAAAGTTGATATTGATTACCAGAAACTGCACGACGCCTTCTTCAAGTAAGTGTTATCAGCATAAATTTATTGAAAGTGGCTCAATTGTGACATCTTACGCTAAGACCTTTGCAAGAAGTTGTCGATTTTATCAGGTAATTTCACACTCCGTGAATTTAACGGCTATGAACGTAAGAAATGAATTTATGTCATTGTCTGCAAGTATATTTTGAACAGGAATATTGCGCCTCAGACAAAGTTGTTGAACAAAGTAGGGCAGATGATGTACTCCAATGCGGCTGCCAAAATTGTGGCCTTTGAACTACCACAGTTGCTGGGGTTCCACAATTGGCTCCACCATGAATGGACCTTCTATTGTGTCTATAATTCCGAGTGACGTAATTACTAATAACAGCTGGCTAGTGGGCCACCCTTATACGTTAATTTTGTGAGCCAGTTTAGCTGCCAAATGTCGTATTAGTTACTTTTAGTAGCTACACGCCTTGCCTGTTGGTGTTTTTTGTGTTAATGTAAAACCGTGTGGGCTTGGTAGCCTGAATTTAGACTTTGCTTTCAAAAAGAAGATATGAAATTTTCAACATAAAGATATATCTCAACTGAACAAGCCTCAGTTTTAGAAATAAACTATCATCGAAAACACCTTTTGTCAGTGTAACGCTGATGAGACAACTGGTCAATTTGCTGCTATTTAGCCAAAGCTGGTATTTCAACAGCCAGTTCAAGATTCCTAATATTTTCTATAAAAGCGAGAAATGTGGGTGAATATTTTGTGCAAAAAGTATGATTTATAAGTCATTAAAACTCACTATTGGTTAATTTATTTATTGAGAAACTTGAGACATTTTAGAAGATATGTTACATGCCCAGCATCTTCAATGAAATTGGCAGGCGAATGCGTTTTATTTTCCCAGTTAGATATAGTTTACAAGTTGTGTTAATAAACCTATCATTTATTTACATTTAAGTATCTAAAACACGCATTTTTTTGTTAGATACCAAACGAAACCGAAAATGACGATGCATGGCGATCTTTATTACGAGGTTCTTTTTAATTTCTTTATTTTCTTCGTAATCTTGCTTTAGTGAATAACTGCGATGAATAACTCAATACTGAATCATGTCTCTTCATTTTCATGCAATTCTGTTGCTTTGTTGTACCAAACATTTCTGACTTAAAACGTCCATTTTTTTGCTCGCCAAGATCAAACAGACATTGTTAATATCTTTTAACTTGATGGTTTGTTGGTGATCATTGAACCAAGACTGTTGTTCATTTAAACTGTTACATTTGTTTGCTTTCATGGCACCAATCTCTCTACTGAGAGCTCTTAAGACTGAAATCAGTTTTTAAATGCCAATTCACCTGACAATTTTTACTAATGATTCGTCCAAATTGAAGACGGCGCGGTTCGGAAACCTTCCATTTGCAACACAGCTTCAACATATAAGTCTGCTGCTTGCTCTTGACATAGATCCAATTGAACATTATTGTAAATCATGGCAACTGCGAGGAAATAGACTATTTTGGATTTTTAGCTATGATGAAAGTAAAAGAACGTAAACTGATATTTGTGATTTCAACTTTTTCCAAAGGAACGGTTAGTTTGGCTAAGATTTAGTCGGAAATGTCACCTTAAACCACTTTTTATTCTCTTTCGCCCCTTTTTGGTGAACCTCCGTACGGCTTATTATTTGCAGATACTCGATGTACCTAATTTTCTTATTAAATTTTTTTTCGTGAAAGGGTAAAGAATTTGAAACAAAGTTAAAGGAAAAGAAGCCAGGTGACTTATCTGATGAGTTGAGAACCGCCCTCGGGATGCCAGTTGGACCGGTGAGTTGTATTAATTTGTTATTGTTTCTTGCTAATTTTTAAGAGCGCATTTATTCAATACCTTTTAGGTGTCGAAGCAAATAATGACGACAATGCTCCGTTCACTGGGCAAAGGAGGTCTTTTTCAATAAAGACTATTGCGACCTGTCTTCTAAGACCCCAAATCTTGATTCTTGCACGCAAGACTCTGACGAGGATGACCATGAGGAGAATGAGTGTTATTAAGTGGTTACCCAAATAGGCGATAGCCCTCTGTCCTTTTCTCACATTTTTTGGTGTGCCTTATGAATGATATCCGACCTTTTCTTGACCAATTTATTGCTAAGGCTACAGACGTTTGTTTGTTTCTAGAAATGTGACTTTGATTTGAAAAGTCTTTTGATTTTCATGGGCTATTTTTGTTTGCAGGGAAAACATTTGATACCGCCACCATGGCTGATTGCAATGCAAAGATACGGACCACCACCATCGTACCCTAATTTGAAGATTCCTGGACTAAATGCTGCAATTCCAGAGGTACTCTATTTGAATCATCCTACGTTTTATTTATGGTAAATTAAAGAATCTAATTACATAAATCCTGTTTCTCTGCCATACATGATATGGTAAGCATTCAAATTTGCAGGTCACTGAAGTAGATTTCATTAGACGGATGTCTTTGAATAATTCCCGTTGTTTAGAACTGGAAGTATAGCTGGAGCCGTGACAGTCACTTGTGACGTGAGGCTGTTTTGCCCTGCCTACCATCCTTTTGAAGACTGACTCAACTTCTGCCAAATATATATTTGATATTGCTTAATTTTTGTAACGTGTAAACCTTAAAACATGATGCAGAAAATGGTTATATCAGCAAGGTCATGTAGCTGTCTTAAATGTACGTTTAGAGAATTCCCCCACTCCATTTAAGTCATCGCTCAAAACTATGCATAGTTGTTAGAAATCGTTGGTGTATATGTATATGTATTGTGAAATGTATATGCAAAACACCCATTTCAAAATTCAAAATGTTACATTTTAATTTCCAATGTTCCATTGCCAAGCAGCCAATCATTTTTGTTATATTTTGTTTTATAAGCTTTCTATAACACACTTAAAGTACCTTTGGATAATCGTCAATTCAAGTATTTTATTTCATGTTTTCCGTTTCAGGGTGCTACATTTGGATACCATGCAGGTGGATGGGGCAAGCCACCTGTTGATGAAAATGGTAAACCACTTTATGGTGATGTATTTGGAACACAACCGCAAGAAGCACCTATTGTCATAGATGAAGATGACATTGATCGAGCACCATGGGGAGAATTAGAATCAGACGAATCAGAGGAAGAATCTGAGGTCAGGGTTTATTTTATTGCTATAAGCTGACTGCTGGGCCTGTAGAGCAAACATTTCAAACATGAATCCATGTTGACAGCTCCTGGAAAGTTTTATGCATTGAAAAGGAACATGTTATCATTATCATTATCCCGATTTGATATCGCCACTTTTGGGTCCTGGATGTTCAGTGCCGTGTCCTTCTAAACAGTTTCGTGAAGTGAATCCTACGTCTGCCTGATTCCTTTGTCCGTAGCTCAGTTTATCATATATTTTATTACCTGTCATCTATTGTCAACGAGTTTCCACACAGTGTGAAACTTGTAACTTAAATCTGATATATATTTCAGTAAAAGTGGGAAATTGACATGACATTTCTGTCTGGGATTAAACAAAATGCCAGCATTTTTGTGTACATAAGTTAACCCTCGGGAACCAAGACCCGAGCATAATCTACGAATTAAAATATTGAGAAAAAGTATGCATTTGATTTGAATATGTGCACTTTGGACGATTTGCCTGTGACCGTCTTTGTCGCAGCCATTAGTTTGGCATTCAAGAATGACTTTTTTATCTTAAAGGAAGAAGAAGAGGAAGAAGAGGACCATAGTGGCTTGATAACGCCAGGCGATGCGTAAGTTTTTTTTATAATTTAAACTTTTGTCAGAAAGTATTTTATCATGCATACATATTCTAAAGGAACACAGGCACGACTGGCAGACATAGATAAAATTGCTAGGATTGTATGACAAAGATATATTATGGGTTATAGCAGTTAAGTGCAATGTTGAATATATGATGATGATGGAAAATTCCTGAGACCAAACTGCCATAATTTAGCCATTCACATTTTCTTTAAGTCGTTAGGTTCCCAGGCACGAAACTATCATGCAATCCTGGATGTTACTTCCAAATGGATGCTACGTTATTATTCGAAATAGTTCATGGTTTCTTATAATAGTAAACCACTGCCTCACTTAATTGTAGGTTTGTCATTTATGCCACTGATTTGCCTATATGGACAACTTTTTGTGTGAAAATTGAAGCTGTTACTCTCTTTCTTACTGTTTAAGTATACCCATGCCTTTAACCTTAGTCACAAAAGTTGTATCACAGTAGTTTTATTGAAGTGTTTTTTCTACATCAATCTTTTAGTGGCCTGGTAACACCCAGTGGAATCTCGTCTATACCAGCTGGCTTGGAGACCCCAGACATAATTGAGCTTCGTAAGCGAAAGGAGATCGAAGATCTAATGGAAGCTGGCAGTGAAACTCCTTCTTTATATACGGTTATACATGAAAAGAAGGCTAATGTTGGAGCAGCAATGATGGGATCAGCCCATGTCTATGACATCAACATGGTAATGTGAAATCTGCTATTTCCATTTACTTCTATTCAGTGTTACGTTATTCGAGCACTTTGGGCCTTAAATCAGTCATAGGATAGTTCCATTGCATTTCAGTTATTCCCCTGTCTTACTTACTTTGTTAATATATATCTACAAATCTACCTTTGTGTCTTGTCATACAAGGTAGGCCTTTTATGTCAGTTTTATTAGCACTATTAATAAGGTGCTTAAAATCAATGTTTTTTGGCTTGGCATTTCAATAATAAACATACAACGATTTTGAATAATATGAAAGTTATGCAGGATTATAATAAAATACATTGTGTCAGCTTGTTAACACGTTGAGAGCCCAGAGTTTCAATAAACATTCTTTTTATGACCTTCGTCAAGGAGGTTCCCCATCTAGCCACCACCACAAAACTGCTAGCCGCCATTAAACCATTCTTTCGAATGAGCCTAACTGTTAGAAACCAAACTGGCCAAAGGGGCGAAAATGTGCATTCTCAACTGGCATCACCCATTTCATCACGTCTCACACAATTTGTATCTGTGTTTTATTTAATCATGTATTTTTTTATCTTTCTTTAACACCTTTTACCAGGTGCCTTACATCGGTCATGGCTCTTTTTGTAGTAATCTTTGAATTTTACAGTCATGTACAAAGATCTCCTTTTATTACAATGTCAAATTAAAGTTCTTTTTGATAATTGGTAACGCTTTGTCATATGTGTAAAAGGAGGAGCTGTTTTGAATAACACATCAAATACACAATATTATCTTTGTTTTATTTTTCTTTGCAGCCTGGCGGAAGAAAGGTTAGTTGTCTTTGTTCCTATTATTTGTTTATTTAGACGTGATGAGCATGAAGTTATTAGTTAAAGATTTTCAGTTCAGTTCAGTTCAGTTCATTTAAAACTCCCTATATACAATGATATAGAGTGAACTATGCAAAAAATTATAAACATATAAAGATACAAACTGATACAAGAAATTCAATCATTATATTGGAACATAGAAATCAACAAAATGTTGTGAAGGAAATTATTTAGAGAAGGAGCTCTCTCTCTCAATAGTTACAAAACTAATCGAGGAGAGAGCACACAATAGTACAGTTATAGAAGAAATGCAATAATTTAGCTAATAAATTAAGGTTAACTTTTTCTTAGCCATGTTCACAACAAATGTTAACAACGATTTTCAAGGCTTACCTTGATACCTTTCTCTGGACTTTCGACATTTATCATCGGTCTCTTATTCAATGCTGCCTACATTTCAGGTTGCCTTCTGTCTCTTTTGCCCGAGCTCCAACTACATCAAAATTCGTATGAAGTTCTTTGCTTTGCAGATTAAGTTACATCCATTTATCTGAAGATTTGTAAGTTTTAGTTGTGATTCACCCATTACCCATCGTTTTCTTTTCAAAGGCCGGTGGCGGAGAAGGTGTTGAGATTGCTTTAGACCCAAGTGAATTAGAACTGGACCCAGCCGCAATGTCTGCAAAGTAAGTTCTTTTACTACATTGCCAATTATTTGCATTTTTCCTACCAGTTAGGCCACAAAAAATAGAAGTGCAAAAGCAAGCAGTTTAGGCACAAGTCCCCTCAATTTACGGGAAAAAAGCTCTTCAGAAAAATTAATTTTCAAGAAACTTTCTATGAACCGAATATTTTGTGCATTGAAAGGTAATGGACAATAACATTTCTGTAGTATCCCCGATGTATAAACAAGATCTCGCCAGATGGAGGCATGTTGGGTTTATGAATCGGAAACATTTACTGTACAAAAGAGGGCTTGAAATTACAGTAGGTAAAACTACCTCGGTGGTCTGGGACATTTCCTTTGTTTATACATAAGTTAAGAACGTTTTTGAACTCGTTCAACTTTTTGAGAAAGACTTGTTATCTGTTAATTTGAGGTTGTTCAAGATGTTTCCGTAGCAAAAGAGATGCCTAGGCTTTTTCATCATGTTACCTAAGCCTAAAATTTGTCCTCTAGGATGAAAAAAATTGATTGCCCTGGACTATTAATGCAACTGCCACTCGTCTTTGATAGGAAATTATTTTTTATTGGAAGTGAATAGCTTGATGCCATAAGTTTTTATCGCAGATATATATTTAAGTGGAGGAACTGAACTAATATACTCATATATATTTTTCGTTTCGCGACAGGTTTTTCAATCTTGTCAATTTCTTATTTTCAATGTTGTTTATTTGTTTTTTAGGTACGATGAAACGATTAAAGAACGTGAAAAAATCAAGGAAAAAGAAGATCTAAGTGATATGGTTGCAGAACATGCTGCCAAAAAGGTAATTTTTACCATGTAACATCTAGTTCATTCTATTCTTATATTCTACCATCTTTTTTAGCCATTGTCGGTATCAGCTGTATGTCAAAGCTCAATAGTCTTGCAGGGCCACGTAGGATTGCTGTCGTTGATATTGTCTGTATTAGCTTTATGTCACAGTTCAAGGGTCATGTATGGCCAAGTAGGATCGCACGTGTTGATATTGTTAGCATTAGCTGTAGGTCACAGTTCAAGAGTCATAGAAAGCCAAGTAGTTTTCGACTCATCGATTAGTATTAGCTGTATGTCAAATTTGAAAGGTCAAATAAGGTCAGGGCAGATGAATTTAGGTGTCAATAATCATGAGCCTTGTTTTGCCTAATCAACAGCTTGCATTTTCGTGACCTTTCACTGATTATCTAACCCTGGCAATTTTCACATTAATGTTTTCCTAACTCTGCATCATGTTACTACGTGTGTATGGAATGCAGAGTTAGGAAAACATTACGGTAACACGATTACTAGCTGAGGAAGTTCCACGAAAAACAATAGAAACTGCTTCGACACACCCAAGCCATGCCCATTTTCTATTGTCTTGTGAGGAAGGTTTGCCTTCCGGTATGCTTTTGTCTGGTGGAATGTTGACAACTTTTCTGGGCTTCGGTTCAATGAAATATGATTTAAATTGAACCCGATATCGAGATGAATTGATTGTGTTTTTGTTGTTCCAGAAACGAAAAAAGCCAACAGACAGCGGGAAAGCGGCCAAGAAGTACAAGGAATTCAAATTTTGAAACTGTACACTCAATGTTTATATATACTTATAAGTTTATTAGCATTATTTCCTTTTTATACAATGACAAAATGGTATTGGATATATCTGAAGATGTATACATCTTTAAACCTTTCTTTGGTTTACCTTGATAAATTCTTGTGGCATTCCGTAATTTTCTGGATAAGGGGAATCAAGACAGATCCAGCAGGAATCTAAGTTAATAATTTGCTCTGTTTCGGATGAAAAATAAGGAAAAAACCAGCGACTCTAATCCTAGAGAATAGAACTGCCCATTGGGTAGCTTTACCACGTTTGCAGGAAGCACATTTTTAGGACAGTTATGGACAGAGGCCAAAGTCAACAAAATCCAGAAGATCTATTTTTGGGACAAGTTAATACAGCTTTTTTGAGGAAAATCCAACATTTACCACAAAGCCAGAACCTCTAATCTTATTGCAAAGAATCTTCCCTGGGTAGTTTGACAGTGTAGGGTTTGATAAAAAATTTTGCATTCCGTATATTCTACTCATGTGAGTTTTATGGGCAGATTTCAAGCAAAGCCTCAAATATGTCATTTTATGGCTACAAGTATCAGGCTCTGGAACTCCAGCAACTTTCTTATTGTATATTCACTCTCCTTGGTTTTGGGTAGTGTCAGTTGTGAGAGTGTATGAATTAAGTCTTGTCTCTCTTAGGCATCATTCAATTGGTTCGAAAAACACTGTTTTCTCATTTTTGTAGAGAAATTTTGAATTCTTTTCGCTGATTTTCAAGGTGCCCATGCCTGCACATTTTGGTAGGGAGTAGGGGTGCACATCCATAGCATTTAATAATGAAGCCTGGGCCTAGAATTCGGGCTGTGGGGATGTTAAAAAGCCCCTTGCCTAATAATCTCTGATTCCAAGGCGCTGGTTCTACTTTCTCTGCGTATAATAGTTATCTAAATATTCCCCCAATAATGAGGGGGCATCTGGGAGTTACATATCGTCACTATTAGGCTTGGAAAGTAATGTAGAATATGCTCAATCTATGGCCAATTTTCGTCATTGGAAACTCCCCTCGCAAACTCGCCTCAGAGTTTTGCGTGCATATGCACAGGTTCAATTTGATGAACAAGAAAAGAAAATCAACCGAGCTGTTATTTGCGGCTCAAGGTTGAACCGCTGCTCTAACCTCAGTTCAAAGCCAAGCATAGGACAACTTTGCTATTGGAAATGGATAATAAGGTGAAAACATTTTCACGAGGCCCCCCTGTTAAACATAAAGCCATTTTCGCCTTAAGTTAAGCATTTTAAACTTCCCTGGCCTGTGTTTTCTCTTCTAAGCAGGAATAAACCACTTCTTAGACATACGAATCACCCGCATAATCGGCAAGCTTATGCTGCCGTGTGTACTGTACCAACATGTTTCATTAAAGTAATCTGTCAGCTACCGTGATCTACAAGAGAAATTAAAACTTTTCTAATTTCAAAACGGTTAAAACGGTAAAAATAAAACGGTTAGTCGTACACCAATATCCAAAGTACAACACCACCGTCAAAATCAACACAACAACAAATTCAAACGGCTCCAATCATCCAAGACAACAAGACTATGCATCATCAGGGACCGAGATAAAACTTCTTGCTCGACGGGCCCGTAAAAACAATAGGCGAGTGAAGCGAGCCCAAATTTATAAGGGAGTCCGGGGGTACGGCCCTGGAAAAATTTTTCCCACGACCCTTCAGATTGGCTTTGAACAAAGCAGATTTTGGTTTCTAACGACATTTTAGAGTTGCCCGAAATCTTTTTCCTCAACTGTAAAAAGTCTAACTCAAAGTAAATAGATTTTAGACAATGAAAATGAGACAAATAAATCAACTTCTGAAAATTTTCGGTCCTTGTGCAACATCGTAAATCCTAAAATATGTTTCTAAGTGCATATTTGTCAAAATCGTGTAGATTCTAAGGCTCACAAACCCCATCTACAACATAACACCAACGAGTATAATGTATAAGTATAGTTTTTCACTAAAAATACCAATCCAAGCCACTACAATTTATGCTACTTTATGACCCTAGCTTTTTGTGTATGCGGTTTCCCAGTTCTACTCCCCGTTTTCATTAGAATTACAAGTTCGCAGTCTCCGTTTATAGTCAACTTTTGTGGTCACCCACCGCTGTAAAGACGTTAAATATCAATTTACAATCACCATGTTAACTTAAAAATTTTCTTAATAAGGATACACATAAATCTTGAACCTCTGAACTGGTACCCTGAAAAATGGCAAAACCCCGTACCACTGAGTACTGGCATTCCCCCCCCCCCCCGTCGATCGCAAGATTGTTTCCGAAAAAATCGGCTTTATTTCCAGAATAGGAATGGTGGATAGCTAATAAGTGAAGAAAAAGTATATAGTGAAGTGAGTTTCTCTTGTCCATTCCCTCCCCCAAATGCAACTTTACTTGTAAGTTGGTTTCTAAAATCCTTTTGGTTCTAAAGATTTGTTTAGCCGTTGCATCAAAGGCCAGCTGCGTGTCCTGTGATGAGGCAAATATGGGACATACGAGAGTTATCGCTATCGCTAAGCTTTCCCCAGGGAGATTGTCCAGTTTCTTCAGTCTATATGCAAAGATGAGAATGAGTCAGACATCTGAGGATAATTGTCGTTTAGGATGGCCAAATATTCACAAGACGGCCGATCCCGCGAATAATTTACCCCCTGGGCTTGAAGACAACAGAAAACAATTAGCTGCCACGAATAAAGAAATAATACAAAGAATCTCTTTCTTTCAAGCTGTGCTAGTTACTTCATGGTCTGTGGCGTATTATAATTGTCCTTCGATAACCAGAACACGGTTTCAAATTTTTAGCAAAATGGCAGAAGAAAAAGACGTGGACTACGTTGCTGACAGCACTACCTACCTGGATACCTATGACTACTATAGGAGAGGCCTTCTCGAACAACAGAGTGTCTGGGTTAGGCAGCATGTAATCCCTTTTCTTATGCAGAATTTCCAGAACCAGTCAAACGTTCGGATTCTATCAGTAGGCTCCGGCGAGGGTGATATAGACATTCTGATTTTGGATGCGCTACTTCAGCAAATGAATGATAACAGTATTAAGAACACAAACATAGAATACGTCGTTGTGGAAAGAAATCCTGAGTTTGTTGATCGATTTAAACAAAGAATACAGCGCCAAGGTCCCGACTATTCAAAAGTGAACTTCAAGTTCTGTTTGGACACGTTAGAGAATCTTGAGAGCGAATTGAGTGGTTCAATGTTTAATGTCATCTTTCTCATCCATGTTTTGTACTACATGGATGCTGGGAAGATGCTGCAGAAATGCATGGAAAAATACCTGAAAAGTGAAGGTGCAATCGTAGCAGTTGTACAACAGGAAGCAAATCTATATTCTAAGAACTGGAAGCATTTTTCAATCAAATTTCGTGATCACGTCGGTCATTTCAACTTGCTGTGTGAAACCGACCTGGCTGCCATTGCCAAAGAAAACAATTGGAAACATCGCATTGAAGCTGGCAAGCGCATTATTGATGTCTCTGACGTCATAGGGACTGGTTCACCAAATGCAGCTGGCTGGAAGTTGCTCGAGTTCTTTTTACATTCTAATAATCTTGAAGCCTCACTTAACAAAGAAGAATTAAAGGAAGTGATCGACTTTTTCAAGGCAAATGCCGTGTTCAAGGACGGGAAACACATAGCAACTGGAGATGAAACTATTGCTTTTATTTTCAATTAGACTCATTGATTTTCAATCTAGAATGCAAGCAACAGCTCTATGTCTTTTCATAATAGTTTCTGTTGTTTTCACCGATTAGCTACCCCCCCCCCCCCACCTGCTCCCCTCTCTGCGTATGTGAAAGGTGGCGCTGTGCACGAGTGGTTAATGCACAGGTTTACCGACCTACAAATCAAGGGGTTCGCGTCAGGCAGAACCTGTGTCTACAAGCTGCTCAGTCAACCAAGCTGTCCCTCGACCCAAAGTCGGTGAGTGGATACTCAGGAGAAATCTTGAGGGGACAGGCCTTAGTACCACAGACCCACATAAGCTAAATCACTGCCAACACTCCAGCCTGGGATGGAATTTCTTGCTTCCAAGGGAACACCGCAAATTCAATAATTTTTAATTCGATAACTCGATAGTATGCGACCGACTTGAAGCCGGCCGAGAGCCGCCATAGGCCCTCAGAAATTCTAAAGCGCCGCCTTCTTTGTAAGCCAGAAAACCACAGATAAATCTCAAAGGTAATGATATTCAATTATCACGTTGTGTCACGCTAGTTTAGGCCAGGGGTGGCGCCAGGATTTGCCCGATGGGGGAGGGGGGCTGGGTTCCCCGACAGGGGGGCTAGGGTTTCTCAAAAGAAAGTAGACTCAATTTTGGGCTTCTCTGACCAACGTAAGCAATGATATCATGTTTGAATAATTACTTTCTGGTCCTCACAAATACACAGGTTTAAAGATTTGTATTCTGAAATTCAAGGATTGGTCAGATTGGCCCCCGGGTCTAATATTAGAATATCTTTAGAAACATTCACTATAAGTACTTTCTATTTGCAGAAAAATGCAAGATAGAGAACGTTCGCTGATTTGGCCGCTTTCTTCGACAAAATAAGCAAATTAGGTTGATTTACGATTTTGAGTACATTTTGGGGACCAAGGAAACTTCTCAATATATCAAAACCAATTCACGATGGCACAACAACAACTGTAATGTGCGAAGGCACAGTTCAAAGGGGAGAATGGATTCAAACATGGTTGTGTTGTGTGTTGTGTTAATGTTACCATGTGTTAATGTTACCATGTGTTGCTTTCGCTATAAATTCAATGAAACATTAATCAAAAAGAATAAGCCCTTAAAATGTGGTTAATTGTTACAATAGGTAAACGATGAACAAGGGGCAAGCTCTTAGCAGTTGCGGAAATTCAAGGTATGTATGGAGGAGCTGGAACCCCTTCAAGTTTGCTACAAGAATATACGTAAGATAGGAAGTAAGTAGATTCCTTCATTTTCCATACCCGAGTTCAATCCAGCTCGTCCAGTTCACCATGTTTTGGCCTCTAGCCCCTCCACCTTTGTTGGTATCTGGTGCAAAGTAAGACTATAAGTCTAACGACTCATGCAAAATCAATAGAGAAGGATATTGAGAGAATAAGACCGAGGACATTGAAATGGCGAGACCAGTTGAGAATGGGTAATCTAACGCTATCAAAACAGTTCCTATATGGTGAACCAGAGGTAGAGTGGGATACCTTAAGTTAAGATTTGATTGCAAACGAATGGAAGAACTTTAAAATTGACAAAGTCTTCCGGCAGAGATTTTGCCCGTGAGAGCAACGTGGAGAACACTCTCGTAAGAATTGAAGAGTATAAAACTCAGATAATAACTCATCAGAAACGAAATCAAAATCAATGATATGATATATAAAATCAATCATTGGTCAACATTGAATGTTCTTCAAATCGAGGCTGTACATGCAATTTTCAAAATGGCGCTAATGCTGTTGTCAAAAAGGTGTTCAGCGGCTGGGAAAATTCTTCATAGGAATGCAGTTACGGACTTTCTAGCACAGTACTTCAGTAGTCCGTGCTTGCTGAGAGCATCAGTATCAACTACTGTTCAAAATAGGTAAGTCTGTTGAAGCTATTCGATGCTTCTTTCTCGCACAGTTCGCTCCCCTGTACTTTACATGGAATTATTAGGCCACCACATGGGATAAGCTTAAAAACTGATTTTATTGAATGTTCATGTTTTTTCAATCATAACCATTTTAGGCCTATCTTTCACATCCACACCTGTGTTTGCTGCAGACTAATTTTTGCAATACTACTTCATGGATTTTCTATCACATGCCATCTGATCGTTAAGTCAAGAAATTAAACTTTTAATTTTAAATTTTTCAACACCCCATCTAATCAACGAATTCAGTGAAAAAAATGAGCAATTGATTCCAAGAGGCGAAAAGAGGTGAATGGAACAGTGCCTTTTCATGAACCAAAGAGGTCCAGTTTGCAAAATCTGAGGGGTGCCCAGGTGGGCTTTCTTAGGCATTTAAGAATTATCCTGGGCGCACCATTGCCATCCAGTCTGCAGAGCATGGCAGAACTCAAGGAGATCTTGCGTGTGCAAGGTAAAAATGAGGGGTGCATGGGGTGCATATTTGATTCTGTCGGGTGCACCAAGGCACTTTAGGTAGTATGAAACTCCAAGTGAAGCTATATTGAGCCTATACGCATACAATGCTTGTGTGCAAGGCCCAATTTTTGGGGTGCACTTCGATCTGCAGCAAATTTTCTTGTGCGTGCAGGTGCCACGCTCTGCAGACTGGATTGCCATACTCTGTATTCTGGAATGAGGAAGGGGCTGAAAACTGAAGTTTAACTTGCTCATTCAAGCTGGAGGTTTAGATGGTTGATACAACACCATATGGCAGTCCCATAGTAAAAAAATCCCAAGAACTCATAAGAAGCAGATGGAACAGTTCTGGATAGCAAAAACTCAAACTGTTTCTTAATCACCCATTTCTCTCTCTGGATGTAGAAAATTTTCCTTTTGCCACTCAATTTTGTGAATACTGACCAGTCTGCAAAGCATGGCAACTGCATGCACAAGAAAATTTGCAGCAGATTGAAGTGCACTCAAAAAATTAGGCCTTGGGGGCAGGCATGGTTTGAGTGTAGGCTCAATGTAGCTTCACCTGCAGTGTCATACTACCTATGATCTTCCTTCTGAAACGCATAAAAATCAACATGAGTATTAATGAGAAAAGCTCATTGTGCCCCTGAGAGAATCAGGTGTGCATGCTGTGCATCCACCGAATTTCTTCTTGAATGCAAGATCTCATCAAGTTCTGCCATGCTCTGCAGACTGGAAGGCTGACTGTAAAGGTTTGATGTAATTCAAAATGTTCTATGCAGCAGGCCTTACTGGGAAAAATTTTGAAGGTGTGTGGTAAATCGCACTCCTTAAGCATTTCAGGCGTGCGATGGTGTGCAGTTGAAAATGTGGTGAAATGATATTGACCGAGAAGAACTTCGTGGACTTCCTTCAAGTTAGAAAGAAACCAGTAAAGATGTACATCATTGGATGAATTTGACATCTTTTCTAACAAAACCAAACATATAGCAAGCAAGAAACAAGGACGTTAAATACTAAGGGATTCAAGAGAAAATAGCATCTAGAAAGAAAAGGCTGGTAGGCAATATTAGGCTGCTGTACATCAGTCGCTACTTCCCTACTAACTCAAGTCCTGTTAAGTTGATATTAAGATTGGTTGGTGCAGCCGTTTAAATGAAATATTATTCATTAGTCAGAAACAGCATTATCAAGATTTTCTTCAGAACTTTCTGAGCTACCAGCTTCTGCTGATGAGTTTATGGATGTTTTGCTGCTTGCATTTTCTGGGATTTCATGCTTAGGTACTTCTTCTGATGATGTTCCAGCTTTGGCGTTACTCCCCTTCCTCAACGCTACTCCCCGCTTTGGCAAAGACAGACGTTCTGCCTTTTCCCATGTAAAGATCAACTGCCCTTTCAATCACCTGCTCTCTTTCCCTCTTGGACCAGTTGGAATCATTTCCAGAAATCATGATGCAACACTCCATCATGTTGTGAGACATACTTAAGGGGCGATCGGACATCTGTGACATACTGCTTTGACTCGAACGTCTTGATTTTATGACCAATAATTCCCTCTTTGCCCCCCCCTTCAGGAAGGGGCTCAGTTCCTTCATGGTTCCTTTCTTTTTCATTGCAAACGATGCAATTTTTCTCAAAACAGTCCGAAACAAGAATCAGTTCACAACTCCTGGGCGTGTCAGCTATGTATATTCTCGTCACATTGTCAGAAATTATTTTGTTTGATTTGCCATTGACACTTATTTAGTGATAATACGCTCAATTGAAGACGCAAATTATACAGAACAGAAACCTTGCAGCAATAGGAAATCAGTGATTATCAAAGGACAAATGATGGAAGTTTGAAAGGTTTCCAGTAAATCATGCACTGCCACAGTAAAGAATCTGGCTAGTGCCAGATCAAGGCGTGCGATAATTCGCACTCCTTGGGAGAAGGAGGCTTGTGTCGAAGCATGCAACAGCGAGTGGAGGTGAATGGAGGGGAAATGGGAAATAATTGAAAATCTTTTTCTACAAGTCAGCAGTTTTATGGTATAAACAGAGACATTATGAATACTAGTGCTTCTCTCCAATAAAGATGCAACACAACCTCTTGAGTTAATGGGAACAAAAATATACTTCAGAAAATGTTTGCCAAAGTTAACAAGAAATTATGAGATGATTTTTGAATATGATTTCTATTCATTGCAAAATGATCCAAAACCTCATTTTTGAAATATTTGAAATTAAGTTGACTCATGGAGGATTTTCTCACAAAGAAATACTAGTTGTTGTTGAGAAATATAAAGAATAACAACAAAACAATGTTATGCAGGATACTATACTAAATTAGATTCTGTCCCATATCAGATTGTATTTTTTGATATTGGTCTAACAATGTACCAACTGACTAACTTATTTATATAAAAATATGAATGTCTTACCAAAACTGAGCAAGGTGTTGTGTCCAAATGAGATTCCACATAAGATCTACACTAGACCTAAACAGCATTCAGGGTTTGTTATTTTACAAAGATGCAGGACTGACCTGTCTGTTACTTTCAAGGTTAAAAGGTTTTTAATTTTTAGCACAGCTCCATTAAACTGACTTGGCTCTGTGAGAGCAAAGGGTTAGTTTTTATAGTTTTATACTTTGAATGTCAGAAATGAATTCTTGCTTCACAATAGGTTACCAAATTTAGCTGATCCAGAGAGCAAAGAAGAGAGAAGACCAGTCAGTCAGCAGCTGCAATTATCTTCAAAGTATCTGGGACCATTTCCTCACCTCAGCCATGAAGTACTAGAAGGTATCTGGTTTACATTTTCTATTCAATTTTATTAACTTGCCAGTCTTCCTGTTAAGGCATGGATCTATCCACATGCGCAAAGGGAAGGGGAAACTGAATCTTATTGAGGTTGGCTTTTCTTTGACATGCACTGAAATCAGGATCAAGAATATCCTATCTTTTTGTAGAGCCCCCGCCTCGAGTTTCAGCTCCTGTTCGAAGAATTTTAGATAACTCCAAAGTTAGATTTGTGGATGGAAGGAGAATACGGGCGAAATACAATGCTCGCAAAGTCGCGGAGCTTCGAAAAAAATACATTGCTGCTGGTTACTATTGGCCAGAGAAACCAATGAGAGACAGGAACTTAGATCGAGCGCCAGCCGGTGGAATAAGAGAAAAGCGAAAAGCGGAAAGGTGAGAAGTTAGTTATTGTCTCATGTTTTTAATTAAAAGAGAAACGTTGCTTCTAAACTTGGAATTTTATGTTATTGAAATGCTTAACTTATCAATTTATAAGACTAATTTTTTGGCACTGAAAAGTATAATGCCTGCAGGGCAACATATGAATACTGCTTTGCATACTTGAACTGTTTATTACATGTGGTGAAATGGAAGAACTCTTATCATTGTCTTTGATTCTCTCGTCGCAAAATTTGCCAGATCAAATCCGCTATTTAAAATATCAAATTAGCTATTCAAAAAATTGAATTTACTTTTCACGTTGTTTCAGCTATTTCACCAAGTTCTTCCGTCACATTGGAACATTGTTTACAAAATGCTCATTTTGCCATTTCATGTTTTTTTAAGAGTTGGTTATGTTTTATATTGTCATTCTACATTCTGTAACTTTCATGCAGGAAGAAACAAATCGCGGAAGCAATGCTGAAGATGCCTGAAATTATAGCTGAATATCGGAAGAGAGTTTATGCCCTTCGAGAGAAACGACAGGAAGAGAGGCTAAAGAACAAGGCGAAAATGGAAAAGATTAAAGCGATGGGACTGCATCCAAATGACCCTCGAGCAAAACGCATTTTACACGAGGGTACCTTTACCGAAGCAAAAACAAAAGAAAAAGTACGAACGAAGAAGAAATTCCAGAAGAAGACCAAGTAGTTTATTTAAAATGTATTTCCTTTATATTTGATATGTTGGATGAATAGTGAATGGCTCTCTCCATCTTTCGGCAATTTTCACTTTCGGCGGATTTTAGTATGATTTACAAGTTTAGTTCACTACTGATTCGTTTTATATATGTAAGTAATTTTAATATTCATTAATTTATCATTTGCAGAAAGGGTACAGCTGGAAGACTGCACACGTTGCATTCAAACCAAATATAAACATAGGATGAATAAGAACATTCATAAAAGCGTTACTGCGTAGGCAGTCCGAGAACGACATAACTATTTACTGACGATACTTGCGTTTTAAGATTTGGTGATAATACTCTTCAATTTAAATTGAGTATCAATGGTCGGATACGTTTACACGAACTATAGTGGATCGGATCTAAACTTGATCTACTTTGAATAAGTTCCAGAAGTTGGTCGGATAGTGGGCCAGAACTGGATCGGATCTGTGATTTCTCCTGTCAAGGCTAGAGGTATCCGTACCAAAAGTAGATCGGATCCAGTTTCGATCCGATCCACTTTTGCTCGCATAAACGCGGCCAAATAAATAGTAGAATGGCTCTAAAAAGTCAACCAGCTCTAACTGAATCCATCGAAAACAAATTATCATGCTTATGTTCTTTCAAAGTGGGAATCCAATCTCTTAATATAAATAAACAAAAGAAAATTCATCTCTATTTTGTTACTCAAAAATATGATAATTTAAATCTTTTTTTTTATTAACGAAACTAGACAAATAGTGGATTATACAAATGCTTAAATACACCAATAAAAGGTGAAACAAGCTAAAGTAGCACAGTTTCTGAACAGTCTCTCAATCTTCCTCAAAGCTGTAAGGATTAGAATAAATTTGCAACCTTAAAGGGGTTTAGATAAATACTAATTCAAGCAGGCTGAGCATCATAAATTTCTTAAAACACTTATCTACCTTGTCACCCATTTTTTATTTAGACATATTGTGTAATCATTTAATGTTAAATATAAATCATTTATTTAGAAAAGGAGTAAGTGAACATCTGGAATTATTTCTTTTCTACAACAAAAAATCCTAAATTTAATTAAAAAGACAGGTCATCTGGTCCCAGTTCAAAAATTCAACTATTAATTTCAATGTAATAGAAAGAAAAAAATATTTATTTATATTTATATAAACGAAAACAGCATAGTAACAATACAACAAAAAAAACATAACAGGCAAAAGGCAAACAATACAAAGGATACCGCACAAGGTGGATATTAGCATTATGACAATTTTAATGGAGCCGCAACATCTGGCAATATTGTCTTTTTCATTAACGACATTGCAGCTTCTAAAAACATTCTGTTTGTGTAAATTTTTAATTTTACATCGCCAAAAAACAACAGGTTACTGACTTCTGCATTGTCCAAAACTGAAAAGTCCAACTGGAGATATAATGATTGGGCTTGCTCGAAAAGAATGGCTATTGGTCTACGGACCACGTAGATGCAACTCAGAATTAATTAATTAATGCAAGAATGAATAAATAAAGTGTTTTTAATCATTTATCAAAGTCTCTAAGGAGTTATATCCCGGCTATTGCCCTTGCCGGCATGGCCAGGGTGATATAATCAAGATGCCAAAGGATGATGGGTGTTAGGGGGCAAGGCATTTGTGGATACCCGCTTCTACCTTGGCTTAGAATGCACCTTCCGACAGAGTAAGATTCCCACTACTTGAAAGTCGCAGTTGAAACTGAAACAATTGTGTGGTCGTGTTCAACAGATCAACGATTACGTCATTGTTCATTATAAAACAAGAATTTTTAATATCTTATAAACTGCACGCGCAATAAAATAGAATGCTGGGTTTGCCTTTCAAGCATAGGCGACGACTACGTGGGGGCATGGGGGCTCGAGCCACCCCTGGAAACTGCTACGGGGGGGGGGGGGGCTGAGCCCCCTCTGAGAAATGTTCAAAAATTTGCTCTTTATCGCTTTTTAGCTTAATTTCCCGAGTAGGCATAGTATCTTCGTCTATTTTTTATGAATAGGATACAATACATCGTTAATCAAAGAACCAGACTGCGGCTTTATAACTGATAATTTAGAGAATTTGGTATGTAATTGTTTTTCATTTCTTGTTTCAGCCCCCCCTGCTAAAATCAAAAGTCGGCGCCTATGTTTCTAAGGGTGTCTAAAGTGCGCTGAATCAATTTTAGATATAGAGATAAGTTCATTGCTAATATTCAATGTTCAGTTGCTGAAAAAGAGATAAATTTATCAAATCTTTACTCACAGCATATGTTAGACTATTCAAATCTTTCAAATCATCGTGAAATGTTGCAAAAACACGCCCACAAAACATAAGTACACACTTTCTGGCCTGCATCACATGCAGTAAACGAGTAAAAATACACACATTGCTCTATTCCAAACAAATTTCATCCCAAAAAATGCTACAGCTCTCCAATTATCGGGGGTGACCGAATTTAAGCAAGTAGGATTGTTTGGGAATACGTCCATGGAAAAGATTTCGTTTAGAGGTTATACTTAAATGTGGGAAAGCAATTTAAAATAAGTGGATTAGAAATTTGGATAACATGTTCATTCAGGGATGCGTTCTGTGAGACGGTGATCAGCTAACACCCTGGGTCTTCCAGGGGGTTTGTGTCGGTCTATATGGATCTTTAAAAGAATGAAATACTTGGAAGATTCGGGTCTCTGGGTCATTTAGTGTAACTGTTTACTTTCATGCATTGCAAAAAGTTAGTCACTGTTATGGTAACTTTGTTTGTGATGTCATTATCTTCTTTTGTGAACAGCCACGTTGTTGTACGGAATGTTGCATTCTTGTTCGTAAAACTCTATATCCATGCATACGACACCTGAGCCTGAGTCTGCAGGTTTGATGATCTTATCGTCGTGTGAGATTTTAAGAGGCTTTTTTCTCCTCCGCGCACCCTAAAATCTCATTTCATCTATCCAGTAGTCATTAGCATGACATTCTTTATCCACCAATCATAGGTAATGATGCATTCGTTTGATCCATGGCAGGGCCCATCGCTATAGACATTCCTTTATCAAAATGCTATTAGCAAAATAAAAAAGTGCTGAGAACCATCTTCATAAAAAAAAAACCCCGCAAGAAAGTATAAGAGAGCTTCATGGATATTGTTCGCCAGTAGAACTAACCTTAAAACTAGAAGGAACGATATATACACTGGGAAGAGTTATTGACAGAATGTTTCAATATTGTTATCAAAACTTTATGTTGCAGTACAGCCGATATTCTCGCGCTACCTTTCCCGCTATTTGCAGTCAGTAACATTCCTGCACAAAAAGGTAGGCCAGCGGTGATCTATCCAGGCCCGTCGCTTCAGCCCCCCCCCCCCCCCAATAAAACTGTAAAGAACAACCTATAAGAGCTGATCAAGACAGTAGATAGTGTTCCTCGTCAATTAGACATCTAAATATCATCATTTTTTCATCATTTGACTAGTGCAATTTGTGCAGCAATTTTTTTATCATTTGAACGGTCCTGAAAATTACACCTTGCTTCGTTCACAGGCCCCCTAATATCAATTTCGCTCCGGTCGCAAACATTGGTCGGGCCTGCCTATCAGAGTTTGCGAGCGCTTAAAAACATTTCAATAGATGTTACACAACCTAAAACCTCTAGCCTGCATCATCAAGTCCTCCCCCTTGCATTTACGTATCAAATCTCTGCCGCTTCGCTGGCAAAAACGGTGATCTTTGTTAACATATCTTTCCATCACCACATTTTCTGGCTTGTGATAGCCTCTTTTCCAAGGCAATTTGATGCGGTCTTGATGTTTGCTTCGCAGATTGAGGTAACTCCGCGCATTTTTATTCCGATGTTTCCTTTTAACATACCCCCGTCACTTGCCATTTCGCTTGCCAGATGTGTGACCCCCAGCGTCTTGATGTCAAGTTATACTGGAATACAAACGCATGTCAATTCATATCGGGCTTGTTTGCGGTGAAGGGAAGATCTATGCGCATCGAGACAAAATGAAGCTTTCGACAACACTCCTTGTTTTCTTCAGTTGCATCGGATATTCCCAACAGCTTTTTTGGGGGAAGACATGTAAGTTTTGAGTTCAGTATGATCATGCTAGCTAACTCTTTTTACTTCTGTATTAGTTCTAATCATAACTATCGCCATCCGCTTCTTATATAGCAAACTCTTGAATGGCCCCAGAGCCCAATTACTCCATGCAATCGAAGGATTTCAGCACTGGAACTTCCTTTAAATTTCTTCAGTAAAAATGTTTGAAAACCTTTACTGCCCATAAGATTGTAGAATATCAAGCAGTATCAAGCAGTTCTTTGAAAAATAGCATGAAGCAGAGGCTTGAATGCCTTATTTCATCATTAAAGCAGTAAAGATTTTCAATGATGCTGTTTCTCTTAAGAACAGAAAGCATTTTCTGAAATAAAATCGAGTCACCCAATTTCTACTAGGTTGGGGAGAATCAGTACTGAACTTCTTTAACTTTCAGAGCAGCAGCTCTAATAGATAGCGTATATATGTTTCATACGTTAATGTTCCTTATATATGTAGAGGCATTATGTAACAGTAGTTTCTGATTTCTGCGGTTTTACTGCACAATTACGTTGTTGTTTCTTAAGTTGGGCTTCGCTAATATATTTTTGATGTTTGCAAACATCACACAGATGTGCATCAAATCTCCTTTATGGTCAAATGTGCGTGCTGTCAAAAGGTGCTCAGGTAACAGTGGCGAAGCTACGATTTTTTGGTGAGGTGGCGAAACACGAAAATATTCCTCAATAATCCGACAAACTTTAGAAATTTATATTTAGAAGCTTGGTGGGGCGGAGGGCCGTTGCCCCCTCTGCTCCTCCTATAGCTACGCCACTGTCAGTTGACGTTGTAGTATGGGCGCTTGGAATACATCAGCATAAGGGGACAAGAACGCACCCTCTGCTCCCCTTCTAGCTACGCCAATGGTAGGAGGGGCAACTGGCTTCGCTGCTCGACGCTGCTACAGGTGTGTCTGCATTTGCAGTATAGCACATGTCCGTGAATGCAGATCTGTCTCGTAGTTGGTGTCATTCCAGCAACGCTGCCTTCAAAGAACCAACCACCTGCTGTACTTTTCAATGCGTTTCAACATGAGTATTGTATGATGTAGGACCTTGCATTCTTTACTTTGTTGTATATTGTTTTTGGCTTTGTTATTGCTTGGCTTGCATCTCAATAACAATTTATTTTACTATTCATTTCAGGTCCTCATGGCTGGGATAAATTGACAAGTAAGTTGCTTAGCAATGCTGGTCAACTTGTTTATTTGCATGTTTAATCGTGTTTTGCTGATATCGGAGGGGGGAAAGTGCCTGTTACCACATTCCATAAACCATACTGCAACCTTATATCCTCAAGTAACTATAGCTGCAAGCTTATTTGCAATGTTTCTGATAATGACGGAAATCTTTAGTGGCTAGCTGTCTCCCAGATATCTCAAAATGATGGAAAAACATAAAATTTGCTACGCTGTTTTCAAATTTTGCAAATCTGCTGCAGAAGCTTTTTCTTTCGTTCTGACTCGACCCTTAGTTTTTGAATTCAAAGAAAGCTAGGGAAATAACACTCATTGCCTATCTTTTACTATACGAAAATGGATGATTTTGAGGACACCCTGTGCAGAAAAGTCTCTTTAAGTTCCTCTACCCCCTACAAATCTAAAATTTGTGTTCGTGGTTTTCTCCAAATTAGCTATTAAGGATGTAAGTTTCCATTCATAGCAAGATAAATACAAGAGGCATTTCCCACGACTGGTTCTACATGCACAACAGCTGATAGTATTAAGTTAAGAAGTGCGAATTTTAATTTACACAGCGCTTTACTTGTGGAAAAATTAGCACGGTTTTCGAATAAACATTTGTTCATTAAAGGTTGCTATTTTAAAGTATTTGTTTTTTCAGCCTCCTCACATGTAAACTAATAAATAGATTCGGATTTTCTGGGATATGTTGCCCATTCAATCCCAGGAATCTGAAACGAAGATTTTCACACGATTTGTTTGCACAGCAAATGTGTATCTATTTGACCTTTTAATAAGCTAGATGGATTGAAATGTATTTTCATGTGAATCAAATATTCCCAGTCCATTCATTTGTTACTAGCATTTGTATAGTTTCCTACTGATGATGCAAATTCTAATGATATTTAACAAGAACCCCTTGTACACTACTTATTCATGATTCATGTTCTCTGACGACGGGGGCCATGGCAATCTCCTTTATCCAACATTAGTTGGAATATTCCCTTTAATTGTGTAATGCCGATCTCATACGCATCTTCATGAAATGACGTTTCTTTACATTAGTTCTGAAAGGCAGCTTACCATGTTGTGCCTTGGAAAATCTATTGGTAAAACGTTTGCCTCTTTCCCCCCCCCCCCTCTTCTGGTTTCATCGGAGGCCCTTGTAATTTTCAAAGTTTTCATGTACTCTCTTACCCAGTGTTACCCTAAATCAACTTCCTCACCTCTTTTTCTCTGGGATTCTCTCAACTCACGTGTCTCCAATCCAAACCGCTCTTATCCTAGGGACCAGACCCTTCAAAAACAAACTGCTCCTTTAAAAGTAACAATTTTGAATATTTAAACTCGATAGACACTTCAACATGCGAAAAGGTGTAAGCAACGCGTGACCAGTAAATGATCCTTACACTTACAGAAATATGTTTACAGGCTCTTGATTGGTAAAGCCGAAAAACGCTAGGGAGCGCGGAACCAAATTCTTAAAAGAGAATCTGGTCCTCATGGTACACCACAGTTTCATCCAGAGGTTGGATTATTAGAGCGCAATTAAACCATCATTGCGTTAAAACTAACGTCTCTCCCCCTCAGCACTGGCGTTGTGGCAGCACACAGTTAAACGGTTTGATTATCGTTGCGAAATGCAAGAGAGGGGGTATTGGGTGTAAATTGGTCAAATGAATAGCCATTGGTAAATCATGCGCATTATTACCCCAGGTCTACGCCTGGTAGTATACCATTGACCATGTTGAAGTGCGACCGATTTAAAATTGACTACTTTCACCATGTTAAGGATACGTTCATTATTCATCTTCTGCTAATTTTGGCTGTTAAGATGAATACCTGTTTCATAAACAGCTAATCCCGAGTATGTCTAATATCTCAGGTTCCTAGACCCTAATAACTTGAGAAAAAATTGCGAACAATTTAGCTTCAAAATATTTCAATTTTTCCATTTTAGCTACCTTCATGAAATTTCACGATGTTCCAATGACAGAATCTGATGCCATAAGCGAAGGATGGACAAAAACTGACAGCAAAGCCTGTGATGGTAAACAATTTTCTATTTTATTATTAAAACCTGGGAAATCGAATTTTGAAATGGTAGTGCGTTCTTTGGCAAAATACTGTAAAATAAAGCCCGATACCTGCTTTTAGAGACAGGTTATCAAGATAACCAGATGTATTAAAATAATTCAGTATTTATATAATAGTGACCTGTAATGATGGTAGTAGTTCTTGATGTACTTAAAATGGTTATATAAATTGTAGCAAATAACAGGCAAACTCAAACTTACTAAGTGACATAGAACTAGATATCGAAAGGATGAAATGCCACAAAATCAACAATTTGTAAGCAATATTGAAATTGTGAAATAAACATATATTAGATAGTGTTCCCCCAAAAAAGTATTCTCTGAAAATTTCTTCTCTAAAAGTGTTCCTTTAATCATGCAAATATACGAGCACGACTGCATGATGTGTCCCACGTTTTCACCATGGGCTCCTGTGTTCCAACAGAGCAAGCTCTTTGTTCCCTATAAATCAAACGGAGCCTCGAAATGAATTTTTCAATACTCCTCCCCTGAGTCAATGCGGAATTGAAAGAGTTGCACGCTTTTGTTTGCCCCCTTTGGGGTAATCAATTTATGCACAATCGACATTGACAGGAAGGGGTGGTAGGGGAGCTTATTTCCATTTACTTGTTTTTGATGTGGGTCCAAGACTTTTGAAACTTATTGTAGTCTGTACAGTGTTAATCGGTATTTTTGGACTAATTTGAAAAGCAAAAAAGGAAAGCAGTTGTGAAATAAAAAAGGCTATTATTTATATTGGTTTATCATATTCTTAAATATAGAATAGTTCGACATAGTATGCTTTTTCACAAACGTAGGTCATGGCAGCTTTGTGGGAAATCGTTACAAATATGGCAATGAAGTGGGGAGAATGGCCTTGTATGACAAGAATGGCGTCATTGCAGGCATTCAGTCAGCAGTAAGTTCAGTTCATTTCAGGGCCCTTTTTTATATACTAACTGAGTGGGCAGTTGCCCCAAGCTCTCCTATTGTCCTCGTTGACAAAGAAAGTAAAAAATTGCCGGTACAGTCTTAGTCTCTTAAGAGAGGTCTTGGCTCATTTAATACTAGTTCTTTTAGTTTGATTTTAATGTCATCAATGAACTTACAAGAGAGGAGTAGCAATTCAAAATGCAAGTAATATAAAATTAAGCAAAGCCATCTGACTAAAGAGTTTGTAGGAAAGAATTTTCTCAGTAGCTCAGTTAAAAGAGAAAAAAGCCTCTCTCCCTATGAAGAATGCTCCGTAGGTGAAGAGTTTCTTACAGACCAGCCGTTCTGAAGGGTGTCCTTTTTAAATGTTATCGATACAGTTTCGCATATTTTGAAAGCTTATGATTACGTATAGTTTATAAGAGCGACAGAACCATATTCTTCTTTCAGCTGGGAAGTGCAACCATATTCCCTAAGAAGTACCAACAGATGTTTCCAATGGAGGATGGCAAATATCTTCTCACTGCATACTTTACCCATCCAAAGAGCATTTGCAGCAATACCCAAACTCCATCTGGCTGCGTAGGAAATCAGCTTTACATCCAAACAGGCGCTGCACCCCAAACACTTTACAAAGTTCCGCTGTTAGAGAGTGCCATGCCTCATACAAACTGGACAAAAGGAAAGTGTTTCTATCAAATGGGTAGGTTATTGTAACTAAAACTTACAGATACAAAATGCAACTCAAGCAAGGGTGTCCAATACTTCAATAGGCGGTTCAAAAGGATAGGAGCCTTGCTGGTTGTCAGAAAGCTTTGTGCTTCTTGCCCCAAACTAAGGGTTTAAGTAAATTCCTTTGGTTCTGGAAGACCTCTGCCAAACACCAATAACCAACTGCGTTGTCCTGTTAATGGACAAACTCAGATGATATTTAATTTGAATCTCGGCATCTGAGTACCTCTGTCTTATGAAATTTAGAAAAAATTTCCACCATAAACTTAATCCGTTTTGCAATTTATTCATTATTCAGACTGTATTCGATCTTCTATTTGAATCTGCCAATGCAAGAAATAGAAAATTTCATTTTCATAATAGCATTATTTGCAAAAGACCTTCTCAATGATTTGTTATCTTTTTCTAAGCCAGAAGTTTATTGTCATATAAACGCATTGACGATTTTCTGTCACAAAAATGTAAGTGCTTTATACCCCAATCTCTTGGAAGGTACCGGCATTTGGCTCTTAAACGAAATGATCAACAGCAAACCTTTTAAGACCTCACTTGCAAGGTAATTCAACAGCGAGATTTACCACTTGCGGCACAAGTCAATCTTTTTAACCTGATTCAGTCACAAATTATTCACGCTTTCATAGGTAACCATTACTGGTATGACGTCAGCACGAATATGGATTGCGACAATTTCTTCCCCGTCTTTTTGCTGTACAACGGTGGGAAACTGAATGCTTTTGGCTGGGCTTTAGGAGGTGATGCACAAGATCCCAATTTTGAGCATCCTGAAAAGCCATATCTTGGGGTACGTATAATATTTTTCTTTACTGAACATTTCTTCAATCCTGTAAATAGAAACAAAACATATAATTTCTTGAAAGCAAAATCTTTGCAAAATTCATTGTTTTTGCTGGGAGGGGGAGGGGCTTAAAAGAGCCCCATAAAAAGTAGCTGTTATAGAGCTTGTAATATTAAGAGTGAATGAGTGGGGATTTGTAACATGTAACCAGTTTATGACATTAGATGATATGTTATATATGAGAAAGTTAAAGCATTTTCTGAATTCTTACATTTTGACCACATCTGTAGAAGCTTTATCATAATAAAGCTCGGCTTTCCTCCAGTCGCCTTCTGGTGCATAGTGTTGGAAAAAAGGGTCCTGGATGACCACCCAACAAGAGGCAATCACATCTCTAATTTTTGCCATAAGTTTTTGCCAACTGCAATTATCTGTAAAACATAGTACATTGCGTCTTGGAGCTAAGAGAAAAATTGTATCTATGTTAATGCAACAATCCGAGCAGGAAAATAATGGAAACACTCTTTCAACAAACTGCCACATATTGAAATGACGTTCTTAATTCTTTGCAACGTTCATCGCAGTTTTGCTACAATGGAAACCATTTTTATAAAATCTTCTATCAGATGGAAGCAATCTTACATGAATTACATATTTTTTTTCCTTCGTCACAAACTGGCTAAGATGTCGCTCACGTTGGTTAATGTTCTTCCATATTTGTCATGACGAGGGCTGTCAAGAGCCTCCGAGGGCCACAGGGTGCAGAAAGTTTGGATGCCTAGTTACTTGATATACATGGAAACTGTCTTATATGAATGACATAGTTTAATTAAAAATTTCATCAGACATGGGTCGCATATATAAATATTTCCTCTCATTACGGTCAACTTCAGGGTTGTGGAGAGCCATCGAAGACCACAAGCTGCAAATATATTGGATAACCAGTTACTAGACCAACATTTTGCTCATCTCCGTACCTAAGGTTAAGCAAAATAAAGGTTGCTTATACATTTTTCAACTTCTTAACTGGTCCAGCCGTCTTAATGTCTGGGTGTAGTAATAACAGAAGATATCATGCAATAATTGTATCAGAAGTATTTTATAACAAGTACCTGACAATCATTAAATGATTACATCTAAAACCATTACTTCATTACAACTGTATCAGCACGTTGCTTTTCTATTTTGATATATCAGATACAGTCAAACCCTTTAATGGAACACTTTCCTCTCTTTTAGTATTTCTTCCAACCAGAAACACAGCCAATTTGTTTGGGCACATTTAGCATGCGATCAACACTCCATATCTATTTCCAGTCAGGCACGTTGAAATACTTCTGTTGAACGTGTTATCCATCAAGAAGAGTTTTTGTTAATTAAATGGGACATTATACCTGCATTGAAGATTGTAATCATTGGGATAATTTTATGTTTGAACGTTGCGTTTCGTATGATTAAGTATGATAAATGCTGTTAATGATAATTGGATAATTCTACTTTACTTTAATGAATGAAATCTGGATCTTAATACACAGAAATGTCGAAGTAAGATTATATTTATATTTCGATTGATTCTTAGCGCAATTATTATAGTTGTTTACTATACATGAACTTTTTATATCTGAGGCTGATCTGTGAGGTATAAGGACCATTATTTTACGATTGTTGGCTACAGTGTAATAGCTGCAGTTGGCTGAGGGGGGGGGGGATTGTGTGACACCCTTTAGCAAAAATGTTGTCTCAGCAACAAGGCGTTCAGGCAATTAAGAAGTATTTCATCGGTAATTCTTGCTAACCTGTCGGCAGATAAAAGATGGTATGCCGAATTTGTCGGCAAACTTTTCCTGGCTTTCCCTCCTATAACAAGACATCTAGCTGCAGCCCTGGTTCACTTTTCCTTATTGACGCCGCTAATCGCGAGGTATCGTACCCATCTCTGCCTTGTCAATTGAGCAAGGCTCCAACATAGATCAACACTATCAAATATAAACAGCAGATGTCAACCATTGTGCTGTGTGTAACTATGTAATGTGATGGTATGTGTAGCAAAAGCAGGATTCCAGTTCCTTTTCAGAAACCTGGTACTGATGTCTTGCTATGTCATTCTTTCGTTAGCAACTTTTAATTATTCATAGAATCTGTAAAATATTTCTTTTTTGAAGGAAACAGATTTACTAAATTTGCTGGTGAACTTAATGACACGGCACTATGCACAGTGCGTGACCTTACAAAAGTTCCTAAATGTTTCATCAATCTGTTCTTTTCTATGTATTCAAAATACATATAGATGGGTAGCTTTGATTGGCTGATAAATTGTGAATAACCACCCTGGTTGTTCGAAGACAACCTCTGTTCCATCTGATGCGTGGTACAATATCTTGTTACAGGGAGACCAAGGTAAATCATGGAAGGGAGATTGTAGATGGTAGGCCAACCAACAAAGAAATGGTGGCTCGAGCTTCATATGAAGACAACATAAAGATTATTCTTTGAGGCTATGAAATTCTAAGTTTCCGAAGTTTCCTAGGGGGGGGGGGGGGAGAGGGCACTGACCAGTAAAGCACAAAGGAGAGTCGTGCATCTTTCGCAACAATATTTATCGACTGGTCTTTTTATGCAAAGAAAAGCATTTGAAATGATCTTCTGTATCCTTCTAGATCCCTTTTTTATTGTAATAGGGTCGTTAACTTTGAAGCAAGTATTCATTATGTAAATTCAGCCTTGGATATAAGATCAAAACTTTCTGGTGCTACAATGCCTGCCAAATGCAGTTGAAAAACCACGCTTTATTTGTCAATACAATTTCTTCCATTCCTATCGCCCCTATAAAATGTTTTAGTGCGATTCTGTGATGAGTCGATATGGCGATATGAGTTGGAACATCATGGGTTTTGGAAAATGTCCCTCCCTCCTCTCAACATATTTAAAGGGGACTGGGGCTGTCTACTAAAAGCGAATATAAAGCGTAAAATACAAATTTGAGGCGAATGGAAACCTTATGTTACAACTTCTATTGACGTTCATTGTAGATCCCAGTGCCTATACAGCCTAACCCTTTTATCCACGAGGGAACGATTTGGTTCCATGACCCCCAGTGAGAATTGGCTCTATCTCAGGAGAGGGAGAATAATTCCTTCCATACCTTGATACACCTTCTACTAAACATTTTTAAATGTTTCGCTCCAACACAATCAACTCTTTTGATAGTACTGTACAGCTGTATACAAAGCCGGGGTGGGGTAGACAGGGCTAAGCAGAGAACTTCAAGATATAGGCAAGATAAACTCTTGTTAGCAGTTCAAACTTAATCATAGTAAATATGGCAATCAACAAATCAAATTATTCTTAGTGTATACAAAGCACTTGATTCTTGGTTGATGCAGGAAAGTTCTTCTTGGCTGTTATACATTTAACAAAAGTATTTCAGCAAGCTTGATTGAAAATAGACGTGAATTGTTGATCGCTTGCTGATTGTGCTCATGCAAGCAGGCTGAGTCTCTGATTGGAAAAAGTACTGAAAAAATAAGTTTTTCCATTAATCATGTACAGTGAAAGATAGCCTTGCATCCCTAGCATAGAATAACAATACATCATTTGTTGTAATAATAAATCAAATAACAATACATCAAATTCATACTAGATTTACAGACAAACACCCACTTGTGGCATTCTGAACCGGGAAGGTTTAACAAAAAAGAACTTTTGATCAGCTTTATCACATTTCTGTCATCAGAGCAATTTATAAACAATGTTGTTGTCCAAAAAAAATTATAAAGTTGCTATGAATACAAAAGTGTATTAAATGGTTATAGCATACCACGCTTATATCTACTATAAAAATATGTTAGCATGGTGTACGATATACATACCCCAAAGTTGGCTGGTTCAGGATGCTCAAAATTAGGATCTTGTGCATCGCCTCCTAAAGCCCAACCAAAAGCATTCAATTTTCCACCGTTGTACAGCAAAAAGACGGGAAAGAAATTATTGCAATCCATGTCATTGGAGATGTCATGCCAGTAATGGTTACCTGCCAAGAATATAAGTGAACGTTTGTCGCTAGTAGTCTTAAAATACCCCTAAAAACAAAAACTGAATAGTAGAGCCAGAGGTGGCCCCAAGATTTGCCCAACGGGGAATGGGGCTATACAACGAGTAGAGGGTATCTTTCTGCGCATAAATATACAATTTTTCGTTAAAAATTCCGCGATGGGGGCTACAGCCCCCTCTGTCCATCCTCTGGCGCCAACATTGAGTACAGCTAAAGAGAATCCTAAAGAAGCCTTTTTGCAATTTCAAGTCTTGAGACAAGATGTAGCAAATATCAATTGTCGGTAAAATGGCAATTAGCTCGGTGTATAAGATAATTCATAATCGACAAATCGACAGCATAAGTCGATGTACTGATACAAAAATAGGGCATTGCAGCAGGCTCGCCACCGGATTCTCAATAGAATGCGGTGCAAATCTCTTACCTTTTGCCAATTTCATTGACAAATTCATGTAGAAGTTCCAGCAATTTAAATAACGAGTAAGTCATAGAATTGATTAAGGCTATGATGGGAACGTTTTTGTAAAATTCAGAAGACAGAGGCACTTGAATACGAAGGCCAAAACCAACTATCTTTAGAAATTTCTTCATTTTTCAATATTATAACATTTCTTGCAAAAAGAAAAAAGGAAACGCCTAAAAAACTTTGCCATGCAAAGGTCCATTATCTATCCCCTGCAACAAATAATAGTTTGTAGCACGACCACATGCAGCTACATTTCAATGGAAGGGGCAAGGAACCTTACGTTTTGTGACATAAAATGGTCAAAATGGTTATAGAACACAATACTCACTTCCTAGAATACACAACAGCTATCATTTTGAACCGCCCATTGGGGGCATTGGACACCCTTGTAAAAAATAAACTTGCATTTAGTATCTGTAACCGATAAATACCATTGCCTACCCATTTGATAGAAACATTTTCCTCTTGTCCAGTTTGTATGTGGCATGGCACTCTCTAACAGCGGAACTTTGTAAAGTTTCTGGGGTGTAGCGCCTGTTTGGATGTAAAGCTGATCTCCTACGCAGCCAGGTAGAGTTTTGGCATTGCTGCAAATGCTCACAGGATCGGTAAAGTATGCAGTGAGGAGATATTTGCCATCCTCCATTGAAAACATGTCTGCATATTTTTTAGGAATAATGACAGCATTCCCCACCTGAAAGATAATTTTCCTTTAAACTTTCTAATGCCATGCTGACACCAAGGGCGTCACTTCATGCTCCTTGTTTGGAGGGTGATGGCACTTTTGCCCTGCAAAATCACTATTTGCTTATCCAAAACTGTAGAAATTACTCATATTTTGTAGCTTTAGTGCGATGCCTATATTTTTCTTGCAAGACAACAATATTTTCATAGTTGAGAGGTTTAACCACTCTCTCCCCCCTTCAAGTGATGCCCTTGACAGATAAACCTAGAAACCTAGCTCAATAAAACTTGAAATAATTAAAATTGATACCTCAAAAACAGCTGGATTATATTGAATATCCTTACATCTTCCATGGAAGATTATTTTTATAACAAATTCTCTTCCCTCAGTTCTGAAACCTTTCAGTTTATTCTACTAAGCATATTTTATCATAACGTGAAAAGAGTAACCTCTTTCATCCGAGTCCCCGTTAGATTCCATCGTATCAATGGGGTGTGCAAGGATTGAAAAGTAACCAATATATATTGATAAATGGACAGGAACATAAATGTTTCGTACTTATGTCATGATTGATTGAAATCAATATCGAATGCTAGGGAGGTGTAGTGCTTTGGTTCATTAGATCAAGCAATGTGAAAACACACGTATAAACAGTAATTTCCATTATGTTTTATCAATTTGACATGAAGCTGGTCACTAAGTTCACCTTGCTTCTTGAAAGTATCACTTTTTCATCTTCCACTTACAGCGTACTACGAGTCTCAGAGAAGTTCAACAACTACCATTGATTCTACCTGGCCGCTCACTAAAGAATATTAGAAGACACTTACTGCTGACTGAAAGCCTGCAATGACACCCTTTGCGTCATACAATGCCATTCTTCCCTTTTCATTGCCGTATTGGTAGCGGTTGCCAACGAAACTGCCATGTCCTGGATATCAAGAATGACAGTGCTGTATGTTGCACTATTTTTTTGTATCATTGCATTAATTCTGTATCATCATTAATTTTTTTTGTTTATTTACTCATTCTTATACTTAAGACTGTGTATTGCATGCAGTGTAATTCAAATGATGCTGAAACTGATATTGGAAGAAAGCATACTGTTCAGAATATAAGAACTAAAGTAGCAGGGTAAGAGGAAATGCAAGAGGTGTATTGAGGAGGGGCAGAATTGTATCAAAACCACCCTAGGACAAAAATGAATATGAACGAAAACTTTAAGAGGTTAGAGACTACATGATTCTATCTTCAGTTCCGAAACCCCAATTACACCAACTCCAATAAATCGATTCTTTTCCGAAATTGCAAATTATTGGCATAATACAAGAAAATCTGAATACCATCACAGGATTTGCTGTCAGTTTTTGTCCATCCTTTGCTAATGGCATCAGATTCTGTCATCGGCACATCGTAAAACTTCATGAAACTAGCTAGCAATAAAAAAAACATTTTTCAAGAAAGGAGATTCTTTTTTTATTGGTACTAGAAATTTTTTCACAGAAGTATTGAACGCTTCCGTGGAAGACTAATGGAATTGAATGATACTGAGAGGCATATTATGTTATTTTTTGCTTGTTGCAAAGGCAAACCTTTACCCTTGTCAATTAAATGCAAACCGTTACCCTTTTAAAGTAAATGCAAACCTTTACCCTTGTCAATTAAATGCAAACCGTTACCCTTTTAAAGTAAATGCAAACCTTTACCCTTGTCAATTAAATGCAAACCTTTACCCTTTTAAAGTAAATCCAAACCTTTACCCTTGTCAATTAAATGCAAACCGTTACCCTTTTAAAGTAAATGCAAACCTTTACCCTTGTCAATTAAATGCAAACCTTTACCCTTTTAAAGTAAATCCAAACCTTTACCCTTGTCAATTAAATGCAAACCGTTACCCTTTTAAAGTAAATGCAAACCTTTACCCTTGTCAATTAAATGCAAACCTTTACCCTTTTAAAGTAAATCCAAACCTTTACCCTTGTAAAGTACCCTTGAAGCTTATACAAAGATTAAAAACATCGTTTTATGGCCAGAGATAACAAATCTTTCGTAGATGTTCTCCAATTGTAAATAATTAGCCGGCAGATAGATTCAATCAGTTCTTAACCGCTTGAAGAACAACAATAGCAAATTAAGGGGGTTGGGACAGAGCTCTCAATGGACCAATGGATCGCCTCTTCGGGAAATGTTTTGCAAATTTAAAGAATTGTTCAGGTTAAAAGTATAAAATTCATCTATCATTTTATCATCTATTGCTTTGCAATCGATTCAGTTGTTCACCAGCAAAAAATATTGTGTCAAAGTGTGAGTGGATGTCATAGTGTGTGTCCAAATACACGTTGACGTTTATTTGCGCCTGTGCAAAAAATGAATGAAGCAGTAAGAGTAGGGTTAAGAATTTGATGCCTTCTGTAACCTGATCTTTGTTTGTTGCAATACTTGCCAAAAACAATTCCTTTAACTGTCTAATAATAGCTGGAAAAACAAGTTCCTTAGAGGTGGTAAGCTCAAGAGCTCAATCATTTTAAACACTTTGGTACACATCTCACAAAAAAGATGTCTGAGCAAATTCACAAAGTTATTTATTTCTCGTAGTTATTAGTTACATAACATCAGCTGCTATATTTGTAGACTCAGCCACTGGATATTTTTCTTGGGGAAACGTTTAATGAATGGCATTGTTGGGCAAGCGAATAGCTATGATGTTGACAGTAGACATGTGGCTAACTCTTTGACCAATAAAATAATTCCCGTTTCGCGATCAAAACAAACAAAGTATCGAGCTCAGGGGGGTCATTGATTATTATTGCAGTCTTGAGTACATGTTTGTGAAATGGCTGGATGTGAATGTTTGTCGTGAAAGACTTCTTTTTCAATGATGCCAACAGGAAAAATGATATGAAAATTGGCAAAGGATCAAGCGATTTTCTAATTCATCTTTACAAATCTGAGTGAGACAGTTGAAGATGAAATGTTGTCTGCCAATAAGCGCATTTGTTCAAATATTTAATTTAAAAATCAAAGAATTGAATTGAATTGAATTGAATTGAATTGAAAATTGGAAGGTGATACCAAATACATCATCATCGCATTTCGTTTAGATTTCATTATCCAACTGATTGTTAACTCGACCTCAAACTAAATGAAGAATCAAATGGTTCCTAAGAAAAAGTTATTAACGAGAGAATCTTAGAAAAACTTACTTGTTAGTTTATCCCAACCATGTGGACCTACGATAAATTGCAAAGATTAATTAGTATCTTTAGAGAACAAATAATAGATATTAGTGATGAGTAAGGTAGAGAAAAAACTAGCCGCCTGCCTACCCGATTCTCGAGAAATACTTGCAACGATGTATGTAAGTGATTATGTAGATGATGAATATGAGGAACCATCCAAAGGGGCAGGAATAAAAAATGAGCCATTGAAATATACCTGAACAAAGTTTCTGAAAAATCCCGAAATGGAGCCGCTCCTAAAGGCCTTGCTATCCCAGACTTAATTGTTTCAATTATTTTATTCTATTTCATTTCTTATTCTTGTTAGTTGATGTTAACTTTGGCCTCGAAGTAATTATTTTGTTTGCGTTATGTTTCTGTTCCAGTACTGCCATAACTCTAACGGATGTAGTGCACTTGCATTAAATAATAATGCCAGAGGCCATAAGTTCTCCGCCTTTTTGCATGCTGGATTAGTTCCATACATTCCCTTGTCGAAAAGCCTAAAACTTCGTACACTTCTTCATAAAAGGCAAGATTAAAGTATACCAATGATACTTGCACTCACATCCTATTTCAAAACTGCAGTCAAACGTGAATTCTACATACAATAAAACTGTAGCAATAAACTGTAACAGTGTATTTAAATGATATGACCAAAGCGTTCGCAAGAGCCACAGCAAAAATTTTGATGCATCAACAAGATATCGAGGTAGCAACTTGAAGACTTAATTAAAAGTACAAAACGCAAAATTCTAATGCACGATTTTTATACATGGTTTATAAGGATGTAGTGCTCTGCTTCTCGTTGAGAAAGTTCCATTCGATTTTTCCCTAAACTAAGAAAGTAACTACTTTTTACTGCAGAAATTCCTTGGGAGAATGACTTCGTTGAAAGGTGTTATTGAAGAAAAGGCACAAGGGGCTTAAAATTTGTCACAAATTTGTCATTCTTTAAACAAATGCATCTTTTATCAATGAACGTGCTTGGTTAGTAAGGGTAAAAATAGAAAAACTTCGTTTAAAAGTTATACTGAAAACCTGCCATTACTGAAAACATTTTGGTCATTAAAAACTTTCTTTAAAAAACGCGCATTGATTTAATGAAATGATAAAATCGAGATATCTAAGAATCAAATAAAGCTTTAATATACTTACATGTTTTCCCCCAAAGAAATTGTTCAGAATAGCCTATGCAGCCCAAAAACACCAAGGCAACAGAAAGCATTGTGGTGGGTGACACTTTCTCTCAAATCCTATGGATCTAATTTGGCCGAATCCAAGGCTGAAATGCATTGTATTGTGTTTATATTGTGGTGAAGGTAAACAAGGAAAGCTGGGGATTTAGCATCTTCAAAATTACATCGATAGTGAACGGGGGTAGAGAAGGCTAGAGCGTTTTAGTCACTATACTCAATACAGGCATGCAGATCTTTTGCGGACACAGGGTCTCAGGAAACGGAAGGTACGAAGGGTTAATTTTCTCGAACATGAACAGTTTTTGACCATAACAGTGTATGTTGATGGCAAAAATACCAATTTGTTGGAACAAAACGATAGTCTGCTGACTTTTTCGGACACTTCTTCCTTGACACTGCAGCAAGAAACCGGCGTGGATGGATGAAGGCTTTAGGAACACTAAATAGCTATTTCGGAAATATCTGACCTGTGACTAGCTCAATGGCGGAGGGGGAGGGGAGGGAATGCATTGACAAAAGGAGCAAGGTGTTATCGGGCATTTAAGCTGTGTTGCAACTTTAAAGTCAGGACATAAAAAGATTCAGCGTCTGGACATAGGCAAAAGTGTTAGTAAATTAAAAGAAAACGTATTCAATGACTGACATTGCCTTAGTCTAAGCGAAGAGATTATAATCAAGGGCCTCCGATGGTGGCCTTGGCTCCCCCGCTTTTTTGCAAATTGCACCTATGAAAGGCAGCTCAATATCATTTGCCGTGGTAATTGTTTGGCATCGAATCTTGGCCCCCTCCCTCTCCACCCTCCCCGGGCCTGTTGAAATACCTGTAATCTATCTGTAGCGTTTTGCAGTGGTCTGCGCGCAGGCAACATTGCCTATGAATAATACTTTAATGTCAATTCCTGTGTTCATTTGGCAAATCCGCAAAGAAAGTGCTACAGCTTCAAAACACTTTGGGCTTGAACTGTCCCTATAACATAAATTCGTCTTGGAATGAAAATGTCTACAATAAACATTCTCTTATCGAAATAATAATTTTGACTATTAACATCCCATTTAATGATAGCATACGCATGATAGCTGTAATATGTCGCAGTAAAAATTGTTTTATTGTTTTAAAACTGTAGGTATAGAACTAAATGGCTGCCTGCTCTGATGGGCGACATTAAATTGTTCTAGGACTCCAATTTATTTCACTATAAAACAGTTGGGTTACCGACCAGGCATATCGTCATCTTTAAGGCCTTTGCTGGCCTCCATTGGCGGGAAGGGGGTTTCTGAGGCGTTTGAAGCAGGAATGATTGCTAAATGGGGCTCAGATAACAGTTTTATTTATTGTTTAATTTGCTGTTGAAATGACGTTGTTATGCATGGGAACCAGACCATGATATAGAGGGGGATGGGTATAGGTGCAACATCTTCACAGGGAGGTCATATCTTTCATGATAATTGATGGTAGGAATGTTTGAAAGCATTCTAGATATTTTTACAGCTGTACACAAGACATAAACTTATCTGCAATCAATTTCGAACAGTTTTAATTGAAAGAAAGTATTTTTATTAGCACCTGCGTAGAACATGGATGAAAAAGAACTATCTAAATCATTATCGATCAATTTGAACTTCAACCTGAATTTCGAAAATTAGTTTCCGTAGAAACAAAAGTGTTGCGTAACTTTTTGACAATGTAAATGATTTGCACATAGGTAAGTATTATCAGGAATAAAATAGAAACAAGAACTGGCATTTTGTTTGTTAAGGAAAAATGTATAAAATTCGGCTGAAAATAGCATTAAAAGATTCAAAATGAGAAATTTGCAACGAACTCTAATTTTATCAATCTGCCAAAGTAAATTTTAGGCCTTAGATTGTACTGTTACTCGTGTTTGTCAGTGTTTGGCAGCTGGAAAATTGATGGAAAGTTTTTTGTTTCGTTCAACTCTCTCTGCAAATATTACCAAATAAGCTATCAAAATTGAAGTTTTCCCCTATGAGACTGTTACGAATCACAAGAATTCTCCTGTAGGAAGAACTTTCTATAAAAGATTGCTAAAGTGAAAACAGATACTTAGCATTGGCTGATGGAAGGAAGCAGTTGTGGCCTCAAGTTTGTGGAACTTTGCCAATCAAGGCTTTTGATTAAAATCTGCAGCCAGATGATGGTTTAGGTCTTTTCTCTCCATTTCCTTCTTCGACCAAGGTTACCCAACTAGATGGGACTGCACTTGAACGCTCATTTTGTGCAGAAATAGAATCATTACTAGGCCATGGAAATTGGAAAACTACTATACGATGGACCTATTCATCAAAATCTATTGAAGATGGCTAAAGAAGAGCCTTGTCCACTTTTTTTTCGAAACACCATTTGCACCTACTACAATCATTTGAGTTGAGTGGACTTAACTTATAAACATTTTCATGAAAGGAAGATTTTTAAATCAGTTGCTATGACTTGGTAAATTATTTTTATCAAAGTTTGCACCTCCACCCACCACTTTTCAAGTCTCGTTGGGGCCCTGTTACGAGATACGGACTGATTTGAGGCCTGTACATCATCTAAAGGAGAGGCTTACTTGAGAACGTTTTGGTATATGGCTAGGATATTGCAGAGTTGGTCGGAAGAGTTGTCGAAAAAAGAGGAAAATGTGAGAAAATTGAAAAGATCTCCTCCCTTGCCGTAACATTACAACACCTTACAAATGTGTGGTGCCCAGGCCTCCGCTTTCCTTCAATATTTTATGTAGGATTTGTGGCGGAAGGGTATTCCAGGCTTCGAAGCTAGCTCACTGTTTCTACAAATTTCGAGCAAAAACGTGAGAGAAAATGGCTGAGCAAGAATTAAATGTGGACAATCTTATTGGACGACTTTTGGAAGGTAAACTCAATCGCTATTTCCGTGTTAAACACCAAGGATAAGACCATTAACATTCGCTTAATGTAAACCGCCAATACCAGTTTAGGCCGCGTCTTCTTAGTACAAAACAAAATACTAGCGAGGTTCAGTTCCAGTGTTTCATAGCGTCTCACAAATCTTTTATTCTGATAAAATCGTCAAGGTGCTAGAATTCTGGAACACGTTTTTTGAAAAATGGATGAAAGATGCGCAGAATTTTATTTGTTAGTATGGTTGGCGGCTTTTGAAGACCGTCACGTCCGAGCTACAAATCCTGCCCAACAACGATGACCCTGAATGCGCATATTCCTTTCCGACTGTTTCGATTTCTGTCGTATTCTAAGGTGGGGGGGGGGGGGGGTTTTTATCAAGACTTATGCTTACCAGAAGAAATCTCCTTTTTGCTAACTATTGTTACGTTTTTTTGGAAACTTAGCAAATGACATACCATTGAAAACCTCGGTACTTTACAAAAGATTTTTGCTGAATAGTAAAAGATAGACATGAGTAAAAATTGCGAAACCCAGCCAGATAATATTGAATAAATACTGTTCTTCATTCTTTAAATTTGCAACTAGAACACCTATCTAACACATGTGCAAAACTCACAAACCACATTTTGCAAACAAAACTTGATAGTATATATTACATTCATTTCTGAACCAATTAAGGGAAATATAAAAGGTTTGATATTTTACAATTTTTGTAGCATCTTATTATAAACTTGATCATTTAACATTTTATTCAAAGTTCCAAATCCCTTTATCTCATCTATCTAAATTTTTCTAGTCCCGTATTCCTATACAGGTTTGTTCTTGCAAAACCTGGCCAAACCAGAAATGAATATTTATTCTCTCCTTGGGGGATAAGAAAGGGTGCCTAAAATCACTGATGTAGCACTTGTTTTGATAAAATGTTTGTTCCCAATGAAATAAGGATGAAATATCTTATTTAAACTAAACTTTAACAGTACCCTGACTGGAATCAATGATTTATGCAAGATTTATTTTGAAAATGTAAAACATGAAAAGAAAATCTACCTTTCAAGTCTAAAAGTTATTCTAAAAAAATTGATGAAAATCAATGGGCGTCATGAGAGTTCGATTCAGATGGCGAAGTACACCTTTATGCCGACGACATCACAGCATTTGTTGTAGGGAAAACAACAGACGATGCTGTAAATAAAATGCAATGTTTGGCCAACAAAATAATGCAATGGTGTGTAAAGAATAGAATGACAATAAATGCCAAGAAGACAGATGCAATGATCATTCAATAGAATACATTTGTTGGTCCCCTGAAGCCAATTGAAATCGCTGGTAATACAGTTAACTACAGAACGGAATGCAAGTTGCTGGGGTAGGCATTGACAGTAAGTTGACATGGCACAAGCAGATAGAGAAAGTTAGGAGGAAATTTACAGTTTACAATGCAATGTTAGGAAAGATAAAATTCTTGCCAAGTGAAACGCTTGAAAAGATCTACTTCACTATAATTGGTCTGCTGGTGTGGGGGACATGTTCAAATAACCTACTGCAAAAGATTGAATGTCAACACATAAAAGCAGCTAAGATTGTGAGGAAAACTAATGAAAAGGTGAAAGACGTAGAGGTACTACAAAGAGAAAAATGGAATAACATGGAATACATATGTAAGAGGAAGGTTGCTGTTGAAATGTATAAGATCGTTAAGGGAGCAGAAGGGCGTAGACTAAAAGGGATGTATACCATCAAATGTAACACACAGAGAGGGGAGAAAGTAGAGATAGATAGGTTGAAATCAGAAACTGAATGAAACGTGTTAAAATACAGAGGATCGATATTATGGAACATGTTAAACTCAGATTTGAAGAGTGCTGACGATTTGTTAAACTTTAAAATATTGCCGACAAAGAACTGTAAAATAATTGATCAGATTTCATTTAGTAAGGGAACTACTGTAAATGTGAATAAAGATTTCGATAATTTTGTGTATTTCTAGAAAGTTGGTAAACTAAGATATTTTAATAAAGAAATGCCACTAGGCTTTAACATAGTCACTGATTTAAATTAGATAGGGCTTGCATTAATTTTTTCTTTTTAGCTTAGAACTTTTAAGTTGCAGGCCCACATTAACCAACAAGAGTTTGCCAAACATTAAACCTGCGTTATAAAATAAAAAATGTATGTATGTATGTATGTATGTATGTATGTATGTATGTATGTATGTATGTATGTATGTATTTATGTATGTATGTATGTATGTATTTATGTATGTATGTATGTATGTATGTATGTATGTATGTATGTATGTATGTATGTATGACTTAGGTTGAAAGTTCACAACCAGATTTTTTAAACAATAATACCAATTTTTTAAATGCCATAATGACCCTCACATAACCTCAACTTTTGAGCAATATGCACCTTGAAAAGGGGCAAACAAAGATGCATGATTGAGTGTACAGAAAGGGCCACGATTTCAGGCTAAACATACCGATAAAGTTTTTTGTTAGGGACATATTGTTGCAAATATAAAGAGATTTATGGGACACCTGTTCATTCCCCCACTGTTACTGTACTAAATAAAATTGACTTGTACTAACAATTCACAAAATTTGCAATGCTGTGCTTAATGATATTATGAATAACTTTAAATGTATATGAAAAACATGTCAAACAAAAAGACAATAAGAAGGTGGTATAAATACGGAACAGGTCTAATCCTTTTAATGAGAAATCTTCAGCCTTTCTGGATAGAAATGAATATTTTAAAGATAGGTTTCAGTCTATTCACATTTACATTCTAGCCCGTGGTAGACCAGGTAAAGTTGTTCAAATGACTGAGGCAGAAGTCAGATGCCTTTGCATAAAGTCAAGAGAATTGTTCCTTAGTCAGCCAATTTTATTGGAGTTGGAAGCACCATTGAAAATTTGTGGTAAGTAAATTTTCAATTGCTTCGTTTTTAATCAAGGCATTCACAATTGTTTTGATTACTTTCCAAATATTACTTAAAATGTAGACTCTTATTTACCAACCCTCAAAACTATTAACAGTTGACTTGAAGATTCTACCATTAATTATAATACAGAGCTTTTGTGATCAAATATTTGTCTTTCTATAGAATGTGTAAATGTTATCATTCAAATTCTTTTTTCTCTAAAACTCAGTCTAGTGTATGCACAGGGCTGTAAGAATTTTGCTTTCTGAGACTAAATGTATTTGAAGCATTGTCAATTAATTTGTGTCCATTTATATTTTGTTAAAATTCTCTTCATTTCCTGTGACCCTCCTATTTTTCTGGTCTTTCATTTTATGTCATTTAAACTGCTCACACTGTTCTTTAGGCTTTGCCAGTGTTGGAAAAGCTTGTATTTAAGGCTTTTAATGCTTGCTGTTGTTGTGTTGCTCCAACAACACCTTTGATAACAGTTATTCTCAAATTGTGAAAAACAGTCTAATTATAAGACAAATCTGGATCATCCTCCTATATCCCAAAAATTATTTAGATGTTTTAGATCTTTTTCTGTCACGACCAATTATGTAATGCATCTTAATCAGTTAAACAGCTTGTGATGTCAACTTGCTTCGCAAAAAAACCCAAATAATACAAGTACAGTTAGCCTAGACAGACTAAATCTGTCTGGAAAATAAAGGATTGCCAAATGCCATATGGTCAGCAAAGTTAAGACTAAATTGGGATTCTACTCATATGTTGCATGAATATTTATCATAACCATGACAAATAAAGTGATAGACTGTTAATAGGAACAATGCAATACGGCAAAGCTGACAGAAGAACAAAAATGTTTAAGAAATCTGTCTGCAATAATAGGCAATAAAAGGCAGATCAAGTGATTCTTGCAATGAGAATCCTATATGTCAAATATCAGAATTCTCACATTCAGTCATTTTATTCCTAAAATACTATGCTTTGGCTGCCTTGTATTTTTTTCTTGTATATGTAATTATCATTATGTATTGAATATTTATATAACTTGCATGATATCTATCTTGTTCTGTATCTTGTTGATGGTTCTTTTGCTAAAAGCTTATCCTCTATGTGCAGGTGATATCCATGGCCAGTTTTCAGATTTACTGAGATTGTTTGAGTATGGTGGCTTCCCCCCAGAAGCAAACTACCTCTTCTTGGGTGATTATGTTGACAGAGGAAAGCAGTCTTTGGAAACAATCTGCCTTTTATTAGCATACAAGATTAAGTACCCAGAGAATTTTTTCCTCCTTCGTGGCAACCACGAGTGTGCAAGCATCAACAGAATTTATGGCTTTTATGATGAATGTAAGTACCTAGTGTAATCTTACCTTTCTAGGGTAAGAGGTCTTTACCCTTAACAAGGCATGCAAGCCTTTTTCAGAGTATAGCAGGCAAGAACAAAGTACATTGACTTTTATGCTGAGAATGAATAGGAGTTAATGTCTTGACTATATGATATAGGAAAGAAAGCAAGTGATGGTACTAAGAATATGGTAAAAATAATACCAATTATGCATGGCATGAAGAATTTTTACGAAATAAGATGGGTTTGAATCAGAGTTGCAAAGAAGAAGATTCCTTGTTTTTTTTCAGTGTAAGATTAATGCCTCCAGATGCATTCTACTTGGAATGTAAAATGATAAAAACTTCTATTGAGATAACTTAATCAGATTCCTAATTAAAGAAAATTCTTTTTGCCAAGACGTTTAGTGTTTGGTTTTGTATTTATCTATCTTTGCAAAGAATTGAGTCATTGGTTTAATTGACTGTATTATGGTGAAACATCCAGTAAAACTAACATTATTTTCAAGGTAAGAGACGTTTCAGTGTGAAGTTGTGGAAAACATTCACAGATTGCTTTAATTGTTTGCCAATCGCTGCGATTGTTGATGAGAAGATTCTTTGTATGCATGGAGGTTTGTTTCTTTTAGCAAGTTTTTATGCTGTGTTATATTTGCATATCTATATGCTCAATCATTCTAACTTCAACACCCTTCCTTGCAATTTTAGACCCTTTGTCAGTTACCAACTTTGTAAGCACAAAATTGAACAACTGCTTTTCCCTTTTTTCTTGATAGTAGCTTCTCCAAACCTTTATGGCAGTAGTTTTAGAGTACAATTTCAATGTGCACTTGTCTAAGATAATCGTGATTAGCAGAACAAAATAACCAAGGTTGCATGTCAGATTATTCTGTCATGATAGCTAGATATCTGGCTACTAGAATGTAGTAAAAATTACTGTGTAAATCATTGTCTGTATAGGTTTATCTCCTGATCTCCAATCCATGGAACAAATAAGAAGGATAATGAGGCCAACAGATGTCCCAGACACAGGTAATAATATATATTTAAACAATATTTTATCCTGAATGCTCCTTTCTTATACGATATTTTCTTGATATCAAAGTTTATGATCGGCTTTTTACAATTTATGCAAACTATTTAGGTAAAAAAGCTCACTGGCCAACTTAAGAATTAAATGATTGCAAACTAACCAACCAACTAACTAACCAACCAACTATCTAGCTATTTTACTAACTAATTTATTTACTGACTAACTAATGAGCTGAAAAACTCACTAGCAAACTATCTAACTACCTTACTAATTAACTAACTAACTAACTAACTAACTAACTAACTAACTAACTAGCTAACTAACTAGCTAACTAACTAGCTAACTAACTAGCTAACTAACTAACTAACTAACTAGCTAACCAACTGACTCAATAACTAACCAACTATCTTACTGACTAATTAATTTACTAACCTAAGTAACTAACTATCTAACTAACTATCTAACTAACTATCTAACTAACTAACTAACTAAATAACGAATTAACTAACTAACTAACTAACTAACTAACGAAGAAAGATAAACACATATTGCCAAAAATTTCATATGAATGATGATTGTCACCGACCCTTTTTATCGTATTATCTTATTGACATAACTTTATAAGGGTTCCTAAAGAAACATTCTTACTGTCAATTGCTTTAAGTGTTTGGTGTTGTCTTGATCTATCTTAAAAACGGTTTTGTCTCCCCAAGGTTTGTTATGTGATTTACTGTGGTCAGACCCAGACAAAGACATACAAGGGTGGGGAGAAAACGACCGTGGTGTCTCCTTTACTTTTGGAACTGATATAGTTGGAAAGTTTTTGAACAAACACGATTTAGATCTGATATGCCGAGCCCACCAGGTAATTATCACGTACTTATTGGTTTGCATTAAAGTCAAAGCAGAGTTAGCTTATAAGTCCCACCTTATTTTAGAGATGTTTATCAGTGAGAGCCAGTTTTTTTAATCAGTTCTTAGCATTTAAGTTGGCTTTTCTCTCCGCGTTTTTACTGTAACTGGATATAATATTCAGTAAAAGTAAACATGGCAATAAATATTTATAGTGGTGAATTGCTACCTTACGAAAACTGCCATAATTAGATCATGTTTGCAAACAAATCACTTCTTTTCCGTACAATCTTGGAAAGACTGGTTCATGGTTTGATCATTATTTTCATGGGCCGGTTTTCATATAGCTTCGATTGTCAGGTGCTAAAGGCTTGAGTGCAATAATCCAAGCTCGTATGGAATTTCTCGATGTGTAATCACAAGGACAATTGTTAATTTAAGGTTAACTCTTTTTGATTCAAAGGTTGTTGAAGATGGCTACGAATTTTTTGCCAAGAGGCAGCTCGTAACTCTCTTTTCTGCCCCAAACTATTGCGGCGAATTTGACAATGCGGGTGGCATGATGAGTGTAGATGAAACCCTCATGTGTTCATTCCAGGTATGTAAAAGAAATTCTTCGAAAGCCTTTTATTTAAAAGCAAAAGCAATTAGGCAATTTTTGATTTCTAGAGGAGGGTGCACAGTTCAATTGTAGGCACTACAGCATGAATTCTTAATTAGGAGTTTTTTTTTGAACGGAAGTTTAGGATGCAGCTAGAGATATCTGGACACAAGACATATGTCACAAGAACGTAACGCAAGTTTTTTCCAGTACAGTTCATTTTAGCATTAAAGAAACATGATCTAAAGCTATCCAAAAGTGTATGAAGCCTGTTGTCAGTTGGCTTGCTTTGGACCCTGAGATACGGATTTGTTATATATCAAGCTACTGTTAGTATGAACTTGTTCAATTGATAAGGGTTAAGGCTAAGGAAACCTGTGTTGTTGATTGTTAATTGTTAAATTCTACAGAAAAAATGCTTTGTGATTTCCCATAGTTTATTCAAATTCACGCATTTTTTGTAGATTTTGAAACCAGCCGAGAAGAAAGCAAAATATCAATATGGTGGACTTAACTCTGGCAGACCAATTACACCACCACGTAATCAACAGCCGAACAAGAAAGGACGAAAATAGTGTTTTTTCCATGTCTTTACTTTCCTTTTTTTTAAAGTTATGATGTTTTAGATAACGTATTTTGCACTCTAGGCAAGCACAATGTTCTTGCCGTTTCAGTGTATGTATATTGTAGGACTGTGTGGTCTTATGCGGTGCAGTATTATGAACATTATTTTGCGCTTAATTAATACAACTTGACAAGTTACAACTTGGTTGTAGAGATATCTGCTACGGATCAGGAGGTGTGCTCCTTTAACAGCACGGATGCAAAATAAGGATATGGTATTGACCACTTATAACCCAAAAAGCGTGAAAAGGTTTAAAAATGTTAGCATTTAAAACACATGGCAAACGTTAACATGTCTTTATATATTTGTATTGGCATACGATGTTTTTCTGCTTTGATCATTTATTGATATGAAAACTATCAGCCTTAATGCTTTTATTAATACCCAATACGACCAATCACAACTGTTATGAGTATGCTTTTTAGCAATATTGTCAAGTATTCTTTAACATATGACTGTTAGACGAATGGGTGTTATTTAAGGTAGCATCATAACGTGATTAGTATATGCTTATAAGGCGATCAATGAAGTGATATGAGGATCCCATGCTATTATCCTATGCATAATTGAGTGTTATGATTTTATTAAGTAGAGTGTACTGTCACCTGTATTCTTGTCAGTTTGCTTTGAAATTTCGATCCCTGCATGTTCTAAATACATCTTATAGCGTAGGGAAGGTCCCAGTCAAACTCGAATATTATGATTGAAATAATCCTGGTACTAATCCTCATCAGAAAGCTCCCAATACCTGCAAAGACGTTTATGTGACTATTTGACTAAGATTAATTCATCTAGTATTGCCGTCCATTGATAGATGTTATTGCATTAATCAGGCAGTTTGCTGTTATCACTATTATTTACATAATTACGACATGCAGAGTTGAACGCGCTTTTATTATTTCTCTTATATAATTCGTGTTTAATCTTCGATAAATCTCTGTAAAGATTCTCTGTTATATATTATTATACATAATTTGTTTCTCTCCAGTGTAGATCTGCTGGTATTGGCTGTTAACGTATATGCATGTACCTTTGCCATAACAAATGTAAAGGTAGCAAGTTACGGTTTATAGTCTGTTGTAAGCCAGAGCCTATTCTACTGACTTTACACATTGCCCCGTTCGCTTTACATAGTCACATTTAGCAATGTGCGTCCACAGACGGCGATCATAACTATGGACTTCATCCCCTTTTATGCTTCTTGGTGTAGAGAGGCACAATGTCGTGGTAAAACCTTGCCCAATTGTACTATCCTCATTTATGGAAAGGACGAGGTTTGAACCGGCGACGGTACGATACGACAGTATCTCACAAATGGTAGGTGTATATACTTGGTTATCTGGTTGTTTGCAACTTTTGGAAATTGCAACTTTACCGCCCCTTCAGATCTTTCCTCGCTTACCAAAGTTCGTAAAAAGTTTCTGATTTAATGTATGTCAAAGCTTGAGTGAAGTGACATTCTACAGGAATGCATTTCTGAATGATATAACCCCCGATTGAAGTTGGATTATGTCCCATTCATGTTGCGTAAACATTTGATACAACCCTACACAAGACCGTTAACAGGAAGGATGCAGCACCGCAAGGCAAACACAGAAAAAAAGACAAAGTTTGAAATTTTTATTGTCTGCTATTTATAAAGTTTGACCTGTTATCAAGTCTGTTTTCTCATGTTTATGTTCATTCGTCATTCATTATTTATTGACCAGGCAATCTAGTCAATGCTTGCAATTGTTTGGTCTTGTGAAAAACAGCTGTTGTATTAAATTATGCAATTTTGAATATAGCTTTGATTTATTAAAAGCAGCCTGGACCCTAACCTGCGTCACAGAACAAACATTTCCGTATATCGAATGTTGAACGTGCTAATTTTTTTTTCTTTAACTCATTACTTTTTTGATACAAAATATTCCTTCGGATTACATTGCAGCGAAAAAATTAATTGATTTATGTTCTTCCAAGGAGTCGTGCTCAGGTTACGGTGTTTTTACCCTCGCTCAGAAGATACTTTTTAAATTTCTTTTAAATCAATCAAGCGAGGATATTTCTCTTGAGTCTATCAGAATATCATTCCTGGTCTTCAGGCCAGAGTGATGGAAGCCCCCTTTTTGCGTACCATTGCGTAACATTGAATCACCAAATGCATCATAAACAAACGGCAAGGCTTGGAAACACAGCGTGTTGTGCCATGACCTGTTTTGGCACTCACAAAAAAATTATTTTCAACCCCCTCCCCGTGACACCTTCAATTCGAAAAGCTGCACATGTATATTTTTGAGAGGGAAAATTAATGCAATTTTCTTGTTTTTTTTCCATTGGTATCCACCAATCATGCAACGATTGTAGCTTGAATATTCATTTCGATCCTGCATATGCTAATTAATATGTTAATAATTAATAATTAAAATGGTCACATGAATCCACCATACATTACCGTGGCAAGCTCCCCAAGCGGCATTATGAATTCTTCTAACCAGGCAACCAAATAACCGGGGCGATGTAATGAGAATTTTAAATCACGCTAAGCTGATTAAGGAATTAACTCGGAGTTTTTCTCATCCAACGCTTAACGTCATGGGCATCGCTAGGGTTGTTGCTAAAGGGTGGTACACTCCCTCTCATTTTATGCCTGTCGGCACAACTAAGGTTTCGTCGGCAAATGGTCAAATTTGGATTGCCTTGCTTTTGTTTCGGCGTATTTTCAAAAATCGCTTGATTTAGAGTTGTCACACCCCACACACCCTGTAACAGCTGGTCTCAAAATTGGCGATACTTGAATGTAGATCTTAAGTGGTCCCAAGGCTCATCCTATTTTTTACTTCAGGGCAAGACAATCTTTTTTATACATGATAACATATGCAACATCACACCAATAACACCCCACCACACCCCACCAAACCACAACACAACAACACGGCACACCTAAAGATACCACTTCACACTTTCTCTCACATTACACTTGCAGATGAATAGGAATGTTTGCTGAGACTTTTTTATTGGTACTAACTGATAAGCCTTTTTCAGTTATGATCGGGGCACATACAAGTTGCTGTGATAAACTTCTTCACAACTGCTGTTCAATCTTAACCCCCTTTTATTCTAATCATGAGAAATTGGGGCATCGTGCGCTAACGTCATATGGCACCAGTCCTCAATTGTCAGCATTCATTATTGATTGTTTCATTGCAGGTATCCTATTCCATCCTGTGAAGATTTGGTTTACCATTAACATCATTTGTTTTGTCAATAAAACGTCAGGAAGCGCAATTGCTAGAAATTTTGCAACTCAATCATGTAATTTTTCAGTATCTGCAAATCATGTTCTAACCATGAAGTTCAATCTACAATTAAGGAGGTGAAAATTTCTTGTTCATTCATACTTTTTCTACATTATACCTGTTTGTAATTTGCAAAATATTAGCAAAATATGTTCAAAAGCTTTATTGCATTCTGCTAGTCTATTCTCTATTGTCAAGAAACTTTTTAAACGCTCCATGATTTGAGATGTATATATAAAGGAATTGAAGACATGTCCAAAGTCGCATTATGTTGAAGAAGATTGCAAGCTTGCACAGAACATGACTGTAAATCGACTCTATTTTTCAAGGCAAATTTGCAGGCAAAAATGGTTAATTCCCAAAATATTCACAATAGTATTACTATTGTTAGTAAAGCAAAGTCAAAACGAGGACACGAAAAAACAATATCATTTCGACATATTTTGAGGACATAATGTTGAGCAAAACTAATGCTTTTTGATGTGCTTATTCTATTGCATTGTTGTGCATTTCTAAAGTTTCGCAGTACGTTGAAGTTTTGTGATAACAGAAGAAGCATTGTATTCCACTTACTCCAGTTTTTGTTTTGGAGAGTGTAACAAAGAAAGATTTGAACTAAGTGTCACTGAGTATCTCGAAGAATAGCAATAATGAAGAACAGGTTTGCCCTGTATCGTTCATTTTCGCGATCTGTAAAAATGGGAAGCGGTTGCTACTTGCTAAGCGATAAGATATAATAAGATTTTAGTTATTTCATTTTTTCACAGAGTGGCGCAGCATATCGGGGGGGGGGGGGGGGGTTTACAGAAAGTCAAACGAGATCAGAAAACCTGCTTCATTGATACAGAGGATCGCAACACTATTTTCTTTGACACTATGAGGGAAAAGTCGAATGTAGATAATCCTATCGCCAACATATTATCGTCTTCGATCCTTTTTGTCTAATAGTTTGTGTGTCATTTGAGTTCTTTCCACGCATCCATCAGTTTTAAACCTCTTCTTGCACTTGTTAACAGCTCAAAATAAACTTTACACTTTTTTTCTAGTAGCATCAAAATTATTATTCCTAATCTTAACTCTTATTCCGAATTAACTGCATTGAAAGAGACTTGTTTTACTTGGAAAGTGATGCTTTGAGACTATGTCTAAGATTTACTCGAAGTATTTCTAGCTTGGTCTGTAACAAAAACTTTTGTAAAATGTGATGAGTAGTTGTAATTTTTGAACGCCTATCAACAATAATAAATACTTCATCATCAAGATTCGTGTTCAAAAAGCAACTAAAAAGATGTTTTCTAAATTTAATGTATTTCCAAAAAAAGGTTTCATTTAAGACTTAAAGTGATTCAACACTTGTTATGTTTCAGCTTTCTTGTACTGCTGAGGATCCTATCAGTTGGTTTTGCAACAATTTTACGACTTCCTTGCATGAAATATGCTGATTTTGATGTATTTCACATGGATAAAGCTCTAATAGGGCATTTGATACGAAGTGAAAATGGCTTAAACGATGCTCAATGTATGGCTAAGTGTATTGAACATGCGAAATGTCGATCATACAATATTCAGAGAGATAAACAAGTATGTGAGTTGAACGCAAAGGCATTTGGTGATGTTAATACCCAACTCACAGATAAACCTGGCTGGGTATACAAATCAACAGATTACAAAAATAAATTTGTAAGCATAGATTTACTGTTTTGATAACATAAATACCGATTGGATATTATATTGATGTCGGCGGGATATACAACAGATAGTTTAGGTTAGTTAAAATAGTAATGAAAAAAGTATTGAAGATACAAGCAAGAACGAGCCAGATACGCCGGCAAATTTACGCATTTGACAATTGTGATCAGTAGCGGACACTTGGGCAAATATTTAGGGGGCAAGCCTATTGTTTTGGTAGGATGACATCACATATATCCATTGTTTTAGAACAAAAGACTATTGTCTTTCAAAATATTTGGGGGGGGGCCATTGCCCCCCTCACCCCCAAATAGTTGTTATAATACTTGAACAATGCAATCAAAACTGATAAAAGTTTAATTGATTCCTCCACTCTTATGTTATGAACACCAAGTACTTCTCTCTAGATAGGGGGCAGACATGGGGCACATATGAGTAGTGACTAGCTCTTGGCAGCGGCGATAAATCCAATAAAAACAAATTCCAAGCGATTGCCCTCCGATTTGATTTCATGGTGATAAATCGTTTTTTCGGGTTTCCTAGATTGGTTTAGAAAGGTCTGTTCACGAGGTCTCCTATTTAATTATATTAATTATATTCACTTGCATTTTTTCAAAGAGAAATTGAAAATAGGGAGCTTTTCTGGTCTGAGAAAAACAGAGAGAGGGGCCTGGGCAGTAATGGTCACACATCTGATAGAAAGTTTTTCCATGCTATTGTACTTACTCTTCATGTATTAATATGGCTAATTAGCTGTTAGTAACTGAATTGGATGGATATAAAAATTTGCCTGCCTGAGATACTTATCTTAATGCTCTTAAATCGTATAATGTGATATCAATTCAGGTTGGTCCAACCTGTAAAGCACTCAAGCCATGTCATCCTGATGTCCTTTGTAAAGACAAGTGTACTGCACCATACTACGAATGCGTTTATTGCGATCAAAACCATAATGGACTGCACTGTGATAAACCTATTGGTATGTTAGTAAATATATCTTTTCACCACACACCCGGGACCAAATGTTCTGTTTTTCTCTGGTTTATGATAGTCATGCAAAAATGTCGTCGTCCAAATATTATTTGCTTTGAGCTCCAAGAAAAATATACGTTTGATTTACTCTCTTTTGTTGACCCGAACAATATATGGCGTTAGCCTCAACTCGTCAGAACACTGCTCAATAATTGATAGCATCACATCTTTATGAAATACAGCGCATTTGATGATCACATTTTTTAGCCCGCGCAAAGGGTAAGTAGGCTACAGACGCTTTTGATAATGATATTTACTATCCCCTGGCACCTTGTAGCAGGTACTGTGCAGGCGTTTCATTGAATCACTAAGTGAAGGGTTTGCTTTTATTTTAGCTCGAAATGACTGTGAAAAGAATCCATGCAAACAGGGTACTTGTATTGACAAAAGTGTGGGCTATGAATGTCGTTGTGATGAAGGTTATACTGGCAAACTTTGTGAAACAGGTATAGAATATATAAAGCATTCATTTTATCACGCTAGGGCCCACATAGCCTAGAAGGGAATTAGTCCTCCAATAGTTGTTTGCTTATTTGAAATAGATCTGTTGAAGCATAAGCTTTATGACTGTTTTTTCAACCAGAGGGCCCTAAAGATAAATAAGGGATTGTTAATTAGAGTTTTGTAGGAGACACCTAAGGTGATTGTAAGGTAAAGAAAGTAATATATTTGCGGCGATTCTAGGCAAGATAGGGGGAGATGCAAAGTCCGAGGCTTCTTGTAGGGTTTGCTATCAACATACAGAGCCTTGCCATGTCTAGAACTACCAAAGTATTGTCATCGTCATCATCAGCTGCAATCAAGATTTTGACAATATCCTAAACATTTTCAGTACTACAGGAAGCTCTTTAAAGAAGGCCATCTGTTAACTGTGGAGTCTCAACAGAACCTTGGAAAAGGAAGATAATTACAATTCTCACATGAAATTTTCTCCGTTTTTAATCTCGCTTATTACTTGATATTTGTATCTTGTTTGAGCATTAGTATTTTTTGCATTCTTTTCAAGACATCGATGAATGTTACAGTCTTCCTTGTTTTAACGGAGGCACATGCACCAACCTCATCAATGCTTTTCAGTGTGCATGTGTTCCTGGATACACAGGAATTCATTGTGAAGCAGGTACAGATGTAGAAATTTTGTAGAATAATTCTTGTTACATTGCGTATGATCAGTGACCCATTTACCATTGGGCCAAACCCACCACCTTTTTGAATGACAGTTTAGAAATGCCGGTTCGCTATACATTCGCCATAATGTAGGATATTAGTCAATATTATATGATGCGTGGTATTTCCTTCTAAACTATTGCACCGTGAATCATTTTCATCTTTTTACACATAAAAGTGTCTTATCCTTTTTCCGAATTCATTGTGTTTACCTTGCATGTCAGTGGTCATAAGAACCAGGTGGGTCATAATTTATATGGAATAGAGACAGATAAGGTGCCAGGGAAAAAACAGCGTAACTCACCACTATAGAATATCTTGATGCTAAAAGCAACATAGCAAGCCAGTACAAGAATGCGTTCTTTATGGATTACTTAGATATTTGCTACTTGATGCTATACATTCGCTATCGTGGGATCATTTTATTGACAATTGTAGAAATCAACGAATGTTCCAGTTCACCCTGTCAAAATGGTGCAACATGCATCGATAGATTTAATGGATACAGCTGCACCTGTGAAGCAGGATATACTGGAATCCATTGTGAGATAGGTAGCTATCAAAGCAGAATGTTTTAATTTTCAATTATTAGCCAGATACCATAGAATAAAAAAATTTCAATATTTTAGCCATATCTTTTCATCTCGCGAATAGGTTTGGCCTAATAAAGTTTGACTTGATTGTTTTACTTTCTTGCGTTTAAAAGAAACAATTATTGCCACGATATCCCTTTTGAATGTAACGTGAACCTTCAAAAGGGCAAATTTTAAAAATGGTCGGTTTTACCCATTACCATTCTTAAAGCTAGAATAAATCTCTGTTTACCTTTTTTTAATTAAAGTGACGTGTGTAATAGAGAATCAAACATCAGAAAGTAATCTTCCATTTCTGAAATGAAATGAAAATGAAAGGAAAATGAAATGAAAATGAAATGAAAATGGAATGAAAATGAAATGAAAATGAAATGAAAATGAAATGAAAATGAAATGAAAATGAAATGAAAATGAAATGAAAATGAAATGAAAATGAAATGAAAATGAAATGAAAATGAAATGAAAATGAAATGAAAATGAAATGAAAATGAAATGAAAATGAAATGAAAATGAAATGAAAATGAAATGAAAATGAAATGAAAATGAAATGAAAATGAAATGAAAATGAAATGAAAATGAAATGAAAATGAAATGAAAATGAAATGAAAATGAAATGAAAATGAAATGAAAATGAAATGAAAATGAAATGAAAATGAAATGAAAATGAAATGAAAATGAAATGAAAATGAAATGAAAATGAAATGAAAATGAAATGAAAATGAAATGAAAATGAAATGAAAATGAAATGAAAATGAAATGAAAATGAAATGAAAATGAAATGAAAATGAAATGAAAATGAAATGAAAATGAAATGAAAATGAAATGAAAATGAAATGAAAATGAAATGAAAATGAAATGAAAATGAAATGAAAATGAAATGAAAATGAAATGAAAATGAAATGAAAATGAAATGAAAATGAAATGAAAATGAAATGAAAATGAATGAAAATGAAATGAAAATGAAATGAAAATGAAATGAAAATGAAATGAAAATGAAATGAAAATGAAATGAAAATGAAATGAAAATGAAATGAAAATGAAATGAAAATGAAATGAAAATGAAATATAAAATGAAATGAAAATGAAATGAAAATGAAATGAAAATAAAATGAAAATGAATGAAAATGAAATGAAAATGAATGAATAAAGTTATAATAGAATTCAAGGTACCAATATCAAATACCTATGATATGGATTAATATGTCCTTTTAATTCATATTCTGTGCTGATGTTTGGATTTCTCGCAGATATAAACGAGTGTGCAAGTTCGCCTTGTCAGAATGGTGGACAATGTAATGACCTTGTTAACAAATTCCAATGCCAATGTGCAGCAGGATACACAGGAGTTGTCTGCAATGAAGGTTTTTGAAAAATATTGTACTTCTAGTTTTTTATCTACAATCTTCAACATGTATTCGTTCGGTCGGCACAGACAGAGCTAGTTTAACTTCGAAACTGCCAAAATTGGCTCCCCCTTTAAAACTTCTAGCTACGTCCCTGACTCACACTACCAAAAATTAGGGCATAGCTGGTCTCCAGAGTATCAATGCTATTCTCATTTCAAAACATTAAACAAATGACACTCAGCGATGCCGATAGAGGGGGGCAAAGGGATGGCAAGGAGGGTAGCAAAGGGGCAGCCGCTCAATTGCATAAATACTTTTCAACAACCAATCAGAAAAAAGCACAAATCATCTTGGAATGGGCAATTAGACCGTCAGTGAAGGAGATGAATTTTTTTCCAAAAATAATTGTGCCTTTGAAAAATTTCATAAATTTTAGATTAGTTGATTTTGCCAACTCATGTGTCTGTGGGTATTGAAAGCTGTCTGCCATCACTATACTTTGATAAGAAACAAGTATTGTTAAATTTTGCAGGATGTGGTCTTTTTTAAAGTGCCCCTCAAAGAATGTCTGTCCCCACTGTACCCCTCATCCCTCATGACACTGTATGTTATGCTTGATGCAATTTCTCTAATCACAAATTCCTTTATAAAACTATAGAAATCAATGAATGTTCCAGCTCACCTTGTCAAAATGGGGCAGCGTGCGTCGATAAACTCAACGGTTACAACTGCAACTGTGTAGCAGGATATTCTGGAACCCACTGCGAGATAGGTTGCTTTTCTTTAAGAATTCTTATGTTTTCAATTTCAGCCAGAGAAGCTATTAAAAAATGCTTACCTATTTGCACAAAAGAAAACTACAGTCAAAATCAGTTAGCAGACTGTGCAAAACAATCTTTCTCTAAGGCAACATACATACTTCCAACTAATATTTTTTTCATGGCGTTCATGTACCTATTTAAACGCAGCAACATGATGATTTTTGTATTCCTTTAAAGTTCTTGGCTGCCTTATATACTTATTGATCTTATTCTCCTCCTTACAAGTTGTGCATGACACCCGCTTTCAGGCACGCCGGAACCGGGGGGCTGGGGGGGGGGGGCTGTAGCTCCCGCACTTTTTGCCGCTATGTTATGTTGAAGTCATATGTTAATCGCACTTCATAAAGATCAATGTAACCTATGCCTATTGCACTTGTGTCCTTTTTTCAATTACCCCCATAACAAAGCTTGGGCATGTCTTGACTTTTTTATCAACTTCTAAGGAGCACCAGCATGAGCTTGAGTGACCACGCCCAAATAGGACCACACCCAATCTGGGCCGCCCCCTCACTCAAAAATACGCTCCGGCGTCCTAGGCTTTTAGCCCATTCTAGATTATTCTTAGGCGTTTGTTGTTGAATTTTCATGAAGTTGCTCTACAAGCCACCTTATATCCAGGCAGTGTCTGTGATTGATACGGTCCTACGCTGAAGGGACTCTACCTCCGAGTTAACTAAATTTTCCCACATAACAATTGTATTTCATACCTTGCATGTTTAGCTAAGAATCTCAAACGATTCCTCTTAGCTTTGCACTAAAGCATTGACAGCTGCAGACATAGCCTCGCACATTTACTAGAAATTACTTTGTTTGTAGATATAAACGAGTGTGCAAGTTCACCTTGCCAAAATGGTGGACATTGCCAAGATCTCGTAAACAAATTCAAATGCCAATGTGCCGCAGGATACACAGGAAATGTTTGCAATCAAGGTTTTGAACATTTATGTTTTTCTAGTCGTTTATCATGTACTTGCATTTAATCCTGGTTACCTTCTGGGCTTTATATTTCATATATGCCTTAGTATGAGTTTAAAAGTACCTTTTCATCGTCTGGGGGAAAGACCTTTTGATACATTGCTGGGGCTACAAAGAGCCTTTGTTATCTCTGGGCAATAAATGATTTCATGGGCACTAAATATCATTAAAGCTAGTCTGTAGCTTGCATAGACGTGGTCTTCTCTAGAATAATATGGGTAACTCTCTTGTTAAAACCCACGTTGGTTTAGAGAGACCTGGCTTTGGAGCAAGCTAAGGAGTTTGTTGCTAAAATCTTTATGAGCTTTCCCTTTTTCTTGTGGATTCTAGCGCCAGGGGTGGCACATGAAGGGGACAGGGTACTGTAGCCCTCCCGTCGGGCAAATCGTGGCGCCACCCCTGTCTATCACTGTAAAAATTTTTACGCTTTTATAAGCATCCTTTATATTCCCATAATATCTACCATATCAATTTATAGATATTAACGAATGTGCCAGTTCACCCTGCCTTAATGGTGGCAGATGTGAAAACAAAGTGAACCATTATGTTTGCATCTGTCTAATAGGGACAGCTGGTACTCGCTGTGAGACAGGTAAAATTTGTAATTTCATTAGACCTCCATATTCTCAAACTTAAATGAAAAAGAAGAAGCAGAAAATTTCTGAGCAGTTTGTATTCGAATGTAAATTGATATCTTCCTGTTAGATTAATGCCTACCCTTGTTAATGCAATGAAAGGATTTCGTAACTTCTTCGAAATATTGAAGTACTTGATATTTTTCAAATACGTTTTTAGATATAGGGCCTATCGAAAATAAGCATTGATAAAATATCTCAAAACAATGAAAAATTAATAATTATAGACAAAATAAAGGTTGATAATGAATGATGCATGAATGATAGAGATCTATTACAATAATGAAAAAGATTTAAACAGGAATAGAATTCTTTGTGCTGATCATTTATATAGTTGTTAAACCTTTTGTTCCTTCGTAAAGCCTTAAACAAGACAAAAAGAAGATATTTTGTAAAAGAAGCTTAAGTCAGGGACATATATTAGGGGGTCCAGAGGTATCACACCCCAAAGTATTTTATGAGTCTCTCAAAAAATATCTTTTAATGTCTTTTTAAAATGTCAAATATAAATATAAAATAGGTTTATAAGCCCGCAAAAGCCTCACCATTTAAAAAAAAGTAAAGAACAGAGCAATATCTAAAAGTCGGTCCAAAATAAATTAGTCAAAAAGTTCACTTACTTGCTACTTTAATTTGTTACCCAGTCCATCTGAAATAAATAATGAATAAAAGATATAATGAAGGTCGGTCCAGCTAGCATACACACTCCAACCAAAAACATGGATGTGCGTCCTTGGCTTTGGTTTTTTTGCAGGGATGATATGCAAGGGTTTTGCAAATGGTTCTAAAGTAGGCTCTTGTATAACTAAGATGGACAATGTATGGCTTTGCTAGTATTAATCAGATGCAAATGTTGAGGAAAATAAGTATTGTGGCGTTTTCAATGAACCCTGATGCAATCTGCCTCTTTTGTTTTTTTCTAGATACTGTCAACCAATGTCTAAGTTCTCCGTGTCCAGCTACTGATTTCTGTTTGGACCTATCATTCGCCTATAAATGCTGTCCAAAGCTGTGCTCTAACTGCAACACAGGTAATCTTTCTTATCTCTTTGTGTCTTCTGATTGATCTTTTAACTGTCATCACATCCATCTTCGAAAATAAAGAACAAAGTTCATATTCATTTGAAATAGAAAACCCCCAACCAAATTCTATATTCTAATAGCAATGGATAATTTGGGTTCTATATCTGAATTCAGATATCATTAGTACTGCACTGTCTGCATGCAATCTTAGCTGCAAAATAAACCGGGTTCGATTGGTACCAAGAGAGAACCACCATTAAATCATAAAACAACCAAGGGGGACATAATTCGACTGTGTTGGATAAATGGGGAGATGGTTAACCAGTTAGATTTATCAAGAGGATTTAGCTTAATCAAAGGGCAATAGGTTATGGCAGCTGGTTACTTCCGTAATTCCACTAAATTGATGTAAGTAATTACAGCAAAATATTGATAAGCAGGGGGGATCTGAATAACAGGAGTGAAAAGATATCCACAGACCTATTAATCAAAGTATCCTAAAAAAAGTTGGAAGATACGTATCAGAGAGCTAAAGAGGACAGATTGTTTCGGAGATCAGGGAAAGTTAAGGCACGTATATTAAGGACTGTATTGATTAAAGAAAATATAAAACTGCTTCCAAAATATAAGGTTTCACATTTTATTTCTGATTAAGAGGGCTGCGTTGAAGACTGTAACTTTAGGAACGTGTTTTATTTTATATTCTGTGACCAGACATTATTTTTCTCCTTAAGCTAAAAATATCCGGAGAGACTAGATCTGCTTGGTGTGAAAATAACGTTGTCACTTTTTAATTAAGGAAATCGAGAGCACCTCGAGAGCATTGAACTTTATCGCTTATTAACAAGAGTTGGATACAAGAGTTTGAAAAATAGCTCTTGACTTTTAAAAATAGTTCAGTACTATTTGCACTATCGTTTTTTTGATGTGTCTATATTTTTATGTCAAAAATGCTAAACCAAAAGATATATACTTTCAAATCTATTTAACAGGTTATATTGGATGCTACATAGATGCAGGTGACAGAGCAATGCCAGATGTTCATACAAGAGTCGATAGAAATTTAGGGTGCTCAATTCAACAGTGCATTACCAAGTGTCGTGCAAAAAACCACCAGTATGCTGGTCTGCAATACTTTGACCATTGCTTCTGCAGTAATTCATATGACAAACATGGACCAGGAACTGAGGCTTCATGCAATACTCCGTGTCATGATGGAACAAGCAGGATGTGTGGTGGTGGCTGGCGGAACTCTGTGTATAGAACTGGTAAATAGCTTTCGACCATTAGTTATCAAATTTGCATTTCTTTTTGCAGTTTGAGGACGGGAACTTTTAGGTAGGAATTTTAAAAGAAGACTCAATTGGAAATTAAGCATAGAATATAAAAAGATGATCTATGATGTTTTACCGATGTTTTGTGTTTCTGACCTAAGTTCCAATGTGGTTCAAAATTTCGAACAAATGGATCACAAACTGCCATTTTGTCGAGGCAGGCAACGCATTAGGTAACAGATGAACATGGAGTAATTTCTGTTATATTTGTTTATTTAATGTTAGTTTTTACAATAGTGGATGTTAACTAATTCAGACTAACATAAAGCAATTCCTAGCGTTTGCACACTATTTTCACTTTATTATGGGAATGTGTGTGGTGTGGCTCACCGGAACATCGGAAAATTTTCCCAACCACCCCTTAATATTTCCAGTTTGCCTAGTTTCATTTTTTGCAATTGATCGTACTGACCATGATGGTAAATAGAATTTCCAAAGAAGAGGGTCATTCTACATTTGGCCCTATTTGGAGAATATTTCATGATCCTTTATTTTTATCATGTTGCCCCTGGAATATAGATCCGATGCCAGATTTTGTCAGTAAATCTACTTCCTTTTATTTCCAGGTCTTTGAAAGTAAAAGAACGTTGCCAACTATTGCTTATGACAAAAAGTACTAAAAAACTGAAGTTTGGGTCTGTCATATGCAATGTGATTTACGTCATCCGAGTTTCATTTTAAATGCAAATGGAAACAGCGTTGTGCAAGGTTCTGGCTACACCCATCGTTTTTTGGGGAACGCCCTTTTAAACACAATGCTACTCTTTTAGAAAAGATTGAGAAAGTCAATCTATTTTGCCAATCAACTTTGAAAACATTTTGTGACTAAGAAATGAAACTTATTAAGGGCCTACCCCTACCAAAGGATTTTTGACAAATCTTCATTACAATATTTTCAGGAAAGTGGGGTGGGGGGTAATGCTTTTGTACGGTACGCAGCTGTTCTGGAGAGCAATTCAGATAAACAGATTCAAATGAAAAAATATCCCCAAATCATAACCTTATCTTTCTTTGTATAAAAAAATTGAGAGTAAATGGATAAAAAATTGCAATAAAGTGCATTTCAACGAATTTATGCTCATTGACATATTCTATTATTTTCGAATGTTTAAAACAACTATGAGCCATGAGAACATTTATATATCGGTAAACGTATTGTGAACCAGTTAGCAAATGATGAAAAAGCTGAACCCCCCCCCCCCCCATCCCCATTAAATTAAGAGACAACCGAGAACTCTTTAATCTGATTTATTGGCAAGAAAATAGAATAATGCGAATGCTGCAAAAAGCATTGGAAATAACACGATTCGAACATTTAAAGGAACAATGCAAAAGGACAAAAACAAGACGGTATCTGATATTAAAACTAATTTAATATTGAACACTTAATATACGCGATTTTCACCCCAGTTTACCTAAGAAATATAACAAAAAAATGAAAAGTATCTAATATAGTAGCTATAAGCTTTGTAACGCATGAATAAGATAAATGTTACTTAAATGTTGAGTTCGAGTTCTTCCTGATTCACAAATTCTTCTGCGTTCTATGAATCGACACTTCTTAGTGTAAATAAAAGTTCAAAATTCACTCACTTTCGAGGATTAAATTCACTAAATTAAAAAGAGTTTCAATTACATAACTTTATGACCGGATGCCGAAGTGATTGACGAGCTCAATAAATGAAAAACAAAAATCATCAAAAAAATTAAAGTCCATATGTCCTTCAATCGTTAATCCTTTATCATAAGGGACATTTCTAAACAATAGTCGGGCGCCACCGCAACTGTTTACAAAGCTTTCCATGTTACTATGTAATGTTAGTATTATTATAACCTTTGGAGGTATCTTTAGGTGTAAAGTTATAGGGACGTGGCATTTTTTAAAAAAAATTTAAGCCTCAACTCTGTGTCATTATTTGAAAAATGGGACCCATAACTCTGTGTCACTGACCAAAAAATTGCAGAGTAACAAAATAAAAAGGAAGGTTGTAGTTTGAAGAAGATGGTTGAATTCATCACATTTTTCAACTTCATATATATGATGATTCCATATTTTTCTTGTCTCAAAATGTATACTCATAATTGCGAGTGCCTTCCCATTTTAGTGTAATTTTATAACCATAATTACGCATTTGTTGAAAAATGTACCCCTAAAAAGGTGGCACACACACACACCTTGTGGGAGTCACAGCTTTATTAGAAGCAGAAGGAACAGAACAATGACAAAAACATGTTGATGGTAAATATCACATTAATCTTAAAACATGGTCAACATAAATTTGAATAATGACATGAACTTTAGAATATTTTAGACATACTCAGTGATTGAAATAAACATGCAATAACAAAAATAGACAAATTATAAAGGGACATAATTATAGAGCAAGCATTAAAAGAAAGTTTCAACTCACTCTTGAGTCATCATCATAAGCATTGACTAGAAAAGTGACGAAATAAAAACTGATATAATAATAAATATGGTATTTTTATGAAGTGCAACTTACTATCAACGATTTTACTCGAAATAGCTAAAAAATCTGAGAGTAACTTCAGCTCAATTTCCTATTCTATATACAGAGTTCGCCCAGCTGCCTCCACACTTCATCCCAGACGAATCTTTGCAAGTAGTGCTGCATCCCCCTTCGTCAAGACTACCGTACCTATCATACGTTGTTCCGCACCAACATTGATCATACCATTGCAGACCTGCATATGGATGATTTGCAGCATAACATTTATCGATACATTGTTTCGTCAAACTTACAAGTGATAAATCAAGACCTTTTAAAAAAGGCAAGGCCCTAGTTCCTTCATCTTTATAGCAACCAATGTATTCAGCACCTGGAATGACTAGATAATTGAAAAATATGAGGTTAATCATTAAACAAAAATGAAAAATTAGGTTTAATCATTTTCAGGCACTTCTGTTGCCCAGAAAAAGAGGCCGAATTGGCTTGGAGTTTGCAAAGATCATATTTAATCCACGAGCAGATTAGTTCAGTTTCAGTGAATTTTTTGGAAGTCAATAAAACATACAATTTGAAAGTATATTATTAAAAAGAAAATGACAATATGCATGCAATCATCTTTTTGACATAATTTCTCCAGGCATAAAAGTGAAAATACCAGAACCTTTAAACCAATTAGAGTATGTAAAAGCTAACAAGAGCCAAACCTATTTGGCAGTTGGTTCCAAAGTATCCTGCCACACATTGACATTCATACTTGTTCACAAGGTTACTGCATGTACCACCATTCTGACACGGTGCGCTTAAGCATTTGTCGATGTCTGGATAAATATGTTAAAGAGTGATTTATTAACATAATACTCCGTTCTTTTGATCAAAATGTGGAAAGAGACACACCAACTTCAAGGTTTCTCGATAACATCAACATTCTTTCAATAAAGCTCTTCATCGTAATAGCAACAGTGTTTGCAAGGGCAAAAAAGTAGTGATAGATAAAAAGATTTGTCATTTTAGTTTTGTTTTTGATAGATAAAATGCATATTTAAGTCCATCTATGTTTTCTTCTCACTTTCCAGTGGCTTCATAGCAGACACACCCTTACAATATACAATGAGTCTGTTACAAGCAGAAAAATCTAACATGTAAAATTGGCAGTTATTGAAGTCTACTGGTATTCGGTTGATGTATGCAGAATAAAGCATAAATGACAGCGGAAGAAGAATAAATGAAACCATTAATTGAAGGTTTCTTATTTTGTCAACAAATTTGCAAGTTATTTCCAGGAATATTAGCTTCCTGTTCTTGAAAAACCCATATAATAAACCTCGTAAATACGGTAAATATTAGCACAGTGATTATATCCATAAAGCATGGATTTGTAAAGACTTAGTATCCTCTGAGTTATCTCACAATGCAGTGAATGTCAAACCTTCACAATTCGTTCCAATATATCCTGCTACGCATTGACATTCATACTTGTTCACAAGGTTACTGCATGTACCACCATTCTGACACGGTGCGCTGGAGCATTCGTTGATGTCTGGATAAGATATAATAAATGATCAATAAAAAGACGATGAAAATTGGAAATTGATAAGTTACCTACAAGCTACAAGCTGAAGTACCTTTATTTTGAAATATATAGAAATGGAATGTGTCAGAAAGTGTTTAGAGAATAAGAGAGTGTGACTGTTACGTATGCTTTTTTCAAACACATCTCTTCTGTTAGCCATGCTCCTTCGTCATGCTTAATGATCTAATACGGCCCACCCTTAAAGACTGTTTCTAATTTCAAGTCATTAAAAAATTTGTTAATTAAACATTAAAACAGCATTATTTTTTCGATAATCTTTCTGAAGGAAAACAATGTTAGCACCTTGCAAACCAGGCAAGCATGATTAAAGAAGGACGCTCAAAATTTTCTACTAAGTCTTACACTTCCTTATTAAATCTAAGTCATGCAATCTGAACGAGGTTTGCGCATAAGCAAAATGATGGAGCTTTACTGAAAGTAGTTACCTTGTTCGCATCTAGTACCAGTGTAGCCTGCAACACAGTCACATGTGTAGTGTCCAATGAGGTTGTTGCACTTAGCCGAATTTTGACAAGGTGAACTTTCGCATTCATCGATGTCTAAAAAGTTATTTATTAGAACAACAATGCAAGGTATTTAACTTTGAAGATTCATTTGCTCTAGGAAAGTACCTAATCGCAAATGAATAATTTATGATATGGTGAATGTAATACAGACAGATTTGTCAAAGTAGAGTTTAAATATATGGAGATTTAGAAAAGTGCAAAGTAGCCCTATAAATAATTTTATAAATAAGGCTTTGTGACCACGTTTCCGGATGTTTTGACAAAGAAACTATATCTTTCCGTTTTTACCTCCGGTTGCCGAAAAAGAACTATTATGAAAAACAATTCAAATGTGAAAGTTCATAGTCCACTGTGACAAATTCTACCAGGCCAAAACATGTCATCCTCGAAAACGCTGCAACGCAATGGGTGAACCTATTGCAATCTATATAGCATGAAAATCTGTTGGATACTATACTAGGTTTCACAATGATTCACAAAGTTTTAGAGATACTAATATTTAAAAATTGTTCAACCTATTTAATGACCTTGGTGTGAAGGTTTTTTTTTAAACCTCTGCAAACCTAGGAGCAGATTTATATTTTGTTATAGTTGAAGCCAAACCTTGTTCGCAGTTAGTTCCGGTATAGCCTGCAACACATTGACATTCATATTTGTTCACTAGATCCAAGCATATTGCACCATTGCGGCACGGTGAACCTGAGCATTCGTTGATGTCTAAATGAAATTCAGTAAAAGTTTCATTCACGAGCCTAGCACTGTTTTTCGCAATTGTACAAGTTAAAGCCTATCATAATAACCAACTATTGACTTTGCACCTCACTTAATCATGGGACATAATGATTCTGGGCTTAGATTTTTCTAGAAGATAATGAATTGTCTGTCATCTAAACAGATATGACAGATAACAAGAAGATCTCATTGCCTTGAATGCATTTGTTTCATATAGCGTCCTTCATTAAAGCATACTACACTGTATGCCTTCTTCCTGCACCCAGAACCAGCATGGCCTGCAACACAGCAAACATGTATTGTATTGGGCTATATGCTTAGGCCTATGATTGCTAGCGCAGTGAATAAATCTATAAAGCATGTAAATCTTAACACTTAACATCTTAACATGTTAGGGTCGTAGTATATTTTGATTACTCTCATAATGTAATGAATATTAAACCTTGTTCGCAGTTTGTTCCAATATAACCTGCTACACATTGACATTCGTAATTGTTAAGAAGGTCCTTGCATGTGCCACCATTTTCGCACGGGGAGCTAGAACATTCATTAATGTCTGAAAAGATAAAATATATAGATTACATTACATTGCCTTACCTTACATTACATTACATTACATTACATTACATTACATTACATTACATTACATTACATTACATTACATTACATTACATTACATTACATTACATTACATTACATTACATTACATTACATTACATTACATTAAATCAAATTACATTACATTACATTACATTACATTACATTACATTACATTACATTACATTACATTACATTACATTACATTACATTACCTGTCTCACAATGGATTCCACTGTATCCTGGGATGCAATCACACTGAAAGCGACCAATAAGGTTATTGCAAGTTGCTCCATTGAAGCAAGGAAGGCTGTAACACTCATCGATATCTAGGGACAAAAATATTTTCAGGGGAATTGCAAAAAGTCAAGACAAATGACGTCCAAAACGACCTCTACGATGAAGACGAACCTACATTAGATGCTTTTAAAATTATATGAAGAACTACAATAGTCCTTAGATTAGGGCGCAGCTAGAAAAAGGCAAGAATAATAGCAATTAGCTTTATACATATAATAATAATAATAAGGCATTGGCCACGACCAACCCACTGCGTCGCACAGGTATAATGAAATATTTGTGAAATTCCGATATGGTTTTTACAGTTGTCATCTTGAGAAACCTGTTTTATTCTTGGTGTTGGTTAAGGCTTGTATCAGAGCCAAGCTAAATGCATAATAGCAATTAGGGATTGGCTGACATGGAGATTATATCCTAACAGCAAGACTGCTTCCCAATTGTAGCAATTTTTCATAAATTTCAGAAAAGTTACCACCCTACAAATTGTCGCTAACAAAATTTCAAAAAAGTCCCTAATGAAAATTTTTTCTTATGTTTAGTTCATATGATCTGTTTATAATTGCAACCAACTTTGAGAAAATTTATTCTTTCCACAGATTCATAGTGGTCATAAATACATTATTATCTGGCCGACTGCTGGCAAGAAAGAGAAATTCAAGAAAATAATCTTCAATACAGACTTTGGTCCGCCAATTACCTTAGAAAAAGTCCTGGAAAAGAATTTTGATTGATAGGGTTAAGAATATAATTTACTGAAACAGACGGATTTGAGCATTGAATTCAAGCCATAACATTATTTGCACATCATTCAAAATGTGTTCCCTTCTCTAGCTCAGAGCTCCAAGCATGCACCGCCAAGCCATTGGGCTAGCAGGGGCTATAACACCTCCACTTTTTTCATAGATAGTCCTAAAAGCTATTACGATTATGGCAATTTCAACTGAAATATTTTCTAAACCGAACTGTTGTACATAAACAAGGACGTAAATAAGCAAAGTTTTTTTTGAAAGGGGTATTTCCCGACCTTCTAAGGGGCGTAGTCTAAAAGAATTTACCGAGGATTCCCCTGGACCACCACTGCGGCTCGATCAGGCCCTTCACTTTAAGACCGCTGCGCGGCCCCAGACTCCAAGACGCATATCTGCCAATCAGTGTATTGTATGTAAGCTAATAAACTTCAAGGATTCTTAGTGGATATATATTTATATGTTGTCTCATTCAGCAGCGAATATCCATAGGCCTTGGAAACATTATTCTACTTAGCATACAAACCGACACTAGACAAATGCTTGATTAGCTGCCGTGCTTGGAAAATTGCGAATTTGTTAACTTCTTCCACATTTCAGTAATCTTTCAACAGCAACCACTTACAATTGCAGCCTTGATCAATACTTTAATTTAGTTTTATTCAAAGTCAATGACTTATATTGATAATCCAAGTCTATATTCACATTGATAATAATACCTGTTTCACAGTGCTTTCCAGTATAACCCTGATTGCAATTACATTCGTAGCCAACCAACTTGTCTATACAAGCACCATTCTTGCAAGGATTTTCAGAGCACTCATCTCGTTCTAATGGACAGAAGAGTTTATCGTAGAGATCAGAGTTGGCATGCTGGTTAGAAAGAAAAAATCTACATGGGAAAGACCTACAATGTTATGTACAGAATGTACACTGGGAATCGTTGTAGAATTTGTTCCCAGGTATCTTTGCAATTAAACTACAACCCGTGGCGAAAGACGCTGGAGAACCTATGAAAAGTCATGTTGTAGTGATTTTCTTGCGATTCTGGGCTGCAAATGTTGGTATCTGTCCCTTGATTCAATTAAACAATGTCAGTTGTAAACTTAACTTTTGTTTTGATTTGATTTCTGTTAATTAGTAGCCATGCAACGCATTTTAAGCAAAATTGTTTTGAGGAGGAGAGGGGAAAGCTGCAGATAGAAGAAAAAAGCCCCGGATGGGGGTACTTGACCTGAATTAGTACGGGGATGTGCACTCCTAGAGAAATTTTTTTTTGACCCGACTCTAGAATTTCCTCCTACAAATGGTACCCAGCTTTAGAAGAAATCGGCGAAAAGTATACTCCGAAACGTAAAAAATACCCCTACTCTTGCAAAATTTCCCCTTTCGCAACCGGCTTTAGAAAAAAAGAGGCGAAATCGATACCCGGAAAGGAGTGCACATCCCGTCAGCAAAATATACTAAGTACTCACCCCCCCCCCCTCCGGGAAAAAGGCGTTACTAGTGTTCAACGAATTTTGGCAGGGGTTGTAAAATATGGGAAATGCCACGGTTCACTATTATTACCGCTATGAAGGAGCTAGTCCAAACTCATTTTAAGAAGCAATTAAACATGGAGTACGACTCCTTGGATAAGCAGCAAATAAACCCTTCAGAGTCAAGCTTCTCTTGTTGAATACGAATTTCCGATAGCTACGATTTTAAGCAATATTTATCATGCTAATGGGTTTATTTTTTTTAATTTAACATGAAAATATGCAATATACGTCTTCTATCGAAGGTTGTTATGCAGGATCAGTCCCCTCTGTTTAGGGAATGCTGTTGATATCAACGCTAATTTTTTAGCGACCGTAGCAGGTGTCTTGTAATAAAGAAAGTATCAAGACCTGGAAATTGTCGAGTTCATACTGTGTTTTGTTGACATCAGTATGTGGAAAACATGATAAGAAATCAAATTTCTCCCTATCGAGTGAATGCATACTCTAAAAAGGAGTTTTAATTGTGGCCTATAGAGTGCTATTGTATCACAACTGACTAAGATGGTGCTCGAATTAAATATGACCATTGATGCCTGCAACTTGCCCATATTGGGGGATTTGCGTCACATAGCGTTCATTTAATTGCGGTTTTTCTACGGTGCTTGCAATAACTAGTGATGGAACCAATAAACAACTATTCAATTGAAAATTACTTGAGCAACGCTAAACTGTTAAAAGCAAGATCACGAGTGAATGATGAAATATAAAAGTAAATGCATTTATCGTATTGATGTTTTTGAATATTGCCATAAACATTCAAACTTTGTAATTTACCGTTTATTTCGATACTACCTGCTTTTCTCTGAAGAAGACCCGTATGCTATAATACAGTATAAGTACATTAAAATGTCATCTTCCTTTTGGCTCTGTGCCCTTATCTATTTATTTTACTTTCAGCAAAAAAACTTTTAGATCGGGCGAACGATCTACTACCGGGGCATACTTTTATTCGAGAACAATTTAATACATTAACAACATGTTTCACTGAAATAATTTATAGCAAAATGCATAGCATACCAATAGGTTTAACACAATGAAGTCCATAATGTTTTTCATCACAGCGAACGCATTCATAGAATGGTGCAGTGCATGTATCTTTACAAAGGACATCAGGTTGGCAAGGTTTTAGGGTTTTACATGTTGTACCAACCTGTATCAAGGTAGGAAAAGGTATTAAAAATTCAATTTACAATCACCTGTGGCGTAAATCTTGGTTTTATAGATACGTGTTGCTATAGTCTTGCAACTGGAAGTAACCTTCTTGCTTGGAGAAAAGGGATGTAATCAGTCTTACAGCTAGCGTACTGACTACAAAACACATTTGATCAATCGTGACAGCGTTCTTTATAAAAATTAGATTTCAAAACCTAAATCAAAGAATAAAAAATCCAATGATAAAACCCATTAAAGTCACAAATGATACTATTGATATCTAATGTATGGGTTTCTTATAGATAAACATTCAAAATTTCCATAAAATAAGAATGAAAATAAGAGCTACACACAAGCCACGAAAAATATACAGTGTAAGTATTACCAGTTTATTGTTGTAATCCGTTGATTTGTATACCCAGCCAGGTTTATCTGTGAGTTGGGTATTAACATCACCAAATGCCTTTGCGTTCAATTCACATACTTGCTTATCTCTCTGAATATTGTATGATCGACATTTTGCATGTTCAATACACTTAGCCATACATTGAGCATCGTTTAACCCATTGTCAATTCGTATCAAATGCCCTATTAGAGCTTTATCCATGTGAAATACATCAAAATCAGCATATTTCATGCAAGGAAGTCGTAATATTGTTGCATTCACAACTGATAAAACTCTCAGCAAAACCAAAGATCTGTAATGTGAGCAAATCATTGATCAGTGTTATCTACAAATATTGCATTTGAAGAAACATTGGAAAAACCATATCATATTCCCTGTTTTGATGTCGATCCATGATAATCAAGGTTCTCAGCACATTTTAAGAGCCCATTTTATCACCTTAAAGTCGCTTGGGCGGTAGTCAAATACATAAATGCGTTTTAAATCCAGTCTGGAATAAATTTCAGAAACGAATGTGATCAACTTGTTAGTTGGTTTGAGCTTTTGAATTAGGTTATGGTTGTATGTTAGTAAGTGTTTATTTGTGCAGGCCCGTCGGAACCAGGGGGGCTGGGGGCTTCAGCCCTCAAAAAATTTGCTGATGTTTGTTCCTTAACATTTTTAATTAAAAAGCTGAAAAAGCAGCATTTAAGCTGATAAAGAATTTAGATTATGTTCCTCGCCAATTAGACGCCGAAATATCGTCATTTTCTAATCATTTTACTAGTGCAATTTGTGCCGCGATCCGTTTTCCAGCGATTAAGAGGGCGCATTTCACCCCGCTTCGCTCGCAGCCCCCCAACATAAATTGTGTTGTGACAGGCATGTTATGTGGCTATTTTACAGACATTTATCACCAGAATGTTAAAAAGAGCTTGTATAACATTAAAGATATGCATTTGAACAGAGCAACGTTTAATGAGAGTTTACCGAGCAGGTATTAATCTGATGCAAGTGCAGTATTAAGTTGATGAGAAAAAGTACAGTTCATCGAAGAATGTTCCCAATCTTTTCTCGCTAGACTATTGGCAACAAGCATCGTCAAGCGCTTTGCACCAATAAACAGTATCTCTACGATGTGTTGCAAGACTGTTGGACCCCCACGGCAAAAACAATGTTTTCAACCCCTCGCCCCCAGGGCAGCGTTGATTGGAGATAAACACGCTTGTTATTTTGTATGCACACAGTATAAATTATTTAATGTTGGGCCAACATTTACAGAGGGCGGGAGAGGGGGAAGAGGAAGGTTGGGCCAAATATTCTGAATTTTTCCAAGAGGTCCAACAATTTTGCAGCTGATTGTAGGCCACCTCTTATGTCGCTTCAAAATCTATTTGTCATAAATCACGTGTTGAAATGACCAAAAAGCACATCGCTTCTCTTGCCCGAATTCAGCAAACTCTTTAAATCTGAAACCCCATCGAAAATCTTCAGATTCAGCTTTGGGCTGCTTAATAGCAAATTATGGAGCTAATGCCTGATAGATTAAAACCTTAAGGATTCCCATTATATGGTACCTTGAATTAATCATCATTACATATATGGTTGGCCACTATATGCCTGTATTATTCTTTTTGATTATGGAAAGGTAGAGCCTTACTTAAAAAGTCATCTTTATAAAAAGGTATCGCCCTAATGAATGAAGCCTAGTTTGAAGAACCAGGTTTAAAGCATTTTTGGAGAGGTGAAGAAGTGCACTGCTTTTGAAGAAAGGTAGTTAAAGTAAAGACAGTTGGAGAGGATTGGCTAGTTATCAAAGAAATTGCAATACAATACCTAAAGATTTGGGTAAGCATCTTAGCACTTCTGTTTTGTGTGACGCTTTCCAAGGAAAAAGCTCGCCAGGTGCCAGCTGAGATACCTTCCTGGATCGTGCAAAGTTGAAAATGAGTACCCCGACACGGTATGCTGAGAATGTGTAAATTCAAAATACGAATGATAATATAAAACCAAATAGAAGTACCTGTCAGCATACACCAAATCAATTGCTCTTAAATATTTAAATGTTTACCATCAATTTTGCTCACCAAATCAAAATCGCCGGCAACTGGTATCTGGAAGCTTCCCATGCTCCCTGAGAACTTTTTAGAGGTCATTGTCCAATCTTGTATCCTGTTGTAACGCATATACCCCACAGACATTTCGGACATTACGTCATGTACACGATTTAAACAATTACGTAATGATCTCGATATAAACGCCGTTGCAATGCCTTAGGTAAGAAGAACGCGTGGGACAATTATCTTTTTATTTCATTATTTGGATTTTTCTATTTTAAAGGTTTGATCGTAAAATGTATATAAGTTTTTGTTGTTTTGTTAACTTTAACCTAGCAGTCGAGACGAAGACGAAGCCGTGACGAAAGAGAGCCGAGCTCGATGAAGAACATTGATATAATAGTTTAGGTTAAGAATACGCTGCATTTGATTGATGCTATTTTTTGATATTGATAAAGTTGGTGTCGCTGAAAAAACCGAGTTGTTCCTGTCTGACGTTTGCTAAAACCTGTGTCGAAGTTCAAGGTCGTAAGTTTTCTTTACATTTATTGAATTTACTGACGCTACGAGCTTACGCGTTAGATCACCTTAAAATCAGTGATTTAACAATTCATCATATCAAACAAGGCAAACAGGTTTTGATTTAAGGCAATTTTTTTCAAGGTGTGCATTAGTTCTAATGTCTCAAGAACGCCACACGAGGGTATGGTATCAAAAAAGCCATTTCTTTGCATCTAAAAACGTTTTGACTTTAAAATTTTTTTGTGGCAAGCCCACAGACCCCCACTTTCCCCTTCGCTCGATTTAAGCCCCCCTATTTTCAGATCGCTTAAACAGTTAAGGCTATCTAAAAGTCACTTGACAATGAAAGGTTTTTCTATACCGGCTCTTATTCTAGGCCGGTTTCTTTTATTGTTCACAAAGAGCTGCTAATCCAGGTCCCATCGCTAGGCAGCAGATGGCCTATATGACAATACTCTTGGTGGTATTGTGGACAAGTGATTAAAAGGGGCTGCATCACGTCCCCCAGAAGTAGAAGACGTCACAAGACATCTCATTAGTGGCAAACGGACCCAGACTTTTTGGCTATTTTTATCAAATTTTTCGAAAGAGATTGAAAGATATCTAGGTCTTTCTATCCTTCCTTGCGAGGAGTTAATTTAATTTTTATATGGCGCTGCATAGTAGCGTCTCTTTTTTCTGTTATATTATCATAGAGAGATTGGCACAGGGAGAGGTAACGAGAAAGAGAGGAGAAGTGATAAATTAATGTGAACAGTTAAATCGAGAAGCACTCTGTGACGTGATTTGGAGAGCTCAATGCTACCTTTACCGTTGTTTACTTGTAAAATTTGTACCATTTTGGAATTTTGGAAAAGTAGCCCTTGCTCTTCTGGATATGTTGTTTGATTTATGTGTTTGTCATTCGCGAAGTTGTTCAGAGGTCAATAGTTCTTCAAGATATTGAAGGAATCAACAAAGTTCACTAGATCGTATTATTTGATATGATAAATGCATCAAAGACAGACGTCGAAAGCTTTGCAAGGAGTTACACTAATTGTTCTTAAAAGTTGAATTTTAGCCACCTGCCGCCGCAGATGTGCACGTATCTTATTTACCCCACTGTACATGGAAAGCCTTCCAAGAGGAGAAGCGTACACAGTTGAAGTATAAAGTTAATATTTCGCTCACTGAAAAATAATCATATGATTATAAAACAAAATAGTTCCAATGACACAAAGAGCATGTCAAAGAGTGGCCTGCGCAGCAAATTATGGGATTGAAATTGTTTGCGCAACGAAACTCATTTCTTTATCTGAAAGGGGCCACCTACTATTTCGCAGTCATACCTTATTACAAAATGGCGGCTACTCAGATTGAAGTAAAAGAATAATGCCGAATGAAATTTAAAGGGCTACGGCAAAAAATCCAGTCGAGAAAGTTGGCCTATTGGCCCAAGTTTTTTGATTAGGTTTTAGTGAGGTATGCTTGATGTTCTTTGTAAATTCTCCTGCGCAGGCTAGTCAACAGCAGTGTTTACCGAAAAGGCAAGCTTGAAAGTCGTACTTATTTAGAAACTAATAGCTATCTTATTCACTAATTTTGTAATTAAATAGAAGTTCGAGCCTTTTACATTCCATGTTTCTTATTGTCCTTGCTGCCAGAGAAAAGTTAGCTTTGGATAGAAATCTGAGCTATGATAGAACAGTGACCTCATATCTAGAAAACACAAATATTCACCATCGATTCAAAAGCCACGTAAAATTAAGTGTAATTAACTTGCTAATCCATCTTGCATAAAACCTGTTGGCTTCATTTGTGGAATATTTGCTGCTATGGGATTTATGGCTGGTAGCATTGAGTATTCACGGTACGCAGCTATTCTGCAGAGCAATTAAGATATACAGACACCGATGAAAAAGCATCATCAAAACATAACCTTACTTTTCTTTATATTAAAATTTGAGAGTAAATGGATAAAAAATTGCAATGAAGTGTATTTCAATGATTTTTTGAAATAAATCTGCAGCTATTGTGCCAAAATCGTGACTTTGATAAGCTCATTGACAAATTCAAATATTTTCGAGTGTTTAAAATAATATAAGCTCAAAGGAGCATTTAATTATCGGTAAACGCATTGTGAACCAGTTAAGAAATGATAAATAAGCTGAGCCCCCAACCCCAATTAAATTAAGAGGCAACCAAGTACCCTTTAATCTGATTTGTTGGCAAGAAAATAGAATAATGCGAATGCTGCAAAAGGCATTGGAAATAAAACGGTTCAACATTTATAGGAATAGTACAAAAGGACAAAAACAAGACTATATCTGATATTAAAACTAATGTAATATTGAACAGTAAATTTAATATACGAAAATTGAACTCCAGTATTCCTCAGAAATATAACAAAAAAATGAAATTTATCTAATATAGAAGCTACAAGCTTTGTAACGTATGAATAAGATAAATTTTGCCTAAGAGTTGAGCTCGAGTTCTTTCTGATTCACAAGATCTTCTGGGTCCATGAATCGTCACTTCTTAGAGTAAATGAAAGTTCCAAATTCACTCATTGTCCAGTATTTGACGCTTAAGAAGAGATCCAATTACATAATTTTTGGATCGGATGCCTTAGTGATGTCCTTTAATCGCTAATCCTTTATCCTAAGGGACATTTCCAAACGATAGCCGGGCCACACCGCAACTGTTTACAAAGCTTTGCATGTCGCATTTTTTATACGTGTTACAATCACTGTTACACTTTTTCACGTCTAAATTGAAAGATTATCTTATTGATTCCTATGTTTAATCTTTTACTGCCCCCTTTAAATTCCATAGAATAATCATTCTGAGGTTAGTCTGGTTTATGCTTTTTTAGTTAATGTTCTTGGCTTCTTTGCTTTTAAGGGGGGGGGGGGCTCTCCCTGGATTAGTTAACCTACTTGTAGAGCTCCTCCTAATTAATCTATCTTAAATACAATCATTTAATGTTCTATTTTCCTTTTTTAGTTTAGTACTGTAGCATTTAGTTAAGTTATTATATTTAATTGTATCGTAATTTGTTTAGAATTGCATTTAGGATTGATTAATAATTCAATAAAAACTGTAACTGAAAACTGAAACTTGTAATGTTCGTATTATCATAACCTTGGTGGTATATCTTTAGAGGTAACGTTATAGGGCCATGCCATTTTGAAAGAACTTGGGACCATAACTTCGCGTCACTATTTGAAAAATGGGACCCGTTATTCTGTGTCATTGACCAGAAAATTGCAGAGTCACAAAATAAAAAGGCAGGTTGTAGTTTGTAAAGATACTAGATTAATCATATTTTTCAATTCCATGTATAAGATGATTCCATATTTTTCTTGTCACAAAATGTATGCTCATAATTCCGTGTGGCTTCCCATTTTGGAGCAATTTTATACCTATAACTCCGTATTTTTCGAAAAAAGTGCCCTTGAAAAAATAGCACGTTCCCGTTTCCATCTGCTGATGGTAAGTCTCACTTATATTATTCATGATAAATGACCAACATAAATTTGAATAGTGACATCTACTTAAGAATATTTTAGACGTAGTTATTGAAATAGTCATGAAATAACATAAATAGACAAATTATAATGGCGCATTATCATCAAAATCATAATCATACAGCAACATTAACAGAAAGTTTTGTTTCAATTTTGAGTCGTCATCGTAAACAATGATTACAAAGTAGAGAACAAAAACTGTTATAAAAATGAATAAAGTATTTTATGAAGTGTAATGCACTACCATACACTCTACTCGAAAAGGCTAACAAGTTAGCATTTTGAGCAACGTAAGCTTCCTTTCATGTTTTGTATACAGAGTTCGCCCAACCGCCTCCACATTTCATCCCAGACGAATCCCTGCAAGTAGTGCTGCATCTCCCTTCGTCAAGACTACCGTACCTATCATACGTTGTTCCGCACCAGCATTGACTATACCATTGCAGGCCTGCGTATGGATGATTTGCAGCATAACATTTATCTTTACATTGTTTCGTCAAACTTCCAAGTGATAAATCAAGACCTTTTGAAAAAGGCAAGGCCCTAGTTCCTTCATCTTTATAGCAACCTATGTATTCAAAATCTGAAATGCAATTCAAGCAATGTAAAAGACGACATCATAACAAAAATGAGATTAATCCTTTTCAGATATTTTTGTGGCCCCGAAAAATAAGCGGAATAGGATGGGAATATACTGAGATAATATTTAATCTAAAGGGCAGATTTGATTCTAGTTAAATTTCAGTTTCAGTGTATTCCTTAGAACTCAATAAATCATGTAATTTTAAGCTATATTATTTGAAATACCAAGAAAATCATAAGGATATCCTCTGAATTCCTTAAAAGCCAGTAAATCATGTTATTCGATAGCTAACATGAGCCACACCTTTCTCGCAGTTTGTTCCAATGTATCCTGCCACACACTGACATTGATATTTGTTCACAAGGTTATTGCATGTACCACCATTCTGACACGGTGCGCTGGAGCATTCGTTGACGTCTGGATAAATATGTTGAGCAGTGATTAATAAAAATTATACTCCGTTCTTTTGAACAAAATAATCTTTTGAAAGAGACACATCAACTTCAAGGTTTCTCGATTACATACACTTTCTTTCAACAAAGCTCTTCATCGCAGGCAATAGCAACAGTGTTGCAAGTGTAAAAAAGTAGCGATCGATAAAAAGATTTGCCATTTTAGTTTTGGATTTGATAGCTAAAATGCATATTTAAGTCCATCTAGGTTTTTTTCTCAATTTCCAGTGGCTCCATATCAGAGACACACTCACAATACACCACGAGTTTGGTACAAGCAGAAAACTCTAACATGTTAAATTGGCAGTTGCTAAAGTCTCTAGGTATTCGCTTGATGTGAGCAGAATAAAGCATGAATGACAGCGGAAGAAGCATATATGATAACATTAATTGAAGGTTTCTTATTTTGTCAATAAAAATGCAAGTTATTTTCAGGAAAGTTAGCTTTCTGTTTTTCAAAAACCACATATGATAAACCTCGTACATACGGTGAATATTAGCACAATGATTATAACCATAAAGCATTGATTTTTAAGCCTTAGTATCTTTGAGTTATCTCATAACAAAGTGGATGTTATACCTTGTTCACAATTCGTTCCAATATATCCTGCCACACATTGACATTGATATTTGTTCACAAGGTTACTGCATGTACCACCATTCTGACACGGTGCGCTTAAGCATTCGTTGATGTCTGGATAAGATATAATAAACGATCAATAAAAAGCCGATGAAAATTGGAAATTGATAAATCACCTACAAGATACAAGCTGAAGTACCTTTATTTTGAAATATATAGAAATGCAATGTGTGAGAAAGTGTTAAGAGAATGTAACTGTTACTTATGCTTATTTCGAACATATCTCTTCTGTTAGCCATGCCCCTTCCTCGTGTTTGATGTCCTAATACTGTCCATCCTTAAAGACCGTTTCTAATTTCAAGTCATTGAAGAATTTCTAAATTAAACAATAAAACAGCATCATTTTTTCGATAACCTTTCTGAAGGAAAAAAATGTTAGCACCTTGCAAACCAGGCAAGCATGATCAAAGAAGGACGTTCAAAATTCAAAATTTCCTACTAAGTCGTACATTTCCTTTTTAAATCTAAGTCATGCAATCTGATTGAGGTTTACGCTTAAGCAAAATGATGGAGCTTTAGTGAAAGTAAATACCTTGTTCGCATCTAGTGCCAGTGTAACCTGCAACACAGTCACATGTGTAGTGTCCAATGAGGTTGTTGCACTTAGCCGAATTTTGACAAGGTGAACTTCCGCATTCATCGATGTCTAAAAAATTATTCATTAGAACAACAATGCAAGGTATTTAACTTTGCAGATTCATTTAATCTAGAAAAGTACCTAATCGCAAATGAATAAATTATGATATGATGAATGTAATACAGACAGATTTGTCAAAGTAGAGTTTATATATATATGGAGATTTAGAAAAGTGCAAAGTAGCCCTATAAATAATTTCATAAGTAAGGCTTTGTGGCCGTCCGGATATTTTGACAAAGTAACTATATCTTTTCGTTTTTACCTCTGGTTGCCGAAAAAGAACTATTATGACAAACACTTCAAACGTGGAAGTTCAAAGTTCACCATGACAAATTCTTCTGGGCCAAAACATGTCATTCTCGAAGACGCTACAACGCAATGGGTGAACCTGTTGAAATCTATATAGCGTTAAAATCTGTTTGATACTATACTAGATTTCACAATGATTTTCAAAGTTTTAGGGATACTGATATTTAAAAATTGTTCAACTTATTTAATGAGCTTGGTGAGAAGGTCTTTTTTAAACCGCTGCAAACCTAGGAGCAGATTCCTTTGAAAGAAGAAGCAAATAGCCTTTGAAAGAAGAGCATTTTGTTATAGTTGAAGCCAAACCTTGTTCGCAGTTAGTTCCGGTAT